>CAOLHI010000196.1:0-600000 GCA_948474755.1 Ctenosaura bakeri | reverse complement strand
TTTGTGTGGATCAGAGCTTTAATGTGACCTAGGCAGGCAGACATTTATAAACCTAGAAGAATTTTTAAAGACCCTGCTTTTCCAGAAGTTGCATCTAGGACCTCTCTTGACCTATTAACTCCTAATTTTCACTGCTAGCCCTATTCCTGTCTACTAAGCAGGCTGAGTTATACTCTAGTTAATCAGTTTTCATACATGGCTTTAAAGTTGGAAGTTGATGCTCTGGACCTCTGCAGCAATAGAACAAAGTGAATCCTCTTTTTATATTCACTTGTATCATGTGTTGAACTAACTTCTTCTTGCATGCCTGTTTCTGGAGCTCGGATCCAGAATGAGAAAGCTGAGATTCATTTGCAGGGCTCAGTAAGTTGTAAATTATTGAACAATTCCACATACATGTGTTCACTCTATAATGAAGTGGGCAAGAATGGCATCTAGATGTTCTTGGCCTACAGTTCCCATCAGACAATGCCATCATGGCTAATGGGAGTTGTCCAGAACTTCAGAGGGGCTACATCTTCCCTATTTCATCAAGAAATTCATCACCACAAAGCAGAACGTTCAGATTACTCAATGTTAGCTCAAGCACAGTCCTTTCCAGTGAAGACAGCTCAAGCATTTGACAATCTGAAAAGGAAGTTTGACTGCCCAAGATTTCCCAAGGGGAAGAAGTAATGCTTCTCAAACAGCATCCTATAAACAGCCTTTGAGAATCCTGATGGAGAAGAAGTTCCTAATTTTGAAAACTTTTACCAAGAGAAGAAGAAATTCTCCAACAATGTTTCAGGAGAAAGAAGCTCACTCACCATTAGCAATTGCTTTCTTTTTTTGCCTAAGATAGTGACCCCACCACCACAAAATACTGCAAACAGTAACAGTAACCACTGGCAGTATCTCCTCCCTATTGCACTGTCCTGGGCCGTTGTTTATGTAAAATGGTGGGCATCATGAAACTAGCGATATAGACAATTTATAAAAAATCAGCTTTTTTTTAGTGGGAGGGACATTGTGAAAAGAAAACAATTTCAGGAACAGTATTTCAAACAATATTTTTGTTCATGAATTTTGAGGAGAGAGAAGAATGTGTGCCAGGCAATCAAAGGCTGAGATTCTGCATTCTCTAGCAAAGTAGTGGGCAACCACAAGGAGGATATGGGTTATTTTGCCTTCCTTCTCCTCCCTGGAGGACCACAGCATCACATTTCAGTGCACCCATAGTGATGTGATGTCACTTCTGGATGCCAATTTGACCATTTTTAGCTTATTCATTTTTACATTTTTGTCTGTTTTGGGGAGGTTTGGAGGGCTGGGGTCGCTAGGGAAACGGGCTGCAGTCTTTTTATGGGATTTGGGAAGACATGGTATAATTTGGGGTCAAAACAAATCACCCCAAAATCAGTGCAAAAAATTAAAAATTGGGGGGATATGGTAAGTTTGAGGGGCTTCTAGGTAGTTGTGTAGGGACGGGGCGATGGAGGCAGTTTGCCCCCAGCGGCAATGTTTTTCAGGTGTCCCAGCTCATAGCCATGCCCCCATGTACCACACCCATGCCCCACACACCGTGGCCACCCCCCTGTGCTGTAACCCCCCTTCCTGTCCCCCTCCATGCACTCCGACCTCAACCACTGCTTCTAGGGGGACTTATGGACCACACATGGGGTCCTGCAGGCCATACTTTGCCCACACCTGCTCTAACAGAATATAAAGTTCCACTAGAAGGAACACAACTCCTTCCCTCTGTCATGCTAAACCCACCTGTTTCCTGCCATCACCTCCTCACAAACAGGGGAAAAGGGAAACAGAAGACAGCTACACAGCTGTGTTCATATAGATGGACTTGCAGTGGTGATATTGTCTTCTGAGGCCTCCCATGGAAAGCAACAAGTGTGTTTAGTGTTCAAGGGGTATTTGCATGAGGGAGGCAATATCTCCATTGCACAGCAAGCATGAAAGACATATGCAGGCATCAGTTGGACTTACAGCAGTATATGTCACCAACAGGATGCCAGTTCAAGACAGATACTTTGGTATTAGATATAGGAGTCATTGTACACACCCTGGGATGCCCTATGGCATCCAACAGTCCTGTTCTTTAAAGAAAAATAGCACTCCTGGCAGAAAGATGAATTCATCATGGGCTGGTTTTAAGAAGACTAGAAAAGGAGGCAAAGACCCAATATCTCAAGTTTTTGCACATTCTGATCAGTTTGAACTGAAATCAACCAGGAGGAAAATCAGTTGTGCACACAGCAAATTAACAGGCAAGCACCGTCAGCTTGAGAGATGGATGAAGAGCATCTAGATAGCACACTGGGGATTATATGATTACAAATCTGTGAAGCCTGCAGGAAGAACTCTGCACTCCAACTGTCTTTTCAAATCCCCAGACAGTGGATTTATGTGCAAAAGTGCCATTCATTTTAGTATTCTCAGTTGGTCACTTTAATTGCAGGCATAGGTATTTTTGTGCTGTTTGTTTTTTGCAGCTACGCTGCATCATAGAAGTTGTGGTTTTGCATCAAAAGTTATTCTTACCTATACATATAATGCTTGCGAAAGTAAGAATGGCTTGGTGGATATGGAGTACTACAAGACACACAGAGACTTTGCTTCCTATACAAGCATATTTCTTTGGCCATTTCTGCACTACACTGTTATAGCGATATTATTCCACTTTCAACATCCTATGGGATCCTGGAGTTTGCAGTTTAGGGAGGGGCACTTAGGATTCTCAGCCAAAGAACCCGTTGCCCTCCCTAAACTACAAACCCGAGAATTCCACAGGATGGTGAAAATGGAATAATAGCACTATAACAATATAGTGCAGAAATGGCCTTTGTGAGAATATGCAGGTGGTTAACACAACAGGATTAAATGTTCCAAAAACTCTGGTATCCTATACAAAACATTTTTGCTGATTTGAGAATAAGATTTAGCTATTGCGTGAATAAGACATGTTAGAAAGGTTATGAAACTGCCATATGAAAAGAAAAAGTATTATGATAATAGGAAACATAGTAGACCAGTTCTCACATGAAAAACAGATATATATATATATATATGAATGAACAATGAATTAATGAATTACATGCAGGAACCCTGCTGTTTCCAATATTTTTAAAAAAATTAAAATCCAACATCTGGGCATAGTGCATTCTCAAGAGATTGTAACAAGAATCAATTGTAACAATTAAATAAGAAGAAAATTGTCATATTTGTACTATGTTCAAGTGTCAGTAAAACCAAAAGTTGTCATCATCAGATCTGAAAGCTGGAGAATTACTTTTTGAAATGTAACTCCCAGAATTGTCCACTGATCATGGTGGCTGGAAGAATCTAGGAAATGTAAGTAATTTTTCCAAGCTCTAAGCAAAACAATAAATGTATATTAAATTCAGAGCTCAGAAAGGTAGATTTTGTTGTTGTTGTTGTTGTTGTTGTTTTGAGAACAGATTGTAGAATCCCTAAATAGCATGCTGTGAATTATAATCCAAAAAGTAACTTTTCCAAGCTCTGGTAAATCCTTACTAAATTCTATGCATACATAAATGTATCAGATACAAGCTATGTTTGTACCTGTGAATTTTGATGTGTTTCAGGCCATCTTGCAAACTTTGTCTCAGCTGATAAGAAGCAATGCAAGAACAAAAGCTCCCCCCTCCTTTTACCAAGATGTGACAAAACCATCTTTCCATCCATTCAGGATAAATAACCTTCTGTGAACACAGTCTCAATTGCAAACCAACCCAGAATGCGATAAGCATGCTAACCCAGAGTGAGATAAACATGCTAACCAGAAAACGCATTTATTTTGTTGCTAGACAAAGCCTTTCTGTGCAAGATAATGAAAAGTGTTTCAGTTACAAAAGAAAGCAAGTAAGCACCATTGCTTTATAGTTACAAGTAAAGATATAGGCTGCCAGAGAAAAGAAAATCTCTAGCCAGACCAGAACCTGTAGCATAATAACCCGTCTTGCACACTTTCAGCTTTCCTCTCTCTGAGCTCCCAGCTGTATTTCAATCTTTATTATTTCAGTTTTCTCTAAATTTTCACAACATCAAGTACTGGTGCCAAAATCTGTTTTGCATTGTCCACCATCTTCATTCAACATGATAAAAAAAAATTGCTTTGGATTTTTGGCCTCCAAAGACAAACATTTCTAATACATTTTTGTGAGCTAGGTGAGAGTTCTTTAGCTTTGAGATAGGAAAAGCATGTACATGTTAGAACATCATGCTTTTCTCTGTACAATCATTCCTATGGGAGTCTGCAGCCTAGGTGGCTTAGAATCAGAATTTTGGGGCTGGAAAAGACTTCAAGGGCCATGTGGTCCAACCTCCTGCCATGCAGGAATACACAACTAAAACACTCTTGAAAAGCCCAACCTCTGTTTAAAGACTTCCAAAGACAGAAAGTTCACAACTTTTTGGGGTAATCTATTCCACTGTTAAACAACTTTTACAGTAAAAAAGGTTTGGGTGGAATCTCTTTTCTTATAATTTGAATCCATTGGTTCATGTTCTGTTCTTTGATGCAGCAGAAAATAAGCTGGTTCCAATGTCTTTATGACATCCCTCCAGATATTTAAAGATAGATATCATTTCACCTGTCAGTCTTCTCTTCTCTAAGCTAAACGTACCCAGCAATCTAAGTCATTCCTCATAAAGCTTGGTTTCTAAACCTTTGATCATCTTGGTTGGCTTTCTCTGCATGTCAATATCCTTTTTCCCACATGCCAATTCAAGCCCAGTAAAAGCCATCATGGTGTTACTTCTGTCTTAGGGTCTCTCAGATAAGGAAACAGAGGCTACAGAATGATGGAGAGTTATGTAAAAAGGGAGGGAAGGAGGGAGGGAGACACAATGATGGTGGCCACTTTGCATCAGTAAACTCAAAAATATTATAAAAGAAATAAAAAAATAAATTTTAAACCACCTTGAATGTGAAATGTTGGGAAAAAGAAGCCTCTTTCATGGGTGGAAATAACTTTGTAGGGAACAGGAGGAAGGATTATAGCACAATATTAATATCACCTGTGTTGTGTGAAACCAGAAGAATCCAATGTGGTATTGTCAGTATCCAAGGTGCAAACCCAGTTTGTTTATAATTGGTGCCGCTTTGTGTTCTGGGCCTGTGCCATGCAACTGTTCCTCTTGCTCAGATGTATCCAAAATTACAACACTGTTTCCATCCATTTCAACTAAGGCTTCTTTGTCCAGCCTGCCTCAGATAAACCAGGAGTTTGAAAAGTGGTTGCAATCAAGCTGGAGCTATCAGCAACATTCATCAGCTAGATTTTCTTTCTCTCTAGTTACAGGACCATTGAGGATTATTTGTGAAGGTCCTACAGGGACTGGTTCTGTGATAGTGTAATGACTTCAGAGTTCAAATTAATCAGTTTCCAAAGGGGAAGCCATGTTAGTCTGCTGCAGCAAAAACAATGAAGGGACCCATGGCATCATGAACACTGGCACCGTTAATACAGCATGAGCTTTTGTGAACTATAGCTTGCTTCACACCCTAGTAGGGTAGCATTGGCTGTGATTCAACTCTATACTGGCAGAGAGTAAACCTCCATCAGCATATGTACAAAAGGGGTCAGAGGGTGCTTCCTCTGCCTGCCATAGTATTTAAGACCCTTGTGGGAAGTCTTTCTCTTAATTGTACTACTGGCACAGGTACCCAAAAAGGCCTTCCTGGTGGTTGTTCCAAGGGTGTGGAAGTCTTTTGTGTAGGAGGCCAGGCTGGCCAACTCTCTTCCCTCCTTCCACTAACAGACAAAGACCTTTTTATTTTTATTTAGACTAGTTTTTGGTAATTAGCTGATTGTTGCAGATGGGCCTTTTCACAGGGTGGGGTGTACTGTATTTTTATTCTCAAAGTCACGTTTTAGATGTTTTAAAACCATTTTAAATTAGTGCTGTTTTTAATAAGATTGTTTAATTGTTTGAAAACTTTACTATTATAATCATTTAGTTTCAGCTTATCGTTGTTGTTGTTGTTGTTGTTGTGTGCCTTCAAGCCAACTTCAGCTCATGGTGATTCTAACATAGGGTTTTCTTGCTAAGATGTATTCACAGTTTGCCATTGCCTTCCTTTAAGGCTGGGTTGACTTGCCTAAGGTCACTCAGAGGTTCGCATGGATGAGCAGGCATTCAAACTCTGATCTCCCAAAATCCTAACCCAACACTCAACAGACTACAGCCCTTTTCACATCTCACATGTTCTGAGCAGCATCCTGTGGGAAGGGGAGCATGACAGGACCACTCCGCTCCAGCACTGGCTGCCTCTGGGATCCAGAAAGTGTGATGGTCCTGCCTCTTTCTGCTGCATTGCAGCTGGATAGTTTCTCAGGCTGCGCTGGGGCAGGAAAAATGGCCATTGTGCCTCTGGAGCCTCCACACATTAGGTAGGTATGGGATGGCAGCATGATCATGGGTCATTGATGGGGAAAACCTGTACATCATTTACTCCGTGCTTGCACTGCCTGGGGATGGGAGAAGGACAGGATTGTGACAACATCACGAGTAACTGTCATCATGGTCCCATCCTTCTCTCATCCCTGTTGCGGGACTACAACATCCTGTGCAAAAGGTCTACAGCACACTGGCTCTGTTTCAGATATACTTTGTTTTAACCTATGCAGTAAGCTGCCTTGGGTCCTACATTGTGAAAAGAGTAAGTAAGTAAGTAAGTAAGTAAGTAAAATGCCTCTATACACTACCAACCAGTTCTTGGCCAATGGCTCCTACATTATGTGAAACAATCTTCTGTTTGAAGGGCTGCCTGGCCCAAATCAGCTTTAAAGATTGTACAATCATAAGAAGGATAGTGTATAGTTCTACCTAATCAAGAGTGAGCATCTGGCTAACAGACTGAACAGATACTCAGCACATATGGACACATGCTTCTCAGCTCTGCTGACAGGGGCAGCTAGTGGCTTCCATGTTAGTGAATCTCCACCAGGTTTTAATTCAGACTTTCAAGGAGCTTTCCAAGGTGGTAGTGAATATAATCTCCAAACTGGGTTCAACACCTCAGATGTGCAAATATATATGCCTTCAAGTTGCTTATTGACTTATGGTGATCCCATGAACATAATAGGGTTTCCTTAGGCAAGAATACTCAGAGATGGTTTACCATTGCCTTTTTCTGAAATACAGTCTACAGCACCTTGGCAGTCCACCATACAAGTATTAACCAGGCCTGATCTTATTAGCTTCTAAGATCAGAGGGCATATGTTGCCTTCATGGTATTTAAGCCTCCTCAGCACCAATGACAGACTAAAATTTAGAGAGGATTTACTATTCCAGTGACATGGGAGATACCAGCCACCTCTGTGTGTTGAGATCTGTCATAAATCAAAACACATCTAAAAATCTAAATGCATCTATATTTACATAGCACATTTTGTATAGACGTGTGTCCTTTTTTGTCCTCTTTCTTTGCCATGCATTTTGCCATTTCTGATAATGTGAATGCCAGCCATAATCCTTGAGTGGTTATCCTGTGGAGAGAGTTACTAATTCTTTCTCTTCACCAGCCCCTTTAGAAAGAGGTGGGTCATATTTACCATTGCGAACCATAGTACTTCCATGGAGAAAGAAACTGTTTTATTCCCCCGTGACTGACAGACTTCATTTCAGTGCTGCTTATGTTATTCTCTCCAGGTGCATGGTGGGAAATTCTCCCTGAAAAAGAAGTTTGAAGTGGAAAAACAAGCCCATCAATGTGATGCAAGGGAAGGTGATGAAATGGTGCTCATTATGTGTTCAGGGACTATCAGATTTCCTTCGTAGGCTTAGTTATAGACACCATCATTCACTGTGAAAGCAGGCACTGTCTCTGACTTAAGCAGGCTGCTCCAACTGTAAGACTTTTTGAGCTTGTTTTGTTCCATGGCTGCAATTTGAAAACAGTCACATTCTACAGCATTTCCACCCCCTCTAGTATCATGAATGTTTAAAGACTTCCTTTGCTACAACTGGGAATCTGAGCAGTCCTCTGGGCAAAAATCTTCACATATGCATAAGATAACACCCAACTCATTCTGGCAACTTTTCTTCCTTCCTTTTTCGTTGTTACTTTTTAAGGAGTGTGTAACAGACAGTAACTTGGGAGTTGTTCCAAAGCTACTGGCTAATCCAGGCCTCAATAATCATGTAAGATCGCTTGGAAATGTTTTAAGAGTTTTAATGTAAATTATATCATTTTTCATTGTAAACTCTGATCTCAAGGCTAAGGGTGGGAACATCTATACATTTTATATTCTTTTCCATTTGAATGGTTTAAATGTAAACCTCTTGGCATTCAAATATGAAGTTTCTGCATTTGGGGGAATTCTTTAGAAGTGAACTGAACTTCTCGCCTTTTTGTACTGATCAAATCTAATAGGTATAACTGTTCCAAGCATGGAGAAGACCATGTAGTACCTGCCTGACCTAGAAAGAATAATGATGTGGAGCCTCTAGGAACAGCGGCAGGACAGAGAAGACAACTCTAATTCAGCACTAACATGGGGCCTGTTTATACTCCAGAATCATACCAGTATGACTGCATATTCATTTCCATGGTTCCATCCTATGGAACCCTGGGGTTGCAGTTTGGTGGGATACTAGAGCTCTCTGGCACAGAATTCTAAATATGTTGTTATTTGCTGTCCAGTCAACTTTGCCTTATGGTGGATGAGAGACCTCTAGGAGCCCCAGGCATCAGATCCTTGCTCAGGTCTTGCAAGCTAGAGCTAGAGCTTTGATCAAGGACTTTATCAAGCACCTCAAATGCAGTCTCCTTCCTTTCCTATTGCTTTCCACCTTACCAAGCACTGTCTTTTCCAGTGACATGTCCAATGTATGACAGCCTCAGTTTAGTGATCATTACTTCTAGTGAGAGTTCAGATTTGGTTTGCTCTAGGACCCATTCATTTGTCTTTTTAGCAGTCCTTGGTAGCCTCAGAACCCTACACCAGTAAAATATTTCAAAGGGACTGATTTTCTTCCTGTCAGCTTTGTTCACTATTCAATGTTCACATCTATCTATCTATCTATCTATCTATCTATCTATCTATCTATAGAAATCAGAAATACTCTGGCCTGGATGATTCTCACTTAGGTATTTCATATGTCTACATATGCATTCCTATTTTAAATGCCCCTCTCTGAACTTGAAATCTTGATATTCCATAGGATGTTATTGTGGTGCTTAAAAATGAATCATACTGCTATAATTGTGTAGTCAGAAAGGGTCTATGGTTAAATAAACAGGGTTTCAAATGAAACTTTTAAGAGCTAAGACCTCAAAACCTTCAAGTTATTTGCAACTTATGGTGACTCTAAAGTGAACCTAGCACAGATTTTTCATTGCAAGATTTGTTCAAAGAGGGTTTGCCATTGTGTTCCTGTGAGGCTGAGAGAGTGTGACTTGCACAAGGTCACCCAATGGGTTTCTGTGGTTGAGCAGGGATTTGAACATTGATCTCCTAGAGTGTTGTCCAAAACTTAAGCCACTACACCAAGCTGACTCTGAAATCCTTTACCTAGATGAATAAATCCAGTGTTTTCAATATCATCTTCTTTCATTCTTAAAAAAAAAAAAATCTCAGGTATTTTGCATCCTGAATATGAAGAAATTGGTGAAGTTTATGAAGCCTACTATAACTTTTTAAGACTGTGGAAAATAAATTGCTTCTTTTCAGGCATTATCAACTGGAAGACAGCCTGCCAAGGGTTACAGTTCTGAATTCATAGATTGCCTTTATATTTAGAATGAAGCTTTAAAGCATTGAGTAAAAAGGAAGGAAAGTGTCCAAGACTTTTTCCTGTTGGCACACTATTTTTTTATTTAGAGTTTTTTAAACTTGGCTCTTATAATTCTTTCATGCTCAAATTAGGTTCTGCTCAAATCATCACTTAACTGACATCTGTATGCTGCACTACTGTAAAGGCCTTTGCCAAGGGCTATGCAAAATGAAATGCTGAACCAAGTATTAGCTCCACCACCACCACTTTTAATGCAGGCTGTTCCATAAGAGGGTAACATTTCTCCCCTTTAGCTCCATTAGAGCTCATTTCATGAGTCTAGAGCACCAGTTAATGGGAGGAACGAGAAGCAAGAAATGCTGAGGTCAGGGATATGTAGGTTAATTGCTGACCCTCCCTCAAAATAAACATTCAGAGTACAAAATTAGATATTTTCATCTATACAGATGCTTCAGCCATCTTGTTGGCTTTCATAAAAAGCCCTTAATGTGGCAAAAAGTGATCCCTGGCCAGAAAGAAGGCAAAAGAGAAGCAGGAATTTGACCAATCCACATATTATTGTACTAAAAATATGGTCCAAAATTTTCATGAATGTGTCAGTTGCCATAGCCCAAGAATATATCACAATTATTTCTACTATGGTTCTCTTCTCCACTATTACCTCCAGTGGGTTAAAATACTCTCGATAACACCTCTTATTTGAAAATGAGGAAAATAAACCAAATTGTGATTATGCCAAACCATCCTAAGGAAATTTTCTCAGATTATTGTTATTAATCACAATGGATCTCACTTCTGAATAAGTATATGAATGATGGGGTATTGTCAATTTTCTCTGTAATTGCACTGCAAATAGTTTAAAAACTTCTGGGTGGGATAGCTATATGGCTGGGTTTTGCTCAGAGCTGGAAGAGACCACAAGGTCCATTAAGTTCACTTCCCTGCCATGCAGGAATACACTATCAAAGCATTCCTGACAGATGGCCATCCAGCTTCTGCTTAAAAAGCTCCAAAGAAGGAGATTCCACCAGCCTCTGAGGCAGCACATTCCATTGTCGAACTGTTCTTACTGTCAGGAAGATCTTCCTAATGTTTAGATGGAATCTTTCTTCCTGAAGTTTGAAGCCATTGCTTCATGTTTTATAAGAAGTAAATATGCTGCTACCTTATAATTGTAAGACCTGAACCATCCTCTACCAATTCACTAGAGAAAAACGTTACAGTTTGTAAGGAAAGTTTATCTTTCAAGAGAAAGCCTAGCAGAAATCTTTCCTGCAGAACTCCTTGCAATGTTTAACCAAGGAATGCATTGGAGTTATGTGAGTGAATGGGGAGACATTAAAACAAAATACTTGTGCAAAGAAAGTAGATGCTGTTAGTACCATAGTACAATCATTAGTACATAAGTTTCTGTGCACTCTGTGGCCATTTCCACCCTACACTTTTACAGTGCTATTATTGCACAGAATCATATGGAATTCTGGGGTTTGTAGTTTACTGAGGCCAAAGAGCTCTCTGGCTGAGAATTCTAAATGCCCCTCCCTAAACTGCAAATCCCAGGATTCTATAGGATGTTGAAAGTGGAATAATAGCACTGTAACAGTGTATGTGGAAATGGCCAAACTGTTCAATATATATACTTATTCAAGAATAATCACTTCGGTAGCCTGGTTCTGTCCATGTGATTTTCTCAAACATTTATTTTGATTTGCAAAAGCCTCTGTCTTTCATCCTTTTGCACAGACCAAAAGGAAACGGAAAAATGGGCTGTTTCCCAGGAGACAGGGAGTGTCCATAGTTCAGAGATTATTGGGGCCAAGTGGCAGGGATTGAGTCATCCTGTATCATTTGCCACCTAAATTATGTGATTCGTGCTTAAACAGAGGGGCAGATGTGCAAACAAAAGCATTTTTTTTTTATTTGCAAGTAAATGTTCTGACTGAACTATTTTGGCTTCAGAATAAGGTGCTTCTTCAGAGGTGGGGGATATGTGAAGTTGGACTACATTTCCCATCATCCTTGACCTTTGAATCCTGAAACCTAATGAATCAGATTGGAGTCTCCAGCAACATTCCATCCCTATTCTAGTCTAAACTGGCAGTTTTTCACATATTTTCAGAACTTCATATTAAAATCTATTGCTTGTAATCTGATGCACTTTCAAGTATCTAAACTTAAAATTAAAATGTAAGATGACTTTTCTTTGAATGCTTGTCTAAATCTAAAGATAAATAGTGACATTATTACAGATTAACTGCAGTATCCAATATTGCTCAGGAAAATCATTAACCGTTGTTAATAATCATTCAGTTTTGACTGCTCTGGAGTCAGAATATGTCTTTCTTTCAGTGTTCAAACATTTCTCACTTTGCACATTAGTCTCAATTGCCCTTGAGAAAGCATTCATCATCTGATTGGCTACCAAGCACACTACTCTGTAGGAATAAAAAGTAATTGGGATATCCCCCATCTCCTCCAAGTGAATTCTAAGCATGCCACATAGCTCATATGTTAAGTCAAACCATCCCAAACAGTACCTCCAAAATTTGCTGAAAATCCTTCCAGTTTTTTCATGTGACACACAAAAGAAGACAGAGAAACTTATGTCTAAATCCTATCGCTAATCCTGCGTAGAGCTGTTTAATCAGTTGGATGTACTTATGTATTTTTTATTATATTTTTATTAAAATAATGAGAAACAAGCAACAATCACTGTAAGTAAACATAACAAAACAAAACATATACCTACATTTGATATACAAATATTATACACAACATATATCTACAGTATGGACAATTAACAAAATTACACTAAATTGACTCCCCTCACTGATAAAGCACCAGCTTGTTATCTGTTAGTTACATTTAACCCTCCATTACCAATATGAGAAAAAACTGAAATGTTTGAAAATGACATTTATGAAAAATAAGCACATCAAATCATAGAAAGTAAATTAACTCAATTAAAAAATAGCTTAAACATCTTCATTATTACAATCGGCCCTGCACATTTGCAAATTTCACTTTTGCGGATTTGATTATTCATGGATTATTTACTGTCACCTCTGCTGCCTCCCTAGGTCATTTTCAATAGGGACTGCAAGCCTCAAGAGACTGAGAAACTGCAAATGAGGCTTGTTGAGTCCCTATTTAACCATGGTGTGGGGCAGCAGTGGAGGTGGCAGTAAGCCCCACCAGCCAGCCACTTCTGCCTTGTGAAGGAACCTTGATGCCTCAAAGGAATCCATAGTGGATTGAATATGGTGTCTTAAATATAGTTTGGGAGGGTGTAGAGTTATTCACGATTTTTCCATTTTCACGGGGTCCTGTGCCTCTAACTCTGGTGAATGTGGAGGAATAACTGTATTTACTTAACTTCTTAAATACAAATCATCATAAATAACTGCTATGTAATCATCTGAGTAGATGTAACATTCTCAAAAAGAAACCCTCATTATCACAGATGTCAAACAAGAAAGCATCATTTGGATGTACTTATGTATTGACTCACCATTCATAAACTGGTTGAATGGTTCTACTCTAGCTGGGGCTAAAAGGATTCCAGACTAAATTTTATTCATAGACTTCAGAGAAAGAGAGAGCAAGAGAGGGAATCTTGCACCGTGCTTATCAAAAATGTTCAAATGGCATACAACATAATTCTGTGTGAATGAATAATTACTGGTGTGCCCCCAGATCAATTTTGTGTACAACACATAACCTATATTTTAAGTAAGTCCATCCCAAATGTACCCTCCAAATTTAAAAGCCATTCAGCCATTTTGGCATGATGCACTAACCAACATATAAACAGATACTTAATTTTATTTGCAAAGAGTGACTGGTCTTAGGAAACATGATGAGACACAGGAAAGGATATTCTCTTTGTTACAGTCAGCCCTCCATAGCCACAGATCTGGCATCCACAGATTCAACCAACGACAGCTAGAGAAGATTTTTTAAAAATCCATAACACAAACTTTTGAGTTTCTCATCTTTTTATTTGAGGGATGGCATTTTACTGTACCCTTGTATATAGTGGGACTTGAGCAACCATGGATAAAGGGAAGATCCTGGTCCCAAACCCCAGCTGATATTGAGGGTCCATAATACAATATATTATACTGTGTGTCAGGCCAGGAAATTCCATGTAACCATCCATCTGAACATGCAATTAAACATGCAGAAACGATGGCTGATTAAAAATATTTATTAGCACCAAATGAATAATTAAGGGCACATATAATTTATTTAAATATACTGTGAAGAAATATATCAAACAGTTTGATAAATATATTTGATTATCAGCTCAGCTGCTTTTATCTGCTCATATCTTTGGATCAAAATTTCTATTTTTAAGCAAAGAAAAAAGACACTCTTTTAGTTTGAAAAATATCAGTTTATAGCACAGTGCCATAATAGTAAATCAAAACACAGTGAATGTCTATCTAGAACAATTGTTCAGTTAAGCATTGTGAACCACAAATAAAATTATTCTTTGGGGTGATTGTGCTTGCTGTTGTCCAGTTATGGCAGTCTTAGAGCTAGGACAGGTGTCTTTTCAGTCTATAGATGTACAGCACAGCGAAGCTTACAAAATTACGTTTTTAGCCTACAACTTCTAGAATCCCCCAGCAGATGCAGCCAGTTGCAGTCCAAAAGTAACTTTCCTAAGCTCTTGTTCTTGGAAGACATGATGTTGGCTAGCATCCTATTGATGACGTATGCAGGTATAATTGGGGTTTACAACTCAGAGGTACTTTTTCAGAACTTGTGAGAGATGGTACCAGTACTTCCTTCCACAAGGCCTCCACCATGTTCCATAATAGCAGATCATACTGCCAAGTATAGTTCTGTCCTCCCAGTCACTAATCAATTGTGGGAATGCAGCTAACTGATTTCATCTGCTGTTAAACATCAAGGAAGGAAGGAGCAACTTTATAGCCAAATCAATAGATATTCCTTCTTCCCTCTGTGTTCACTCCCATAGTCAATCAGTAGTCAAGAGGACAGAGCCATACTTGGGACACCCCCCACCACATCGACTGATGCTGTACTTCAGAAAAAGCAGCCAGGCAAAGAAAGCAGGGTAATCAATGGCATAAACAGTGTGAGATAGCATTTCAACCACTGCCTCCTGTGTTTTGACTGGCAAATATGCTTCCCACCATCTACTGACTGGCCAAAGAAATACCACATCATAAGAGGGCTACCACAACACAGCAGATTTGAGGATGATCAGAATGAGACCAAGCCAGTGATGCAAAAAGAGATTTACTAGTAATCAGTGCAGCCAAGAAATCTATCTGCTTCACTCTGATGGTATGCCCCACATCCTTGGGAAGAATATCCTCCAGAAGCCATAAGGCCTCCTGCACATGTGATGTACACTTCTACATTCTGGGATGAGGTCAAAGGCTTGCTGCAAGATGAAGCTTGGCCAAAAAGTTTGACACAGAAAACTTTAATATACAGAAGCACCTCACAGCAAGTTCTCCTATCCCTCATGTCTAAAAGATAAGAAAATAGAAACCCACTAGTTTTTCACAAGAAAGTGTATGATTGTATCCCATCATCTAGTAAAATGTCATGCCAGTAGGGATCTCAGTTTTCAAGGCCTATCCCTGTGGCCCAGAGATTTGATCTTCTTTTCTTGGTCTCATGGAGAAGGGGAAGCATATCAGGGCAAGAGCACTGCCTTGAAAAATGTACACACACACACACACACACACACACACATTTCATTAGAGACTTTTGTAGATTTTGTTTGAATGTCATCATCAAAATAGTATCAAAATCATCATCATCATCATCATCATGGGCCATCCCTTGTACCAACACTCTTGTAAAATAAATGGGTGACATCAGATCCCAGATCTCATGGATAGTCTTGAACTGGCAACCTTATGTGCCAGGTGAATTGTTCAATGAGGCCTAGCTCTACCCTGGGTCATTTTAGGTGCATGGTCACTTCTTCATGCCCATTTCAAGTTGTCCAATGGCATTTTCTGAATTGTGGAGGAACCCATGGCAATTCTTCCTGGTGACAAGTGTCATATCTTCTACAGGGGTCTTCAACATTATGTTGACTTCTATGTTGTACATTTTCTTTATGACTACATTTCCTTACTAGAACTTGTCTGACTCATCTTCTACAATCTTTAGTCGGTTCCCCACTTTTCTGCCTCATTGACTTCCAGTATAAGTTTTGTTCTATTATGTTCTTTGTTTACCCAGTAACCTGCAGACTTTCACAATATTCCTGAACTATTTCAAAAAGTTGTTTGCCATGTGGCATTGTGAAAAACTAAGCACTTCACAAGCCCCACGTCCTCCCGTTTTCATTGGCCTACAACTTAAATTTTATTCTGCTGGCTTTCTCACCATCTTAGTAGGAGAAACAGTGGAAACTAGCCAATACAAAAAGCTTTTAATGTGCATTTAGTGTTGAGGCTTTGGGAAGGGAGGATGTCATAGGAAACAATTGCCCTGTGAGAAATTGTCATTGTGTGATCAATGATTGCATTGCTTGATTTCACCAAAAATTTAGAGGAACAAAAAATAATGAGAAATATAAATAGGCTGTGTAGGCAGCTCCTACATGCACTCATCTCTGTTGGTCTCAGGCTTAGTGTGCAGAAACATACAGAGTGCAGAAATTAAATAAGAAAAGAAAAAGGAGGAAAAAAGAAATTTAGCAACTTTTTAAATACTGAGTCAGTTGGAGATGAAACCTTTTTGTGGACCAAGCTCCAAAACTTATGGCTGTCTTGAATGCATCATGACAAGAAGCAAGGAAAAGAAGAACAAGTACTGTGTATTGTGACTAGGGATAGAAGACTGTATTAGTTGCACATTCTTCTACAAGTTTTAAAAAGCCATTCCATCAAATTTATGCACACTAAATTTCCAGGAAATTCTGATCATAAGTGAACCACCGAAAAAACTCAAGCAATGGAGCTCTCCAAATTTCTTAAGAATTGGCTTCAGAGTGTCTCAAAGCTAACACAGATTTAGATGGTCAAATTTGTCAGTTTCACTTTTTTCCTTGATTCTTCTTTTTTTTTAAGAACACTCTCAAAGTCTTTCTACCAAATTCATGGAGAAACCTGTGCAGCTTTGAAAGAGCTCATAAAAAAAACAAACCAAGCAAGATCTGACCCTTTCCTAGTTTTGACCAATTATCCCATACTGAGCCATCTGTATTGCTTAGAGTAAGGTATGGAAATCTTGCTGTGTATTAATTTTTTTATATGTAACCATATGAAGAAAACTGCCACAGCCTTTAAATGAATGTTTGAATGACTTTCAGTTACGAAGGAATGACAATGCCAGCAGAACCAGATATAACAGCATTAAAATCTGGACAAATCTTTAATTTAAATATGGGATCAATTTGCTAATTCCATGTCTGCTGTTTCAGTAACATGCCTAAATGCAGCCTGGCCACTCTAACATATAAGAGTCCAATACTTTGCACAAGTAGACCACAAATTATGAGCCAAATGGGCATGCCCTAAAATAAGGGTGAGCAACCTTTAGCCCCAGGGCTACATGTGGCTCTTGGACTAATTTCATGTGGCCATTAACCTAACTTTCAGCATCCTGCTGCAAATGATCTGTTCCGACCACTGGCAAGAGGAATCTGTCTCTTCCCAATGGCCCACTAGGAGGTATGGAAAGAAGAGATGGAGAAAAAATGTGTGTGTGTGTGTGTGTGTGTATCTGTGTGTGCCTTCAAGTTGCCTGCTGAATATTCACATATTTAATAGGTTTTTCTTAGGCAAAGAATATCTAGAAGTGGCTTTTCTAGTTTCTTCCTCTGAAATATAGCCTACAGCACCTGCTATTTGTTGGCAGTCTCACATCCAAGTACTAACACAACTAAAATTGGAGTAGCAAAGAGAAAGGAGCAGGTGGTAAAAAGAGAGACAAAAGGAACAGCCTTTCCCACCTTTGGGCTGCTGGCTTTCACCCTATCCGATGCCAGTATATGGCCCCCGGCAGACTAGCCATGTGGGCATGCAACCATGAACAGAAGGAAAACAAAAACAAAAAGCAAAGAGTTGTTCATGCTACACACTCAACTAGACATTTGATCTTTGATATGGGAGCTGATATTTATAGCTAAAGCATACAGAGATCTTTTTTCCCCCTAGAACTTATTGGGCTGACCTAGCCTTGGTGAAGAAGAATGTAGCAAAGTGCCCTTAAAGATTAAAATTGATTTTAGCTTTTATAGCTTTGCTGTAAAGCCTTGGGCTGAAGTTCAATTTGCAGTTATAATTACAGTACATTAAGCACATGATTCTTTTTTGCCCCAGCCTTTGCTACTTTGGCTCAAGTGTCCTCTTCATAATAATCTCATTAAAAGTGGTGTCATGTATAGGTAGCAATAAGAGGTGGTAACAGGCCTTTCCCTCTTTCAACTATCTGGAGGGCTTTTCAGTTGGCATATAAACCCAAGAACTAATTACACCTACTCCTAAGATGACCAAGGATTTCTATACACCCCAAGAGATAGCAGAATAAGAGGAAGCTAGCATAATATAACAGGTATATATGTGACAGGGACAATCCTGGTTTCAAATCTTGTCCCAACTTATCAGATGAACATAAGCAATTCAATCTCTTTCAGCTTCAACCTATTTGCAATATGGTCACTTCCACATTACAGAAATGAACAAATAAAAAAGGACAAAGGACAATGACTAGTACTACGTTTGAGTAGTCAAACTGATAAGCTCAGAGGTGGATTTGGAAAGAACTGTTATAATGCTAACACAGGAATCCACTACCCCATTATCTGATGACTCCATCTTTCAATACTTCCAAATTAAGGACAAGTTCCATTAATTTAATGGGAGTTCCGCTCTTCTATCAGTTCTTCTTGCCTATGGAGATTCACTTGGGACTGCTCACACATTCTGTTGCTGGCAAAACAAGCAGAGAGAAGGTGGAGAGCACCAAGCCAGCTGAGAGACTTTGCAAGCAGTTCACACATGGTCGGTCCCAAGAGATCCTCTATAAGTCCTTCATGCTCCCTACAGTGCAGTGATGGCTCCTACTTTTCAACCAGTTCTGTTTTTTGACAGTGGCTTGGTCCTAACCTGTCAGATAGGTGGGGAAGCCTGAATAGAGGAAATACACCACAGCATAGAAGAGAAGACCATAAGCCAGTTACACACTCAGTGTGCTGTCCAGGTGATCATTGCAGATGGGCAGTTACAAGGTCCCTGCTCACCTTCTTTACCTTTCCATTGGACTCTGACTGGACAGTTTTTCAAATCCTGCAGCATGTGTTGGAAGAGAGGTGTGTCCTCATTAAACTGGGATGTGCAGCTACCCAATACAAGGCTGATAAATACACACACCAGCACTAATTAGAGCAATTAGAACTTTGAAGGGATGTGTTAAATGTAATGGCTGGAATTCTGCCTTGCCTGGTTAGTTACATATGTGTAACTAGATAACAAAAAGTAATGAGTTATGTATGCATACCTAAGGAGTATTACTCAACCCAATACCCTATTATATTTCAAGCTTGCCTTAGCTGGCACCCACCAGATCTGGTGAAGTAGGTTGATGCAACTGGCAATCAGGGCACAGGAGAATGACATTTCCACCCCACTTCCACCAGACAGTGAGGCTGTGACAATCAGAAGCAGGACCTCTGGTGCACGTCCTTGTTGCAGCCTCACTAGCTGGTGGAAGTGGGGTGGAAACATCCTCCTCCTGTACCACAATCACTGACTGGATGATGCTCCTTTGTTTGACCCAGCAGCTGTGTAGTAATATAGGCTTGGGAGGGCATTCACAATGGTGTCAATAGTGCCATGTCTACATAATGTTCATGATTACAGATCAGTTAAGGATCTGTCACTCAAGATTATGCATCTTTAATTGCAATACTGAATTCCTGCCAGTGACTTTACTTTTGGGCAGCTGGTGGCTTCTGTGTTAGCAGTGCAGTAAATCAACACTGGATTTTACTCCAGATGTTAAAGGAGCTACCTAAGAGATTCAGTCTCCAAAACAGGAGCTGCATTACAGATAGGACTTTTAAAGTATGGAATAAAAATCAGAGTGTATTCACTGCACCTTCGGCATTGAATGCTCCAGCCACTCCTGAGTAACTTGTTACTTTGGAGAGTGAAAGACAAGGACACAACATTGAAAACAATACAGTGATAATGTTGCTACTTTTTAATGGAATGCCTATACTTTCTCATTAGTGGATGCAGAAAAAAAATGCTTTGAGGGAATTTTAAGGGCTTCTCTAAATGTTCCATTTTTGTCTCCCACGTTCTGATCTTTTTAAATAGTTTTGCCCCCAAAAACTTTAAAAAAAGCTAGAAGTAATGAGCGCTGTAACTAACATTGTGTTCCTGAATATTTCATATGGGCTATGATTCTTTTTAAAAAGTAACTTTTCAGCCTCAACCTATCTATTGCATGCTTTCTGCATTCTATCTTAATAAGATAGTTAACAAACTGCAGATGTATACATCGGGAAAGGTGGAAAACGGACCTCTATCTTGCAGATCCTTCCTCCCTTTACATCTTAAGGCTACATGCAGCCTGTGACATGACTTTAATCTCCAGTCATCTTTTCTTCTTTCTCAGGCAGAAGGGAATTCAAGGCCTTCAAAACATGCACAGATTTTTCTTTCTTTCTTTCTTTCTTTTCTTTTTTCTTTCTTTTTTCTTTTTTTCTTTCTTTCTTTGACTTCTTTGGTTTCGCCTGTCTGGTGGTTTTCATTGTCTTTTTGATTAGGAACAATAATAGATTTATTTAATTAATTTTATTTATTAATTTTATATAATCTGTCAAGTGGTTAGCTATTAAGATAGAGATTAGAGGAGAGCAATGGCAACAAAAGTGAAAAGGTCAACTAGACAAAGGAGCACCTCATTAGAAGATATTCAAGAAAGACCTACCACTAATAAGGAAGTACTAGAAGAATTTCGGAAATTTGGGAACGAATTTAGATCAGAGATAAAGACTTATATGAGAGAATTGAAAGAAGAGATAAATCAAGATATTCGAAAGGAACTTGGAGAACTGAAGTTAAAAGTAACAGAAGAATTGAAAGATATGAAAGATAAGATCTCAGATATTACAAAGGAAATTACACAAATAGGTAATAGTAGGAAATCTCTTCAAACCAAAGTTAATCTGGTGGAGCAACGGCTAGAGGTAACAGAGGAGAAGGTGGATAAAGAGATCTCCAAACTAAAAGTGGACATAGATACACGAGCACGTTCCAAGTGTTTGAAGATTCGTGGAATTAGAGAACGTCCTCGCGAGAATCTAGCTGAAACAGTGGTTCCGATACTGGCGGAATTTATAGGCTGGGAAGTTGCTCAGTTGGACTTGGAGGTGGACAAAATTTACCAGGTGAATTCGAAGGTGGTAACGAGACAACACTTACCGAGAGACATTGCTATACACTTTATAAGAGAGAGGGTTAGAGATCTTGTGATTCAACAGAGTTACAGAAATCGGATCTCAGTTGAAGGGTCAGAAATTACTATCTTAAAGGACTTTCCGTATGAGGTGCTGCTTAAAAGAAAAAAATACAAGGACTTGACGCAAGTTTTGCGAGAGAGACAAATTAGGTATAAATGGGCAAGAGAGGAGGGAATAATTTTTTCCTATAGATTTAGAAGATATGTTATAGACACCCCGGAAAAAGCTGACGAATTTTTGGAGAAATTAGATCAAGAGGATGACCGGGATACTTCTTATGAGAGGAAATACTCTAAAGAATCATCGGGACCTCAAGAAAAAACCAAAAACCATTTTCAACTGAGTTTCCATAACGAGCAAGATGAAACAGACCTGATTAATATAGGGGAGGAACCGAGCTCGATACCCCCGAAAGAAATTGCACATTTACATGGAGAAGCGGAACGTGGGCTGAAAGCTCTCCAACAGATCGTGACGACACTGAAGTAGAAATAAGTGTATTCTCTTTTTGTGTACTCTCTCCCTTTTTTTTTTCTCTTGACTTCGTTTCTGTTTTGTTTTTGGCTGTGTTTCGTGGTTAATACAGTATGAGGGATTTGTCTTTATGTTCTTGGAATGTTAATGGTATGAACGGCCCGGTCAAAAGGAAAAGAGTATTTAACTTTCTTGGAAAACTGAATGTGGAAATAGTATGTTTACAAGAAACCCATATATTGGAAGGGAAAGTGAATTATTTACAGAACAATAAATTAGGAGTGTGTTATGCAGCTAGTGACCAAAACCAGAAGAAGAACGGTGTGGTAATATATGTTAAGTCTAGGATTCAATCAAAGTTAATTCATAAGGATAGTAAGGGTCAGTTTATTGCTGTTGAGATAGACTGGAAAAATGATAAAATATTAATAATTGGTATATATGCTCCCTTAGTAAATAAACAGAAATTTTACGACAAGATCTTAAATTTTATACTACAATCGGATTATCAAAAAATAATTTGTATGGGGGACTGGAATGGGGTTGTAGATGCTAAATTAGACAGAAAGCAATCTGTTCAAAAAAGTGGTTTGAAACATGGAAACTTACCTAAAGATGTTAAAGAAGGTTTTCAGTCCTTAAATTTAGTTGATGTGTGGAGGCTAAAACATGGAACTCAACGAGACTTTACTTTTTATTCGGCATACCATCAAAGTTGGTCTCGTATTGATATGATTTGGACAACTAAAAGTTTAGCAAGTATAGTTGATGACATTCAAATTTTACCTAGATTAATTTCTGATCATTCTCCAATAGTGTTGAAATTTATCTGTACCCCGCGAAGTTATAATTGGAGGTTCAACGAAGTTTTGCTAAGAGATGGTAAGTTAATAGAAGAGCTTAAGCAAGAAATTAAAAAAATTTTTAAAGATAATTTAAATAAAGGAACTAAAATAGATATAGTTTGGGATACTATGAAGGCTTACATTAGGGGAATTTTGATGAAAAAAGAATTTGTATTGAGAAAACCAGGAAAGCTAAAGAGGATAAACTTCAACAGCTTTTGAAAGAAAAAGAGAAAGATTTGAAGGTAAACCCGGCTAATAGGAAAGTTCAAAGAGAAATTCAAATAATCCGTGCCCAGATTTCCACCTTAAATCTACAAGAGTTAGAAGCCAACTCTAAGTATCTCAAACAAAAAGAATTTGAATTTGGGAATAAAACTTCCAAGTGGTTGGCATATAAATTACGTAAGAGAAAAGAGCATAATTATATAACTCAGATTAAAAAGGAAGCTCGATTGATTACCAAACAAGAACAAATAGTCTCAAGCTTTGAAAAATTCTTTTTGAATTTATATTCTAAAGACAGCTCTGACTCTATGGAATTTGAAAATATAAAAAATTATCTAGATAAAGAAAAAATACCTCGGATATCAGAGGAAATGAGGATTGAGTTAAATCAGAAAATTTCATTGCAAGAGATAAAGATGGTAATTTAAAATTTAAAATTAGGGAAAGCCCCAGGGACGGACGGATATATGGTAATATTTTATAAAACTTTTGAAGAAGAATTGGCTGGCCCCTTTTTAGAACTTGTTAATCAGTATAATATGGATATCCCTTCTTCATGGAAGGAAGCAAATATAGTTTTAATTCCGAAAGAGGGAAAAGATAAATTGGATATGAACAATTACAGACCCATTTCTTTGTTAAATACAGACTATAAGATTTTTACTATGATTCTAGCAAACAGGTTGAAAAAAATATTAAGTGACTGGATACATTCTGACCAGTCCGGCTTTTTACCTAAAAGACAGTTAAAAGATAATATAAGGTTGTTGATGAATATAATTGAATATTATGAACATGTCCCACGAGAATTGGCACTTCTCTTCATAGATGCGGAAAAGACATTTGATAACCTCAATTGGAATTTTATGAAAGAAACCTTGAATAAACTGTGTATGGGTGAAAAATTCAATAATTGGGTGTATGGGTGAAAAATTCAATAATTCAATAATAAAATACTATTTATACCTCTCAAAGCGCATTCATTATAATTAATGGGGTAAAATCAGGAAAAATGGCAGTGGAAAAAGGTACTAGACAGGGTTGTCCACTATCTCCACTTTTATTTATCTTAACATTGGAGATATTACTTAGAAAGATCAGAGAAACTTCGGAGGTTAAGGGATGCCAAATTCAAGCGGAGATTTATAAGGTAAGAGCTTACACGGATGATTTGCTTATAATATTAAATGAGCCAACTAAAAGTATAATTAAATTGTTTCAAATTTTGGAGGAATTTGGGAAATTAGCTGGATTTAAGGTGAATAGGAAAAAGTCTGTGATTTTAACTGAGAACATCGAGAAGAACGAACAAAGACAACTGGAATTAGTCTCTAATATTAAAATAGGTCAGAGCATTAAGTATTTGGGTATAAATTTTACTAATAAAAATGTAGATTTGGTAAACAATAATTATAATCTAACTTGGAAGCATATTGAAAAGAAATTGAATATATGGGCTAAATTAAAATTGACATTATTAGGGCGGATAGCCGCGATAAAATGAGTGTCCTTCCAAAAATTCTATTTTTATTCCAAAATTTACCGATATTGAAAGACGAAAAAATTCCTGAAGATTGGAGGAAGGAAATTAATAGATTTTTATGGCAAGGGAAGAGGCCCCGTATCAGGGAATTAATTTTGATTGATAGCAAAGATAGAGGTGGTTTAGGTTTACCTAGTTTTAAACTTTATTATAGATCGTGTGCCCTCCATTGGGTTACAGATTGGATTAGTTTGAAGAATAAGAGATTATTAACTTTGGAGGAACCCCTAATAAATTTGGATGGCACGGGTATCTTTGGTACCAGAAAGCCTCAGAAGATAAGGAATTTTCTAAACATATAATTAGGCGAAGTTTATTGAGGGTTTGGAACAATTATAAGAAAATATTCTATTTAAAAAAGCCAAGATGGGTTTCATTACAAGAAGCTCTTTTTAAGGATTCACTTATTAGTAACATTGATGATTGTTTAACATATGAAAATATATTATTTAGGTGTCAAGGAAAAGATGAATTGAAGTCACTGGGTGAGTTGCAAGGTTTGGATTTCAATGGTAATTGGTTTCATCACAGAATTATGTACGAAATATTTAAGAAAGATCGGGATGGTGTGGGTATTCAAGATAGGGGTATGGCTGACAAGGAATTAGATATAGGAAATTTAATTGGTCAGGGTCATATTGTGGGTAAAATTTATCAAATTTTGTTAAAATTAGAAACTGAACGGATAGTAATTAAGGACCACATGATTAAATGGGCAACTGATATTGGTCACTCTATTGATTTGAATGAATGGAAGAAAGCGTGGAATATCATTATAAAATTTACTAGAAGTGCTAATTTGAAAGAAAATTATTATAAAATGTTATACCGTTGGTATATCACTCCTCAAAAAATTGCTAAAATAGATAAAAATTATCCTAATAGGTGTTGGAAATGTGGGAAAGAATTAGGAACATTATATCATATTTGGTGGGAATGTCGTTGGGCAAAAATGTACTGGAATCAAATACATTCCATGATTAAGGATTTATTACAGGTGGATCTTAGATTTAGTCCAAAATTATATCTTTTGAATATCTTAGATGATTGCAATATAAATAATCACAAATGCTATATTAGAGTTCTGTTATATATGGTGACAGCTGCGAGAATGGTGTATGCCAATTATTGGAAGAGACAAGAAATTCCGTCTTTAGATTTGTGGATAACGAAATTATATGAGATGTATCAGATGGATATATTAACTGCTCTGATGGATATTACAATTGATAAGGACAAAGTTGAAAATGAATGGTCCATGGTGACCCAAATGTGGCTTAGGCAATGGAAAGGGGTTTATATAGGTTGAGAAGATTTATGAAGACTCATAGGTTTGACTGTAGGTTTTCTGTTTTTTTTTTCTGTTTTTTTTTCCGTTTTTTTTGGGGGGTAAGTGTGTGGGTGTTAGTTTATTTGTTTATTTGTTTTTTATTATTATTATCTAATACATGTACATTCTTATGCAGTACGTTATTTAATATATGTGTATATGTTATGTAATATGTATATAGTTGACTAATAAAGATGATTGAGGGAAAAAAAACGTGCACAGATTTGAGGGGCCTTTTAGTTGGTCTTACCACAATGTAGATTTTGGAGGGTTTTTTTTTAAAGTTACTTTCCATGCTTTGTGAACACTGCAAGAAATGATGGTGATGATAATAATGGAAACTGTTTCAAAGTAAAATGTATAAAATTGACTTCTTTTTCTAACAAAAGAAAAAGAATCATAATTCCCTTCCATCCAAGAAAAATATCTGCTGATAAATTTTGGCTCAGCATTAATGAAATAATATCCCTTCTCTGTTCAAGAAAAGATTTCAAGGCAGCTCACAGACACCCAAAACAAAGTACAATTAAAAATCTATTGATACAAAAGTTTAAAAAGTTAAAAGATAATTAAGTCAGTCTATTCAAAACGTGCAAATTATAAAAACACAAGTACAAACAGTATAAAATACACATTTAAAAAATAGTCAAGTAGAAACACACCACTCACACCACTAAAAGCTGCATCTAACGCAGCAAATTAAAAATTAAATATCCACTTGGTGGAAAGATAACAGAGAGGGGGGCCGTCAGACCTCCCATGGCAGGGAGTTCTACAACTTGGGAGCAGCCACCAAGAAGGCTATCTCTTGCAGACTCATCAAACATGCCTGTGATGGTGGTGAGACCAGGAGAAAGCCCTCGCTTTAAGATCTTAAAGCTCAAGTAGGTTCATATGGGGAAATACAGTCTTTCTGATAGTTTGGACCCACGTGATTTGGGATTTTAAAAGTCATAACTAGAACTCTACAAGTTACAGACATAGACATTAAAGCAATTGACACTACAGGACTTTCCACATTATATTTTAATAGCACTATTATTCCACTTTCAACATGCTGTGGAATTCTGGGGTTTGTAGTTTACTGAGGCCACAGAGCAATCTGTCTGAGAATTCTAAAGGGCTCTTCCTAAACCTAAACCCCAGGAGTCCATAGGCTGTTGAAAGTGGAACAATAACACTATAACAGTGTAGTACAGAAAAGCAGTGTAGTACAGAAAAGGTAACATAAAACTCCTTATCTAAACATCCCTTGTCTCAATACGCCAACATTTTTCTGTGCTTTGATTCCATGCCCTGCCTATCATTCAAATCTGCCCATTTCTTCCCTTGCTATATGTATTGTTGTTTCTCATTGTACAATTTTGAGTTTTGGGGGCTGAGGTTGATCTCTTTCTGTACTCTAATGTTGTGACATGTGACAGTGGCAGTACTACAAAATTCATAACAACTACCTAATTCTTAAGTGAATCCAAAAATATTGAACAAGCCGAAAGGAAAACAAAGAATTACAGATGAGAGAACAATCTGTGTTCGGAGACTCCATTTCTTATGCCAGCAGCATGGCGATAGACCTTCCATTGTTAGAAAGCTTCCTGATTTAGAAAAGGATGTCATCTGACCCTGTATTGATCCCTTTAAATGGTTTTAAGCGCCTAAGGATACCATTAAAAAGACCTTCCAGGCTTTCCTCTGACTTTTAAGCTTAATTTAAAAAAAAAAAATTCTCTCACCCTTATACCGATGGAGTTAGAAGCAAAGCAAATTAAGTAGTAGCTCAGAGAAGCAAATGCGAAAAGCCCAAGATTAGAAATGCTTAAGGAACTGGTTCTTTTTGAATTTTGATATGAACTGACCTGATTGACACCTCTCAGATGAATGTGCAGATTCAATCTGGCTTAAAGTGCAGATGTTGTTTCTTTTGGATTTTTCGCTTGTTCAAATGTTGCAATGAAGTTTTCAAGTCAAAAATATATTGCCATGTATCTAAAAATATATGTTGAAATAAATTTGAAAATGATTGTTTTGAGATAAAATATTTGGATATTTTCAGAGTAAATGCATTACAAATGTATATTTAAATACAAACTTCACCTGTCTCTGTTGTTTTACTTGTACATTCATTTGAAAACAGGAGAGAATTTATGAATGAGAACAGGGAAGAGTAACATGGAAGCAACATGGAGCTCACAAAAAGCTAAATTCAATTGTTACCTCTAACTAGAGTAGACTTGTTGAATTCACAGAACTTACAAAAGCATCAATTTATCAAGTTCCCATTGATTCAATGGGTCTTCTCCTAGTTTGGACTAACAATAGGATTTTTACCACAATCTGATTTCTTTATCCCTGCTCAAGATGTATCTTTCTAAGAATATCCAATTAGAACAGTAGGCTTAATTTGTTGTGGGTGTTATCTTCATTTTATTTTATTTTTTCACCACAAAAACCACCCAGTGGGTTCTTTTTCACCAGAAAGGAAAAGCTTTCCCCAGCACAAAATGGAGGCTAAATCATTCTGTGGATGCAGTGGGCAACTCTAGTGCAGCCAAAGACCAATGTTCTGCCCCTAAGACCTCCTAAAGGTAGCACAAATGTGTTGCTGTTGTTTGCCGTCAAATTTTATGTTTGATGACTTTATAAATGAGAAACACCCAAGAGCCCAATAAGCAATAGCACCATTCAAGTAGTAGAAACTCAGTGTTGTGACTTCCTTGATTGAATCAATCCATTTGTAACTCAGTCCTCCTCTTTTCTTACTACTTAACATTTTACTGAGCATTAGCTTCTTTTCCCGTGAGTCACATCATCTCATGGTATGTCCAAAGTATGATAGCCTCAGATTAGACATTTCAGCTCTCCAAACAGAAGACAATTTCAAAGAGACGATTATCTTCTGACAGACATTCAAAAAGAATTTGGGTAGGAAAATTCTGAAGTCCTAGAGATCGTTCTCCACACCAAACTTTCACAACATAGCAGCACAAAAAACAGCCATTTAAAACCACTCTGCTATTGTGGTTGAACAAAACACATGTAGCGACACACCTATTTTACAAGTGGATTATCCTGGAAGCCCTGGTGTCTTTAAGTTCCCATGACACAGGTTTTGACCTTAAAGAAGCTATTCAAGGTGCTGAGCACTTTCCCCAAATAGATTCAGCCCTTTGGATAGTTGCTTAAAATTGAGGCTAAAACCCAGTGCAACTCACTACTCCCACCAGTGTGGAAGCCTTCAAGCACCGCTGTTTAGACATTCAACTGCAAACAACAGAGAAGGGTGTATCTTATTTAAATAATAAATGCCACTATCTTAAAGCACCATTCAAGAAGTAATGTTGACTTCTAGAGAGAATTCAGGCTTAGTTTGTTCTCAGACCCATTTATTGCTATTTTTAGTGGTCTATGTTAACCATAGAGGGGAAAATTGGGGCTGGCTGGAAGTCTACTTCTTGTTAGGAAAAATGGATATTTATTATGTTCAGCAATATGGGGTTAGCGGTGCCACAAACTAGTGGCATTTCTGGAGACTTCCAGACAAGGCAAATCACCCAAGGGGGGAAGAAAAAGGTGGTCTGAGAAGTTTGGAGTGGCTGAAGTTGCAAAAACAAACTTCAGAGCCCTGTGTGGCCCCAGGGCTACTCATCTCTCTCCCTGTTCTAAAAAGACTTCATTTCTTCTTTTTAAAAAATAGAAAGTTTAATATTACTTGAATCAGGAGATTGAAGGAATATTGGAGGTGCAGGAAAGCATTCAATACCACTTTTCATAAAACCTTGCTTGAAAAATGAACTCAAATTCCCTTTTCTTTAAAGAGTGCCACCACATGGACTATCAATGGGCTTAAAGATCATTAATGAATGGTAATCATAAATGGCAGTGTTCCCAGTGTGGGAGAAGGTAGCTGCATGAGGTGCCAGAGCCATTGGTGTTGGATTTCATTTAATTTATTGCCTTCACTAATTGATCTGGAAAAGAAAATAAACAGCAGGTTAATGAAATCTGCAGAGGTTACTAAACTGGGAGAGTTTTCAAATACAAGTGGAAACACACCACATATCAGTGTAATGTAGAAGGGCTGGGACAGGCTAGGAATGAATCAACTTATGAACATGTCTAGACATAACTAAATATTGAGAAGAAATAAAATGATATGATTTAAGGGATGGAAATACGGCATTTTAATAATTACTAACAGATCCATTTACAAAGGTCTTATCTTCTCCTCCTTTTTGAATAGTCCTCTTGTTTAGACTGACTCCAAAGCTGTGGACAAGCATAAGGAAGAATAAGTCATCTCAGAGACAAATGCACATCTCTCAATTCATCAAATGACACATTCAGCTGGTTAAATGGAGAACTCCAATGCAGATAGGACCAGATAAATATCATAATGCAGATAGGCATGGGCATTCACATGTACATCTTTACAGATAATCTGCATGGAAAGTTGCTTATGTGAACACATTGTTCTTGTTGGTTTGGGGTAAATAACATTTTTTTCTCCATGTTTCAAGATCAAAAGAATATCTACTCTACACAGAACAACTGGATGCCATTTTAACTCTTATACCTCCATCCTATAGGGTTCTGGGATGTGGAGCATGGAGATCTACTTAGAATTATCTGCTACTGAGTTCTAATTCTTTGTTCAGAAGAGGGCAGTAGAAAACTGGTTTTCAGTTGTTGGATCTCCAGATATTTTGGACTTCAGCTCTCAGAATCCCTGTCTGTTGACAATAAAAGGTTCTAGTAAACTCCTCCAAACCACACAAATATAGCCCTCTAGCAGGAAATTCTACATACTCCAATAAATTAGAAATCAAAAGATACTCTAGAATTGAAGCAGAGCAGTTCAAATGATATCAAACTTCTATTACAGAGTAGATATACTCTAAGGTAACACTGTCATCTCTTGTTATAGTGTCACAACCATGCAGCAAAGCCCTAGAAGCAGACCTCCAAACAAACACATGGTGATTGAGGGACTGACTTGATGCAGTATTCCTGCCCTTGCACATATATATATAAACCTATGTACATTCATGCATACATACATGTGACTGAAGGCTTTAATAGGGCTTATTTCCAAGGCAATGCACACAGACATTACTAGATGATGGTATCAGTTTATGCTTCGTGCTACATTTGATCAAATATGGCAGTTCCATGACAGTTGCATAGAATAAAGAGATGAAACAACACATTTAGCTTGTGCAAATAAGAAAAAGGATAAGCAGAAGGAAAACTAGACAGGAAATGTTATTTTCTTTCTAATAGACAATTAGATTCTCACAATGGTAGCAGAGGACAACCTGTGCATAGTCATCTGATCCCTACCCATAACTTAGGCAACAACCTTTCAGGTGCAAAGGATGACCTTTCAATGTAATCTTCTCCTTGAACCCCATACCTCTGGGATGATGATTCTGATTAACACAAGCCCCCTGTACCCTACCCATAGTTCCACAGTCCTCACTGACAAGTGCCCAGAATGTCCATTCACCATAAAAGTATTCTTGTGTCCTCACCAAAAAGAGACCATCCTGCTCTTTCTTGCCAAATTTTGCCAAATTAACCTAGTTTTTAAAAGAACAGCAATGCTGCTAAAGTTAAGCCAAATCCTTCCATATGCTTGGCCAGAGTTGGCAAAAACATACATCCAGCTAAAGCTGCAAGTAAACCTGCTCAGCCATGGAAGAACAACCAGCTAATCATACATAGAACATGTACAGCTTCCCTCCCACACAGGGCAGAAGAAAGCTGCCACATGGAAAGAGGCTTATAAAACAGACAATTCCAATTTAACAATCTGAGCCACATTCTCTTAAATCAATGTGTCATGTATAGTCACAGAGATGCTGACATATATTGGATCCCCACTCCCATCCTATCTCTGGCCCAGCAACAAAATCATTCCCAGACAAATTGTGGGACCATCAGTGTCTTAATGGTGTGTGCAGGGTGGAAGTTGTTTGGGACTGTACCATGGAGATATGTAATTTTACAGCTGTGATGGCTGGTGAGCTTCATGTCCCCAGTGAGGGGAATCTGCTCTAGGTTTTAGTCTGACCTTTAAAGGAGTTTTAAAATTTTTCATTAAAATATTTATGCCTTGCCTTATATCATAAGATTCTGTCTGGCTTCTGAGGACATAGAATTTAAACAATTAAAAATCTAAAACAATCTAAAATAATTTAACAATCCTAAAAACACATTAAACAGCTGAAACAGTTTTAAGAGTGTTTAAAACCTAAGATATGGAGCTGGATGAAATTATTAAGCACCAAAGGCTTTAATAAAAAGCCCAAGCCTTAAAGTGTCCAGTTTGCTGAACTCTTATCATCAAAATAGATTCAGCACCTCGGATAGTTCCCTCAAAGTTTATCTCAGAGTGGATCCACTGCCCTATTGTCACAGGAGTAAGGAGCTGCAGCTGCTTTGCAGAGTTTGGAAATATGACTCTTTAGTACTACAACTTACACTGAGAAAGCTGCAGCCTCGCAAAGAATTTTTTCCAAGCACATATCCTTTACTCCTGCTCTGAAGCCCGAATTCCAATCCCCCAACCAGGCCTGCAAAAGACTTCAAAGCTTTAAAAGATTTACTTGAATGACTGACTTTGCAACTAATGAAAAAAGTTAAGTTATAACCTTAGATGCCATGGAAAACTAACTGGCTGTTGCTCTGAAGAGGATGTGGGTGCTGGGTTTTGAAGTGCTAGGGGAGCAGGAACTGAGCATGTCATTATTTAGTCTATCATTTTGAAAACTTCCTGCCACCCCAACTTTCAACTGACTGCTGAATTTAACTACCCCTCAGTTCAGCTAGTCTTTTCATAGCCTCTCTAGACTAATCATTGTACAAAACCTTCAGATAGCTGTTTCTGGAGTCATAGGCAGGCTATGGACAGAAAATGACCTTGCTTTGGATTCTGGCCCCATGGCATGGGTAAAGCCATTACTTTCATGCTGTTCTTTGAGGAGCTTCCAAACTCCTGCCATGACAAGGATACAAGCATTTCATGTTAGCATCCAAAACTCCCAAACCAGCACCACAGTGATGACTTGAATCAAAGGGTTTTCTTGGCATTCCAGCGCCTATTTTCCTCCTCCCTCAGGCAGACCATCAAGAGAATCAGAGTTTTTTTTTTAATATTTTTTTATTAATTTTTATAACTAAATCACAAAAACAAACATAAAATAAAACACCGTGTGTTATACATAATAGTGAGTTAAAAACAAACAAACAAACAAACAAAAATAATTTTTTTCCCCTTCTTTTATACAATGCAAACTTATACTATTATTATTCCCTTCCCTTAAAATCATAAACCTGTTCATCTTGTTCCATATCATACAACTTATACATTTTTATTACCTATCTTCAATTCTTATTTTCATTATATTTATTTTTATTATTATACTTTCACTCTTAATCCAATATTTTTCACTTCGATTTAATCTCTTACTATTATTATTTATAAACTTATTAATTAATATCTCTAAAAGTAATCTATCTCTAAAACCAATTACCTTTTAACTTTTTTTCCCCCTTTTAAACATTAAACCTCACATATCAATTTATATCTATAAATCACAAGTTTAACACACACAGCTAATAATCAATATAGAAATACAAAAATAAAAAATAAAAATAATAAAGAAATAGAAAAAACCCACCCCCCAGAGCCAACTTTTTATTTAATCCACCTTCCAAAATTGCCATTCTTCTAACAGGGTAGCATTACCATCTCTTTTCAAAACTTTTTCTAGAAATATTTTCCAAATTTCTTCAAAATCGTTTCCTTTTACCAAACCTTTCATAAAGCTAATTCTACATGTTAGTTTATCATTAATTGCAATTTTCCACACTTCTTTATACCATTCCTCTATTTGAAGTTTTTCATTTGCCTTCCATTTTTTTGCTATTATTAATCTCGCTGCAGTTAACAAGTTTGTTATTAATTCTTTCTTTGCCTGAGTACACTCTACCTTATTATATATGGACAACAACGCTATATTTGGACATACTGGTATTTCTACTCCTGTAATCTCTTTTATCTCTTTAAATACCTTTTGCCAAAATTCCTTTATCTTGTTACAATTCCACCACATATGCATATATGTACCAATTTCTTGACATCCTCTCCAACACAATCTTGAGTATTTCTCATCTATTTGATTTAATTTCACTGGAGTCAAATACCATTTCCAAACTATTTTATAATAATTCTCTTTTATTTGTATTGACAATTTTTTTAAATGGCGTTGTTTCCAAATTTTTCTCCATTCTTGTATATCTATAATTTGTACTGTCTCTTCCTCCCACATTTTTCTAAGATAGTCCTCTTCTTGTTCTTTTACTAATATTTTATATATTTCACTTGTACTACCTTTTAATATTTCATTTTCTTGCATATTTTCTCTTTGAATAATAAGTTGTTCAAATTTAGTGTGTTCTTTAAAATCCTTAACATATCTTTCCATACTCTTTGTCCATTGCTCTAATTGTATATAATTTAACCAAGATATCTTAGTTTCCTGCAATCTCTCTTTCATTCTTTCTTTAGTTATCATTATTTTCATCCAATCTTTTAATCTATATATTTTTTGTTTTTTAATTTCTTTCTCTATTATTTCTCTTAAATTTATTGGAAATTTTTCCATCATTACTATCGGAGTTAATATTGATATATTCGGTATTAATTTTCTTTTATTTTTCTTCCCTATTTCTATTGTATTTTTTATAAAAGGATTTTCTATCTTTTCCATTTCTTTCTTTGAAAAATTCCTAAAAAATATATTTTCTAATTTCATCTCAATATTCTTATCTTCTGTCTCTAACCAATCTAAATCTCCGTTTCCTGAAACTCCATCTATAATATATCTCAATTGATTTGCATAATAATACCATTTTAAATTTGGAAGTCCCAGGCCCCCTTCTTTTTGACTTTTATACCAATATTTCTTATTAATTCTCGATTTCTTATTTCCATTACAAAAATTATTTAATATCTTTTGCCACTCCTTTAACTCTTCCTCTGATACTTTTATTGGTAACATTCTAAACAAAAAATTAATTTTAGGTAAAATTTTCATTTTTACCACTGCTATTCTACCAAACCACGATAACTTTATATTTTTGTAATCCTCTAATTTCCGTTTAATTTCTAATCTTAATTTCTTAAAAAATTTTTCTTGTAGTCCTTGTAAATTTTTTGTAATATCTATTCCTAAATATTTAATTGATTCTTTTACTTTAAGTAATCCTCTTTTACTACTTATAAATTCTTGTACTTCTTCTTTAGTATAATTAAATAACATTAATTCTGATTTGGCCCAATTTATTTTCAATCCTGTCTTCTCCCCAAACTCTTTTAAATGTTTATCTATTCTATCTATCTTTTCAACCGGATCTTTAATTGTCATCAATGTGTCATCTGCAAATAAGCTTATTTTATTTTTCTCCTTCGCTCCAATTCCTTCCAAATTCTCATCATTTCTTATCACATTCGCTAATATTTCTATAACTATTGCAAATAAAACTGGAGATAATGGACATCCTTGTCTCATTCCTCTTGTTATTTGAATCTGATCTGTAAATCCATCATTTACCATCACTACAGATGTATTATGTGAATATAATTGATTTATTAACCCTTTAAATCTTTCTCCTAATCCTATTTTATTTAAAATTGTTTTTAACGCCGGCCATTCCACACAATCAAAAGCTTTAAATATATCTAACGCTAAAATTCCAGCTTTTTGTTTATCTCTATCCATTATATTTATTTTATTTATCGTTTTCCCTATTAAATTTGCCATCTGTCTTCCTTGTATAAAACCACATTGATCTTTATGTATATACTTATATATAAATTTATTTAACCTCTTCGCCATTATTGCTGTCAAAATTTTTGCATCTTGGTTTATTAAAGATATTGGTCTATAAGAACCTGGATCCATAGGATCCTTATTTGGTTTTAAAATTAATATTATTAGTGACTGCTTCCATGATGATGGAATTTTTCCACCCCTTAGTATACTATTATATAAAACTTTTAATTTAGGAATTAAACCTTTTTTAAATGTTTTATAATATTCTGGACCTAGTCCATCCAATCCTGGTGATTTTCCTCCTTTTAAGTTATTTATTACTTCTTCTATTTCCTCTTCTGATATCATTTCTTCCATCAACCCTTTATCTTGTTCTGTTAGCCTTACTTTCCAATTTTTATCAATGTACTCCTCTATATTCTCTACGGATTTTTCTTCTGCTAAATATAATTCTTGATAAAATTCCTAAAATATTTTTAATTTCTCTTTCATCAGCCTTTTTTCTTTACCAAATTTATCTTTTACTACGCCAATCATATTTCTAGCTTTTTTTGATTGTACTGATTTAGCCAGCATTTTAGAATTTTTGTTACTATATTCAAAGTATTCCCTTTTCAAATATATTAAATTTTTCTGAACTTCATCCATTTCTATCTTTTCTAATTCATCTCTTTTAGCTTGTAATATTATTAATTTCTGTTTAGTTCTATCTATTATATAATCATTCTCTAGTTCCTTTATTTCTTTTTCTAATTTCAATTTTTTTTCTCCTAATTGTCTCTTTAATTTGCTTGATTCTTTAATACATAATCCTCTTACCACTGCCTTCATTGTATCCCATAATACATCTTGTGTTACTTCCTTATTGTTTATATCCCAAATTTCTTGCCACTCCTTCTCTATTTTATTTACTATCTCCTTATAATTAAGTATTTTAGTATCCAATCTCCACCTTTTTGCTTCTCTATAATTCCTTTTCATAGTTATATCCAAATTCATCAAAGCATGGTCTGTCACTTTTATTGTTTCTATTTCTGTATTTATTAATCTAGGTATCATATTCTTTGAGACAAAAATATAATCTATTCTTGAATAATTTTTATGAACTGATGAATAATACGTATATTTCTTTTCCTCACCCTTTATTACTCTCCAAACATCTATCAATTCATTTCTACTCACTAATTTATTCAAAATTGTTACATTATTATATCTGTCTCTAATTAATGGATCCGATTTATCTTTCCATCTATCCATCACCATATTAAAATCACCTGCCATTATTGTATAATCTCCTTTCATATTTTTAATCTTATTAAATATTTCTTCATAAAACTCTTTTTGCTTCTCATTAGGTGCATAGATATTCACTATAACATATGTTTCTCCATCTATTTCACCTTGTATAATTACATATCTACCTTTTTCATCTAATTCCACACTTGTTACAATGAAATTACATCTTTTGGAAATTATTATTGCAACTCCTCTTGATTTGGATGTACCAAATGCTTCCTCATAAATGGCTACCCAGTTCAATCTAAGCTCATTTTTTTTATCTCGTTTTCCATGTGTTTCTTGTAAAAAAATTACATCAGCCTTATCTTTTTTTAATAACGATTCTATCCTTTTTCTCTTTATTATAGTACCTAAACCTTTCACATTCAATGTTGATATTCTCAATCTATTCTCCATTTTTCATATTTCCAGTTTCCTAATACCACTCCCCATTGGCTCTTTAGTGTGATGGTGCTCCCCTTCCCCTTCCCTTCCCCCCTCCCACTCCCCTCCCCCTTCCCGCCCTCCCCTCCCCTACCCACACAAACATTCATCCCCCCCTTTCCCCCCAAAGCGCTTCTGCCTTGGCAACGACCTCCCATGGTCTTGGGGGGGGGTGAAGGTATACCAACTCCCGGCATAGAGACCAATATCCTCTCCCGAATTATTTTCTTTCCCATATTTTTTCCCTCTCTTCCCCCTCCCTTCCCTCTCTCTACCCTTTTACTTTATATGTATATAGATCAAATTCTATGCATTTACAATCTATAAGAATATATTCTAATCACTAGTTATCTACCCTTCTCCCACTCTATGGAGTTCTCTTTCTTCTTCTTCTGTTATTTCATATTGTTTCTTCCAGTCCTCCTCAGCCTCTGTCCTTTCGTTTATCTCCCGAAGTCTTCTTCTCCCCTCCTCCTGATGCTCCTCCCGCTGCTCCTTCTTCAGTTGCTCCTCCCACTGCTCCTTCTTCTTCCACTCCTCCAGCCGCACCTTCCTCTTGCTGGATCAGTTTCAGTTCTCTCAGGAGTTGCAATCCTTGTTCAAGAGAATTTATTCTGTAATATTTGCCTGAAACAAAGTCTTTCCCAAATTCTGTGCTCTGGTGATTAAGAAGTCCTAAACACTCCCTTCTCAATATCATCCTGAAGCAATTTCACTGTCTTGCCATTTTGCAGTTAGGATCTGGACTTTTCCACTTGGGGAAAGGAGACAAGGAGGTTTCTTGGCTGGCACATGTTGCTGAGATCCAGGTTTCATAATGAAAACAAAACCTGGAAGCTTTGCCTGGCTTCTGGCTTATGCTAGAGTTAACGGGGCAGGCCTGGGATTGTAATTGAAATGCATTTGGTGGCTTGAGTTCAGATCCTATTAGGCAAGAGGCCATGTTATAAAGTGACCCAGCTTCACACCTGTTTCTTCCCAGCTGGTATCTGCTGCTCAAGAAGAGGTCCATGCACAGCTGAGGTAAAAAGTGGAAAAGAAACAGGCAGGCAGGCAGGCAGACCGACTGAAAGAAAGCTTTGAGCCCCGGACTTTTTTTTTCCTTCTGTCTGCGTCCTTTCTCTTTTCCTTCTTCTTTCCCCCTCCTCTCTAACTTTTGTTACAGCCTCTTCTTACTGCTTCTCCCAATTGTTCCAGACAGCTGCATTTGAAGGCCTGCAGGAGGTAATAAGAATCTGTGAAAAAGGCATTTGAGAGCCTGGTAGGAAACATGTTGGTAAGAGGGACCTGCAGTCACATATGTATTCTGTTAAACTAAATTCATGTAGACCAAATTGTCCCTAGCCAAAACAGTAAGCCTAAGAGGCAACCTGTCAAGCTTTCTGACTCACACAAATTTTTACTACAGGTACTATTACCCTGACTTCTGCGGGTTCCTGGGGGACACCTGGATTTGCTCCAAAAATACAAAGGTTGGGGAAATTAGCAGAGCACTGCTTAGCAAAGCTGAGGGTAGGGCAATGCAGCGAGATCTTTAACCCTATGTCTATGGAGTCAGACTGCATGAGAGAGACAAATCAAGTGTACAATTAAAAGTATTTCACTTAGAATTGGCAGAAGTTACACACACACACACACACACACACACACAAAGCAGTCACTCACACAAGCGCACAAGGACTACTGAGTCTGAAAGACTTAAGATTGGGAAAAGAGGAGGAAAAGAAAGTGGTTATACTGTACCTGGTCCTGAAGACTGCATGTCAGGAAGAAAAAAACAAAAAAAACACAAAGAGGACTCAGCAGAGAAAGAATGCTAAGGGGAGCTCTCAACTAGCAGAATACCAGACACTAGTCAAAGGTGGGAGTTCTCCAAAGAGAGCCCCAAAAGGGGACTCAATTATGGTGCAAAGTATGCCTGGGTGGGGCAGACTCTTTCCGGAGAAGGACAGATGTTTGAATCATGCAAATGGACCTTGTTTTGCATTTCAAACCTCATTCGGGAGACACTTAGTCTCTCAAGGTGACAAAGTTGCACCCAGCCCATTTGATGTGTGCGTACCTGCCTTTCGAGGTCTTCCTCTTGGATACGTGACTGGGGGATATTTGCTCTGACCTTTGCCAGGGGGCATTTCAACCTTTAGACTTGGATATCTAGGTTTTCATCCGGTGAACTTCTGGCTCAATAAATATAGATAACAAATACTTCTCTTCCTCGAGACTGGGTCTGCCAGCAGATAATAAATATTTCCCTTCCGCTATTGATAGAGGCTACAGTATCTCCGAAGGGGAGGGAAAAACATCTCAGGAAGTATCAAGTCTTCCCAGTTCTTTTTTTACCTGCATATTCATGGGGTTCCATACAGTGTCTTTCTCGAAAGACTGTGAGTTTGCTCCATCCCTCCCCCTGATCAATGTGCCAAAACTAGTCCATGCAGCATTTCAGAAACTTATTTTCACCAACTGCCACTGAACTTTTTTTTAATTATCTCATTCAGGAGTTGTAGTCAAAGTGCTAAGGTGTTTTAGTAATATTATGCTGGCTAAGAATTGGAATCATTTTGTTTTAGTGCAAATGTTTGTCTTTCCCTTGCTTGATCTCTGTTGAATCTGTGTCCTGGAAATAGTAGCTGCATTTACTTAGTTGTGTCCATCTTTACTGGTTTGGAGACATAGGCCCTTTCCGCACAAGGCGAGGGAATAGCTCCGTGCCGTTATGTACCGCTTCTTCCGGGGTCCAAAGCAATGCAGACTGTCCCTGAAGCTCTTCTGCAGGGCTCCTCCTTGGGCCTGGGTGAATCGGAGCAGTGCAAGGTCTGTAGCTCCACACTGCTCCAGCTTCCAAAATGGCAGCTTCCAGCTTCCAAAATGGTGGTTTCCGGCTTCCAAAATGGTGGCTTCTGGCTTCCAAAATGGCGGCTTCTGGTTGGTCATGGGTCCCAACCAACCACTGAAGCTCGCCACACCTCCGCAGATCACAGGCTCGCATTGGCGCAAGCCTGCGAATCTGCACAAGGGAGCAGGAACGCAATGGTGTATTCCAGGAAAATAAAGACCTGTTTTTTCCAGTCTTTAGAGAACACACTGGAGGACCACTTGGGGTCATTTTGGAGCAGACTGAGGTGTGGATCTCCGGTAAGTAGTCCACTCCTAATCCGCTCCAAGATGCAGACGACCTCCATGAGAGGACGTACTGCCCCATTCTAATTGCCTGGTGCGGAAAGGGGCATAGGGATACATGCACAAATACAAATTCTGTTGTAGTATAAACCAAACTAGGCAGTGGGGATAAAAAGTTTTTGGTAATGCTGGGAGCTCCCACAAAATATTTCAAAATGAGGAAAACATTGTGTTGATCTCCAGAATAAAACTAGTTTGTACAGTGACAAAACCTTGGAGTTCCAGAGATTTTTTTTTCCCATCTGGAGGTGCCCTAAGTTGTTAAAGTCTGTGCAGATACAGAGGCACAAAAACTCTGCCTGGAATCCTGTAGGTTACACAGATGTAACCCTTGGCTATTCCAGCATATATGTTTTTACAGCCATTGTGGAAGAAGGTATCCTTTACCTCCTTGCACAATGCATTTACCCCCATATATGAAATGAGGGCCCAAGTCTCTTCAGCACAGTTCTGTCCTCCCACCACTGAACAGCCATAAGTGTGCACCCAGGACCTTTCCAGCTGCTTCTCCACTCCTGAAGGGTGACAGCTGTTCCTTCTCCTCCTCCAGATATACAAAGGCAAGGAGACCTAGGTACATCCCTGGGGACAGTCAATACCCCAAGGGGCAGAACTGCATTAAGGAGACATGGCTGTCCTTGTGCACCTGAGGAAAAAGAATCTATCACACACAGAAACCACTAGAATTGTTGTGCTAGTGGATAGGTATGCTCCACCAGTATAACTATTGGATGCTGGCCTTGATATAACTGAGTAGAGATGGAAATACTTTTCCCTGGGCTCAAGCATCTCAAAGAAAGTACCATTTTCAGACTTCCTGAAATGGATTGCAAGAACATGCATACCACATCCTATATTTGAGGGCTTGGAGGGTATTTTGGAGAAACAAGGTGTGCCTAGAACCATGTGCATATTTTTTAAAAATAGAACCCCCAGATCGTGAAAAAAGGGCTGGGATCAAACCTGGGACCTTCTGCACACACAAAAAGCAGATGCTCAACCACCAAATTACAGTAATTCCCCCTGTAAACTCCAATCTTGTGTGCATAAGCCCTGCTGGACATGATGAAACTTATTTCTAATTATATATAAGATTGAGTTCTGAATGAGAGACATGACTGCATGTCATGACAATCCATAAAGTCAATAGCTGTGGGGTAGAGCAGGACATCACTAGCCTCACCCAAAATTGCCCCTCCAAGATCTGAGTCCATTGCATTATTGTTCCCCCAAAAGTCAGGAAGAATGTCATAGCTAAAAAGTATCAAAAATCACTGAGAGATCTGTGAGAACTAGTAGGGTTGCATCCTCACATTCATACATTTAAATCTAGGTTAATTGAAGGCAGATTTGATTTTGATTTTTATTGTCTGTGCTTTATAGTGTACAGCGCATTGCATTTTTGTTGCCTTTTTGATACTTAAGAAATAAATGTTTTTATTGTTATCATTTAGTACAATTTAATTTAATGTTGTTATGTGCTGGCTCACTCTAATTTTTATTTGAGAAGGCTATTGTGTAGCAAGGAGTAAAGCAGAGATTAAAAGTTACTGTTTTAGACTATAATTTTTTTTAAAAAAAGTTTTAGCCTGCAAAGCTCCCAAAAGTCACTTTTCCCTACCTTTGGGGCAAAATCATAGAAAGGAGAGAGATTATAGGTTCACTCACTCACTCTCTTTTTGTAGCTACACACATGCATGCCTTTTTCCTGTCACAGGTGTTTGGGCTGTGCATTTCCACAAGTAAACAAACTTTTTCTCACTCATGCATTAGCAAGGATATTTTGCTAAAACCTTGATCTTTACTTGAAGCGTTGTTGTGGAGCTGATCTCACAACATCTGTCACTGATTGCAAATAAATCAGTTCTCTTACCTCAGGGAGAAATATGTATGCAATTGCAGCAGTAAAGCTTACAAGTAAACCCAGGAATCCGCTAAGGAGATGAGCTCCCCAACTGTAGAAAAGGCATAGATGAACAACATTTCATCTTTTTGGAATTTGAAGGAGAAAGCACACGAAAGTATCTAAACATCTCCCCCCCACACCACAAAAAGAAAAAGCTGTTATCAAAACAGGCTTTTCTGTGTAAAAATTAATATTCATTCTCACCCTCACCCTTTCTTCATTTGTAATGCATGGTGAGCTTTCACCACAGATTTCTAAACACCAAATAAGCAGCTATTCCAGCTTAGGCAAGAATGATTATTTACTACTGACAATCTCAGTTCAGCATTTTCTAGAGAATTTACAGCAAAACTGCCGGCAGAGAATAAAGATCCATTTGACAAAGCTGTTCCTGTTTGTGAAGCATCCTACAAAATGTTTTTCCCTCTTATACCTAAAAACTGTGTGTTGCATTCCAATGTTTTCATCCAAAGATGGAGTAGTTCTGAAACACCTGTGAGTATATCTATTTTCTTTCTCAGCCACTGTTCAGTAAAATGAATCACGCAGTCTCAAATGTCCAATATGTTCAACACATGGTCTTGGGTTCTTTTTTTCTCAAGTATACATAGCCTTCCTGAAGATAAATAAAGCATTCACAATTTGGCAAGCCTTCCTTGGAAGTTCATCTGACCCAAACTGTACAATAGCAAACGTCTAGCTGGTAACAATCTTAAGAGTTGAGAAGTCCTTTAAAGAGCCTACTTATAACCACATGGAATCTGCAGTGATTTGGGAAAAGCAATTGAAATATTTGTCAGTCATCAGCCAATTTGGTCAGCAACTCATATACACATAGCTATCAAACACTGGGATGTTTTCAGCCTTTTTTTTTTTTGAGAAACACTGGGAAAAATGCAGTTTCAAACAGATCTTGAGACAATGTACATCAGGCATCTGGTAGTGGATACCATACCTTTGGTGGTTGCACGCAATACTTGTGGTGGGAGATTGATGTGAAAGATGTTCCAGACACCAGAGGTCACTTCATACTGAACTGCACAATGTAGAAGGGATCTGGGACCATTATACCAAGAATTTATGACACAGAACAAAATATATGTCCAATAGGGATGGCTTTCAGCATCTAGTTTCATCAAAAAAGACCAAGACATGATACTTAAAGACTATGTATGGAGGATTGAGTATGTCAGCCTGTATCTTCTCAGTGCCAGTTTTGCAATTTTTTTTCAATTACTCATGTCACTTCTTTCCAATTTCTATATCAATCTGGAGATTTTTTTAAAAAAATGCATGAAAATCCACATATATACTTTTATACTCAATTTTCCCTAGCAAACACTTTTGTATGAAACTTTCCATATCATACACATTTTTGCATGCAGTTTTTGAACCACAAACTGAATCACAAAATTTGGAAAAGACTGCAGTCCAACAGATGACTATCTTCTATCTAAGTATTAATCCATGATGTGACATTAAGGTAGTTTGCTTTAAAATGTGGACCAATCAAAACTCTCCCTTATTCCTACCCCTAATTATATTCTTGACAGCACCATTCATGATATTTCTATCATGCTGATAAGATTAACCAATTCACACACATCCCCAGACCAAACTAGCAATAGCAAAAGAAGATGTTAATCCAGTCTCTGATGCCCCACGGTGCACAGAGTATGGACTTACTCCATATGCTTTCATTCCACCTTCTCCCTTGCAGACTAAGTATCAGTTTTAATTTTCACTTGTTTTCTATAAGCCAATGAGCCTAACAAATTGGAGCATAGTGTTTAGTGATTAAATTCACCTGGCTCTGGGCCAACCCAACTAATATCACTTTGGCATTTTAGAAAAATGTAGAGCAAGACAGTTGGAGGCTATATTTATATCTTGTCTTTCTTTCAGTGGGTAGCTGAACAAGCACTGCCAAACCTTTTTTTGTTTGCTCTGGGATGGAGAGAACTAAACAGCATTTTACAAAATAAAATAAACAGAAAATAAATAAACTTCTTTTGTGCACAGAAATGTTGATTTCTGGAAAAAAAACCACACACAAAAAATGCTGTTTTCTATGTAGGAAATTTGCTATCTGAACAGAAAATGCCATTTTCTGAACATGAAAAATGTGCATTTTTTTCCTGCAAAGAGTAAGTCTTGAAATGCCAATAAAACTGTGCAGTTTTGATCGACTTCCTCACAGTGAAGATAAAAAGATGGTAAAATTGTTCACTTTTGTCTGCAAGAACTAAATTTATGAAGATTTACATCTCTTGCATCTTCTGAGAGCCCTTCCCTCTGCTTGATCTTGTGAAGTTCATATCTTCTAAGTCTACCTCATCAAGGCCCTCTCATTGCCTCATTCCTCAATAAGAAAACTCCAGGAGATGCGAAACCTCTGTGATATCTCCTGCTACCACTACACACCACTGCAAAAAAGCAGTATGCTACCATAAGGAAGTGAAAGGTGAGAGAAAATTCTGTTTTTCTTTCCAGAGAGAGCCACCTGTTACCTCTCAAGTCTTCCTGAGCTCACGGAACTATTTTCATGATTCTTTGGAGCCTGGCCACTTAAAATTGCCTATATTTTACTGTCACCTAAGCTCATCCTTCCTCTAAGGAGCTATAGTACACTTACGTGGCTTTCTCTCTTTTTAATACTCACACCAACCCTGTGAGCTGTAGTGTGCTTTGTGACCTGTCTGGGCCTGTCATTTCTTGGTTTAAGATTATAGTTTCAAATAGCTCCTGAGCACATTCCTTCAAGCAGAGTTTGGAAAAGCTGCTTTCTGGACAACAAGTCCTAGAACCCCATGACCTCTCTGCCATCCAAAAAAGTAATTTTCGCATGCTCATCTTTCAATTAAGAACAAGTCTGCTTTTCATTTGCAAAGAGAGACAGGAAATGAAGAGGCAGATATAAAGACTTGGTTGAACTAGGCCCACAATTTGTTAAATCCAATGAGATGATCAGCAGAGGTCAACTGATGTTTGGTGGCATCCTGTCAGATTAGGGTGAACACTCCTAGGGAGAGGAGTGAAGTAACACTTCCACTCAGCTCCCTCAGCCACACCATAAAGTGTAGAAGACGGTCTTTCAAGAAACACCTCTTCCCAGTGCATCACAGCTCTGGGTGGCTGTGGATGGTTGACCATAAAGATCTAACCCTATTCCTGTTTACAGGTCCCATAGCCCTAGAGTGCAGGTCTCTGGCCTGGACAGTCTCTGAAAAGGAGACTCCAGAAGCACAGCAGCATGTTTCTAATAATCACTGCCCATGCAATTAGCCTATTTACAAGCAGAAAAGCACCCAATTCAGTTTAAGCCAGCTGCTGATTAACCTGTGCAGAGTAGGGGGGAAAAGTGCATAGCACAAATGAACCAAAGAAAATCTGTCAACCAGATAATCTTGCGCACAATCAGGGAGGAGGCGGGGAGTTGCTGCCGAGAAAGAGGTCTGAACAGAAAGAGGATCAGGATAACACAGACTTGCTTCTCTTCGTAGATGGTGGGTGTCAGCATGTAAAGCCCTTCTGCATCTCTCTCCACTTTGGAAATGGTGTTTCCAAACCAGAGTGCAGCTCTGGCCAGGGAACGGAATTCAGTTTCCCCAGCTTCCCACTGGGGAAATTCAGCTGAGCCTCTCTTTCTATTAACAAAGATATGCCAAGGTTATTTAATTTAATCACAGTGTTCCGCTGCATTTTATTCAAAATAGCTACAGTACAATGATAGATACACTGTGATGATACAATAAGTAGAAGCTAGAAAGTAATGATCAGAAATCAGACATGGAATATGCAGTTGTTTCAGCAGACTGGACTCTATTAGCATTTACATTCTGAGAAGACTATAATAATACCTAATAAGCACATAATAATGCCTAATGACTAATAACAACAATAATTTGATTCCTTTCTGCAAAATGCAATACAGTCAATGGTTTCTAAATTAAATACCAAAAACTGGAGGGTAAACAGTCTTTTGCAAATTATGACAAGCGTGGCTCATTAGCTCACAGCCATCCCATTATGTACCTACTCCATCTGTACACTTCACCTTTCCACCCTCTCCTCCATTAGAAGGGGACAAGTTATTATGTACCAGTATCTGTTTTCTTTAGCTGAGCTGCCATCATGCTTCTGAGTAAACAGGAAGAATGACTGTCCCTGTGTGTTGTGGCCATCAACCACAAAGGACATGACATGGAAGGAAATGCAATCTATCTTGATTTCTCTAAATGAGCTTCTTGCATAACTGCCTCTTCAGAAGCCAGTACGATGGAGAGCAATGCCCTCGTGTAAGTCATAAATAATCATTTTCATCACGATCTCTATTGTAGGCACTCTTAGGAGTCAAACTCTGCAGTACACCAACTGTTCTTTGCCAGAGAGATCATTCAGAAACCACGTCTGCTCTTTCTACAGCTTGACTATTAGCACAAGCATTGCACTGACAAACAGGATGGCTGTTCTGTGTCTTGGAGTACAACATATTTTCAACTCAACAGTACTGCAAAGCCATGATAACAAATCTGTGGCTCTCCAAGAAGCTGTTGAATGTGACATCTCATCAGCCCCAGCCAACATGGTCAAAGTTGGGGGTGGTTAGGGATGCATTCAAAGTTGCTGGAGGGTCACAAGTTTCCCACTCTTTGCTTTGAAGGCTAAAGATTTTCTAATTTCATTACATAGTGTGTACATGATTTCTATTCCACAGTGTGATATTTTCTGCCTGTGTGCAATTTTCACTACAGTATAATTTCTTCACCTTGTGAAAATGTTCATAGCTAACATATATTCCATATATCTGTGCCATCATCCAGATGTTGTTAGATCTCGGTTCCAACCAGCCCAGGTCAGCAGAGCAAATGATGAAGTCCAGAAAATCTTGATAAACACAGATTTCTATGGTTCATTCTAATCTTGTCAAGTTTCCTCCCATGCTTCATGGGTACCAAGATGTTCCCCAAAGGGAATGTTTGACCCCACTGCATTGCCTTGTACCTCTAAAAAGGCCTGAGATGTGAGATGGGGGGCTTCAATGGGAAGGGGAATCAGCCAAAATTGGGTAGAGGTACTTTGTATAAGCAAAGATCCCACATGCAATAGCTGCTGCTGCATGCACCCTACCCTTCATCCCAAGGTCTTCCCGGTGGTCATAAGTGATGGGAAATTCTGGGTGTTTCTTCCCTCCATGAACAGTGCACTGGATGCAGCCTCTTCTCCCTTATTTATGAATAGGTTTCATAATTCCTACTGGAAACCTATTGGGTGATCATGAAAAATTTGAAACATGTTTCATTGGGCCACTTATTCTAGTTTCTTGTCTGTGATTACTGGTTAATATCACCCGGTTTATAGAGATATTAAAAATTTTAGTGTCAAAACCACAGTAAATGACTGATTCTTGCAGCTTGCACAAAGGAACAGTTATGAACAATGGAAACATAGTTGGAATACTGGCAATAGAACAATAGTTTCTGTAATCTCTCCTTTTTAAAAAAATGTTCTTGTGAAGCTTGAAACTAAAAAATGCTTTCCCTTCCTATTGTTTTTCGTTTGTTGTATTACAACTGAAGTACAACCAGCACTGCCTAGATCTGTACATAATACCTCAAAATGGTGACTTCAGTTTTCCCACTCCCCATTCTTTACCTCAGGAGTCTTACCAGCAGGACTTCACAGAGTCCTCTCTTGTTTTTCCTTCCCCTTTTAACTTCAGTAATATTAGTAACAATGCCTTAGCCCTCTCCTTTCTTCTTGCCTTTTTCATGCCTCGGGCAGCTTATCAACAATGCCTCACAGAATTTCCTATTGTTTTCAATTCCTTTAAAAATTATTTCCTGATGAGTTATGGCAGGCTCTTCTTTCTTGGTTTTAGTTTGAAATGTTGAGTTTTTCACTTGAAACTAGGAACTGCAATTTGGATGATTACCCAAAACCACACTGCCAAATCTTGAGGCATCTACCACAATTTCCCAATGAGTTATAGGCTCTTTCCGCATGAGGAAATTAAAATGGGCCAAGGCATCCTGTCACGGATGTCGTCCGCACTAATTACCTTAGTTCCGCACCTTAGTCCAATCCAAAAAGCCCCCAAGTGGTCCTCCAGCGTGCTACATGAAGACCGGAAAAATCCAGTCTTTCAATCTTCTGGAGCATGCCATTTCATTCCTGCTCACTTGTGCAGATGCGCAGGCTTGCACCAATGCGAACCTGCGATCAGTGGACAGTGGGCTGTGGGTGTGGCCAGCATCAGCAGTTGGTCCAGACCCACGAAGAACAGGAAGCCACCATTTTCAGCCTCAGCAGTGCGGATCTATGGACCTTGCACTGCTCTGATTCGCCCTGCAACAAACAGAGGAGCCCTGCAGAAGGGCTTAAGGGAGAGTCCATGTTACTTCAAAGAGAGAAGAACTGGTAAGTAACGGCATGGAGCCTTGTGCGGAAAGGGCCATAGTCGCCCCTTTCTCTACTTCTAGCAAGCTGCCCGTCTGGAATTTTTTTCTCTTAAAATTCAGCATTGGAACTTTGACAAAAAGAAGAAAGTGTTCCTGTAAATGCTGAGGTGTCTAACAAGATGAATTACAGCTGTCACACACATGGAGACGTTCTCTTTTCTTTATTATAGATGCATTATAGATATGCTTGGCTTAGGCTCTCTTAGGTTCTCCACAGTTGACTTCATAAAATCATAGAAGTGAAAGAAATCAGAAGCTCAGTTAATCTACCTCTTTGCTGGGAAGCTAAATCATTATCTTCTAGTTGCCTACTGATCAACTTGGTCTATTTAGATCAAAGTGGCAAATACAGAGAAAGGTGTTTAGAATAAATCTCAAGAACTGTGAGACTGAAACCAACCACTGCTGTTTTCCTGAATCTTTGTGTTATGCTCATTTTTCTCGTTACATTTTTTTTCTCCAGAAACTCATATCTTTGATTCTTTGATTCTGCTGTTGACACTGTTAGTGAAAAGGGACTGAAGGAGAGTAGATTATTCAAAATCCATCAAATGTATCTTGCACTGATATGCTGCACTGATGACATTAATTGCTCCCACAATAATGTATAATATGTAAAAAAAATAAAATAAAACAGTGAATACATGATGAAAGTCCATTTAAAGACAAAAATAAAAACTCTTCTTTAAAAATAGTTCTAAAAGGATAGACAATTTTACAAATCAGTTACAACCAGCAAGAGCAGCTAGTCATAATTTTAAGGACTGAAAGCCAATAGAAATAACACAGTTTTAGCTAGCAGATGGAAACTCAGAAGGGACAGAGACATCCTGATCTCCTTTGGGAGGGAATTCCAGTGGGGTATTGCTACAGAGAAAGTCTTGCCATGTTTGCTCACAAACCTAGCCTCTCCAGGTGACAGGAAAAGCAACAGGGTCACCACCACTGAAGACTTCTAACTTTGGACAGATATAGGAAGTCATCTGAGGCTTTGTAGAGCAAGACTAGCATCCTGAACTCTCCTTAGGAGAAATTGTAGCTGATGTACCAACCAAGCTGAGGAAAAGCACTTCTGGCCACAGCAGCTAATTGACCTTAAGAGGGCCAGGAGCACCTCTGAGCCATGAAACTAACAACCCAATCCAGAACAGGTTGTAATCCCAACCACATGTTAGCATTCCTGTTGCAGCTCAGAGGAAGAGGAAGAACTAGCTAAGCCACAAGTTAAAAAATGGAACCAGGATCCTGATGCCAAGCCAGAGACCACTGGCTTGCAATAGGGATATGCACGTGCATAAAGTCTGCATCCATTGATTCCTCTATAATCCATTCCCAGTTTCATCATCCCTCTTCTCTCTAAGTGACAAAATCCACACTTTTTTAAAAACATGTACCCTCTCCCCATATGTCCACGTTTGGTGCACATGTTTAAACCGTATGCATTGCTTGAACAATTTGTCCCTCACTCATCAACCAATGAAGTGTTTCTCCAGATTTTGGGGAATTCCTGATCATTGGCCATGCTTGCCAGGACTTCAGTGAAATAAAGTCAAAAACATCAGGAATGGGAGCCAAAGATAAGGAAGTACTGGACTAAAGCATATTTTAGCAGCGTTTTGCATACATTTTGAACACATGCATTTTTCTATACATACTTTTCCATTTGTTTCAAATAGAGCAACCTGTCAGTGTAAGGATTATGGAAAACAAACTGCATTCAGGAAATGTGAATTGACCTCAGAGGGAAACTGAATAGTCCTTTCTGCTTGAAAAAGTCAGGTGCTTTCTTATAATACCAAACCTACCCACTGGGCAGGATGCTACTGAGTGGAGAAGAAGTACCCACTATCATAACAGGCATTTTGACCCTTTAAGGTAGGAGTGGGTAAAGGTGAGGGCAGTGAAAGTGATTTTTCCTCTTTTGTGCTTTCCCAATGAATTTATATCTCAGTGTACCAGAAATAATGTTGCATCACTTCTGGGTGCTATTTTTGATCAATTTTTGACTTTTGTGTTTGTGTGTTTGTTTGTTTGTTTGTTTGTTTGGAGAAAGCTTTGAGACTGGTTGTAGAAAGTAAACTGTCATATTTGTGGCCAGTTTGCAGGCAAAACTTTGCCTAAAAATAGGCATGGAAATATTAAAGGTAAATGTTGAATGTAAACGTTTCAGGGGATTCCAATTTCAACAGGCTTCAGGAGTTGCACTTTAGGGTTCCAAGTAATGCATGTCTCACACTTTGGCCACTCTTACCTTGGAAAATACTTCTAAAGTTCAGAATAAAAACTGGAACAGATGTTTTCCCCTAATGACTTGGGAACCATAGCTGCAATTGACCTGAGACAGATGAACACCAAGGTTTGCTAACCTAGTAGCTATGACTTAAGTAGAAAGAAGATTAACATCACCCCAGACATTCTACCAGCAATAGCAAGGGATCAGCTCTATTAGAAATACAGGTTAAGAAAGACTAGTCTGGTGGCCTAGTGTAGCCTTTGGAGAGTGCCTGGAGCAAAAAATGTGCCCAACATTGGCCCTTTTCACACGGGGTAAAAAAAAATGGAGTACAGCGACCTCTAATGGAGGTCGTCTACACCATAGCGTGGATTGGGGCGGGCTACTTTTGTGTAGTTCCACACCCCAATCCACGCTGGGGCGAGCGGAAGTGCCAGTGCCGCGTGCTTTTTGAAAACCACTTTTCAAGTGGTTTTCAAAAAGTGCGGGGCATGCAGCCCCATCCAGCCCCGTCACAGCACCCGTGTGGATTTGCGGATGCGCAAAAGGGGGGGCAGGATTTCTGGCTGGCGAGTTTCTCCAATTGGTGGTGAGGCTCCACCAGTCAAAATCCGCCATTTTGGGCACTGCCGAGCACCGCGCACACCACCGGACGCTGCGAGCGTGTGGAGCAGCAAAACGCTATGCTCTGCGCGGTGACAGAACAAGGTAAGCCCCGTTTTGGCGTGGTTTGCACCGTTTCGCCACCCGCGTGTGAAAAGGGCCATAGTCTTTTAATCCAAATAGGCTTTAATTAGGTCAGTATCAAAACAAACTGACTTAAGAACCACTTAGGACATAAGAGCCAGCTCCTAGTTCCATCCCCACATGCCTTATTAGAGCTGTTTCTTTATGCTGCCTAGATCCTAGGTAAGTATTGTTCAAATTGATGAATTATGAGAAATCATGACAGTTTGACTGTAGGTTCTCCTAGATACTTGAAGAAGGCAAGAAAACCTATGGAATACACACACACACACATTTGTATATATAGTCTCTGCCACTGCTGCCTTGTCTATTAATGCCCTTCCATAAAAATTTTGAATCTTTGCCATATTCACCAAAGAATGCTGCTGCAGTTGCTGCTTTTGCAGTTGGTATGGATAGGGCTGCAAAATTGGGAGCCCATTCTTTAGTGTTATTTCCATCTCTCTGGGAAGATAGATTCTGCTTTATGAGACTACTCCTTCATACTATAATGGCCGTGGTCTGTTCTCAGCTACAACAAAGCAGACAGATGATGAGAGAACAGCTGTTCCTAGCTGCAGTATACTTACAGGGAAAGACAGTGAAAACATACCATGACATATATCAGTGTCTGAGTAGGAGACCAAGTGATGGGTGTATGAACACATCAATACAGCTGTCAATATTTACTGTGAAAGCACTGGCTCAGACTTTTAGTGTCTTTTTATTTATTGCCACTAAATGAGTTTTACGCAGTATTAGGATTGCTCAGTTAAACACGCAGTTCTGTGAAAATGAGACATGCAAGCATGATCACATACCATAAATCTGTCCTTTATAAAACAAATGTGTCCTACCTAATGGAAATTATTCTTCTTTTTTTAAAAAAACACACACAATAATAATAACCTTCTAAGGCTCTTCCCTCTCCATATAACCTTAAACAACTCAAAGCTGTGTTGTTGTTGTCCTCTGTTCTTATAAATTTGTATGCCTTTTATTCTCTGTGTTTCTACTTGAGAGAAAGAAGGAAGGGATATGAAAAATTCTAGAATAGACTAGATTTACAATAGGTGAATGAAAGAGCTTGGTACTTCAAGAGGGTCACTTGCATAAAGCATGTCAGGATGTTTCCAGTAAGTTCCTCTGAAATCCATGTCATGTCATTGGCCCTTTCCACACATGGGAAAGGAACCGCACAAAAACAGGACTCACCGGATTTCTTCAGCATCCGGGCGAGTCTGTCGGGATGAGGAGCAGTGCGAGTTCATCGCTCCACACTGCTCCGGTGTCCAAAATGGCAGCTTCCAGTTGGTGGACGCTCTCCACCAACCGGAGAAGCTCGTCAGCCTAAAGCCCGCCCCCAGCAGATCTGCAGGCACGCACTAGTCCAGTGTGGAAGTGGCCTGACTTTCAAATGGTAAATAGTCTTTGATAACTGTGCAGTTTTTGAAGACTTTCTTGCAGTGAGAAAAAGTTGCAAAATTGCTAAAGATGTTCATTGCATCCTTTGAGAAGAAAATTAAGGGAAAAATTACCTCCCTAGGATCAATGCTGCCAATGCCATCCATCCTTCCCCGTGTGCATTCCACAAAATCCCATGCAGTGTTAGGTATTTGTCCTGTCTTTTCTTGTGTGTCAGGCAACTTCTGCCACCATCCCTGAAATCTGGTGTGCCTATAAAGCATATATTACCCCTATAGTGCCAAGGTTTTGAACTTCCATGGGATGCTGAACAAAAGACAGTAGCCCTCTGCCAAATGCAACTGCAGTATTGTTGCCCCTATGTAGCATCACCACCAAAGTGGAAGTCATGAAATGCCACCAGGACAAAAGGGCTGGATGCATTGGAATACAAATTCTAAGCTTGTCCAGTCTAACCTTGAAATCTAAGCAAGTCAAAGACCAAGACAAACCTCAATGGAATCCTAAGAGTTACAGCAGCAGAATGCTAGATTCTAAGAATGGATCATACCACATCTCACTGCATGAGCTGTCCTTCTCAGCTACACCCCTAATTCTCAATTAGCCAAATGCTGAATTCCTATTATCTCTAAATGCACTCTCTCACACACATACCCAATGCTGTGTAAAAAAAAAAAAAAAGCCTTCATCCCTGAGTTTTAAATGTGTAGCTTATTTCATTAGATGTCCCTTTGTTTTCTTCTGTTATATGAGAGGGCGTACCTGATCTAGCTTTTCAGTGCCATTCATTATTTTTATATCCCTCTTTCTGCCTTCTCTCTAATCTAAACACCCCTAATCTTTTCAGTCTAACCTCTTCCAGGACTCTTTCAATGCCCCTAATCATTTTCATTGCCTGTCTCTGACATTCCATTTCGGTGTTCTCTTTACTTTTGGCAGGGAGAGGGAAAGAAGGCTAGGCTGCCCAGGCCTGAAAAACCACATTCTGGGCAAAGGTGCTGCAGTAAATTATACAACAGGTTCTGTTTACTGTATTACTTTTTCTTCTGTTCTCTAACACTTGGTTTGATTCTCTTTGGCTATTGCACTGGAAATTTTCATTACAAAGTCCACAGTGACCTCCAGTACAAATCTCCTCACCACTCCATGTACACATTGCGCACGCACGCACACAGGCACATGCAGAAGGAGGGGAACGTGTGGGAAAAGTGCAGGCAATACACAATTTTTTAGGTTAGCCCAGGCTAAAGGGAGGTTTGGAGGAATTCCAAAAGGGCCTTGGAAAGTTAGCTAATTGGGCAGCACAATGGCAGATTTAATTCACTGTTGGCTTATGAAATGCCATGTGTGTCCACAGGCATTTGAATTATTCATCCACATTACAATCCTGTCCTATTCCTACAGCAATCCACCTCCTTATCTCCCTTTCTGGTATTCTCAGGTCTCATAGCATTAGTGGATACAAAGCTAACCCTTTGCTATCGCTTAGCAACAATGTACTGCTAAGCCCTCGGCTGCTGTTTTCCTTTATTTATAACTGGCCAAGAAGAGGATGGTAGAACATTGTTCATCTGCAGAAGCCTTTTTGAGGCCTCAGCAAATACATTTCAGGGTGTGGGGTGGGCTAGGAAGCCTAACAGGAAGGAATTTTGAGGCTCAAAGCTGTGTTTAATTCCACTGCGACTACTGCCACCACCAAAATTCATTAGAAGTTAGAATCCTGTCAGTACTGGGTAATCTTGCAGCAATGTTGGTCTAAACTCACATGTATTTACTGGCAGATTGATGACAACACCATTGGTTCCAGCAGTCCCTTGTCTGATTCCTCCATTTTAAGTTGTGTATCATGGTAGAAACAAGACTTAGGGCCTTTCCACGCCACACTGTTATAATGCTATTATTCCACTTTGAACATCCAAGGGAATTCTGGGGTTTGTAGTTTACTGAGGCCAAAGGTTTCTCTGGGTGAGAATTCTAAAGGCCTCTCCCTAAACTCCAAACCCCCAGGATTCCATAAGATGTTGAAAGTGTAATAATAGCACTATAACAGCGTAGTGCAGAAAGACCCTCAGCTTGCCTTGTAGTGAAGGGCTCATTTCATGGAGTTTGCTTCATATGACCATGGAAGACAATCCATAACCTATGTATTTGCACCCACAGAGATGTGTGCTTAGCTCCAGGATGTTCAGTTGATGTGATCTCATGCATATGGATTACTATCTGTTCTTCCATGCCCACCACAGCAAAATCGATCTTTCCTTGAATCTACCCTGGTGATTTGAAGGAGCTTAGAATTTTTGCAGCTCTCAGCCTCATCACTGTCATCATGCTGTCATATCATCCCAGCAATTGATGGATTGCAGTGGGATGATTTTTGAGGGGATGCACTAGTAAAGTAGTCTCTGAAAAAGGTCTTCGCTTGTGACCCACCCAACTGGATGCAAGCCACCAACCAGGACTTCCACATTTTCAAAATTCCTCCTATATTTAGTATCTGCCTACAACTGCAAGACAAAATGAGGTTTACAAGCATCTGGTTAGCAACAATATATGGTTGTTGGACTGTGTTCAGCTGGGTGTGTCAGAAGTTGTGCAGTATAAAGACAGCGACACATTGCCAGATGAATATGGGAGCAGGGGGAGATTCTAAAAGCAGACAGATCAGCAAGCTGCCCATCTAAATTCATGAAAGAAACTTTGTTGCTAGGAATGATATTTTGCTCACTTTCAAAACAGCAGCTAACTCTCTGTAAAACTTGAGAATGAAATCCTACACAGCATTTTACACAAAGCTGATACCTTTTAAGTAAGTCTCTGCCACACCCCTGATGAGAAGCCAGATTTGAAACAGATCGGCTGGATTTATTCACATTTTTGTTGAACAGTGCATACTTCTTAAAAAAAAAAAAGTAGCTTTTCCCCCTTGCTTTTTCTTTAAAACTTCAGCAGATGAACACAGGGTCAGGAGGCCAAAAGCTAGTCCAATTAAAAAACCAACAGAATAGAGAGTTTATACTCACAGTTTAAAAAGAGATGCTCCAAAGTGAAGTGATACATCTATCAGGCTGTCTCTGAGGAGGAAGGGGTGGGGAGAGAGGAGACAGAATGATAGGAGGGAAGAGAATAGGTTTTCAGCATGTGATGTAAGCATCATCACAAATCCAAGTGTGATAAAAGCAGGTGACTAAGCAAACTCTGAGCATAGCAGGCACGTCAGTGTAGCCATAGGTTCATAGAAGCTCAGAACGAAATGGAAAAGGTTGACCTCAGAAGTAATGCAAGGCACAAGAACCATTCACATCAAGAAATTTGTTTATTCTTGAAAGTTTTTATCAAAATCCACACATTTCTTCACATTTAGAATGGACAGAATATGATTTCTTTTAAAAAAATAAAATAAAATGCAGGACAAAGGAAAATTGACACATTTCCCCATCTGTACATTAGATTTATGATAATAGATTCGTCCACACTTGCCACCTCTATTGGCCAGGATGGTAATGCACTGTTCCAGGTTTGACCCATGACATATTCCAGCTGAGGAGCAAATACCCTTCCCCCCCATACACAAACACACACAAATGAAATACACACACCCAAGTTGCATAGTATCAATGGCCAGGCAGATTATGTTATATTTGTAGCAGAATATCCTCATAAGCATATCTTCCCATTTCTGGCATTAAATCTAATATATAAAAGTCAAAGTTTGTTTGTCTCTGTCAGGTGAAGACCTCAGATGTTTGGCTGCCTAAGAAAATTCTATGGAATCCTGGGGTTTGCAGTTTAGGGAGGGGCCTTTAGAATTATCAGCTGGAGAGCTCTTGGGCCTCGGTCAACTGTGAGTATCTTGAATAGCCTGGTTATTATGCAGATAAGGCTTAGCAGCAAGGAGGAAAACAGTGTATTCTCTCAGAAACTCAACCAAATATGTTAATAACTCTGAATTGGATTGGGAAATATGGGGAAAAATTACAGGTACTGGACAAGACAGTTTGGGGAATTACACTAGTGTGCAATAAGAACTTAAATAACAAATTGGTTTCCTTTCGTGTCACCCCACAACCTGTTTCCTAAGGCAGCTACCAGTTCTGGTTTCGCTGAAGATCAAAATGGGCATTAAGGGAAATGAGTATTCCCTCTAATAAATCCGTTTTTCTGCCTTCAGCTCAGGCATGCATACCATAGCAGTTGAATTTCCAAATTATATCCATGTTTACCTTCCAATAACCAATTGCAAAACAAAGCATGATGAATGGAAAGTATGCTTTGTAAGGAAAACTGAATGCTATGACCAATATAGTGGCCCTCCTATATAGCAGTGATGAATTTAAGTCTTTTATTCCTAGGCTCAAGTCAAGTCTCTACCTTCAAATCCCAAGTCAAGTCTCAAGTCCCTGAAGATACTTTCAAGTCAAGTCTCAAGTCTGGAAGCCAACTTTATACCCCAACCAAAATTCCAGAATTATTAGATAGAATGAAATAAAGTCAGTTTTAACAATTTAAGCAGAGTCGGGTCTCCACATTTGCAAGTTTGCCATCTGCAGCTTCAGAAGTGGGAAATAGGATCCTATCTTATTCCCCATTACTGAAGATTCAAAGTTTTAGAAGGAAAGATCCTTCCTCCTCTTACCTTATAGATTTGCTGTTCCTCTCTGAGAAATGCACCCTGCACTTTCGGGGTGAGTCTTGTATTTTGCTCTTAGGAAATGTTTTAGAAGGCTCCTCTGATATGCAGCAGGATAGGCTGCTGAGCTGACCTCAGGTCTGCTTCAAGCCCATTGCCTAGCCTGTTTGCTATTCCCCTCTGATAAATCTGCCCACACTTTGGGCTTGAGACAGATTGTCATGTGACCACTAGGCAACAAGAGATGGAGGTGTTGTTCAGAGTTGTAAGGTTTCTGGATGTTACTGAACCAAGGGCAGCAAGTCAGTCATTAAAAATATACAAGTCTCAAGTCAAGTTGAGTCAGTGCATCATTTACGACCAAGTCAAGTCCAAGTTGAGTTACTGAAGTGACTTAAGTCCGACTTGAGTCCAAGTCTATTGACTCAAGTCTACATCACTGCCACATAGTAAGAGTTCGGGGCTTAGAACCCTTGTGAAAGTGAAAAAATTGAAAATAACTCTTCCCCCTCTCCCTATGATCCTCCCATTCTCTTCCAGAGCTCTCTGCCAGGACCAGAAGAAAGGGAATGAGAGGGGAGTTGAGAAGGAAGGAGTATGAGTGCCCCCCCTTGCCTTACCATCTGCCTCAGTATGAGTTCTCAGCACCTGGACAGAGGCAAGGCAATATAAGAGGAGAGCTCTGGATGAAAGGTGAAGGAAAGTGCATGCACATGTCTTCCCCCTTCCCCACTGCCTTACCTTGCCTTTTTTCTCCATATTGGCAAAATGCAAGGGAATAGGAGGAGGAAAAAGGAGGGGGGCTGTTCTTCAGAGTCCTCTTGTTCACTAAAGAAATCTGAGACCCACTCCTTGGAATCAGGAGATAGTGGCATCTCCAGAGGGTCATACGGAGATGATACTTGAGAAATTGAGCCCCATTTTGGAAGTGGTTCTGGCACATCCTCAAAGTCACTATCACTGGTATTATGGTATCCAATAGCTCCCAGTCCTTGACTATGTCACTGTCTTCCTCTGCCTAAGAGTAGGCCTGTCCCTACAGTTCTAACCAAACACAAGGCATCCATCAATCATATTAACAATAAGTACCAAGAGGAAGATGATGTGTGAAAAAGATTTCAACTTCACCACTGTCATGGGCTTCCAGGACCTAGACTCAGAGTCTGAGGTAGCAGAACCTGTTCTGAGCCCTGACACAGAGACTGCTGCAGCAGAACCTGCAGAGCAGACAGTACCACCACTCACCCCAGGGACAGAAGTGTCAGCCCCAGTAGGGAGCCCTGCTCATTTTGACACAAAGAATCAACTAGCTGTACCTACCTTTACCCAGTGTAGACACCAAAAAGGTCTCCTGCATCGCTCCCAGCAAATTTATGCCAAGCACCAATTAATCAGGCACCAGCTGCACTGACCCTAGAGCCTATAAGAACTGAGCCTTTTCTCTCTAACCTTTGTCAGCAATCAACTGACCATTTCTCCTGTGCATGCTTCTATTCACTGCCCTTGCCTGTTTCTTGTGTCTGTTTTTGTCTGCTTCTGATTTATGGACATTATTGGGACCCTTATTGCTTCTCATTTGCAAACCTTTTTCCTTTCTTCAGTAAACTGACCACTTAAGTTACTGCTGAGTTTCTGACCTGTGTTTGTTATCAGCTTCTCCTGGCTGCCAGCCCAGACCATGCTCAGGCAACCACTATCACTCAAAGAAGCATACACACACACATATTGCACTAAGAGGATTGCATCATGAGTAGGGATGGAGATGGGTGAGAACTAAGGCCCATGGGGGAGGCTGGCACTCCCTAACAGTGTGGTGTGGGAGCCAGCATGGTATGGTATGGTGGTTTGAGTGTTGGACTATGACCCTAGAGAGTAGGGTTCAATTCTCCACTTGGTCATGGAAACTCATTGGCTGATCTTGGGTGTGTCACACACACTCAGCTCTCAGAAAACCCTGTAACAGGTTCACCTTAGGGCCACCATAAATCAGAAACAATCTGAAAGGAAACAACAACAACAGCAACGTGTAGTAGAGTGCATGTGTGTTTGACTACAACTCTGGAGACCAAGGTTCAGTTCCTTGCTCAGCCATGGAAGCCCATTTGGTTATCTTAGGCAAGTCACTCTCTCTAAGCCCTCAGAAACCCCACAGGTTCTTCTTAGGGTCACCATATGTCAGAAATGACTTGAAAGCACAACAACAGCAAGAACACAAACAACATTTATTTGCTTCAGGCATCTAGAAAATTGTACCTCCTGGAAAAGACCCATTCTAGTTCTGCAAGAGTCACCTAAACCGTGCGTATAGCTAAGCACTTGATATACTGCAGCAGGTGCATTGTAAGGTCTCCAACAGTGTGAAGATTTATAACTATATTTAACTTTGACTTCAGTAGCCTGATCACAGTACACAGTGAGACTATTTATGATGTGCTAAGTTAAACATTTTTAAAAAGGAAAGTCAGAGCAGGAAATAGAGGGAAACATTCACCTGTGCCAGGAGAATATGAGGTATTTTCAATATAAAAAGATCAGTGAAAACAATGTCATGAATGCCAATGTTTGCCAGAATTATGCAATACTGCATAATTTAGAATTCATTATTTTATATATTGTTTTATATTATGTATTTATTAAAATGTTTATGTCCCACCATCTAACATAGGATCTCATGTAGCATACCCTAAATTTAAATAAGTAAGAAATACTTTTAGCAGATCAAAAACATGTGAAACAATTTGACAAGTTCAAACAAGACAGTTCAAAGCCAGTTAAAACAGCAGAAGATATTTGAAATCACAGATTTGGGTGAGGAATAGCCATAGAGTCTTGGTTGCCCTCAAACTGTCCCAGCACTTCAAATAGCCTATATTGCCTTAGCAACAGGCATCCCTGGGCTGAAAAAGTTGCTATCCAATAGGGAAATACCTTTGATCTAGAACTTGATCCTGGATGAACATGCCAACTTGGCTTCTATTATAGACACCTGGCTGGATGTAGTGGGGGGGATGAATGTCTCCTACTTCGGTCCACCTGGGTTCTCTGTCCAGCAGGTGGAGTTGCAATGGTCTGCCATAGGCACCAGCTGTCCATTGTCAGGCAACAGAGTGCCAGGATATTCAGCAGGCAAACAGACATTATTGGACTATAAAGCTTGCCTGGTCAGGGTGAAGTAGAAGCAAAGTCAAGTGTTGGTCCAAAGGTCAGAAATCCAGTGGCAGCAAGGTCAGACAGTCCAAAGGTCAGTACAGACAGACAGACAGAGAGCAGGAAATCTGCAGCACATACAAAGACAAGGGTCAGCAAACACACAAGTTGTTTCTGGCATTGAGTCACTGCCCTCTACCTTCCTTAAGAAGACTGGAGCCAGCTGGCTCTCATCCCAGCCTGATTAGCTCCTGGTGCTCTTACCTCTGCTTGCCCTCCTTCAAGGCTGCTGTTCCCCTGGGGAAGCCGAGTCCTGGCCCATAACATGGGCTAGTAGGATTTCATCTCCTTCACCAGGTGCCCCATCCTACAGTGTACCACCTACACCACTGCTCAACAGTTTCTCTTCCTGAACTGTCTGAGTTCACTTGGGAGTCAGTCCCAATGAGACTTACCTCCCTGTGAGGATTACTGCTCCTGAGCATAGAATTGCACTGTTCAAATGCAATAGTTGTTTTTAACAATAAAACAAAATGTCAAGGACATGTACCTCAGAACACAGCCCTAGGATTCTTCCTCTCATACCAACATATTCTTTCCAGATGTGTGCTATTTGGGAAGGAAACATTGTTGTTAACTTTTGGGAATGAGTGGAAGAGAAGACTTCTGACCTCTCCAAATCCTTCCAGTGGGAAAAATAAAACCTGGGGCAAGATGTGAGACAGCACTAGTTACAGAAAAGGTCCTTTCTAGGAAGGATTCAGAATTTTATTTCATTTAGTCATTTTTTAATAAGAACCTTTCCAAAATTCACCAATTTCTTCAAGAATTCAAGAGAAAGAACACAAAATTATTTTTTAAAAATGCAGAAGAAAATTCACTCATTCAGCCTTCTGAGCTTTGAGTTCTCAACAGTACAAAGTCTGGTTTTTAAATAGTTGTAAACTCTACCACGTTTATATTCCTAAATTACAATGATTTCTGTCACTTACCTAACCAGATCTCCCCTTTAGCAGTGGCATGGCAGTTAATCATAATATAGTCCTTTGAATATTAAGAATATTGATTTTTACTAGTGCAGATGGTTGAGAATTTTGTTTAATTTACATTCATTAAGAATGTCACTTTTTTTCATAAATGGATAATGCTTAAGGTCTGAAGGAGATGGAGGAGGGAGAAGATTAAACTGATAAGTTCATGACTTTAAACCCATATGAAAGTTTCCAATAATGCTTCTTCACCGGTGGCAACTTATGTTCCATGCCAACGAGATGGTGAATCCACTCTGTGTTTTAATCCAGACTTCAAAGGAGCTATCCAGGGTGGTAAACCTTTCCTCTCAAATTCATTCAGCACCCTGAATAGACTAAAACCAGAAATTGACTCACTGCCTCACTGACACCAGCTACCACTGTGTTGTTCTCTCCTCTTTGCAGTTCAGGAGTTCAGATGTTGAGACTGTAAGCTTCCTTTACCCCTGCTCCAAGGCCACAGAGAGGTCCCACATCTACAATGCATGCACACATATGTGAGTGCACAAATAGCTGAAGCTAGAACTAGAAGCAGGGACTGCCTCCAAAACTTCCACCTATTTTACTAAGAAATGGGTTGGAATTTCAATCCAGCCAGCTTGCACCAAGCTAGAAGAAATGTAGTTCTCAGCCCTAACACCAAAGCAAGCAAACGTGGATGCAATCATCTTAACTGGAGATGTTGGGAGTTTTTCTAGTATAGACATCATAACAACTGGAGCCTCTGCACCACAGCACTTATGTCAACATTTGAATGACACTATGAATTGTGATTCAGCACAGACAGATGCAAAACTTCAATATTCTCAAGGCAGGAATGCAGCACAGCCCCTTCATGTGAATTTTGCTTTCTCATGTGTAGAAGATTTTGCAGAACAGATGCACACAGTCATGAGCAATACTGCTAAGAATAGCACCAAGTAAACATTCAGGACAATACATAATTCCAAACCTGCTCATGGGATGTGTTGATTAAGCCCATTTGCATATTAATTCAGGAGAGAAAACATCAGCTTCTTTCTTGGGATAAACATACACAGCTGAAGTACCATGGAGCTGAATAGCTCTGTTTGGTTTGGATTTTTCCCACTCCCAGGAACAAACAAATGGGAAAAATAATCTTGCCCTCAGAAGGAAAAACAACTCGTGTTCACCCTGCATTGTGCAAACAGACATAGAACCATAATGACTGGAGTTAAGAGGGAAGGAGATGATTTATTTATTAAATTGTCACTCATCCTCTTTTCTTCCCTTTTTCATCTATTGAATTTCAGTTAATACTCATTTCTTTCCTGTCCCTAGTCCTCACCCAACACTTTTACCCCAACAAGAAGCTGACATTTGCTTGATGTCATGGTACACATTAATGAACCTAAACCAATATTGGTTTAAAGCCAAAAGGAGACATATATGTTTCCAAGCAGAAATGAATGTAACTTGGTGAAGAAGATAGAAAGTTGCTAACATGACAGGTGATGACACACCGTCCTAGTGAAAAATCACTGAAAAGAGGATTATAATGTAAATCTAACTGCTAGTCACAATTAGAGGTGACCCATTGAATCAACAGCAACACATACATAATACTTATTGATCCAATGATTCTACTCTAGTTGGGTGTAACAACTGGATTTACATCTAAGGATCTTGCTCCAAGTAATGCACACATATATGAGTTCCATGATTTTCAGTGGAACTATGGCTCTATAACAAGATGCCATTTCAGTTTCAAAATACACTTGATGAGTCTAGGGAAATAGAGGTCTTGGAGTGAGGGAAGCCATTGCTAAGTGGGGGGGGGTGTTTCGTGTACATAAGGTCCCAGTTTTGGTAATCAACATCTCCAGTTGAAAGGGTCTCATGGAATAAGGCAAGGAAAACTTTTTGTCGGCCTGAGATCACAGAGGACCACTACCAACTAGAGACTGGGCTGGACTAGCAAATAACAATGGTCTAGATGGATGAATAATCTGACTCAGCATAAAGCAGCTTCATATAGTTACATTTCAACAATTAAAGGAATTGGCAATACTTCTTTTCATACAGCAGCACATGCTCCTTCCTGCCACCATGCAGATGATCTGCCAGAACTAAAGAAGATGAAACCAATCTGATTTCCTTTGGCAGGCAGTTCCACAGTCGTGGTACTGATATAGAGAAAGCCCTGTCATGTGTACATGGCAACCTAGCTATGCAAGGTGTTGGAACACACAACAGGGCCACCGCTGAGGATTTCGAATCTGGGGCAGACTAATATGGGAAGAAGCGGTCTTTCAGATATCCTGGATCCAAGCCATGTAGGGCTTGGTTGGTCCAAACCAGTCCCTTGAATTGATCTCAAAAGCAAATTAGAAGCCAGTTTTACACAGTCTCTAAGATGCAAATATGGGACACACAACAGGGACTCTGCTGAAGATCTCTAACTGTGAGCAAGCTGATTGGGAAAGAATAGCTGCTATCCCTCTTCTCTAACAGACTCCTCACCTTTCACAGCTGTCTAGCAGAAAGATACAACATGACCCTTTCCCTACCAAATCTGCTGCAGATGGAGAAGACTATCATTTCAGTTCACCTAAATTCATACATTTCTTAATATTCAAGTTGAGGAGAATCTGATGTTTAAAACATTTGAACTGAACCTGATTGATTTTTCCATCCCTACTTTGAGCAAGGAGACATAGCTACATACGGGTAGGTACCTTCAAGCTACTTGTTCACTTATGACAACACTTTTTCATAGGATTTTCTTAAACAAGGAATAACTCAGAGTTGGTTTGCCACTGCCTTCCTCTGAAATACAGCTTACTGCACCTGGTATTCCTTGGCAGTCCTCTACCCAAGCACTGGCCAGGTACTAACCCTGCTTAGCGTCCAAGATCAGATGGATTCTGATGCCTTTTGAGGGCATAGCTATCCATGGGTTAATGCTGGCCAAGCAATGGAGTGGAAATTACATCTGGGTGTTTTATTTATTTATTATTGTTTGTTTTAAAAAGTGAGGGAATGAGGACTTTTCCCACAATACTCCCTCTGCAATTAAAACAAAAACCAGCACATTACCATAATAGGAATTGGCATTTGGCACAATGCAAAACACCCGCTTGGAGACCAAATATAAATTCACAGATGCACACAGGGGAAGAAGATAAGGGAGAATGGAAATTATAAGGTAACGTTTATGATTTATGGGGAATTCTTCATTTTACTGCTAATCATAATGGACTCCTGCTGCTTATAACCTTATTGTAATCAAAAGGGGTCTATTCATTTCTCACACAGTTATGCGCACATAACTCTTATTAGCGGCGGTGCAAGCTATGCTCTTGCTGTGAGGTGCAGAAAGGTCCCATACAATTAAATCATTTGCTGTAGCTGCATTGTAAATGATTAGAGTGGCTTATAGCATTATAATTATAGATAACAATATACAGTTTTAATTTAAAATAAGATTTGCAACAGTGGCCCTTTGGCTTCATGCAAGGAGAAGGAAAGTGATTTTACTGCCAAAGGGTTACCATTCAGACCTGAGTGTGAGCTGGTCTTGGATCTATCATTTCTTCCAGCATAAGCAACTTCTTGCAGAATGCCCTGTCTCTGCCTGCAACATAACTGGTATGAAATGTGGAAGGATACAGGCCTGTGGAAGGAAGACTCTTAAGTGGGCCATTCTTCACCTGCTGCTTGTTCATAAGCTCCACTAGCATTTGCATGGTCCCACTTCACTTTATTGTCTCCAGTAAATCCTCTCTAAGGGTCTACTGGGTGGGCACAAGTCACTTTCTTGGGAAAATAAATTTCCAATCTTCTGTCTATGCAACAGTTTCCACGGTCTGCTATACCCCCTTGCTTCTGTGTCCTTGCCTTCCATGCTTTCTTCCAGATCTTTGCCATTCCACACACCCTTCCATCTGGTTTTTAGCTTTCCAGGATGGTCTCCTTGGCTGTAACCCTGCTTATTCCTGACCTTGCCCCTGGTTCTCCTTTCAGCTGCATCCCTGCCTATAACTCTGCTTTCCCATTGACTCGCATCTGTTCCTGCTGCTTCTTCTTTCATGGCTCATTAGAAATTTTTGGTTGGCCAAATTTGCTTGACCACTGAAACTCTGATTCTGCATATGAGCATAGGAAATTGCTTTCTACTGAATCAGACTATCCACATAGTGTTTTCTACTCTTGACTGGTAAGAGCTCCCTTATTGCTCAGGCAGATGTATTTCCCATACTGATGCCAGAGACCCTTTTATTGATGCGGGAAACTCCTTTTTGGGAGTCTTTATTGCATTGCTGCCTGCTGGACCAAGATGCTGCAACATTCTCAGATTCTGTATCTAAATCTCTTTCTGCCATCTGCTGATGGAAATTTCCCTTGCAACATGCCCTAGTGTCTGTTGTGGGACCTGTTTCAACACTCTCAAACTTGAGCTCCTTTTTGAGAACCAAACACAGGTGTCTTGGGTGCGGAGGCATTTTTGAACTAACTGTGACCAAAGGACAAAAGACCCTCATTTCTCTTACCACCTATGGATCTGAAGATAGCACGGAAAGCAATGAAATAGTTGATATCTTTGGTAGTTTCTCTGTTTTGAACCAATACCACTGTTACTCCAACTTCAAAGCAGTGTGCCTGGCTACCTGGGTGAGAAAGATTTGACCCAGAACTTGAATAACCCTCAGACGGTGAACACAGTCCTACTTTAATTGATTGCTTGATCTGCTTTAAATAAGACTAACTCTGGATGATTGATTTTATTGGTTCACCATCCATTAGCAAGGGTTATTCATATTCACAGTGCAGAGTTCATCCTTTATTTGTTATTAAAGTAACCAAATAAATAGGGGGGATACATTTTATTAGGCTCACTACTATTGCTCAATTGAAGGTTGTACCTAATGTCGTCTCATTAACCAGAGATGGATGATCAGTGAATCCTGATGTGCTACGCAAGGCAGCAGTAATGGCACACTCAGAAATGTCACCATTATGTACATCTTGTTAGGAACTGTGTTTTTGTGAGGCTCCATCTTTACTGGCAGAGTTACGGTTTGCTAGTGACCCATAGAAAAGTATTACAATGCAAGATGGGTCTGCTGTTATTGAATCGGCCCAATCACCAACAAAAGCACTTTATGTCTCTCATTAAGTGTAACCAAACGACTTTTACAGGGAGCACCATGAAGATAGCACATTGTAGCAAGAGGATGTCAATAAAATGTCTTGGATATTTCAATACTTTGGAAAGCAGCTCTTTTGGTAGTGAGATAGAATGGGTAGCATTTTATGGTACAACGACATAGAAGTTTCCTCTGCTCTCACCCCTAGGCAAAGAGGTCATATGGGGAAACAGATGTAATTATACCGGTCCTATAATTTCATTTGTCTGTCATGCCAGTGGACATGGGAGCAATGTGGGCTGAACAAGATCACCTCATAACATGTAGAAAATACATAGAGTTAGAGGGAACTACACAGGCCATGGGTCCAATCTTCTGCTATGCAAAATCTACTGCTAAAGCACTCCCAAGAGATTGATTTTCAGCCTCTGCTTTAAAGCCTTCAAAGAAATAGAGGCCACTACCTTCTATTCCACTGTGAAGAAATTATCCTCATTAGGACATTTTTCCTAATGTTTAGATGGAATATCTTTTCTTGTTTGATTTCACTGGTTCATGTCCTAGTCTCTCAAATAAAAGAAAGCAGATTTCTTCCATCTTCTACATAAAATCATTGAATCATAGAGTTGGAAGGGGCTCTTTGAGCCATCAGGTCCAACCCCTTGCTCAGTGCAAGATCTCCTGCTAGATCATCCCCAGAAGGTAGCTGTCCAGCCTCTTTTTGAAGATACCCAAAGAAGGAGATCCCACAATCTCTCTAGGCAATTGATTCCATTGCTGAACTAGTCCCACTGTCAAGAAGTTCCTTCTAGTGTTCGACTGAAATCTACCCACCTATAATTTAAAACCATTAGACTTAGTTCTAGCATCTGAGACATCAGAGAACAAGCTTCACCTTCCTCTTGAGGTATGTAAAGAGTGTGATCATGTCATCTCTGTCTTCTCTTCACCAAACTGAGCATGCCCAGCAACTTCAATCTCTCCTCATATGGTTTGTTCTTCCCACTCTGGGAGAAAGGAGACATATAAATATAATAGATAGATAGATAGATAGATAGATAGATAGATAGATAGATAGACAGACAGATCCTCTTATCTTCCTTGTTGTTCTTCTCTGAACCCACTCCAAATTGTCTATCTCCTTCTTAAAATGACTTGCCCAAAACTGAACATAGTACACCAGATGAGGTCTGACCAGTGTAGAATATAGAGGGACTATCACTTCCCTTGACTTGGAAACTATGCTTCTAACAATGCAGGATAAAATAGCATTTGCCTTCTTTGCTGCAACATCACATTTCTGGCTCATGTTCAACTTATGATCAACAACAGTCCCAAAGTCCTTTTCTCATGTAGTGCTAATGAGCCAAGTATTCCCCATCCTATACCTGTGCATCTGTTTTTTGTGGCCTAAATGTAGAATTCTGCATTCATTTCTGTTGAATTTCATTTTAAAAATTTCAGCCCAGTTTTCTAGTTTATCAAGGTCCTTTTGAATTCTGTCCCTATCTTCCACGTGTTAGTGACTCATCCCAGTTTTATAACATCTGCAAATTTGATAAGGATTCCCTCTACCCTGTCATCTAAATAATTGATAAAAAATATTGAAGAGTATTAATCCCAGGACAGAACCCTTCAGCACTCTGCTTGAAACCTCCTTTCAGTCTGAAACACAGCCACTGATGACAGTGCTTTGACCACAATTTTCCAGCCAATTATGAGTCCATCTGATGGTGTTTCATCTATGGCATATTTAGTCAGTTTGCTAATCAAAATATAACAGGGGCCTTTATCAAATGCTTTGCTGAAATCCAGATAAATGACATCCACAGGATTCCTATCATCTACCAAACTAGGGATCTGATCAAAAAAGGAATATAAGGTTAGATTGACAGGATTTCTTCCTAACAAACCCATGCTGGCTCCTAGTAGTCACTGAATGGTAATCAAGATACTTGCAGATGGACTCCTGTATAATCTGTTCTAATATTTTTCCTGATATTGAGGTCAGGCTGACTGGCCTGAAGTTTCCTGGATCTTCTTTTTTGCCTTTTTTGAGGAGAGGGACAATGTTTACTCATCCAGTCCTCTGACACCTTACCCTTTCCCCAAGATTTCTAAAAAATCTACCTGAGATCCCTTAAGATATTTTAAGATTGCTAACACACCATCTTTGATATGTTATCATTAAGAATCCTCCATTCTCCAAGCTAAGCATACCCAGCTACCTGACCAGTTCCTCACAAGAATTGGGGCCTTTCTGCCATACAGTGTTATAGTCCTATTATTCCACTTTCAACATCCTGTGGAATTCTGGGGTTTGGGGTTTACTGAGGTCCAAGAGTTCTCTGGCTGAGAATTCTAAATTTTCCTCCTTAAACTGCAAACCCCAGGATTCCATATGATCCTGAAAGTGGAATAATAGCACTATAACAGTGTAGTAGAGAATGGCCCTTGCTTTCCAAAACCTTTACCATCTTGTTTGACATTATTCCTTGTCAATATCATTCTTGAACTGTGATGACCAAAAAAGTACACAGTATCCCAGGAGAAGTCTGACTAAAATCTGACTAGTACACAAACAGATAGTTTCTGAAAATGCCTTATGATGATGCCTACCTATTGATTTTTAGGAGGCAGGAATCTTATTCAAACCAACCCTTGAAATTTACAGACTGTACCAGTTTTTCTTCCCGCATCTAATTATGTCAATTGCTAGTGAATGCTAAAATCTACAAAACTATTCTTGGACTTACATCATTATAGGCTACCTAGTTGTTGTTGTTTTAAAATAAAAAAAAATGTGCAGGTGTTGAGAGCTACAATTTCTTCATTCACCATCAGAACATTCATAAAGTGAACTGTCAAAGAGAATGGGTGAGGGACACTTATCTTGAAAGCATCCCTGTGTGTGCATAAAAGGGCCTACAAATGCTGCAGGTCCAGTATATGTAATTCTACATCTGATCCTACAACTGAATCAAAGGAAATTGTGTATGTGCTGATTTACCATTCAGCAACTGATTGAATGGATCCACTCTAGGTGGGACAAGCAACTGGATTTATGCCATATTTTCATGAACAGCTGTAAGTACTACTCAGGCATAGAGTGCTTAAAGGATTAGGCCCATGCTTTTGTTCCTAGAGTTACGATAGAGTATTTAGTACATGGAAGACTCCCCAATGTGGGGACTGAATGTAAAGAAAATTGCCATCTGTGTCATTGTCGGAATCAGCATGACCAGGAAGATCTCAAGGGTTCCATCCCTTTTGATGGAAATAGCAAGTGGTTCTTTAAACCACTGTGATAAAAAGTGCATTTGCTATTTGAGATGGACTGATGTCAGCAGGTAATCACATTAATTTCCTTCAGGCAGGTGGATAATATATTAGCCAAAGCCAGAGGGGGTAAGAGTGGGGATATTTCTCTGTATTTTCAGGTTACTTCTCTCTTAATCCCTTACATTTCTTCTGGATTTTCTAATGGAAGTCATATTGTACTGGCTATTTCAAAGAGCATGGCACTGAGAATGCTCTGATTCAACAATTCTGCTTATTCATAGTTAATCTGGGATACAGTAAACACATGACAACATCCCCAATGCTAAAGCAGTCAGCTATAAAAGACATACAGCTGTCAGCAAGCTTCTTAGGGGGCATTATGTTAAACTAAATCTATGTTTAACTATCTGCAACATCTAGTTGAAATCACATCAAAAGATGTTCACACCTGGTGGAATGATATACATGCATTCATTCATTTAATTTAATTCATGTTCTTCCTTTCTCCCAGCACTTATGGACCTTCAAATATTTTGGAATCCAAAATGGCTTACATTAATTAATTAAAACAATAATAAGATTCAACTAGCACATTAGTTTTAGTTGTGAAACACATTCCCGATCACCACCAAAACCTAGGCATTGAGGCTCAGATTTGAGTCTGAGGCCATTTCCACACTAGGATGTTATAACTGCATTCAACTGAAAGTTATGGGAGCAGAGTTGCACATGTAAGTGCCACATGTGATGTGCCTTTGGTTGCATGTTCAGATACACATTCAGTTATTGAATGCTACCATTCAACCCATGGCTTGTGTAGCACAAGCAATACATAATTCCACATGAAATTACACAACTCAAGGAAGGAATCTTGGCCACTGTGCACTCATAGGTCTAATATCCACCTCTGGCTTAGGGTTCTTCACACGTAATTTTGTGAAATAGCCCAAGGACAGATATTCAGAAAAGTTGTCCCATGGACGTGGAAAGTCCTCTTCATATCACACTTGCAGTTCCATGAATATGTGACAAAGAGGCAAAGGATTGCAGTGGCTAGCTGTGTCCCCATCTCATGTGCATTGATATAGTTTTGATGTTTTGGAAGGATAATTAAGTTGCACGAATGGGGTGCTGGTAGATTTCACCCCCAACCTATTATATTGTGTGCTAATTAAAACTGGTATAGATAGTGCTTGCATGGCTTATCAGCTCATATAAAATGTATTTTGTATCCGTGTTTTACACTCTGTCTCAGTTTCTGTGAATGGATAGAAAGAAAGGAAGACTTTCCAGACATAAAATAAGATAGACACAGATTTTATTGGTAATGAGATAACAGAACATGATCTGCTTCTAATATTATAACTTTTAATATATTATTTCAGTTTGTGTGCATACATGCTCACACACACATTCACACTATGTCAAGTCTCTCTTTCTTCCTTACTATATACAGGTAACTGAGACACAGCACAAGCACTGAGTTTCTAAAAAAAAATCTATATATTCCTCACTGTTTGCACTGTGCCAGAACTTGTGCTGAATACCAAATGCTTGATCTAACTTTGTATTTCAAGAGTCACTTTGGTCAAAATGTCTGAATAATATTAGTTAATGCAGCACTAAGGTACAGTAGTTCTCAGCACACTTGACAGCTCTGTCAAATTATGGGTTTTTCCACATGAGTGACTTGCTGCAAAATAATGTCTGTTTAATGTACATCTCATTCAGGGAAACTATAGACTCATAGGACATCTCTGCACAACAGACTGAAAACTGGTTTAATAATCAGTCTCTTCCTCAAGGAACTTTGGGCCTGTTAACTCTGCAAGAGGGAGCAAGAATCTCAAAGAAACCTTTTACCACTCTCATTGAACTGTAATTCCTAGGATCCTTTGAGAGAAGCTATCCAAATTAAAACAGTAGTGATATAAATTAGTAATGCAGAGGTGCATGTAGTATGTAGTGGACTTAAAATAAATATGCTTGATTCTACTAGAGCAATGGAGAAATTATGCACATAAAAGCAATTCCAGGCACACACTTATGAGGCTCTGAATCCTGCAGCAGGAGTCTGATCAGATGATTGGTGTGACCAGTGTCTTTTTTTCCCCTAAAGAGGACCACACACATTTGAAATTTTGCATTCTGTCTTAAACCCAAAGATTCTGAAATAAATGCTGCTGATGTTCAAGTCCATGCTACCCAGCAACTTATCTAAGGTTGTGACTGTCCCTAACATGCTAATGTAGCCTGCCACCCATCTAGCCTAAGGCTGTCAAGTCAAGGCTATCTCAGCCCCAAACCTGAAACCTAGGCCCTTTCTGTACCAGGCAATTAGAATAGGGCAGTGCATCCTCTCACGGAGGTCGTCTGCACCTTGGAGTGGACTAGGAGCGGACTACTTACCAGAGATCAGCACCTCAGTCCGCTCCAAAACAGCCCCAAGTGGTCCTCCAGCATGTTTTCTAAAGACCGGAAAAAACAGGTCTTTATTTTCCCAGAACGCGCCATTGCGTTCCTGCACCCTTGTGCAGATTCGCAGGCTTGCACCAATGTGATCCTGCAATCTACAGAGGGCGGGCTTTAGGCGTGGCAAGCTTCAGAGGTTGGTCGGGACCCACGACTAACCAGAAGGCACCATTTTGGAAGCCAGAAGCTGCCATTTTGTAAGCTTGAAACCACCATTTTGGAAGCTGGAAGCCGCCATTTTGGAAGCTGGAGCAGTGCGGATTACAGACCTCACCCTGCTCTGATTCACCCTGGACCAAGGAGGAGCCCTGCGGAAGGGCTTCAGGGACAGTCCGCGTTGCTTCGGACCCCAGAAGAAGCAGTAGGTAATGGCACGGAGCGATTCCCTCATTTTATGCAGAAAGGGCCCTACTGATGACCCCTTGTTGTGTTCCTCATGATGTTACAGAAGAGGTATTACAAGGGGCAGCGCTAATGCTGGCATTCAGCATGCTATCTTGAGCATCAACTATAGCTGAACAGAGTATGCCATTCAGATTTTAAACACCAAAACAAAACACTGAGTCTACCAAAGGAGGAAAAATATATCTACACACTTTTTCAAGGTAGTCCTCTTATCCTGAGATTCCTCATCCTCACACTGAAGAATGAAGAGTCCAGGTGCTGAGATATGGCACCCTGTTCAGGCCACTTACTGTCTATTCCTGTACATGGGTACCTAGAAGCAAAATCTATGGTGGGTCATCTTTTTCCCCAATGCAAGCATGAGCAACTCTTGGGGCTTGAACCAAGAACACCAGGGCATGAGCTGGCATATAACCTAGTGACCTATCCAGGATAAAATGTTACAAGCATTTAATCAGGATTAAGTTGAGAACAGTCCTAGGATGGAATATTTGATCTACACTTTGGGTCTCGGTGGGGGTTTTTTTCATCCCTTGAGGGTGTGCATTGCCCCCACACACACACACACACATGGAAATGGATAATCAAAAAAAAGAAGGGACAAAATAGGAAGCAGGCTTTCATAGCATTTCTCTGTGCTAATTTAGTGTATGGCTCAGAGTTGGCAACAGTATAGAGCCCAGAGATCAGATCAATCCTATATCCCACCATCAACATCTGACCTCCTTAAGGAAACACTTTTCATTTGAAAAACAAAAACAAAATATGAGTGACTGGAAGGTGATTTCCAGTTTGGGAGGAAACGTGTTTTGGGGAGTGCTCACAAATTACAGGTTTTAGAAAGAATTATCCCAAGCCTATTAGCATTGGGCTTTCCCAGCTAATCCTTTCTGAACTTATGACCTGATATGCTTACAGCCAGAGAATTTCCAAACATGTATTTCAGCCATTAAATATGTCCAATTATGAAAATAGCACATCCCACAGAGTGGGAGTGTAGGGTGTGATAACAACATTTTTTTTAAAAAAAAAAATCTTTTTTAAAACCAGATGTACTTCTAGACAATTTTAGCTTCCTGTTACTGGGGCATTTTTGCTCCCATGCAACTCCTAAAGGGTCTTGAGGCAGCAACTTTGTTCCTGAACTATAGGTGCCACCCAAGTTGGAGTCAGCATCTGTTCCAAATCATCCAGTTGATCCAACTGCACCTTCTGCCCTGACATGGTCTCTGCTTGTTCTGCTTGGTTTGCAAGGCATGAAACCTTTGTGCTGTCTGTGCTGGGAAGAAGAGGATAAGAGAAAATTTTTGAAAACAGCCATTCATGAGATCGGACATTACTGTTGAGACAACTGTTGAAAATAGTGAAAACTGGTTAGTGTGGATGAGAGGAGCCCCAGGCATGTTCCAAACCTTTCCAAAGCAACTTCTTATCATGATGAATATCACAGCTGCTGCTAGATCACAAACAAGTGCTGAGATCCGACATCACTTCAATGTAGTGCAAATATCCACCAGCAGAGTTACGTTATGCAACCTGTTCTGAATGCAGTACAATGTACATGGATCAATGGTCAATGTGTTTGGCTGACAAACCAATACACAAAAGCAATATACAGAAGCAATGTGCATTCACATGCTATTCTGCATGCCTTAATACAATGCTGCATGTTCATTGGTCCCACATGCACGACTCTGCTTGGATAAAACCATTTTGGATTGTCTAAAAATATCACTTTGTGTGTGTAGTGCAACCGATGCCTGTGTATGCCACGAAAAGGATGCTAGCTAGGGATTTCATGCTCCAGGGATAGTGGAATTGGCAAAATAGCAACAGAAATGAATCAGCCCAAGAGGATATTGGTCACTTTTCACAATGAGACCAAAGCAGTATGGAATCAGATCTTTCAACTAGAAGTTTCATTAGCAGTTGCTGGACCACATTCATGTGAAATCTGTACAGAATCATGGTTCATGCTTTCATTTTAAAACTGTGTTCCATTTTTCTAAATAAGAACAACTAGCCACCAACAATTCATCTACATGGATATTTTTTACGGCATATCTAGTTATAGGGAAGTAAGTAAGTAGACAGGTAAGCAGATGAGCTTCTGATTTTCCTTCTCTACTTTTTTGACCCTTGCATGGACAGCACTTCTTACACAGTGGCCTGGAGATTGTACATTCAGCTCCCTCTGGTGGTTCTTTAAGCCCTTAGGAAAAGCATATCCCTCCCTCCTTTTCATCCGTGGCCGAACCAGAGGGGGTGGTTTAAATGAATTAGCATCTGCTTATTTATTAAATTCTGTTTTAATTAATCACAGATTGAGCAGTAAACGAAGCACTAAGTGGAAAGTAGGGGGAATGGGGAAGAGATGTCAAAGTGAGTGATGGCTCACACAGCTAATCAACCTCATTGTTTGGAAGGGTGGTTATGCTGCTGATTTTTACGATCTTTTTGTGCTTCCAAGAGGGTCAAACTACAGAGGACATTAAAAGTGCCTTCACATCACAAAGACAGTCACCCCCCCCTTCCTGCAAAGGCAAGCAAGTAGTGTCAGCAGAAGAGGCTGATCATTATGGGAATTGCATCAGGCAGGGGAGGGGATTCAACCTTTTCTTTCTCTGATATGGCCTTAAGAAAGGGAAGAAATTTGGCCTGATATTTGCTTTGGGGAAGGAAAATCCCCCAGTGACTCCAATGCAAGCACACACTTCAGAGGAGGATGTTTATTAAAAACTGCAGCAAGGAAAGAAAGGGTTGAGGCTACATTCCATGCCTGCTCTGAAGCCATTACTTATCAGCCCAACTGCTGCAATTTGCATTTATTTATTTATATTTTAAAAATGCACATCAGATGCAAAGACACACTTAAACCCCAGTTTGGCCTTAAAAGGTATGCTTTCGTCTGATAAAAGACCACTCTCCCTCACCCTGCTTCTAATTGCAGGCACCCCAATTTGCCTTCTGCAGCATAAGGAAATCAGTATGCTTGTTCTTCTCCCAGACTGAGTGATTTTGGCATCACAGAAGAGATGGAGGAGAGTCAGAGAGATTTATTACTGAAGATGAAGGAATAAGCGGCAAGCACCAGTGAAACCCAGAAGGATGTGTTGTAGCTCAGTGGTCCCAATCACAGAAAGATTTCAAAAGATTTCTAAAGCGGTTATCCCTATCTGCAATCCCACATATGCATATCATTCTTGGTCATCTGTAACCAAGCCTCTTGACAACACAACTGCAGTTGCTACTCTCTATCTACGTGCCCTCTCCCTCTTTGGCCATTTCCACACAGGGTATTTAAAATAGTGCAGTGCGTCCTCCACGGAGGACGTCTGCACCTTGGAGCGGACTGGGTTCAGACTACTTACCGTAGATCCTCACCTCAGTCTGCTCCGGAATGACCCCAAGTGGTCCTCCAGCATGCTTTTGAAAGACCTGATTATTCCGGTCTTTCAAAAGCACGGAGCATGCCACTGCCAGCCTGCTCTCTTGTGCAGATTTGCAGGCTCGCACCAATGCAAGCCTGCAATCTGCTGAGGGTGGGCTTTAGGCTGGCAAATTTCACCAGTTGGTCGAGACTCATGACCAACCAGAAGCCGCCATTTTGGATGCCAGAGCAGTGCGGAGCGACGACCACGCACTGTTCTTCCTCACCCCGGATCAGACCGGACCGCCAGAAGATCCAGTAAGTAGTGGCGCGGGGCGATTCCCTCACCCCGTGCGGAAATGGCCTTTGTTGTCAGTGGGATGCTAGTGGTAATAAGGGAAGGGGAGGAATTCATGTTTGCAAGGGGATATATGCACGTAACCCAGTTCTCTGACTGACTTCATGAAAGCATGCATTTATCTTTCAGAACACATTTTTGTGTCTTCTTTACTAACTTAATAAACGAATTACTAATATATGGATTTTGACATTTGTCTTGTGGTCAATATGGCATTGGGCTTTGAGTGTTAGACTAGGGCTCTGCAAGACTAGGGTTTGAATCCCTGGTCAGTCACGGAAACCCATTGTGTCACCTCAGTCAAGTCACACACTCTCAGCCTTTGGAGGAAGGCTATGACAAACTTCTTTTGAAACAATCTTGCAGAAAAAACCCTATGATAGGGTTGCCATAAGTGAGAACTGATGTCAAGCCATAGAACAACAACAAATGGACCCCTGAACTGCATAGTTTTCAGTTTTCCATCATCAAAAGGAACCTGAGATCACCAGACTCTTTTTTTTCTTTTTTAAGTTAATACACCAGCAAACATGCAAGACTAAAAATACGTATATTTTAAAACTGCACACAAACAGGCTTTAATCAGTGGGGAAAATGCATAAAAATGTGTCCATTAAGTGCACCACCACCCTGACATTAAGAAACATGCATACAGAGATAAGTACAGTGGGTCCTCCGCATTGGCAGGTTTTACTATCATGGATTTGATTATTTGTGAATTTCTCCAACTCCTGCCCTCTCACCTCAAGTGCTTCTTTTTGGGGAGAGACTTCCCTCTCAGCAGCTCTCAGCAGGCCACACAGCCCTTTGAAAACCAGCTGGTGGTTCTCTTTCCTCTCCACTAGCTGCTGCCTGGCCAGCTAAGGACAGCTCATGGCCCAGTTTCTCAGCACCACAAACCCTCTCCCGATACACCCACACACACCAAAGGAAGAAGACAAGCAAGAGAGAAGAAATATAGGACCACTATGCTGATCCACCCCCTTTCCCTGACCTGGTTTGGACCCTGGGTGCCTGTTCTCCCCACCATGCCTTGGCCCCATTCCCACAGACATAGACACACTTTGATATTTGCAGTTTCTTCACTTTTGGGGGAGTCCTGTGCCCCAAACCTAGCAAATGCCAACTGTACACACAAAAAGCATCTTGCAAATCTGTTTGAATCAAGAGTTCCAGTGAAGTGATGAAACGTATCAGGAAAATGGAACACTAGATATTTGCACATCTCTAGCTATGAAGCACTCTATTTTGGGGATAAGAAAAACATCTCACCATTGGTGAGGTTCTAGGTAAGGCTGGCTATGTCAATGCAACATGATGACTTCTCAAGAATTCTTTGACCACCTTGAGAAATTTCTCCCTTAGACCAAGCTTATTTCACACAACTCAATTATAGAATATTTGACATCACTTTGATTGCCATGGCTTCATCCTATGGAATCCAGGGATTTGTGATTTTGTGAAATATATAGACTTGTCTGCCAAAGAGCTCTAGTGTTGCACCAAACTACAAATGCCTGACTTCTATAAGATGCAGCCATGGCAGCTTAAATGGTATCCAGGTATTATAATTATGTAATTATTTGTTCGTGGTTTCCCTAGTTTGCACAAAATAGCTGTCTTTGGGAAACTAAGTCCAAAAAACAAGTTGTTTGATCACAATGACACATACAACCCAGGCAAGCTTGCTGTTTTTATTACTCTGTGCAGGAAAACAACTAATCTTGCATTTTCCCATTTGCTGATTTTTACAGAAATTTGCAAAATCTAGTTGTGAGAATGTGCAGAATCTTTCTGAGAGCAACTGTGGAGTGAGGAAGGAACTCAGCATCTCACAATAATGTTTTATTTCATTTTATTTTAATATTATTATTTGCTTTCGCTCATTTTCTAACCATACCTAACTTTCAAGCCCTTCTTTGGCTCTTGAAAAACAAAAGGCAGTATGACAAGGGAATAATCCAAGGCAGATGTTTCTTTAATAGCCATGAAAGGGCAGGATGCACGATGTTGATTGTATTCGCAGTATCACCCTAGACTTTCATTTTGATCCTCCAGCTTTTAGCTATGGTGCAAAGAACCAGGGGTGGTGGGGAGTATAAACAGGTGCAAAACATTATATTAGCCATCTATCTCTATGTTCTCCCATCTATAGGTTCTCCACCTCTCACCATTCACAGCACCTGCTCAGCATTTAACTGAGTGCTGAAGATGTATCTGTCTTGCAAATGCAGCAAGAACAACAATAGCATTTGATTCTATGACTTAACCAAGTGCTGAAAATGTATCTTTCTTGCAAACGCAGCAAGAAAGATTGAAGAGCGGAAGAGAAATGCAGAGGCCAGTGTTTATGGAGAATTCTTTTGGGACCAGGGAATGGGATTAAGAAGGATGAACTCCTCAAAAGGACTCCCTCATTTCTAATATATTTGGTCCCCTCTATTTAGCCATGTTCTCTCACACACATTCCTCATTTGAGTTTGGCCAGACACAGTACTTGACAGATTGAGACTACCTCACTGAAGACTCTATCATACATACTGTGTGTTATTAATTTTAGCCTGTTACCCTCTCTTGGAGATTTGCATCATAATCTAGCTGCATTCTCTTTCATATGGTTATGTGGTGAAGGCTCTGTCTGTTGTATTCGGCACAAAATGCAGAAGGCAGCCTTAAGAGGAACACAGCTGGGGATGTAAACAAAACCACAGTGCTTTTTTTGTTTTGTTTTGTCAGGCTGCAGGAGAAAATATTGTTTTAGCTTAAATGGCACACGAGCTGTGATGGGAGGCTCATCTGGTGGAACATGCTGCTGTGTACAGTGAGAACTAATTTCAATCATGACATCCCTTAAACAAACTGGGCAGAGAGAGGTGTGCCCCTGCTTGGAATTTACTTAGCCGTCGAGAGAGAGGCAATTACCCAAACTATAAGCCACGTGTTCAATTCTGAAAGTGCCTGCACACAGCTGCTGCTATAAAGCTTACTGAGCTGTCTTTAAGCTGCAGTCCTGCTGAAAGCAGCTCCAGCTGACACAGGATGCTTGTTGCACATGGAAACCAAAGATTGCCTGTGGTTCAGTGTTGTCAACAGGAATGCCAGTGAAATCCATTACAGAATCCACTGGGACTAGGTTTTCACTGTTCCAAAGGGACAACAGCATCTTCATGGATGCTTGTCTCAACAGAATCTGTGCTGAGATGAGAAGGATCCTCTATCCTCAACATTTACAGAGATTTTTCTTCTTACTGTGTTACTTTTGAACATGAGTGATAATGGTGAAAGAAATACAAATAAAAGAGAAGGCAGAAGAAACACATTTCTGTATATATTCATGCATATAAGTGGCTTGACATTAAAGCATCTTGTAGAAAATGGTTATTCTATTGGATATTATTTTCTGACCCAAATCTTCTATCACAGTGGAGAAGGAGGAGGAGGAGGTTGTTCTGCAGACAATTGAATGGAAGAGGGTATCTCATGTAGCTTGGTGTCACTTGGTGCAAGTGGGGTAGGCAAGTGGGCTGAGCTACAGGGCACAGGAGAGGAACCATGGTGTGTGGGGATGGGGCTACAGTGCACAGGGAGGAGCTATGGTGCGCATGAGCATGGCTACGGCATGCGGGGTAGGAGCTACAGTGCATGGGGTTGGGGTTACAGTGCACGGGAAGGCAGGCAAGGAGTGGCGGCACCCCAAAAAAAGGCCACCCAGGGTGCATCACCTCCCTCACCCTCTGTCCCTACACAACTGTATCTGACTTGCTAAAACACATGCAGGATGGATTGTGTTTGCTTTGTGTATCATTAGTTGCCAAAAGATCACGACCCTGTTATTCAGGGCATATATGATTGTTAGGGAAGATTTCTGACTCTCAATTTTGCTGAGTTTCTCTGAATTCCATTTTCATTTTCTTCCCATGCCTGTTTCATATGAGGTTGCAAAACTCTGTGCTTTCTTCCTGCTTTTTAATTTTTGTTGAGACTCAACAACCCTAACAATAATAGAATTTCTATACCTTCCAAGATTTGTTAAAAAATGGTCACCTCACCTAACGCATTCACACATTAGGAAGGCTTACAGGGCCTTTCAGAGTGACAGAGTGCACACCAACCAATGTCCATATTTTAAGACGAGAACAGCTAAAATGCACATAATTGGAAGAGACCAAACTGAAATACACTTGAGTCAATTGAGAAAATAATTGAATTCTGTGAATTTGGTAAACTGCAGATTAGTGCCTGGGTTAGGAAAAACACAGCAGTAATTTGCACAAATTACCATGCAGGAAGAAAGGACAAAGTGTTCTAAGCTGATATGAAACAAGAATGAGAAGAAAATGCCCTGAAAGCCTCACCAGTGTGTGAATGCTTCTGGTGAAGTGAACATTTTTTCACAACAAATTGTGGAAGGTATGAAAATTCCACTTTTGTTGAGACTATCAAGTCCAGCAATGATTTTTTCCCCTCATCTGTAAACGTATATGCTTGTTTTGCCACTTTTTAAAAAAACTTCTGTGTAATGGCACCAGATCCTGTCTGATCTTGAAAGCTAAGCAGAATAAGCCCTGCGTAGTACTTGAATGGGAGACTGCCAATTAATATAGATGCTGTAGGCAATATTTCAGAGGAGAGTACTGGCAAAACTACCTCTATGCCTAAGAAAAGCCTATGACATTCATGGGGTTGCCATAAGTCAACAAACAGGCAACCTGAAGGCACACGCACACACACCACACACACACACACAGAAACAATTTGTGAGATGGTGTGCATTTGCTAGATGCTCCTCACCCACCCTGGGATTTCAGTTTGTTTGTTTCTATGAGTTTATCAAAAAAACTTGAAGGTTTCTTCATATTTAGGGTTAGAAATAATTTTTATTAATAAAAAAATCAGACAGAAGAAAAAACAAAACTTAAAACGTTTCCCAAAACCTACAGTAAACACTAGTCCTCATATTCTATTTTCAAGCAACCCAAACTATTCATAGCACATCCTCACAGTTTTGTTCTGATACTTGCCTGCTTGAGATAGCTTTGCTGACCTTCATTCTCTGGAATGAGCATTCCACATGCCAGAGATTTCCTGAGCAGCAGTGAACTGTGGGACCTCTGCCTCCCTTCTTATTTGACCAGCATCCAGGTGGTCTCTGGAGAGCAACCTAAATGAAGCTGCTCATTAGGCCCCCATGAGAAACCAGGAGCAAGGAAATGCACTAAGCATATAATTTGTGATCTACTTGAAGTAGAAGAAAGAGCATTTAAAAAATTCTTCTCTCTAGAGAGGATTAACCAAATTGAACCATTTAAAAAAAGACCTCAAACTCTTGGAATTAACTAGCTACAAATAACTAGGTGGGGGAACAAATGTAGCCCACTGGCCCCATGTTGTCTATACCTGATCTGAATAAATAGGCCACTTAAATGTGTATTCATCCAAATTCTCAGGGATTATTTCATTTTGCCCAATGGCCCATGGCATTAGGCACACCACATGGTTCAAGTATATGCTCTGTTTATCTAAACTGTGAAGGAGTTTTCAGTGTCCATGCTGAAAACAAATCAGCGTGTCTTGGATTTGTTACATATAGATGAGCTTCCTATGTGCCACACAGAAGATACTCAAGAGTACATTTGACAGAAGTTTCAGCATCTTCTTCTTTCTAACAAATCCTTTCTGAAGTCTGGCATGGTTGCACATTAACATATATAGTAGAAGCAGAGCAAGCACTGATTATTGAAGGACGACTCCAATAAATATGGTTACAAGAAGAATCCTTTGGAAATAGGGTATACATTAGATGACAGGGATGGAGCAAGAGCTCAAAATCAAATTAATTAGTCCTCTATTCAGCCAGCTCTTTGCAAAACAATGTGTGCTGGAAGAAAGATCCTAACATCCTAACCATCAAAGCACAAATTAAACTCTTATTCATTAAGAAATGTTGTTAAAGCTCATCACTAATATTGCATAATCAATTATCTAGACTCGAACCACGCAACTGATTTCTCCTCCTCTCTCTTTCCTTCAGTCACTCTTTCTCTTCCCTACAATAATAATTATTGTTATTATTTTATCTCAGAGTAATAGCTTTCAAAGGCCATTCACCTTGATAGATTACAAGACTGCCTTAAATGTCAATTGATAATAATTATGCCATAAAAAGCACAATAAATGTTATTGGTTTAGACCCACAGTCCCATTCTATTAATATTTCTAATTTATAGGCTCGTTGGGGCATTTTCAAAGACAGTAGGGATTATAAATCCCCAAAGGAAGGCGGATGAGCTGCCTAGAAGATTGTCCTGAGCTGCTAAACTGAGGAAAGGCCAGCAAAACTGACCCTGAAAAAAGCATAAAGTCCTACAGGACACAGCATTATGGGTTCCCAAATGTGTTATCCCTGTTTGACTTGACTACACTAGAAAAGACAATAACATTTGATGCAAAAGAAAGCTGTAGAGGAAGAAGCATTACAGATGGATAGACTCAGCTGATGAAACCACAGCCCTGAGTCTGCAAAACCTGAGTGGGTCTGTTGAGGAGAGGGTAACTTGGGGGTCTTCATTCATAGGGTCACCATATGTCGAAGTTCACTTAATGGAAGTTAACAACAACAAAACATGTACCACAGGCATTTCATGACTGGAACCCCTGATATCTTATTTAAGAAAAAGAGCCCATGGAACTGTCTCTGCGTCCTTCTTTTTCTTTTTGCAAAATAAAAAGGTGGTGGGTGATCAAGTCATAGAAACATTCATATTCCATGTAGTTCAATCCTCAAGAAGGAGCTTCTGGTTGTACTCAGAACCACTGGAGCTATAGTATTTAGACCACAGTTGCACTTTTAAGAGCTAATCACTTACATTAAGTAATAAAAACATCTCAGTTGACCAACATTGTCAATTGGCAACACCTTCTCAGAGATGGGAGTGCCTCTCTGCTGCAGTATCAAACTAAACGTTAAAGTGGAGAATAAGTATTCACTAAAGTTAACCCATTTCCTGAGGAGGATTTCCTTAGAGATACCTGCCTGAGGAGTCATATTTGCAAATTAACCCCTCCTCTTTTTTTCTTTCTTTTCTTTTCTTTTTTTTTTTTTTTTTGGCCATCTAGTGATGAATCACAAATCAAAGCATGCTGAATGCAAGATCTGTAAGAGCAAAATCACATGCAATGACAAAATTTTCATCATAGGGGCACCAATTCTGGAAAAAAAAGTGATGCATGATATTATCTGGCTTTTGATGTAAAGAATCATCATCATCATCATCATCATCATCATCATCATCATCATCATCTCTTTCCCTCTCCAGAATTACCTTTCTCATTTACACATTTATACAAATCATCAACATCAAGCTCATCTAATAATCAACTTTTGTCTTTCACTGGATGGCAGTCATACCAGGAACACTACTTTTACATTCTTCTCAACTCTGACCCACTTTTTCTGGTAACTTTGCACCTTGCTACCATTTCTGTTCACAAGGCAAGAAGATTCTGTCTGACCCCACAAATCAATGTCCCTGAAGTGAGTGGTTTGATGGAGAAGCTGAATCCTGAAGAACGGCAACCAAAAAGCACTATTTCTTGACTAGGCAAAGCCTAGGCAAGAACATGTATACTAAAGCTGATCAATCTAGGACCTTTGCATACCACAGGCATCACTGCTGTGTATTTTTGAACAAATGGCAATATATGGCAAGTCAGTTAAATTGCTCTAGTGTCTCTGTAATCCAAAAATCAAACACACCCCTCAGCTCAATTTGTGGGAAATAGTTGACAGCAAAGTAAATGAAGAGCAATCTCAGAAACTGAGCAGCAAAGTGAAATGGGTGAGGTTATGCAATATGCCTTGCAGGAAAAATTGTTGAATTATAACTGTATTCCTATTTTTCACGGATGGCCAGCTGGATAGTATCATACTCTACAGTTAAAACATAGTAGATTCAGCACTATCAGTGACAGAGGGAGTTAACTTACAGTTTCATTTAAATAGTTGTTAACATGAAATATATGCATGTTATGCCCAGCATCTGCCAATATGTAGTATGCGATGCAGAGCTACATGTAAATAGATTGTCGACATTATTCGTCCTCTTTCTGGGTAAAGAAACAGGGAGGAGAGATTTGGCTGAATATGTCCAGGGAAATATTATCTTTTGGAATGCAACTCCCAGCATCCAACAATCAATATGACCAGTTGCTGGGCTGGCTTGGGCACTCCAGGAGTTTTAGGCAAAACAAACAAACAAAAATCTAAACCAGGGGTTGGACTGGTGGTCTCTTCCAACTCTACTATTCTATATTATGACTCTATAATTCCAAGCTCAGCTGAAATTCTTCATTTTCTCTGGGATTCACTTTCAGCAGTGGGAATAGAACAGCTTCTTTGTTTATTCCCAAGTTTATTGTTTCACTTTTACCATTGCAGAAAAGATCAGTGACAGCAGCTGTAAAAGTTGACATATTTGCCCATACTTGATTCTTCAGCCTTTATTTCATTCTGTGGCAAGAGGTGGAGACTATTTGGTGAAAATGCTGTGCAGTGTCCTTTTTTGGGGGAGGGAAGGTGACAAAAATAGAAACATCTGTGAGATTATTCAGCTCAGCTTTAGAAAACTGTGTCCCAATTCACTGTGGTTTCCATTGTAAACCTGCTGTTGAAGAACAAACTTGAGTCATGGTTTGGTGGGTTTGTTTTGTGTTGTGTTGTGTTGTTTGCATGTGAGTGTGTGCGTGTGAGAAAGAGAGAAATTTCCTTGGACAAAAAAATGACAGCCCACACAAACATTCTAGCTTGCAAAGGACCTAAAAAAATAAAAAAAGATCTGGCTTTCACTCTTATTGGAAATAGCAACAATATTTCATCATAATGACAATAACTGTAACCCTTTATTATAGCAATTTTTTAAAAAACTGAGAAAATTGCTATCTTCTGGTTGTTGGAAAATAAGATGAGTTTGTGGAGATGCAGAACTTGGCTGTCTTTCCCATAGCCTGACAGCCTTGAAAACTGGCAGGCCTTGTTCTCCTAAAGCGACTGCTTCAGACTACAGCTCCTAGAACCCCTCAGCCATCATGAGTAGTAACTGTGGTGGCTAGGGGGTTTGGGAGCTGTTAGTCCCAAAAATAAAATTTCCAAGCTCTGATCAAGCTAAGCACTCTTTTGTTTTCAGTGCCAAAGAAGAGCAACAGTTGTTTGAGCAGAAGAGACTCATTTTTTTTTCTCATTTAATAAAATATAGATAATCCAAGTACTGGCTAATTGTAATGGGCAGCTCTCCTTTTATGAATCCTTAGGGCAGGCTATGTGACTATCCACAGTATTTCAGGGACAGCAAAGGAAAAATAAACAAGATCCTTCTTTCCCTCGAGGGCTTCCAGTCACTGGGTGGCTAAATCACATTGGAAAGCATCTCAAAACTCCATGAGTTCCTTTTTCCTATATTCAGAAAATACAAATGCAGACTACATATTCCACTGCCAATCTTTCCAGGCTGAGTGGGATGTTATGAAAGTGAATTTTAAGCATGGCTTGGAAACATTAGTTAAGATTCCAGATCAGCTATGAAGTATGATTAACTTAGCAGCATCTGCAGGCCCAACCCTCCTGCATTTTTCCTTACCAGGTAGCAGCCAATGTGAACACATTGCTTAGGATACAGCAGACTGATGTTTACACCAGAAATTTCCAGGATAACAATCAGAAGCAAGATCCTTGTCACAATTCCTCCTCATACTAGAGATCACTTATGGAGGGTTGGGGTGGAAAGATCAGTCTGCTGTATCCCAATTCACTGGAGAACAGAGTTCTATCACTCATGGTGGCCGCTGCCTGGTAAGGCAGGAATGGGAGACTTTTGCTATCCCTATGTATTCCCTACGCTACTGCCACAATCATGAATACAAACCAGTTACAGATGCATAAGTCTAGGGCCATTTCTGCACAACCCTGTTATAGTGCTATTATTATACTTTCAACATCCTGTGGAATTCTGGGATTTGTAGTTTACTGAGGCCAAAATTGCTCTCTGGCTGAGAATTCTAAAGGCCCCTCCCTAAACCACAAACTACAGGATTCCATAGGATGTTGAAGGTGGAATAATAGCACTATAACAGTGTAATGCAGAAATGGCCTAGGTTACACATACATAACTATGATCATGAATTCTAGCCCTTGCTCCCCCATGGAATCACATGAATTTTTGCTAAAGATGCAACGCTAGGCATTTCCAGCTTCCTGTACCTGGAGATGGATCATCTTGTCTCCGAAAAGAGTGAGATAAAAGGCAGTGCCCTAGACATGAAAGGAAACACTGACACATAGATAACAGGGCTTAGCCTATATGGTCATTATCCTTGGCCTCTTGCAACAGGTAAAGTATCTTTAAAAGTTGAGAGCAAATAGGTACTACAAAAGAGAGCAAGGCCAGGTTATAGGTCTTCTGTGTGTGTGTAAGAGAGAGAGAGAGAGAGAGAGAACCACATGCCAAGGTTCTCTTCTCAGTGAAACCACAGCCACTCTGGCCGAAAAAGGGGAAACTTTATAGTGCCTTCAGTGAAAGCTGCCAACCTGAAAACATCTCTCACATCTAGGATTGCCAGATCAAAAGGCCCTGCCTTGAGTCACCAGTTTTCACAGGTCAGCTCTGGGTGGGAGGTAGAGGTTCCAATTCTCCAGTTTTTGTGCGATTAGCTCCAAGTGTACAAATCCATACCTAGGAAGATTTGTCAGATGACAGACAGCTAGAGCTTCCTTCCTTCCTTCCTTCCTTCCTTCCTTCTTTTCCAGTATTCAATATTCAGTATTAATTTATTTTGATTTGATTCCAGTCTTGTGTTTGTACCATTTGTTTGCTATTTTTACTTTTACTATTGCAATAAATATTCCTTTATCTGGTTTTCCAACGTAGATAAATAGGAATAATCCCCTCATTTCCCCTTGGTCTGGGAACAGCCCCTTTTGTTAGGCTTTCTGTCTTAATCTCCAAACAGGAAAATATGTTCTTCATATGTTTGGGTTACTAAACAACAAGTTGTGACCAACTGTGGTTGTTGCTTACTGCATAATACTTAATGACATCACCAGAGCTACCTCATGACATCACCAAGGGGTCATCCATAGCTTTCTGGTTTGGGGCAAGAAATCTTAAGACCTGGGAAAATTCTACCCTGTCAACCCAAGAAGATCACATTTAGTCAGAACCCAGCATATAGCTGATCTCAAACTGTGTGAAATTGCTTTGTCATTATGTTGATAACAAGCAACATCAGATACCGATATGTATAAAAATTGCATATGCAAATTTATATATATAGATGCAATTTGATTTGAGTTGATTTGATTGGAGTCACTTTTATATCCTGCCTTTCCTCTGATGAGCTTGACACAGCGTACATGACTGCCCTCCTCCCCAATTTATCCTCATAAAAACCTGATGAGGAAGTCAGGCTAAAAAAAGAATTATTGGCTGAAAGTCATCCACTAAGATTTATAGCTCAGTGGAGCCTAGAACCTACAACTTCCAAGTCCCATTCCAACATTTTGACCACTGCATACCATACTTGATCTTGATACACAGCCCAAACAGCAAATAGACTACTACAGTTTCAACAGAAATGCAGTTCATCTTACTTTAGTGAGGAAGATAAGGAATGATCAGTGAGCCTACTCAGTTCAGTTCAATGTCCAGGTTTTCGTTGTTGATGGGCATATTTAGGGGAAGACCTTACTCTTGTTTTGTGTGATTCTTCATTTTTGTATGAGATGTGAACTAGGAAGCTCTTTGAATAAAACCTCTGAATGCTCAACTATATCAGGGTTGGGGACTCTTCAGGTCTCTAGACCAGGGGCCCATTCACATTACAGAATTATAGTGCTATTATTGTACTTTAGCTCCCATGTTTCTGTCCTATGGAATTCTGGGATTCACAGTTTAGGGTAAAACATTTAGAATTCCCAGCCAGACAGTTCCAGTGGCTCACCATACTACAAATCCCAGGATTCCGTAGGATGGAATCCTAGCAGTTATATTGGAATAGTAGAGCTATAATTTCGAATTGGCCTCTGGTCTTCTCTGCAAATTCAGGGTGGAGAATCTTCAGGCTGGAACTATTGAACTGTTAGTCCCATCTTCCTCACCATTGCCAGGCTGGTAAGAGTTTATAGGATTTGCAATCCAGCAATATCTGGAGCTTCACATGTTCCTCATGCTGAAACAGAAGACTAGCCTTTATGAAGTTAGACACATGGCCACCTTATTTGACAATGACCAGTGAAGAGTCCTGTTCAAGATGGAAAGACCACAATGATGCATCTGGAGAACAATGAGGTCTGCCAGAAATTCCCAGAATGCCTGGCTGGATGGTTGGGTGTTGGCATCTCGGCAAGACGCACAATGCAGTAAACAATAATGGGCTGGGTAAACCAACATTCTGACTCAATATAAGGCAGATTCCAAACTTGGTGTCAAGTCACCTGTGAGTTGAATTTGGTTCCATGGTTATTTTAGGGCCCATAGGGGAAACAGTTTTTGATCTCATATGCCCTTTAGGGTGTCAGGGAGCAACTACTCCATGTTGTCCTTCTCTCAGGCCATTTAAGGCTCAGAAGAAGCCCTTTTCCAAAAGGAGATGACCTGGAAGCTGACTTACAGGGCAGTTCCTGTTGGAAGAAAAGGCCTTTGTTGGCTCTAAACATGGAGAAATTGCATCCGAAATTGCCATCCAAAGCTTTGAGGGGGAAAAAAAAGATGGGGCAGTTATCCCACCAAGATCCACTGGGGAACCAATGCAGGCCCCCTAACGCTGACAGTTGTCTATTCCAGGGTAAACAATACTGTGCTAGAAAAAAAAATGGACTGACTCAATATAACTTGCTATATAGAGACATGTATAGCACTGCCCTGTCATGCTGCAATTCTGCACACACTTAACCAGTGAATAAGGCCTACTAGATATGGTAGGAATTAACTCTGAGTAAACATGCCTAGGGACAATATTCATTAGATTACAATACAACACTGTCTGACTCTAATATGTTGATATTCCATCATTTTTGCTTTCCCTGAGCAGCTACTTCTCCAGTCCTTGGAAAAAAACAAATGTCTTTCATCTTATCAGGTGCATTTTATTGCCACCTGGTTATACAGTAATTTCAGCCTGAGCTTTACAAAGAATCATATGATTGCATATCAGCTTGACAATTGTCAGGTTAATTGTACAAACAAAGAATGGTCTGTCAGTATGATTGCAGAAGAAAGGCAGCAAAAAATGGGCAGGCAAACAAGCCAAGAAAAAGGGAACCAAGAAAGTAGCATTTAAAGGTGAAGGAAAAACTTAGAAGAGTTTAATTTTTTTTATTATTATTATTGTTAAAGGTGGGCTGGTTTGGTTCTCGCAGTGCAACCTTCTTTAAGTTAAAGGGAATACCAGAAATTGGAAGGAGGAAAAGGTTGACCTTCAGATTGCTTGCTGGTGAAGAGAAGTTGATACGGAAAGGAAGTCGAACCTTTGGATGTTTCTTAACCAGATTAAGAAAATGAAACCTGAACAGCCAGAAAAATAATTCTAGATTTGCATTTTATTTTTATTTCTGTTGTCATTTGGTCAAAAGCTGTTTGCAGAACAAAGCTTTGGGCTCTTTTACAAGGTTTTGAAACTTAGAGAAGATTTAGGGGAAAATGGAAGGGGTTGCATAAAAGATAATCATGATGGATCTAAGAAGCTTCTTTCTTTCTACTCCAGACTTCCAAATACTTTCTGGAGAAACATGAAAAATATCATTTGAGTGGTTTGTTTGCTCAATCCCACGATTCCTATTGGTCCAGCAACAACAATCCTGGGACTTGTAGTCAAATCTTACTCAACACCTAACAGAGGAAAGTAATAATTTGGATGTACAAGTAACTGATTAATGAAACTTTTTAGCAATATCTTGGATCTGCTGAGAAGAATATTCATCCTCTTGGATTTACAGTCACAGTGGATGTATGATGATCCTGAAAATGTTAAACTTGGGGGGTGGCATTGTTTTGGGATGGGTGGGGCCACGATGCTATTTCCTTTCTGGTAGTCATATAATTGTTTATGATTCCACATTGCTCTAAATCTTGTAGTGGTATCTCAGGCAAAGTGAAACTGAACTTTATTCTTCCTTGAAGGCATCTGCAAGAAAATTAACAACTCCTTGACTATTCCAGCATAAAATGAACAGCAGAAAGAGTGTAAAATAGAGCATATTTTCCTTACCATGATTTGATGCTGAGCTTTGCTGTCCTCATGATGGAATAAAGATGAACAGCTCAAAGGAATGTGGCAAGCAGGAGAAACCCGTATTGTCTTTTTCTATTGAAGAGATCTTAAAAAAACCTTCCACTGAGGTTTGCCTACACGACACAATGATCTGCGGTAACCAAGCTGAGGCTGCTCAGATCCTGGGAGCAGACCCACTTATGGGAACGTGTAAGGGTAAGTAGGCACTATGTTTTCTACTTATGGAAACTTTATGAGCGTCAGTCCTTTGACCCTAAATTTTGATACTTTAAAAGGATCACATATTTCATATCTTACCTGCTTAAAACAGCCACCTGATGGATATTTCAACATGATTCTTAATATCTGACATTAAAATAAATAAATTAAATAAATATTTATTTTGATTTATATTGTTTTATTTACAGCATGATACTATACATGCTGATCTAGGGGTAAATCTCACTGAGTTCAATTTCACAACTTTAGCCTAAAAGTATCCATTTTTGTCAGAATGGTCAGAGGTGGAATTCAAGTTCTCCTCTAGGCAATGAAAGGCTATATTAAGTTGCCATGGATGATGATACTACATTTTTTTTTATGGACAGAAATATTATCCCATTAACAAAAGCCCAATGGACAGAAACAGGTGCAACTTTTATAGTATAGCAATGATAACATTTCCGTTTTATTACTGTTGTTTGTTGTTGTTGTTGTTGTTATCATAATCATCCTCTCTTTTCCCCAAAACTGGGACTCAAGGCACCTTACTAGAGTTAAAATGAGTGCAAAGACATAAAAGATAAAATAAACACAAACTGATATTTTTATCAGGAAAATGAACTAAGTTAATCCACAATACTAATACAGAGAACTAAAAATACTAAATGCTAACTCACTAAAACATTGACTTACTTATTAACTAAATACTAGCTTACTAAATCACAAAAGGGAACTGTCCCCCAGACCAAACTTCAAAGAAAGAGAGAAGATAAGGGAAAAAAATTATTTACTATTACAAATCCAACTATTTTCTTACAATTACTAGTAACCATATCCACAAGTTATTGCATTGTTAGATTTCTCATTGGTTAAAAAGCCCATAAATGGCTTCCAGTCCTTCGAGAAATCTTCAACTGGATTATCTTTTAAAAGCTACATTAGTTTGCCCATTTGGGATGACTCAGCAATCCATTCTTCCATCTCTTGTGCTTCAGTCTATTTCCAAGTTTGAGCAAACAATATTCTTGCAGCTGTTATCGTATAACAAGGAAGCAGTACATATTTACTATCCAATGCCTTATCCATAAGCACACAAAAAGTTATTATTAAAATGCAATTAGACTACCCATAGAATTAAAACCATTTAAAACAAGTCTACAAAAGACAAAAGATCTAAGTCAGTAAAACAGCTGACTATTAAAAGCCCTTGGAGTCCCTCCCTAAAAGTATGTTGGAATGAAAAAAAAAAGTTTTCAGTTATTGATGGAAGGACAGCAAGGAGGGAGCCATTCTAAGCCTCCTTGGAAAGGGAGTTCCAAAACCTGAGAGCAGCCACTGAAGAAGGCCCTCTCTCATGGTCTTGCCAGACGTGTTTGAGAAAGTATGAAATGAAATGCATAGACAGAGGATGGGTGATACCTGGCTTGAAAACAGTATGTGTGAAAAGGATCTAGGAGCCTTAGTGGACCACAAGCTGAACATGAGTCAGCAGTGTGATGTGGCAGCTAAAAAAGCCAATGCAATTCGAGGCGGCATCATTAGGAGTATAATGTCAAGATCAAAGGAAGTAATAATACCACTCTATTCTGCTTTGGTTAGACCTCACCCGGAATACTGTATCCAGTTCTGGGCACCTCATTTGAAGAAGGATATTGACAAAATGGAATGTGTCCAGAAGAGGGCAACCAAAATGGTGAAGGGTCTGGAAACCATGAACTATGAGGAGCAGCTAAGGGAGTTAGGAATGTTTAGCCTGATGAAAAGAAGATTAAGAGGTGACATGATAGCCATATGTAAATATTTGAAGGGATGCCATATTGAAGATGGAGCGTGCTTGCTTTCTGATGTTCGAGAGACTAGGACATGGAGCAATGGATTCACATTACAGAAAAGGAGATTTCACCTAAACATCAGGAAGAACTTTCTGATAGTAAGAACCATTCAACAGTGGAATATAGTAAGAACCATTCAACAGTGGAATATGCTGGAGTCACCTTCTTTGGAGGTTTTTAAATGGAGGCTGGATGGCCATTTGCTGGGGGTGTTTTGAGTGTGTGTTCCTGCATGGCAAAGAATTAGACTCAGTGGCCATTGTGACATTGTGGTCTCTTTCAACTCTATGATTCTATAATTATATAAGTAATGGGATTGAGAAGGTATGATTGCTGTATTGATCCATATATATATATATAGGACATGAAAGAGAAATCAGGACTTTAAAAAGTTAATTTTTGGAACTTCAGTTCCAAGAATCCCTCAGTTAGCATGGCCAACGACCATACTGTGGCTGAGGGATTCTGATAGTTGTAGCCCAGATAAGTAATTTTTGCCAAGCTCAGAGAGAAATCATATTGTTTGAAACTCACACCTTTATTTTATTTTATGGATGTAAATCTTCACATTCTCTGTCCTCACAGACAGCAATAAAGAATTCCTATAATACTCTCCTTGTTGCATGAGAGCAGTTTGCATTTCACTAGATATTTGTGCAGAAATCCACAGAATTTTTCTGCAAAGACAATGTGTTTTGTGGGTTCAAATATGTTTTCTGCACTGGAAAGAATATTTTCTTTACAACTTACATTTCCTGCCTAGGGATATATTTTCTCTAGAAAAACATGTTTTCGGGAAAAAACAAGTGCATTTGTGTGCACTTAAAGTTAAAATGAAAATGTGAATATATGTGTGTGTGCACAAGTGTGTGCAGGTTCTTGTATGACGTATTAATGATGGAATAGAATCGAGCTGACTTATGTCTGTGAGAGTTGCATTGGCCAGAAATACACATTCCATTCTTTACTTCTTAAGAATCAAATGCAGTATTATAGGCTTTTTAGACAACACATTCCAGAATCTAGTGGCCATACTGGCTAGGAGATTCTGGGAACTGTAGACAAAAGAGAGAGAGAGAAAGCGAGAGAGGGAGAGAATTTTTCCAAGTTGTTCCAAATAACCATAAAACATGAGAAGTATGTGTATGTGACATTTATTGATTAGTTGATTGGATTTATATTCCCTCTTTCTCCCAAGATGGGACTCAAGGCAACTTACCATAATCTTATAAATATTAAACTAAAACATTAGTTTACAAAAGTTAAAAATAAATAGCAATAATATTTAAAAAAAAAAGATTAAAACAGTTAAAAACACTTGAAAATATTTAAAACATATTATCCAATAAAAGATTAAAAATATAGTACACCACTTTACACACACTACTACTGCTTCAAAGGCCATTTCCACACTACACTGTTATAGTGCTTTTACTCCACTTTCAATCCTATGGAATCCTGGAGTTTGTGGTTTAGGGAGGGGCATTTAGAATTCTCAGTCACAGAACTCTTGGGCCTCAGTAAACTACAAATCCCAGAATTCCACAGGATGTTGGAAGTGGAATAATAACGCTAAAACAGTGTAATGCAGAAATGGCCATAATTAAAATTCAAAAGCCTTCCTGAACAAAAACATCCTGGTGGAAAGAAATCAGAGAGGCACCAACTAGATCTCCCATAGAAGGTAGTTGTACAGCCTGGGAGCAGCCACTGAAAAGGCTCTCTGTTGGGTACTCACCAAATAGACCTGAAGTGGTGTTGGGACTGAGAGAAAGTGCTCCTTTGCTGATCTTAAAGCTCACACTGGCTTCTATAAGGTGCTTCAAATAGTCCAGACCTAAGTCTTTCAAATAGTCCAGACCCCACCTATGCAGGACTTTAAAGGTCAAAACCAGTGTTTTGAATTCTGTCTGGAAATGGAACAGTAGCCAATGCAGCTGTTTCAACAGGGGAGACACATCATCCCTGGAACGAGCCTTGGTCAACAGCCTGCCTGCAGCATTTTGGACCCAATGAAGATCCTGAACAGTTTCCAAAGACAGCCCCACATATAGCATGTTACAGTAGTAGAAATGGGATATAACCAAGGCATGTATCATTGTAGTCAGATCTGACTTCTTAAGCAACAGGCACAGCAAATGCTGTGCAAGTGCACTGCTGTCCACAGCCAAAACTTGGGCATCCAGCCTCATATCTGAGGCATCATCAAAGCTAAAAACCTGAGATTTCAAGGGCAGTGTGGCCCCATCCAGCACAGTCTGGATCCTTCTTCCCTGAACTGCCTTCTGACTGACCAGGAGCATCTCTGAATTAAGTTTCAATTTGTTCACCTTCATCCAATCCATTTAAAAAGGAAGGATAGTGATTCAATCCTTCATAAGATAATCACCCTAACTTTGCTGTGTTAAATTAACGCCAGTAGTGGGAGAAAGAGGGGAGAGCCAAGCAGTGTAGTATTGGACTAGCATTTCAGGAGACCAGGGTTCAAATCCGCATTCAACCATGGAAACTCAGTAGATGACCTTGGGCAAATCACATTCTATCATTCTTAAAGGAACGCATTGATAAACCTTCTCTGAATACATCCTACCAAGATGTTCATGATCAGTCACAGTCAGCCTGAAGCTACCACCAATACAACCTGAGGGCACCAACATCATGAAGAGAGAGGAGGGAATTCGTAGACAATCCTCATTGTTTTACAGTGTCCTTTGTGAAATATTTGATCAGGCAGCCTTACAATATGAATACAACTTCTGAACGACTGGGCGCATCATATTCCCACCACAATAACTGAACTGAAAATTTGAGATTTTAGATCTCTTCACACAATGTGACAATGTGCAAAATTGTCTGTCTAGGGTTTACAAGAGCTGAGCCTGGTGGAATCTGAAAGAACCCATGGAAACGCACCTTTTTTTTTTTTTTTATGAAGGACTGTGCCTAGTGGAAACAGTCTGTAAGCACAGAGTGGTAATTAACACTGGGAAAGTAAAGCTAATTTCCAGTGGCATGAAGATATACCAGGTCCTCTTAAAAATGAAGTCTAGTATTATACAGAACAATTGGTTTGACTAGGGAGGGGTAAGAATTTAAATTCAGTTCATTTTCATTATAAGAATGTGCACATGTCTGCATAACTCTTCATACTCGTGATCGAAAGAACTGGAGATTTAAATTAAAATAGATGTGGCAGAAACCAAAACTGACAGATTTGTCCATCTGAGCCCAGGCTTTTACTTACTTAATTTTTGGAAAGCTGGGTTTCATTTCTTGTGAATTCAACCATATCAGCCATATCAGTGATGAATGAGGGTTATTTCCTTTCCTTTTTTTGTTTTCCTCAGAGGAAATTTTTGCATTTAAATGGCAATTGGTCACATAAGAGTCCCTTTCACAGTACACAATTAGAGTACTATGTTCCATGGGACACTTTATTCCCACCCTTGCTTGCAGTCTGTGGATCACATTATTACCATTGTATTTGCAGCTTGGGGAGGAATATTTAGAATTTTCTTCCAGAGACCTTTAGTGCCTTGTCAAACCACAAACCTCAGGATTCCATAGGATGTTGCCATGGCAATTACGTGGGAATCACAATGGTATAAATGTGTAATGTGAAAGGACTTGAGGCTCTTCTCCATGCTGGGCACAGCTGTACCTTTGATATTTATGTGCTATTTCTCCCTGTGTAGGGAAGGGTTTCATTTCAGTTCACATTTGAGGAATTTATCAAAATCTCAAAATAGCTTTACATTTGGGGCAGAAAGAACTTGAGGTTCTAAGCAATGAATGTGAGAGAAAGCAAAACTGACAAGTTTTTCCAGTCCTTGATTTTGACACATTGGAAGCTATTGTATATATGGGGAAATGATATGTGGTTGAATTTAATCTGAAACTCACTTTTGCACAACTCGTATTCATTTCCATGAGGATTGCTCAACCAGGGCAACTGATGGCTTCCACATCAGTGTGGTGATGAATCACTGAATACTCAAGGCATTAAGCCATGTCTTTCAAAGTTTAGCCATTTGACCAGCTCCTGTAAAGTTCAGATTAAACCCCAGAATTGATTCATCATGCCAAAGATGTAGAAGCCAACAGCTGCCATTGTTGGTCAGGAAACATCTTTGAATCTTTTAAAAATTCAAAATCTATGTTTTTTGTAGTAGGCTTCAGTTGTTGTATCCAATATTCCATTAAACAGCAAAGCAAACCCTGATAATCTGAAGGCTGGCTACATCTGTCTTGCATCAGATATCAGCAAAGAGCTTTAGGAAAGGACTATAGATCAGTGAAAGGATTTATTCCTGGCATATAAACAGTTCCAGATTAGTCTTTGATAGGGCTGAGAAAGACCCCCTGTCTCAAACTTTGGAGAGCCCCTTCCAGTCAGTGTCAACAACTAGACCTCGAATGCACACTCTGTGTGTGTTATGTTAGTAAATGTAAGGCCTGTCCTGACCAAACAAGACATACATTTCTTTTTTTACAAAGAAACCAAACATGAGAGCAGGAAATTCCATCAGATAAGTAAAAGCTTGAGCTGTTGACAGATAGTGTGAGAATTCCTCAGACCACAAGATGAAGATTTTCTACATCTGTTGTGTGCAAAAAGAACTCTATTACTGACACAATTTAGGTTGGCATCAGTCTTGTTTTATATGGGAATAATATTTTGTACTAGAGCCCATCATTAAAACATAATCCCATCAATACTTCCAGCCTTAAAAAATCTTGAAAGCAACAATTTAAAAAAAAAAAAAGCAAAGCAAAGGAAAAAACTTCTGACATCTGTATTATGTTACAATTTTTCACCCAACTTCTGAAATTCTGAAGCAAGCTAAGGAGCTGACAGGGAGGAGTAAAATAGACCACAAACACTATCATATTATGAATCTTCGAAATAACCAGTCTTTCGAAAGCTTGCTCTTCTCTGTCTCTTTACTTTGTTCATTGCTCATTTAGTGGCTACTTTTGTATGCCACTTTTCTACCCAAACTCTCAAGGTGGTTTGCAGTTTTGAAATAATGAAAAGGCTGTTCTCATGAATAGGTGTGCTAGACTGCTGTCCTAACAGCCAAGATGAAGGGGATGCTGAGATGACCTAGTGACTGGAGGGTCATTTCAAATTATTATTTTTTTTAATTTAACTTTGTATGCTTGGTTTTTGCTTTTGCTTTTCTGTTTGTTTGCTTACATAGAGCTGGGGATTAAATTAAGATGTGGGGCTTCACATTACTTTACAGGGGAAACTGTGCTTCTAGAAGCATGATCCTCCAATCTCAAGGAGGAATTTGAAACAAACAGACACAGACAGACATAGACACACAGAGACAGAAAGTGTGTGTCCAGGGGGAGGAAAGTGTGAAAAATTCCCTCTACAGGGCTATAAAAATGGCTTTGAGGTGCTGCATGCAATCTGTGGGCCACATTATTCCCATGCTTGTTTAAAGTATGCTAAAATGTCAGCCAGTGTGCTGTAGTGGTTTGAGCATTGGACTACAGCCCTACAAACCAAGATTCAAATACCCACACAGCCATGGAAACTCAGTGGGTGACCTTGGGCAAGTCATTCTCTCAGCCTTAGAAGGCAAGGGCAAACCCTCTCGGAACAAATTCTGCCAAGAAAACCCAGTGATAGTTTCACCTTAGGGTCACCATAAGTAGGAAATAACTTGAGGGCACACAACAACAACAAAATGTCAGTGTGGTGCCTTTACTTAAGATTAGATTCAGCCAAACATGGTTTGACTTGGAGGCAACATTGCTGAGCATGATACCAGCCACAAATACTGTGAAAAGAAGAAATAGCAACTAAATCTCTACTTTGAACAAAATGTCTCCAGAAGCAAATGCAGCCATTCTATCTACATTTCCCCCCTGCATCTTGCTGAAGCCAAGGCAATTTAAAACAAACCTCAAAGCCATTTCTCTACCGATTAGTAACATTTCTCTCAGCCTGTGCCATGCGAAAATGTCACCGTTTCTGAAAGTCAAATGCTACATTTACCAAAGAAAATGTCACCCTGGCTCCAAAGCCCTCTGCTCCCTCCATCCTTTAGCCTGCTCCTAACATTTTATGTTTCTCCTGTTCTATTTTTCCCTTTAAAAAAAAAAAAGACCATATTTTCTCTGCAAAAGACTGAAATAGAAGCCTAAACTACCAGAAAGCCAGAACCCCTGGAGAAAGACAAACTGACTTTAACTACCATTTCTTGATCAGCCTCTTGATTAGTATTTATTGTTTTGTCCCTAACTGAAAACAGCCTCAGGAATTTTATTTGAAGCTGAATACTAAGTATCACCAATAAATAAATGATCTGTTTAGAGGGTTGAACAGAGTCATGAGGGGGTGATCGTTGCTATAAATTAAGTCTTTCCTCTGCAAAAATAGTATAATCACCCCAATTAACCAGACTTTTTAAATCCCCTACCTTAGGAGGAAAAGTTAGTTGAATTTCTGCCTGTTGCACAGAACTTAATGGCACAGAACTCCCCTTCTAGCAAGCAATGGTGTTTTTTACATTGAGAGCAGGGAGGAAAGGAGAGGAGTTCAAGTTACTCTGTCCAGACTTGAACTGAAAACACCACAATGGACATCTACTTGCCAAATGGAGGCCTGATCCATATATTTACCAAGCAGATGCCAAAATCCCTCCCCTCCACCCCACATCTGAAAGAATACAAGATGGGGGGAACTTGCATAGAACTTTACACAGATAATGGCCCCATTCCATGCAGTCTTCTTCTCATTGTGAAGGATTATGCCATTATCGTGAATCCAGTTAGCATGTTCTCATGGGGAACAAAGGAAGGTTCTCAAGAAGCCAATTGTTGCTTCCACAACAGTCCTGTTAATCCAGCCTTCTCCAACCTGACCTCTTCCAGATATGTTGGGCTGAATACCTCATCATTCCCAGCCAGCACTACTAATGGACATGGTGATTATGGTGATGGGGTATGGAGTCCAACACATCCAGAGAGGACTAAGTTGCAGATAGCTGCTTTAATCCATGGAAAATATTGCAGCGCTGCTGATTCAATTCTAATCTGGTAAGGTTTCAAGGAAGAGGGGATATTTGAACAACAGACCAATGGCCCTTTCACAGTACACAGTTATTGTAGTTATGTGATTCCAGTTTGCCATGACAACTTATGGAATTGTGGGGGAGGTTATAATTTAGTGAGGCACAAGAGATCACTAGCTGATGATTCTAAATACCTTTCCCTAAAATGAAATCCCAGAATTCCACAGGATGAAACCATGGCAGTTAAAGTGGAATCATAGGCCTATATTTATGTAGTATGACAAGCCCCAGATCTGAAGGCACAGAGTTGGCCAATGGTACGTACTGGGAGAGGCCAGGAAATGGAATCCAAATGTGGGCCTCTCCAAGACTAGAGCTTCACCTTAGACAGTGATAAGGGTCATGTGGCTCTCCAGATGTTGTAGGGGTACAACTCCCATTGGCCCTAGCCAGTTAAGCTAATGGCAAGAAATGCAGGCTATTGAAGTCTGACAACATCTGGACAGCTGTATGACATACACCTCAGTCTAAAACCTAGGAAGGAAGATTCCACTCAGCCACATGGCCCCATGGATCTAGTGTATACCTGAACATAGGATTGCTCAGTTAATGAGTAACTCCACAAAATCGAAATGCAATTGATTTTTCCTCACTCTCAGTGAATGTTACCAATTCTTTCCCGCTCACTTTCCTGGGAAACAAAGATCCAAGGCAGAGTGGAGAGCACCTTTGCATATTTCTGCAATGAACCCATACAATCCTAACAATGAGTCACCCGGGCAGAACAGCAGTTGTTCAGAAGCCTGCTTGGCGGAACAAATAGCCCCCAATGCCTATCAGAGCTGTTTCTCTTCTCTTGCATTTCCTAGGACTTCAGACATACCGATTTCATTTTATAAGGCTGTCAGGTAATGTTACTGCCAAGACTGTAGAGCTCCTGATAATAGACCCTGGGTTATAGGACTATTTTATAAATTAATAACATTGTTGACTGTTTCCTTTCTAACATCTTTTGTGGTTTTATTGGTCTTTTCCAAATTGATCTAAGAACATGGCATTGCAACCTAAGGATTTCATCCCCCGCCCTCTTTATTCTTAGACTAAGCATTGGGGGCACAGCTTTTATCTTTCGTTTTTAACAAGGGTTTTATCTCATATCAGTAGAAAGCAGAGGCCAGGTATACCAAGGTAATGACAAAATTGCAGGAAACTTGACTGAGACAGAAGTGTTAAAAGGCAGGCCTTTCTGATTGATGGATAGAGCTTTGTAGGCACAAGTAATAACAGATAGTAACAGGCAGCTTGAAAAGAGAGACACCTATAAGAAAATGTAGCAACAGGAAAAGAGCATAAGAAGGGCTCTGCTGGCTCACAGGAAAAGGGTGTCTAGTCTAGCATCTTTTTTAAAAAAAATATTTATTTTTTAATTTCAGCATAAACAATCTAATTCACAATCAATGAAATAACATTCAGAAGGCAAAAAGCAGGAATAGAAAAAGAAAGAATTAAACTAAAACTAAGGCCATTTCTGCATGGTGTTGCACTCCCACAATGGGGACACAATGGCAGTGGTCGATGGATTGTGCTTTCGCACGACGTTGTCACAGTCCCACAGCCAACATGTCTCCATGCATTGCTATCATGGGATATTTGCTTAATGGAAAAAATCCATTAAGTGCCTGCAATCACGTGTTGCTCCCTGACCCCTGACCATGCAGAAGGGGCAGAAGCACAATAACATGCTTCCTTCCCCACCACAGCCAGCTGTGCTGTGGAAGGCAGGCATGTGTCACTCAAACTTCCTTCCACAGGGATCTCGCCAAATGTGGAGGGGGAGCATTCCTGTCACACTCGCTTCCTGGAAAAAGCACTTCTAGGACTGTGATGAGACATTGGCAGAACCCAGCCAGGTGCGGAAATGGCCAAAAACACAATACTAAAACACTAAACTAAAACACTGAACACTAGCTAAAACACTAAACATTAACTTACTAAAACACAAAAGGACTCAAACCTTGCAAGGCAAACTGTGATGAAGAAAAAAATTACAAGAGAAAAAAATATTCTATCATTTCAGATCCAACTAAATAACCTACTAGAATTACTAGTAACCATAGCCCAGCCTAGCATTCTTTTCTCACACTGGCCACGAGATGCATACAGGAGAATTACTAGCTTGACTTGAGTCCAATAGCAGCCTCCCACTCCCATTCTACAGCAACTGGAATTCAGAGGTATATGCTTTCTGATACCAGAGTCAGTATACAGCCAGCATGAGCAGCAGTTGTCGATAGCCTTATCCTCCATCAGTTTGCCTAAACCATCTTTAAAACTGTCCAAACTGACAGCCATCACAACATCTTGTAGTAGTGAATTCTGTTTTGTGGCAGTGAATTCTGTTTAGAAACAAGTATCTTCTTCCAGTTTCTGTGTATGGTTGTGAGGGCTGGACAGTGAGGGAGGGGGCTGGTCAGATAAGGGTCAGCTTCTTTGGAGTGTGGTGCTGGAGAGGAGTTATGTGGATGCCCTGGACTGCTGAAGTGACAAATGAGTAGGTCCTAGAGCAGGTCAAGCCTGGGCCCTCCCTGGAAGCCAAGATGACTGGACTGGGGCTGTTATACTTTGGCTGTGTCATGAGAGGACATGACTCATTAGAGAAGACAATAATGCTTTGTGGGGTAAAAGGCAGTGGGAAAGGAGGAGGGCCACAATGTGGGTGGATGGAGTCAGTCAAGGAAGACACATCCCTGAATCTGCAAGACCTGAGCACTGTGGTCAAAGATAGGGTGACCTGGAAGTCTCTCATACCATAAATTGAGGTCAACCTGATAGCAGTTAACAATAACAGTTTTCTATAGTTAGGGCCAGCATGATGTTGTGGTTTGAATGTTGGACTGGGGTTCAGGAAGACTAGGGTTCAAATCCCTGCTTTGGCATGGAAACCAACTGGTTGATCTTGGACAAGTCACACACTCTAAGCCTCAGAAGAAGGCAATGGGAAACCCTCTCCTTGCCAAGAAAGCTTGTGATAGGTTCACTTTCGGTCACCAGAGATCAGAAATAACATGAAGGCAACAACAATAAAAACATAGGCCATTTCCTCAGCTTACCTATCTCCAGCATCATCCCAGCATTGTTCTGGCAGTGGATTTGCTGGGATGAGAGCACAGACACAAATGCTTTCCTCCGCACCAGCTGTATCCCTGCCAAAGGAAGCACAATGGACACAGCAATTCCTCCCACAGTGCAGCTGGGCTCTTTCCCAGGCTTCACTGGGTCAGGAAGTGCCACTAATGCACTTTTGGTGCTTCCGCAGGCCAGGTAAGTGAGGGACAGTCACATAATTGCAGGTAATTGACAGGGAAACCCCATCAATGATTTAATCCGCAACCACACCAGCTGGCAATGAGAGAAGGACGGAACCTTGATGACATCATGCAGAAGCATTGTCATGGTCTTCCTCCTCTCCTGTCTCCATGCTGAGATGACAGCCTCCTGCAGTAAGGGCCACACTCTTCTATAGTTCAAAAATTTAAGTATTATAAAGTGCAAGAAGCATCCTGCTTCATCAGTTCAAGGTGTATCTAGTTCAGTGTTCTCTACTCACAATGACCAACCAGATGGCTCTGAGAAGCCCCGAAGTGGAACAGAAATACAGAAGGCACGAGGAGGAAGTGGATTGTGCGTGTGCTGTCCACATATAGTATTTGACAGTAATTTGAAGAGAGATGTACACATATGCATCAAATCAGTCCTAGCAAATATCAGTTCCCAACAAAACCTTACCAGAACATGATTCAATCTCTTTTTGGCCTTCAAAGATATTTTCTTCCACCAAGTACAGGGAGCTCAGCAGAAATCTTCTTAATACATGTAAGCAGTTAAAAAAAAATGAAAGGAAAGGGATCAGAAAAAGAGAACATGTTCCCAGTCCTTGTTGTGATCCTTTTTGAAATGTATATATTAATTTTAGTCTCACGTTATTAAAAAATATATATTCAAAGCTTCTCCAATCATAGTGCCTGGGGTCTTCTGCTTGTCTTTCTTTCCAGCTGTCTTCTCCAATAATTAAGCAGTTGTGATTGGCATCTGGGTAGAAGCACTTTTTGCCTGAAATTTTTGGACTGAGTGAAACGAAATGGAGCCTTTAAACATCCCAACATCCTGCTGTTCCGTTTCTGCAATGCCTTAACAGATAGCAGTAGGATGCTAAATGCTGTGCTTCAGTAGCAGAAGGCTCTACCCTGAGCAATTTGTATGTACCCAATTAGAACCATTCTCTCCCACTATGCTAGTCCCTTTTAATAAAGGGTGAGAAGCTCTTCTAATAAAAATTAGCCACGGCACCATACTCCCACCTCGCAGTCTCTCTGCAAACTCTTTTAAATTGGTAAGCAGGCTCTTTAGCTTGGACAAGGAATCTCAGAGAAGTCACATCTCCTTATGTATACAAGCCAATTTGGTTTGCTTCACTGAAGTGTGACATGCCAACCAATCTCTGTATGTGTATTTAATGGACAGACAGGCCTACACATTCACGGGAGGGCCAGCATTTTAAAATTTCTCACCATATCACTTAAGTCTGATACACAGAGAGAAAGGGGGAGAGAGTCTGTTCAGAAATCTCAATTTGTACTGGCTTAGCTATCTGATCTGGAACTGCAATTGCCCTCAAAACACATACTTAGGAAGGGGATAATCCACATTATAATCATTGATAGTCCATGCAGGGTAACAGGATCAGTCCAGTGCTGAGAAGTGATATAATCACCATGTGCTGGAACAGCAATGGTACCTCTAAAGCAATCCCATCTGTCCTTCTGTTTACATCCTTGTGAAGAGATGTCACCCATGGCAAAACATCTGCATCCACACACTTCTAGCTCATTGCTCTTTCCTTTCCTTTCCTTTCCTTTCCTTTCCTTTCTCCCCATTAGCTCCAGCCAGAGGAAAATACACTGAGCACTGGGCATAACAGTGGAACAATGGCACTTTTAGATCCATGTAGATCCATGGCTTGCTCAGTAACATCCAGTTAACACCCCAATGCTGGCAAGATGCTGCTGTAAGAGGAAGACATCAGTGGCACACTCATTACCCCATGGCTGGATCTCCTTCTCCTTGGGCAGAATGGTGTTCTGCCATTTCCAAAGATCCTCCTGAGCAAACCTTGGAAGTAACTACTTAGAAGAAAGAGTGGCTCATGGTCCAATGAGGAGTGTAGCACCTCACTCCAGAATGGAAAGGTATAGGCCCTCCCACTTCCAGACAACAAAGCATGATTGGTAAAAAGTAATTTGTCACAAGTAAAAGGTAAATGGTTTCTTGTAATTATTTCCTTTCAGCGATTTTTGTTGTTAACTTATGGCGACCCTATGAATATGAAATCTCCAAGTCATTCTGTCATCAACAACCCCACTCATGTCTTGAAAACTCAGGGTTGTGGCTTCATTGACTGAGTCTATCCATGTGCAATGTGATCTTCTTTTCCTGCCACCTTCCACCTTACCAAGTATTATTGTCTTTTCTAGTGAATCATTTCTTCTTGTGGTATGTCCAAAGTATGACAGTCTCAGTTTAGTCATCTTGGCTTCCAGAGGCCTGATTTGCTCTTGGATCCATTTATTTGTCTTCTTGGCAGTCCAAGATAACCACAGAACCCTCCTCCATCCTCACATCCCAAATGAGTTGATTCTCTTCCTATCAACCTTCTTCACTGTCCAGCTTTTATAACCATATATAGAAATGAGAACCATGATAGCATGGGCAATCCTACCTTTAGTAATCAATGACATATCTGTCCTAATTTTTTATCTTTATACTTGAGTATTTTACTAACTAGCAGTAATTCTTAAAATCCCAATATATTTCTGAGTGGGATTATTTTAGACCAGACACTATGAGGCGTTGTTCTGCAAAGTGTGGGCTTTCTTCTGGTGTTTTGTTAAAAGCTGATGAACCGGTCTTGAGAAGAGATGCATCCTGGACCAAACTTGGAAGTAACTGGTTTCAAACAATTAGTGGATGTAATTAATTCCTTTTTGTAATCCTTAAAACATAACAAAGTTACTTTATGGCTTGACAAGAGGAGGTATAATAATGACTTTTAAAGTGAAACTTTTAAAGCAAAATTTATAATCACAAGGGAGCAGGTTTCACCACATGGTAAAGGAAGAAGACCAAATGTTTCAGGTACTGGCTCACTCTTTGCTTCATGCAGTCTTGTGTTCTTGGATGTGGAAGCAACAGTAAGGTGGATAGGAGAAGACTGCACTTTGTACTACAGGCCAGTGGCTTGTACAGTTCCGATGCTTTTTAATGAACAACAACAACAAAAATCTAGTTAGGTCTGAGATATGATCTGAGATATAGCTATTTAAAAATATGACTATCATAGTAACTCCTTGATATGGCTTGAAACTATGATGTTAACATTAAAAAACAGAAAGAAGCTCTCCACTTGAGCAGCTTGAAGTTGCTCTCATAGGAGATTTTGAAGGATGTATTTTTCTGAGGTTGGTCTTCCTGCTATTTTTACTCTTTGGAGGACCTTTGGGATCAATCAAAGGCCAGAGACAAAGGAACCATTTGGGACAGGAGGTACTTCTCCAGCATATTTTCTCCCCATATTCCTTAGCAACCCAGAGATGGCATCCAAAGCAACTAGATTGGAAAACCAACAACATGATGAAGCTGCTTTTTGTTAAATGAAAATACCGGAATTTTTGCAATTTGAGGACCACATGATCAGGAAGGAACGTACTCCTAAATCACCCCAATTTATATTCTGATTGACTTCCATTGGGGGTGCTAGTGATGTGTTTGGTTTTTTAACACATTATGAGTATCTCAGACTTTGACATATGAAAATTTAAAGAAAAAATAATGCAGTCTTATGTCCCCAGGGATCCAGAAGCCAAATCTGTAAATCCAGTGTTACATGTAACATTTCCTAGCCTTTTATTTTCCTCCCAATTCTTTATTAGACTGTACTTTTGAGTACTGTTGTCTGCTATGAGACCTCTTAAGCTGAGGTCCCAAAGGCATGTACAAATATTCCGAATTGCAGTTAAAGAAAAATTTCACCTTGCGGGAGTGAACACTGAGGCCCTTTTTGCACAGCATTTGCCATGTGAAAGGGCCCCTGGAGCATCGCGTGACTGCAAGGAACAGTCCACACGATGCACTCACAATCATGCAGTGCTCCTGAGCCTGGCAGGCACCGATTGCACACTCTTTCATTTTTGGCTGTGAGCCAAAAATGGTGTGCCATTGCACATTGCTCCAGGACCCTGTGTGCACTTGCTGTGCGTGTGGAGCTCCGGGGTCATGGTGCTCGTGCTTCCTGCCCCAGCGCAGCCTAGGAAAATCCCAGGCTGCACTACAGAAGGAAGAGGAGGGGCTCTCACGCAAGCTAGCAGCAGCTGCTGAGCTGAAGGAACCGAGACGCGAGAGCCTCTCACTAGAGGCTGCTCACACAATCCCTGCATGCTAGCTCTGCAAAAAGGTGAGTTGCGGAAATGGTCTAAGACAAACTTGTCACTTTTTAAACTCCTGCTCCCGCATGCCCCCTCCATCTTTCTCTATCGGTTTTTTTAGAAACATAAACAGAATTACTGATTAAGTTTAATAAAAAATGCATCATCTCGCTTTCCTACTAGCGAGTTCTTGATTAGCTCCCTGAAAGTATAGCAGCAGCAATTTCATTTTGGAGCTGAAATCAAAAGCCTGTCCACACAGTCTCTGTTGGCCCACAGCTGACCGCAGGTCATTTTATTCTTTTCCTCTGATGAGTTTCAGTTTGAAATAAATAAAAAGCAACCACCTCTGTTCTCAGCAGGCACTCCAAACTGCACACATTGTTGTTGTCCCCATGCAACCCTGCAAATCAGAAATCTAATTGCCAGGCCAAATAGTAAGAGGTAGCAAAATAACACCAACAGTGTTGTTTCCCATTTTCAGGGAGACATCACAAAGCATGCATGGCACACTTTTAATGCTCAGAGGCCAACATGTTATCCAGACAATAAGTCTGAGGACCAGAAGGAGTTAATCCAGACATTATCTGACTCTGTAATAAAGTTGACATCATCTTAGGTGTAGAGGTTTCACAAGAGGAGAGCAAACACACTTGAGGTATATATAGATGTCTCTTGCCTTTCAGTTATTAAATTCAGAACAGCTAAGAAAATCCTTCGCTATCTTGGAGATTGGCTCCTGCATTTATTTAGTTTATTTATATTATGCCTTTCACCATATCTGCATCCCCCGATGCTACCCCTAAAAAACTCACATTGTAAGCAGGTTTTGGGGGATGAATGGAGATGCATCGAGCTGTTTTCTTGTAGCTGGACATAGTGTTACAGGCATATGCAGAGACCTCCAGGGGTATTTGCAAGTTCTCTGCCGATGACAGTCCTGTAGCGTGCACAGCTACAAGAAAATAGCCTGACACATCTCCAGTCATTTCACCACTCTCTGACAAAGGGGGGCTTGGGGGCTGCTCTGTTGACAAGGTGAGTTTTTGGTGGAATTCTGGTCATTACATGGTCAGAGTAAAATAACTTGTGGTGCCAAAGTCATACTTAACACCATCATAATTTGCAAACAGAATGCCAGCCAGCACATACCAATATTCACAAACATATTAATATTGGGAATGGAAAGAAAGTGAGGGTTAAAGCATTAAAACATGGGAAAGAGCAAAACTGAATAATTTCCCCTATCTGTTCCTGACAGATTCCCCACAAAAACATAATCCTGGTGGCTGTAGATATGTGGCAGCAGCATATAATTCTGGAGATTTCTAGTGTTAGAACTGGCAGTTCCTGCTGCTGTCATCTTTAACATTCTTAGGATAGGGAACCTCTTGATGATTTATATGTATCTCCAGGACATGATGTGAAGTTCTTATCCATACAGGAACTTCTTGACATAGGCAAATAGACAGCCAAGTAGTCAGTTAGGTAGAGAGATACAATTTGTTTCAATAGGATCTCATCTTTCAGGACTTCTGTCTTTAACATAGATTCAAGGAAATTTTGTTCATTTCAGAGTACAGCCCTTATAGTGTCAGCAGAGCTTGATGTGACTGGCACTTTGTCCTTAAGGCTACTATCAGAGATACATCTAATGAATTCTGTTTTGATATGCTAGCTAAAGGTCTGAGGGTTCAAGATAGAAGATTAATTCATTCATTCAATCAATCAATCAATCTGATCCATGCTTCTCAGAGATGCGTGTTATGTCAATATATATCACAAACGGTGCTCATCTTGGTGCCTAGCTGCTTTGAAACTATGATAGGAAGATTGCTTTCATGGAACATCTATTGAGCACTAGACTGGAGTGTGTCCTCTGCTAAGAGAGGTTTCAACAAAAGGGGCTTTTTAATTTAAAAACAAGAAAAGAACTAAGGTCATTTTCACACAATGTTACTGTCCCGTGATGGGGATGCGTTGCTGCTGGTCCATGAGTCGTGCTTTCGTATGATGTCATTATAGTCCTGCTGCCAATGCATCCCCACCTGTTGCAATCATGGGATATTCCATTACCAGAAAAAAATCTGGTAATGGCTCCTGATCACATGAGACTCCTGTCATCGGTGGCCATGTGGAAAGGGAGGAACCACAATTTAGTCACTTTCTTCCCCAGTGCAGCATAGGAAGTGGCCAGCTGCACTGTGGAAAGAAGGTGTACTTCATGCTACCCTTCTGCAGGCAGCTGACTGGATATGGAGGGGAGTGTCCATGTTGTGCTCCCATCCCAGCAGTAGCACTGCCAGGATCATGACAGGATGGCGATGGAGACGGGTAAGGTGTAGAAATGGCCTGAGAAAATAGATATGTACTCAAATTGTAGACAATGTGGACAAAGTAATTAGAATTCCTCCCTTCCACCACCACTTCCTAATGTTGGAACTTGGAATCATCCAGTGATGGGAAAATTCAGCAAATAACACATTAAAATTACACAAAGCACACAAAGCAAATTACACATTAATATACATAATTCATAGGCACAAGATGCAGTGATAGCTGCTAGCTTATTGTAGTGTGCCTTCAAATCATTTCCAACTTACAGTGATCCTAATGCAAACCCATCACAGGAGCTATGTTCTGGGGCTGAGAGTGTGTGACACACCTAAGATCAGCAAGTGGGTTTCCATGGCTGAGTGAAGAACTGAACTCTGTTCTCTAGGGTTGTTGTCCAACACAAACCACAATACCATGCTGATTTTCAGCCACAAGCTTAAGAGGCTTTGTAAGATGATTTGGCTAGTTTAGAAGCTAGTCTAAACTGACTTTATGCAACTTCCAGATCCCAGAGGTATCAGAGATATGCAAAAGCCATTCCTCATTCCTACAACTGATTACCAACCGATGAACATTCACCAGTGAAATAACCTTTGGAATTAATGATGAATTCACTGTATTCACATTTTCACACCCAAAATAGATCTTCAGCCTACACTCCCAGAATCTATCAGCCATCAGGACCACTTGCAAGCTCTGGGCTTATTTTTTAAGAAATGCTCTTTTCTCCTGTTGGCACAGATGAGAAGAAAGGGAAGCGTAGGATCAGGACAACATTCACAGCAGATCAACTCCAGGAACTAGAGCGAATCTTCCAAGTGACACGCTATCCAGATGTCAACGTTCGCAATCAGTTGGCAGCAAAGATTAATCTTCCAGAAGCCAGGATCCAGGTAAGTTTTGCTTCCTCCTGATGGTGGATGAGCCCACCAGAATGCTAGCTGCTCAGTTATTGCTTCCCATAGCCTGACAAAGAAAACAGCTAGATTACTGCATATATTATATTACAGTGTGATATATTTCTTTTTGCTTTCACTGGAGAATACTGGCAGTTCTGAGGATATGATAGATTCTGATGACAGAATATAAGAAAAGTCTTTGTTGATCCTGCTGCAATTATCTCTGCAATCTAGATACACAACAGTTACATCCTGGCAATACCTATTTTTGTTATTATCTTAGTTGTATCAAAAAAAGTACATTTTCTCTGACAAAAATTGGCTTTCCAGTAAACAGTTGCCAATGTCGTGCATTTGCAACTCAGCTCATTTTCTTTGAGCAAAGAGCTTTGATTTAGTTGTAAAACTGTATGCTTGATAAAGCTAATCTTTTCAGAGGGAGAGCAACAAATAACTCCACTTCTAGGTAGAGATGGGCATCCTCAAGCTGGCTGCCATCAGAGTGAGTCAGAGAATTGGCAAATTGGCAGAACAACCCTCATTTTCCCAGAGGCATTTCTTTGAAGCAAGCCCCATCAAAACAACAGAGAAACATATTTCTGTAGCAACTGAACCAGAAATTCTTAGATGGACCTTAGATTAAACAAAAAAACCCTCTCAGCTCTGCTTCAGTGGTTAAATCAAATAATGACCTTTTCCAGAGGCTGGACAAGTTGTTATTTTGGACTGCATCTCCCAGAATCCTTCAAACAGCATGGCTCTTGATCATACTGGCTGGAGCATCATGGGTTTTGTAATCCAGAAAAGTATTATTCCACCACCTTCAACTCTGATCATTTCACAGCTGACAGTTTTGATGTACATGCTTTGTATTGGTATGCTTAAATTCATCATTCTTTTCTTCAAACCTTCCTATTTGGCAGTCTCCATCAGTTTAATCCAGCTTGGCTTTTTGTCTTACTCAAAATAATTAGTAATTCTTTTTGTTCAATATAATTTAATTCATACTCCCCCTTTCTGCCAACACAAAACCCAGGGCAGCTTTGTTGTAGTTGTTGTCATATGGCTTCAAATCATTTCCAACTTACAGTGACCCTAAGGTGGACCTTATCACAGGTTTTACTTGGCAAGATTTTTTCAGAGGGGGTTTGCCTTTGCCTCCCTCTGAGGCTGAGAAAGAGTGACTTGCTCAAGGTCACCCAGTGACTCTCCAAGGCTGAGTGGGCATTCGAATCCTGGTCTCCAGGCTTGTAGTTCAATGCTTAAACTACTACATCATGCTGACTCTCAATAGAGTTAAAACAAGGCAAGATTAAAAATCTGGTGATAAAGAGTATAAAATCATTTTTAACATGACAATAAAGAAACAATTTGGTTTTGTATTTTGGTATTTCTTCTAATATTATTTAGTTATTTATTTATTTTAAAGAATATCGCATTTGCTCAAACTGATAATTCCTTATTTTTTTCTTTTCTGCATGCAGATCTGGTTCCAGAACCAGAGGGCAAAGTGGAGGAAAAATGAAAGGTTTGGCAATTTTGGTGGGCTGCAGCATCTAACTGAGGTTGATTACATTCCCGCTCCAAAGACAGATATAACAGTAAGTATCATACTGGCTAGAGGAAGCCCTTTCACATCGTACAACTGTGGCACTATGGTTTATATTCAAGTCTCTTGGTTGTATCCTACAAAATCCTCAGCACTAGAGCTCTCTGGCTTAGAGTTCTAGCTAGCTAGCTACCTATCTATCTATTTATTTTGTATGCTGCCTTTTCTCCCAGAATGAGACCCAAGGCAACTTCCAAAAATAAGCTGAAATCATTGGCCCTTTTCGCACTGAGGCTTTTTGCGTGAGCCGGGGTGGGCGGCTTGCGCGAAAAGCCTCTTCCGAGAGCCTGCCGGTTCCCCGCTCGTTCCTTCCGCAGGCGAAGGAACAAGTGGGGAAGCGGCAGCGTCCCGGAGGCGGAGGAGGCTCGCGCGTCCATCCTCCCCCGCTTGCGCGAGAAGCAGAAGCCTCTCGCGCCGCCCCCCGCACGCGCCAGGAGCGAGCGACAGTCGCGCCCACCCACCCCCCGCGCGCGCCAGGAGCGAGTGACAGTCGCGCCCACCCACCCCCGCGCGCGCCAGGAGCGAGCGACAGTCGCGCCCACGCACCCCCCGCGCGCGCACGCAAAGCGGGAGGCTGTCGCGAGCAGCCCCCCACCCGCGCGAAGCAGGATGCCATCACATCCGTCACGCAAGCGCCCCGCCCCACCCCTTCCTTCCGCAGGAGCGGAGGGAAGGAAGCCCTACCCAGCCGCCTCTCCGACGCACCGCACAACAGGTAAGTGCGGGTGGGCGCCGGGAGCGTTGCGCGAGCGCAGGGTGATTTTCGCTTGGAAGCGAAAATCAAAAACCCCGCGCTCGCGCCACTGCAGCCCCGTGAGAGCGCCGGAAGTGGGAGTGCGTCGTGTGGAGCGGCGCTCCCACTCCCGCACGGCTCACGGGGCTATTTCGCTCAGGAAAGCCCGTGCGAAAAGGGCCATTAAAAACATTAAAATATATAAAATTATAAAAACCTATGACTATGTAGAATTTTAAAAACAAGTTGATAATAAAAAACTTCCCAACGCACATAAAAACCTGCTTAAAGAGAAGTGTTTTTGTCTGCTGGTGAAAGGAGAGCAGGGAAGAGGGTTCCACAGAGTGGGAGCAGCCACTGAGAAAACTGTCTCCTGTGTCCCCATCAGGCGAACCTGGGACCATGGTGGAACTGAGAGAAAGCCTTCTCCTGAAGATCTTAGGGCTCTAGCAGGTTTGTATAGAGAGATACAGTCTTTGAAATAATCTGCACCTAAGCTGTATAGTGCTTTATAGGTCATGACCAGCACTTTGAATTGTGCTGGGAAACGAACCGGTAACCAATGGAGTTGTTTTAACAAGGGAGTTATGTGCTCCCTGTAACTGACCCCAGTCAGCATTCTGGCTGTTTTAAATTCTAAATTCTAAACGCCCATCCCTACACTGCATATCCCCTGATTCCTTAGGTTTGCAGCCATCGCAGTTAAAGTAGAATCATAGTGCTAGAATTATATAGTGTGAAAGGGCACCTGGTTAAATGGAAACATTTTGTGTAAGCAGCACTCATGAAGAATCATTAACTTTAGCAAACAGGGTTCCTGTAGAGTCAATTTTTAAAAATCTCAGGATGCTTCTGAGTGGTTGTTCTAGACCAGCTGTTCACAACTGGTTTTGGCCACAGCCTCCTTAGAAGTTCTTCTCAGGTTCCAGGGATACCCTGTCAAACTGGAATACAATAAGAACAGATAGACAGAAAATCATTTATTATTGAGCACCAAGAAAACTTAAACATTCCAACACACTGGACAAAATTTTTAGAAAGACTGTGTGAAATGAAACGTCAGGTCTGATGTGATCCTTGAGGTTAACGCCATTCTGCAAGTTTTGTTATATGAAGAGAATGCTGTGGATGTAGCATATCTTGACTTCAGTAAGACCTTTGGCAAAGTTCCCCATGATATTCTTGCAAACAAGCTAGTAAAATGTAGGCTAGACCATGCTATTGTTAGGTGGATTTGTTACTGGTTGAGAGACTGAGCCCAAAGAGTACTCCCCAATGGCTCCTTTTCATCTTGGAGAAAAGTGATTAGTGGGATGCCACAGGGTTCTGGCCTGTGCTCAGTGCTATTCAACATCTTTATCAATTATTTGGATGAAGGAATCGAGAGCATTCTTATCAAATTTGCAGATGACACAAAATTAGGAGGGGTAGCTAACACACCAGAGGACAAGATCAGAATTCAAAATGATCTTAGCAGACTAGACAGTTGAGCCAAAACTAACAAAATGAATTTCAACAGGAAGGGTACTGCACTTGGGCAGGGGAAAAAAATGATATGTAGAGATAGAAGATGGGTGATACGTGGCTTGAGCACAGTACATGTGAAAAGGATCTAGGAGTCATAGCAGACCACAAGCTGAACATGTGTCAGCACTGTGATGAAGCACCTAAAAAGGCCGATGCAATTTTGGGCACATCAATAGGAGTAAAGTGTTTAGGTCAAGATAAATGATGATACCACTCTATTCTGCTTTGGTCAGACTTCACCTGGAATACTTTGTCCAATTCTGGACACCAGTTCAAGATATTGATGAGCTGGATCATGTCCAGAGGAAGGTGACCAAAATGGTAGAAAGTGTAGAAAGTGTGATAGATGATGATGCTGTGATTGAGGAGCAACTGGTTGTGCAAGGGGCTGAGCCAGTGACTGAGCAAGTCAACCTGCAAACATCCCCTGCACTGGAAGGTCAAACAGAGACTGAGTTGCCCCAGCCAGCTCCTGATGGAGAGGGAACCAGCAGTGATGCAGAGGAGTTGCAGCTAGCTGTGCCCATCAGCCCTCAATCATGCAGAAGGCTGAAACAGGTGGTGGAGAGGGAGGCTGCTTGGACTAGGCTGAGGAAACAATAACGAGCAGCACCTGCTCACAGGGGCTATTTAAGTCTGCTGGCGTGGCTGCTCCTTGCTTGCAGCAAATTATTAGCAAGCCCTCACAACCTTCATGTCTCCTGCTCCCTGAAACCCTCCGGGCAGATCACTGCCTCCTGAACCTTTGGACTGGACCTTGACCTGGCTCGGCTTGTGTTTTCCTGATGTTTGGTATATTTGGACTCCCCAAGTGTTCTTGGCCTCTCTCCTCCCTTGCTGGCTGCAGCCTGGCAGGGAGAAATTCCTGACAGAAACCATGACTCATGAAGGTTGGTTTAGGGGTATATTTAGCCTGGAGGAGAGAAGGTCAAGAGCAACATGATAGCTATGTTTAAATATTTGAAGGGATGTCATATGGAAGATGAAGCAAGCATGTTTTTGGCTGCTCCAGAGACTAGGACATGGAGCAATGGCTTCAAACTTCAGGAAAAGAGATTCCGTCTAAACATTAGGAAGAATTTCCTGATGATAAGAGCAGTTCAACAGTGGAATATGCTGCCTTGGAGTGTGGTGGAACCTCCTTCTTTGGAGGTTTTCAAACAGAGGTTGGCCATCTGTCCAGAATGCTTTGATTGTATATTCCTGCCAGGCCGGGGGTTGGACTCGATGGCCCTTGTGGACTCTTCCAGCTCTATGATATCAGGGTCCAAATTAGACAATGACGGTCAGAGGTCACCTCTTATCATGATATCAATTCTGTTCCTGGATTTTGTCAAGGAAACTATCTTGCTGAATCCACACTTAAATCTCTTTCATTCCAGTCCTGATTTTGGTTTAAAGCTGGTTTTAAATTTTCAACTCAACCTGAAACTGAAAGAGCTATTTGGTTGCCCAAGACATTTTCTGCCCCCACCTCCAGATATTTTACAATCATTGGAACAAAAGGAATTCTTTTGTGCCTTACTGATTGCCTGTCACTATGCTTTAAGGACTCCATTTAGAGGTAGCCTCTGAAACTTTGTTGCTTTTTTATTGCTGAAGGCTTGAGGAAATGGGCAAGGTAAGTCCTGTGTTAGTCAGAAATTAGATTCAACAAAAGACCTGCAGTCGTGCTGATTCCCTCACTCTCTTCTGTCTCTCTCATCTTATTTCAGGGTCCTTGTCTGATGTCCAGCAATCTTTCTGGCATGGGTCTCCACACATGGTACTACTCACCTCTGCAACAGTATCCCATGTCTGCCTGGCTACCAAACATGTTACCCAGTAGCCCTCTGAACATCAACCCTGTGGTGTTCTCAAAGCCTTATCTGTCCCTTGACTGCCTCCCTCCATATGGTCTCTCACCTCTGCCCCTAAAACCAGCATGGAGACATATCAATGCCAATTTTACATAGAAGAAGAAGACTCGGAAGAATTCAGAGGCAATACCATGGTTTTCTGAAAAGAATGCTGTTTCTTCATTGAAACTATGCAACACAAAAGTATCAGACTTATTTCAATGAAATCTGATGGATTCTAATCACACCTCCTCCTCAAGTGGCCATGAAGCAGCTCAAGGAAACTTGTTAGGTACCCATGAACTGGTCAGTAACTCTGAATCTAACCTACCTCACTGGTTTGTTGTTAGGATGAAAGAGGGCAAAGGCATGCTCATCATCTGGACCTCTTTGGTGTATGGATGAGATAACACAATTAACGTTGGGGGAAAGCATTTAAGACAGGGCTAAGATACTTCTAGCTGCAAGACCAAGCCTGCAGCAAAGGACAAGATGGCGCTCATTCCCATTCCATAAACAAAAGCTGCCTGGACTGGCAGTTGAATCAGTCTTCAACACTGACAATGGGTCAGAGTCCTCCACTGAAGGTTAGCTTTAGGGGCACAGGATAGGCAAGGTGGCACTCAGCTCTGGATTCCAACGATTTTTTTCCCCACCTCTCAGCATCTGTTGCCTGATGTGACAGCCTCACTCTGACTTACGGTAGCACCAGCCTGCCAAGTTAACCTTGATGGATGGATGTAGCTTGGCCTCAAATGAGAAGTCATAATACAAGAGTACCAAAACCTTCTCTGCTGAAGGACCCCATCTACTCTGTTACAGAATAGTAATGTTGAAGAATCCAAGTTTTGTATAACAAAAGGATGACATTGTTGGAAAGATAGCCTTTCATTGATCCTCATGCTGGTGACATGAGGGATTTGCATATATTACTGATCTCAGCAACGTCCCTTTCACACTGCACAACTATAGTACTGTGATCCCATTTTAACTGCCATGGCAACATCCTATGGAATCCTGGGATTAGCATTTTGGTGAAACATAGAGTTCTCAAGCTGAGAATTCTGAAACCCCCTCCTAAACTCCAAATCCCCAGATTACATAGGAACCATGGCAGCTAAAGTGGAATCATAACACTGTAATTGTGTGGTGTAAAAGGGCAGCAGAAAACGAGCTGCTGTTGAATTGATCAAAATGGCTAGCCTAGACTATACTGGAATATTCACTCTGTATATGTTGTGCCACCTGTGCTTCACAGAGCAACATGTACAGTTAAGGGAAGGGATGGAAACACCAAATGTATCTTTTGAATACTGTTATTTATGTGGAGAGGGGCTTTGCTTTATTGTTTGAACTTGAAAGAGCAGCCTATGGATTAATATCCTGGAGAATGAGGTGTTTTGGGAGAGGTAGGCTGGCATTTGTTTAAAAGATGTTTGTGAGAATAAAATGGAGGAAATAAAGCACAAACATTCCCTTGAACTCTTTGGAGGAAGTATAATACTGAAACATTGGCCCTTTCCGCATGAGGCAAGGGAATCGCTCCGTGCTGTTACTTACCGCTTCTTCTGGCGTCCGAAGCAATGCGAACTGTCCCTGAAGCCCTTCCGCAGGGCTCCTCCTTGGTCCAGGAAGAATCGGAGCAGTGCGAGGTCTGTAGATCTGCACTGCTCCAGCTTCCAAAATGGCTGCTTCCGGCTTCCAAAACAGCAGCTTCCAGCTTCCAAAATGGCAGCTTCCGGTTTCCAAAATGGCAGCTTCTGGTTGGTCGTGGGTCCCGACCAACTGCTGAAGCTTGCCACACCTAAAGCCCACCCTCCACAGATCGCAGGCTCACATTGGTGCGAGCCTGCAAATCTGCACAAGGGAGCAGGAACGCAATGGTGCATTCCAGGAAAATAAAGACCTGTTTTTTCCGGTCTTTCAAAAACACACTGGAGGACCACTTGGGGTTGTTTTGGAGCGGACTGAGGTGCGGATCTCTGGTAAATAGTCCGCTCCAAGGTGCAGACGACCTCCGTGAGAGGACACACTGCCCCGTTCTAATTGCCTGGTGTGGAAAGGGCCATTGTTTGCTTTGGTAAACAAGACCTTTGCCTACTGCATAATATATTCTCCTTATCCATAAGCTCCCTGCCTTACTTTCTTAACTGGACTACACATCTATTGCCAAATTTATATTTTTCCAATCCCTTCCCCTCGAAAACAAACAAACCAAAGGATTTCCAAACTCTTAAAAGAGTTCAGGATTTTGATCACAAAGGCTGTACAATTAGCTTGCCATATCCTTGAGCTCAGGATCTGTGGATTCAACCAACCAGATCTCCAAACTACTGTGCAGTACTGTACACAACACACTACACAATTCTTTACGCAACACATTTGCAAGGCTGGAGAGGCTGCAGAGAGATGCCAGGCTGCAGAGCAACACAAATGCATGGCTGGAGAGAGATGCAAGGATCAGCAGAATGGTGGGAATCCAACCATAGTGCTTGGTACGTATCCATGGCTCCTGCCATTCAATGGCATATCTAGCATGAACAGTGCCTAGGGCAAGCATGGAAGTTGCACCCCTACCCCCATGGCTTTTTTTGTGCCTCTCTGGCATTGGCACACAGGGCACATACTCTACTTGCTCCACCCTAGATATGCCTCTGCTGCCACTTCACAGATTCATGGATCTCTCTGCAGCTTCACATTCACACACAACAGCCTCAAGCTGCAGGGGTGACAGAAGGAAGGGGAGGAAAGAGCAAGGAGATTCAGACTACGGAATTCAAAAAAATACAGTACAGTACTATATAGGAGATCTCCCTTCTATAATCTTTAGTTATACATTAGGTCCCTTGTTAATAAAATGGCATAGAGCAGCAGCAGAGGTGGTGGCAAGCCACATCTACCAAGTACATATTCTTCATTGTCCTCTTCCTTCAGGATGCCCACCACCTACCCACTTCTGCCTTGTGAATGGACCAGCAGAGGTGACACTGCTGCCACCTTGAAGGCAAAAGTGGGCAGCTAGCATGCTCCCCAGAGGCGGGGGAGCCCAAATAATGTGCACCTGGGGATCAGGGCTTTCTGCCACCTCTACTGCTGCCCTACACCATTTTATTAATTTTGCTATCCATTCAGATTCCTGGAACCTAGCCCATATGGGTATCAAGTTACCCACATCCACTATAGGCTCCCCCATTACCAGAGGCAGTATGCATTCTTATATATCAATTCTTTGGGAACATAAGTGGAGGAGAGAGTTTACCATTCTGTCCCTGTCTTGTTCATGGTCTTCCATTAGTAATTGGCTGGCCACTGTGGGAACAGATTGCTAGACCAGTAGACTTACCTTTTTCTCAAGTTCTATGAATGTAGTTAGGGAAATCTATGCTAACATGCCAGATTGAATTGTGTTGAGGATAAAACTGAAATCAAGAGGTGAGATACAGGTAAATGGGTTACACTAGAACCACATTGATTAAAGTTACTAGCTTACATGTCATTATGAATTCGCCCTGCCTTTTTAGGTGGGTAGAGACTTCTAGAGTTATGCTTTTCTGAGGACCATCCTGGACCTCCCAGCAAGTGACACATGTTGGTTCTCAGAGCAATCTGTAACCTACCCATGGCTTCAGCAGCCCAGAGCAGCCATTCATGCGAAGCACCATCAGAACAAAGCCTCCAGAGTTTGCTCTCCAGCTGTTGCCACCACCTGAGTGTTTTCTTACACTTCCCTATCAGTGTAACCCAAGATACCTAATTAACATGTCATCACTCTACAAATCCTCCACTCTAAAAAAAACAGTACAAATCAAACAGCAGTGACAAGTATTGGCTCCTTTATCCATAAAGTAGTGAAACAATTCCAAGTTTTTGCTCAGATTTTAAAGTTGCTATCTAAGGTGCTGAAACTATTTGGAGGCCAGTTTGATCACCCTGAATGGTTGGATGAAAACCTGAGAGGATTCATAGTGCCACTGGCGTGGAAATTGCCACTGCCAACCAGGCTAATATGTAGGCAGACAAAAAGTCCAAGTTTGCTCCAGTTGAGGCTGGGCGAGTGGTTGTAGTGGAAAGAACCTGAAGGCTGTGCACAGCAGAATTAATATGACTAAGCTCCATCTCTTAGGACTGTCATCAGTGTAACGCCCATCCATTATCTATGTCCTGCCTCTTTCAGACGAGCCCAAAACAGTGTTCCTTCCAATCTGCTTGGGAATGTGTCATTTTTACCTGCAAAATGTGAGCCTTTTGGTTGCAGAAACTTGAGGGTTGTCCATTTATATATCTGTATTTCTAGGATTTCCAAAAATAAAACTTAAAAAAAATATATTCACACTGATGCCCTCTTGAACCCTTCCGAAACAGAAGAAGGTAGACTTTTCACTAACTTTCAATGCGTCTCTTCAAGGGTTACTTTTTTTTTTTCTTGAAGAGAGCAAGCAAGAAGCAAAGAAACACACAAGACCTTTTTCATTTATACAATCAGATACAATCCCTACGTTGAATCTTCAGGGGATTTTAGATTAAACACTTTAAAAGGAAACTCAAATAGATTTTTTATCAGCTCCAATAAAAAATTTCCGCATCTAAAAAGTTGCAAAGAATTTATGGCTCTGATACTTGTTTTCATAAAAATTTCAAGGAGAAAATGCCCCCTGTGGAATAGGAACAACTGCAATGAAATGCTGCCTACGAGCCTTGGGGCATGGTCTTCAGCAACGGCATTTTAAGTGGTTTGTGTAGTGAGCTTTCCAACTACCCAGTGATTTATTAAAAGAATCAAAGTCAGCTGATTGGACGAAGCCCGTCTGCTCAGAATCTTCAGTGACGGAGCCTCAACACTGTTTTGCTAAACCTTCTATCATCTCATTGCTCATCATTGTTTCCAGTGCCTCAGCCATGTATGCCTTCATTAAATGCAGACATTGAGACTTCCAGACCCCTCAGCCTAAAGCTTTGTTGTTCTTCAAAGGTTTTTCAAACCTTTAACTAACTGAAATGGCCTGGCTGTTTTAATGGCTCCTAGTACAATAAGCACAGACAATTTTAACAACCCTTTTTCTCCACAAAATGCATTCCTTTCTTTCAAGTGTTGGTTTATGCGTTGTTTATGCCTGGTGCAGAAAACATCTCATTTAAGACTCTCAGCTATTCTTTTCTTGTTGGTCTTGAGGATCTACTTTGGGCCAGTGGTAGCTCTGTTGACCTCTCACCAATCCTTCATTCCTAGCTTGTGTTAACAAGACAATTGTTGAATAATCTGTTTTGTGCATGTGTGTACACATGTGTTGTTTTCAGAGCCTGGAAATGTTCCTTTTAGAACTACAGCTTCCAGGATCTACCAAGGATTCTTGGAATTGTAGTCCCTGAAAGTAACCTTTCCAGATTCTGGGTAGTTTTGTTTTTACTTGCCTTTTTAAAACCAGTTCCTTCTGCATGGAACATTATACCTCTTCCTATGGGACAACAAAAGGGCCTCACATGATTTAACATGACACACAGACCCACAACTTGCAAGCCTAGCTGATTGCTAGACATATGACAGGAAGGCTCCAGGATCTTCACAAGATCAGAGTCAGGACAGAATGCTTATGGGGCCAAGATCTAGGGAAACTATCATTTTCCTTTGCCAGTCTCAGGGAGTGACTTGCCTTAGGGAGGCTCATGAAGAGGAAGCTGAGAAACAAGTGGAAAAGCTTCAAGGTTACAGCCAACATAGAGAAGAGCCTTTTTAGATTGCTTTTCTGTCCAATGTCCACAGTGCAGAGTGAGGTGGGTATCAAGCAGCCCATGAGCCACATGTGACCTGTGAAGTAAGCCATGGCCTTTACATACCATCCAACTGTCCTAATTTGACAGGAACAATCCCAATTAATTCTCTGTCATCCCATTGTCTTGCCTGCTGTTAAAATGTTCCATTTTCTCTTTCCTCCTCCCACTTCTCCCCTTTGTCCTTGTCTTATTCCATTGGTGCAAACTGAGTTCAAAGTGCAAAAGCAGGTTCCACTTGGCAGGAGGAGAGGACAAGAGGGGCCAGAATCTTGCCTTTCCCAGTTGGCTTGGGGAAAGCAAACTGCTGTAGCCTCTCCTAGCTCTTCCCATCAATAATTTTAGCCAGCTTGACCATGCTCTCATGTTGTTTAACCACATATGTCACACTTTTCGTAGTAAAATGTGAAGGGTATGCCTTTGGCCCACCTGGACATCCCCAGACCACCAGCATCTGTTACCCTGTATGTTGGGGGTCCTGGGAGGGGCACCCAAATAACCAAACAACAACACAAGATGGGGAAATTAGACTCGAGCACTCTCTTAAGCTAACGAGAGGCAGGGTAACTTTAGCTAGGATCTTTTACCCTATGTCTACGGCGTCAGGTCAGAGAGCGTAGCCAGGCAAGTTTAAAAGTAATGAAAATGATAGCTTTATTAAAGGACAAACAACGAATAAGACAACACATGCACACAGCTAACTGGAAATAGAAATTGAGACTTTTGGGCGGAATGGGTAATACGACACCTGGTCTCGTAGTCCTGGAGGGAAATGAAGGTTGCAGGAGAAGAAACTCAGCGCGGTTCACTGAGGGAAGCTCACTGGACAAACCAACAGCAAGGCTGGATGAAACTCAGGAGCAATCCGGAGTGTTCCAAGAAGGGAGGCAGACTCAATTATTGGGAACTGAGGGGAAAACTTCACTGGACAGAGCGGCAGCAAGGCTGGATGGAAGTCCAGGGTGATCCGAGGAGGACTAGAAAATGGGGACCTTTTATAGGGTGGATTTTACTTACAGGCCATGCCATGCTCAGTGAGAACAAAGGAAATTTGTAGCTGGACAAAGGCGTTGGAAAAGGTCAGGTTTTACATGATGGGCTTAGCGCTTGATGACAATAGTATGGCCAGTATGCAAATAACCCAACATAAAGGAATGGCTCGGCACTCAGCCATGCGTCTTTGTGTAGATTCGCGCTGAGCAAGGCTGGTTTGCAAGAAGGTGTTCCCTGAAGCATCGGAGAGGCTTAAGTTGCCTGCCTGAATGAGGTTTGGAATTTACAACCATTAAGGGTCGCACCTAATACGTGCTTGTCCGGTGGACCTCTGCAAACACGTGGAGTAGGGTGGCAGAGAAAGGTCACACAAAGGCCAAATTATTTGATATCAAGAGATATCTAGTGCTCTCACCAGACATATCATAACCGTGGTAACACATCCACCAGCAAAATTAATTTGGTTGGGGGAAAAAAATAAAAATTCCAGCAAGAATATCACTCTCTGGGGACAGTTTTAGCTTTAAAATGCTTCTTCAGGAGCGTACCTTAAAACAGCAAGAAAAAAGACCCAGAAATGTCCTCAAATGTGATTGGAAGTGAGGAAATATCATTCTATTTTCACAAAATAGTAGCCACAGCAGCATGGTGTGGCTTATCAGAGATCAGCAGATGCCACAAGTGGTTCTCTGACCTCCAGCATGTATCAAGCCCTTGTTGGGAGACAATGAAATCTGTATAACATTCCTGCTGAGATGTACATGTGTATGCTCAAAAGGAACCACTTTTGAGTCTCTGGCTTAGGAGACCAAAGGTTAGCTGGGAAATGCCTCTCCTGATCAAATCTTGTAACCAGCAGCTCAGCTGAACTTCATCATCTACCATCACCAAGTTTGCTTATTAAACAATTAAAATACTAAATACTCCCAGACAGCATGCAGCCCTACAATTGACAAATAATGCATTACAAACAGGAAAGGACACCTATAGAACAAGGGTGATGCTTGTCTGTGGGTGTTTGTGCCATTACCTCCTAATGAGTAATGTGCCTCTGAAAGTCCAGGTAGACACCCTTGGTTTGAAGAAATCCTTTTGTTTTAGAGGAATTCTGATGTCGCACTTAGGCCTGAGATGCTTTAAAGAGAATTCCAAACTCAGAGTAATCCATTCTGAAATGGGGACTACTGTACAAAGAACTTGAGCTGACTGCCTTCTTCTAGGGGCCACTCATTGAAAAAAACTGTCTAAACCAGCTGAAAATACTCTTTCAGACCCCCAGAATCCAGGATTTTGTCTAGAGAATCTCATGAGCTTATTTCTCTGTCTCAGAATCAAGGCTTTGGCTTAAAAGAACCTTAGTCAATTTGCCCTCCTTTTCTTGTACACGTCCATCTAGGAGAGTTCTCCAGAACCATGGATGTATCAGTAATTAATGAAGCTGTATGACCATGAATCCACCATGTGCAATTTTTACATGGAACGAATCCCCAATTACAGCATTTTCTGTGCAGAAAACAGAATTTTCCATGGAGGAATTACTATTTCTGCATTATATTATTTCCCATACAGACAATGCTATTTTCTGCACAAAATAACCAAGTGCAAATTTTGTACAAAATGAGTCCCAAACTGCAAAGATTATTTCAGGCTAGGATTTGTCTCATCTAAGTTTCTCAAAACTCAAAAACAAGTTTTTCAACTATTTTCAAAATATATTTGAATATTCTTCCCATCCCTACCCTGATGTTATGAAACTACAGTATCCAGAATCCCTGGCCCATGGTCAGGAATTGCTAGTTGATTCCAAATCAGAAAAGTAAAAAATGATCGATCTATTCTAACTTGTGGGTGTTCTTCAGGATCTTGTACAGTAACATTTTGCCCAATCCTCTGTCTGCTCAAGTGTCTGCTGTCAGTATGTCCCATCACCTGGTTCAGTAGAGGGAAGGGAATGAAAAAGAAGTCCTTTTTCTCTCAGTCTCACTCCACAATGCCTAAATAAGACTAAAAGTATACTGGGTTGAACCAGAGTTTAGAAAATTATTTTAGGACTAAACATTCCAGAATCCTGAAGATGGAGATCATGTTGGCTAGCAGATTCTGGGAATTGTTGTCCAAAAATAACTTTTCCAAAGTCTGGAAAGGTCAAGGATAATCAGCCTAAGATGTTGGTGGTAGACTGCAACATTCTGTTACAGCTTCCAGTGTCTCTAAATCAAAATACATGAGTAATGTTATTGCTGCTACATGCACAGTTTTATCATCTGCAAGGAGATGGGGATAAAGGCACAGAAAATGAAACAAATTAAAACAGCTTAATTAAAATGATAAACACAAGCTGGATCAAAGCAATCAATGGCAGTTCAAATCTGATTGAATTTTGTCATCATCAACATGGGCTGCAACTCTTCTCCTGCTGTCTTCCAGCTGATAGCTCCAGAGGGAGAATTTCCCCGATCAAGTTTCATGTTTCATTGAATTAGTTTATTAATCACAAAACAAAAACAAAAACTTCACAGAGTAGATAGGAATAGGTTGACCAGCTTGCCTACAGTCAGCCCTCCACACTTGCTGGTTTCACTTTTGTGGATTTGATTATTCACAAATTATTTGCTGTCACCTCTGCTGCCTCCCTATGCCATTTTTAATAGGGACTGCAAGCCTCATGAGACTAAGAAATAGAGGCTTTTAAGTCCCTATTAAAAATGGTGTGGGGCAGCAGTGGAGGTGGCAGTAAGCCCCACCAGCTACCCACATCTGCCTTGTGAAGGAACCCTGATGCCTCAAAGGAATCCATGGTGGGTTGAATATGGTGATCATACTTTTTTTGTGTGTTAAACATGGTTTGGGAGGGCCTAGTGTTATTCATTGTTTTTCCACTTTCATGGGGATCCTGTGCCCCTAACCCTAGCGAATGTGGAAGGATGACTGTACTTTTAAAGAGGAAAACCTTCTATTTTGAAGGTTCTCAGTTTTCTCTTTGAAGCCCTTCGCTATTTGTTAGCGGTCTCTGTTAGGGGTGTCATTGTTTGATCATTTAGTTCTAGAAGTAAGCAATAAGTAAATTTAGCAATTTTCTTCCCACTGCAACAAAGTCTTCAAAAACTGCACAGCTGTTGAAGACTATTCACAGTTCAGGACTCATTCTGCACAAAATTTGCATGTGTACTTCTTCTGCAGAAGACATCATTTTCAGCATAGAGAATAGCATTTTGGTAGAGAAAATAATGTTTCTGTACAAAAATGCTATTTTCTGTGTGAAAAAAAGTATTAATATTACACAGAATAAGTCCAGAACTGCAAAGACTCTCATGAGTTGAGGAGTTCCCTTTACAGGGTTTCCTGATACTAAAGAAACCTGTTTTTCAACCATTTTTCAAATATTATCACATATATTTTTCCATCCCTGCTGTGGAGTAAAAGTCTGGTTTATAGCTAAAGAGCCATAAGAAGGAAGAACCAGCATAGGCTTTGAAGTTCCCCATCCATGGTACACACCTAGGCAATAGGCTGGGCAGCAGATACCCACAGGACCCCAACTGGTCTTCTCCACTGTGGCCAGGTGCATGCAGAGTTGACAGCTTTTCCGCAGAGCAACATAGAATGTGTGAAGCAAGAATACATGAGGCTGCCTTAAATCTCATGAAAGGACTCCCTTTCATTCTATCTCAGAGATCCTTTTCGCATGACATTTCCAATGCGAAACAGCCCCTTGAGCATCACGTAAATGTAAGGAGCAGTCCACATGACGCACCCACATTTGCATGACTCTCAAGGGTCTGACGCGGACCGTGCACACATCTTTTCCATTTTCTCACGCATCGCTCCGGGGCCCTGCACGCACTTACCTTGCATGCGGAGCTCAGGAGCTGGGCCAGTCACACTTCCTGTCCAGTGCAGCCTGGAAAGGTCCCAGGCTGAACTGTGAAAAGAAGAGGCGGGGCTTTTGCACAAGCAGGAAGCTTGTGCAGAGCTGAAGAAGCAGGGAAGCGAGAGCCTTCCTCTGGAGGCTGCTCACGTGAGCCCCGCAGCCCAGCACCGCGAAAAGGTAAGGTGCAAAAAGGGTCAGAGTTTCCATGAGATTTCAGATCTTACTGGAAATGTAAAGCCCATGCAAATCTTATGATGGCAAGCCAACCATTACATTAGTTTGATGCTTGATGTCAACCTAGCCAGAAAAGAGGGGGGAAATAGCACCATCCAAGCCTTAATCCCAGCAAGTGGAGCCTCATCATTTCCTTCGTAAGGCCCATTGCTGCATACATACCAAAGGCTTTGGGGTCTGGTGGCAGCATCGCTGGCACCCACTCTGAAATATGGGATTTGGGATACCCCATATCACTCCAATAAAGGACCCAACTTTGGGACTCCCAATATAGGAAGTTTCATGTAAGTCAAGATTCCTGAGAATTATAGGTGCATTAAACTTTAAAGTATAATGACACTTTCTCCCTCAATACCTATATACATTAGGATTTGCAAATTTGAGGAAAATCAGGGCTCTCTTCTGCCTTTCCCATTAGTAATGCATTTCCTCTTTGTTTGGAGATGCATAAATGCCCACTCTAAATACAGTTCCCTACCTGACTCATAAGTCAATCTGTTCCCCAGTAGATCTGTTCCCCAGTCAAGTGCCTTTTACTTGCCATGCCATTTTATGACCACTTGTCTCAGAAGTAGAAGAGAAGGTTCCCCAGCCCTTTATTCTTACTGTTATAATCCCAACAGCAGTAGTATATTAGTAGCTTAGGCTGATCTTGAACTCCCTTCTTCTCTAGCAAAGAAGATGTCCAAAATTTATAGCAGAGATGAAAATATGCAGATATCTAATATGCTGTTGGAGCACAACTCCCAGCATCCTACATAACATAGGCAATAAAGAATACTGGGAATGGCAGTTCCACAACATCTGGAGGGCTGCACAGTTCTTATTCCTAGCTGATGGAATAGGGGATGAGGTGACACTGTTGCATACAGCTGTTAATATCCTGAATGGCAAGATGGCAGTACAGAGTAGCAACCAGAGGGATTGAAATACAATTATGCATGACCTAAATCATATTGTTAGTTCTGATGAGATTATAGCTAGTGAATCAGTTTGATTTATCTAACTGTGGACTAACTGTTCAGCAATTGATTCAATGAGTCTGCTCTAATTGGGAACAAGTAACAGAATGCTAACCTACATATTATTTATTTCAGAGCTAGAAACCATGTCTACAGCTTCCAGAATATCCAACAGAGGGATTATGGGAGATGTGGCCCAAAAAAACTACTTTTCTGAGCTCTGCATTATTTCCCACACTTATAACTTGCTTTTCCAGAATTCCAGAGCATTCAAAGGCAATGTGCCTACTTTTAAAACTGTGTATAGATCAAAATGAAATTACTGTTGATTCCCAGGCCAGGGGCAAGTGGTAAAAACAGCACTGCAGATTTTTTTTATATAGGATTGCGTTAAATTTAACAGAAGGCTCTGGAGAGTAAATGAATAGCAAAATAGCAACATTGTCCAAGGTAAACAGACATCCCTAGGACTGTAAAACAGGAAGGAAGCACACTTTGGACTGTGCACACTTTGAACCCAGAACAACATGCATTACTGGAAGACTGCAAAGCTTTCTTGCCATGAGAACGTCCATACCAGGACCAGTCTGGCTCCATCCATCAGTCAGATTGGAGCAAAGGAATACTCCACACCAGAAACAGTCAGAGTTAACTATCTATTCCCCTTGCACTGTGGAGCTCAAGAAAATCCAACTCTCTTCCCATCTACCAGCCAGAGAAGGAATGTGCAGCTTAGAAGCATTACTTATGGGTGCTACAGCTCCCAAAACCTCCAGCCAGTGTGACTACTGTGAGATTCTAAGAGCTGTTGTCCAAAGAGGGAACTTTTCTGAGCTCTTGGCTCTCTTGTTGAACTTCTCCAAACTGTTACCTGGCCATGTTGGCTGTGTTATTCTGTGTGCTGCAGTCTGAAAAAGTAATTTACTTATTTAGTTATTTCTTGTATATTCCTCCTTATATTCAGTTCAGCTAAGGTCTATTTCCATGAATTCACTATGGTGAGCTTTTCTAAAACTGCAACTTGATGTAAGCTGCTTTGAAATGATTAGATTGAAAAGTGGGGTATAAATCCTCAGAATTAATATCTCCTGGAAAGGTATCCTGAGGCCCTCATGCTACCTCTCCAAGGACTCTATTTGCTTAATTTCTGGTGAGCTGGACCTAAAGCCACTGGTTTCTCCCAATTAGAGCAGACACATTAATCAGTTGCTTGCTGAATGCTAAGTGCATAATACTTGCTTCTGCTCCTAGGCATGATGGACCTGTAAATCTCATTGTTTCTATAAGTCTGGTCTAGTTGTTGTTGTTGTTATTGTTGTTGTTGTTGTCATTGTCATGATCATCATTTATTTACATAGTGGCATTACTGTACATGGTGCTTTACAAGTAAAAGAACATAATAGTTCCCTGCCTTCAGGCTTCAATATAATTTAGGCATCACACTAAAGGAAATGGGGGTAGCAGTGGGGGAAGGGATTAAGTCCAGCAGTTGCTGTTTCCTCTCTCCCTCTGAGGCCACAGCAGTGGCAGCTGGGATGGCGACAACACCTTAAACTGTTTCTGGGCCTAGACATGATGGACCTGTGCCAGCTGCTGCTGCTGCTGCTGCTGCTGCTGCTGCTGCTTCTTCTTCTTCTTCTTCTTCTTCTTCTTCTTCTTCTCTCTTTCTCTCCCCTTCTTCCTCTCTGTCTCTGAGGCCAGGACCATGACAGTTGAGATGGATGGAGGGTGTTTCCCCTGCTTCTGCTCCTAGGCATGATGGACCTGTGCCAACTTTTTCTCTCTCTCCAAAACCAGGACTGTGAATGTTGGGATGGATGGAGGGCCTTTCATCTACTTCTGGGCCTTGACATGATGAATCTGTGCCAACTTCTTCTTTCCCTCTGAAACCAGGGCAGTGGCAGTTGGGATCAAGGAAGAGCTTTTCATCTGCTTCTGGGCATAAACATGATGGACATGTGCCTGCTTGAGATCTCAGGATGACTCTAGTGGATCTCAACAGTCAGGACTGGCAACTGGGTTTAGACCATTGACACTCAGAATAGGACTCTAAGATGTGCATCCTAAAAGTTTACTGTCACTTCTAAATAAACATGTTTAAGATTGTTCTCCATATTGTCCCTAGAACTCAGCATTAGAACTCCAAAGAAAAATATGGTGTGATGGAATTCTTATTTGGGTCCACAGCAATGATAGATATTCAGCTCAATTTTTGAGGACTGAAGCCCCAAACATAGCACTTTACTGTGCTAATAGTCACTATTTTCTCTTGAACTTTGTTAAAGTTAAACAAAACAAAATGAAATTTAAAGTCTGTCAGTATTACTTAATGAAACATTTAATAAATGTATACATATGCTTTTCTTTTTCTAGCTTTCAAGTTAAAATGTCATTCCAAAGACTGACAAGAGAACTGGGTCGATCTGCAATATCTCTGTTTCTATTAATAAAAGAAAGAAATGGAAACCAATAATGAAGGAGTCATGATGGAGTTCATTTCTTCAGTTGTGAACCTGCTATGTCAGTTTTTTTCATGACAGCAAGTATCTTCTCTTGACCAGTGCTGTTGGCAATAGCTATAGCTGAAATCAATTTTAACCATATTGCTTCTGTCCAAGTCTTTGCATCATCAGATAAAAATACACCAGCATGGGTATTGGGTTCTGTATATTCCTAAAGAGTATGCTGAAGTTTCCATAGCAGACTTAAAAGAAGAGCATCTTGCCAGAAGGCATACTCCTTCCCTTCACATACACAGAGTTAATCCTGTAGAAGCAAGCCCAACTGAGACTAATCCAGGTAAGATATGACATGTGGTGTGTGTTCACTTGACCCAGAACTGTAGACAAAGTGTTTGCCTGAGGAAAGACTAGAACTTTGTCACTTCCTTTGCTGAAGTCAGAGGAAGCACCTGGAAGAAATGTGGAAGAATGTCATTTTTTTACATTGGTATTCTGTGTATGGCACTGAACGATGCTGAACATCCGTGAGCCCACTGATAAGGGCAGGAAAGCAGGGAGGTACAACCTTAGATGCAAATGGGTCAGTGTGGGAAAATGAAAGGGAGTTGGAACTGGAAACAGGAACCAAAAGTAGGCTCAGCACTAAAGGTGAATGGCTTTGAATGAGAGAAGTGGAGGCACAGCAAAAAAAGAGAATCTAAAGAGCTAAGGCCTAAACCATGACCTGTGGTTTGTCCCAGAATCCTTCAGTCAGCATGGTCAGTGAACATTCTAGCTGGGGGATTCTGAAAGTTTTAGTCTAAAAGTACCCTTTCCATGTTCTTCAGTGGACCATACCTTAGCTAAGCCTCCTAGAACTGTGGAGTAATATGTTAGGCTCCCCACACAAGGTATAGTAACATCCTATAACCCATCTTGTGACACTATCTTTATATCAAATATCTTACAGGTTTTTTTAAAAAAAATCAAAACCTTGTTAAGCCTTGTGATATTGTAGTTTGCACAATATCACTTGTTCAATAAGGATTTCAACCTGGGCTTTGTGTGCTGGAATTTAGCCATCTGGTCTCTACATCACAGTAGTTCATGGGATTTCTGACAACGTCATATTTAAAATCATCCTCCATTTTGAACAGCACTGGTAGAGCATAGTGGCCTGGAAACCTCATAACAGTGCTAGACTAAACTCACAGCTTCAAAAAGTTTGTTTTATACGATCCCTCCAGCTAGCATGACCAGTGGCCATAATAAAAGAGGATTCTAGAAGCTGTAATTCAATGAGTAACTCTGACTGAACTGCTGGTGTCAAGGCAACCGCTCTTTGAAGAGATCCAGAACAAAATCCACCAAGAAATGAACAGAAAACGTACAAGGGCATAGATGTTCATTTCAGAGAGTCTTATGTGCTTTGTTCTGACATACTATGGCCCTAATGTAAATCACTGTAATCCCCATCTTCTTGAAAAAGACCTTTCTAATATGCTAGAAGATGTTGTGTTTGTAGTAACCGGGAAGTGCTACCCACTGGATACCACAGAGCCTGGTTTTTTATTTCAGTCACAGCCCTTTCCTAGTAGTGTAAAATCCCTGTTCTTTATCAATGCCCTAAGATCATATCATATTATTTAATTTTTTTTAAAAAAATCTTATAAATATAAAAATTCAAGAAGAAGAAAAAATAGTCAAAGAGCAGCCCCATATAAATTACTAAATTACTAAGATGGTCTCTACAGTCACTCACTATAGCTGTGAAAGACCACAGTAGCTCTTCCTCCAAAGTCAACAAGCTATATAAATGCACAGAACCATGTAAAGCATCAACAATAACTCCAAAAAAGGTTCTATGTTTGTAGTTAAAAGTGTGGCTGTAAAGTTTTTGAAAAGCTCACTATGCTAAAAAGCTTCAGAATTGCCTAATAGCTGATTGATACAAACATCTCTAGTTCAAAAGCAATACAAAAATGAGAGACAGAAAAAGAGAGGGGGGAAAGGAAAGAAAACTCTAATTTGTCAAACTCAGGCCTTCACAGTCATTAAGAATTTTCTGTCTGGGCAGAATTCCAAGATGTGGTGGAAAGAGTTGTCCATTACCCCAGAAAGAAGTCCAGATAATTTTAGCAATTATTGAACAATCTTTAAATAATAACTCAAGGCCAGGTGGAAGCAGAGAAGAAAGAGAGACAACAGCAGAAAGGAAAGAAGTAAATATTCAGGAAATGCTTCAAAAGAGTCTGGGGGAATTCAGAGTTCAGCTACAATCTATGGGTTGGAGAGTGCTGTTATTTCTTTGTTAAATAAATTTTGGCCCATATTTCTTATTAAAATATAACAGCACAATCATGTCAAAGATGCACTAGCTTGCAGGAGGTCAGAATAAGGAATAAGCCTTATGTGCCAGCAGAAATCTTTTTTGCTGGTGAACTGCTTTCCTGTTGGCTGAGCTAAATATTTGCCAGCAGAACAATAGACAGTAAGGACAACTCTGCCAGCTCAGATCTGCTAGCAGATGAGCCAAAGAAAGGTATGGGGAGGCTTATATAGGAAGATATGATCCCATCAAACAACCTGTACCAGTGCTATAGTCATAACAAGAATACACTTGGGGTTCCAGAAGGTGGGTGCCACTCTGAATAAGGCCCTGCTCTGTATCCTAAATGACCTCAACAGTGTAAAGGGAAATAGGGAACAAGGCCATCAGCTGATCTTAAGGCCTGAGGATGCACGTATATATGATACTAGGATAGATCAGTTTCTTTCAGTCCAATGTGTTCATCTCTAAGTTCATTCCCCCTCATTTCCATAATAATGTGGAACTCAACATGAAAATCTCTCTATAAATATGTTTAAAGTATATTTACATATAAATATGTTAAAGTATATTTACATATAAATATGTTTAAAGTAATTGACAGGGATTTCCAAGAGTATCTTACTTGAAAATATCCACACACACACACACACATAGGTGCATCTTTTGACCCAAGAACTATTTCACAAAACCCATGGGTGTGAAATCCAAAGGTTAATTATGTTCTATTCTTCTTCAGGAAGTGTGATCAAGTCAATTTATATCAGATTATCAGATTTCTCAATGATCAAGTTCCTCAAGCTCTTCCGTGAAGTACTGCCACAGATGCATGACCCAAAAAGTACATTGGAGTGCTTTGAAATGCCATGCAAACAGCTATTCTTAATATAGTTCTTAATGGGTTTCATATCTTTTTGAAAGGTTCAATTTCTCAAACAGGTCTCCTGCAACACTGAGTTTATCACTGATTCGGCAAAGACTCTATTGAACATTGTTTCAGAAAGACTCTTTAACATCCTTGCCAAACAGCCCCAGGGCAAACTCCCTATGCTTGATTTACCCATCAGATGATGATCTCAATTTATCCTTAAGAACTAGGTAATGCCTAGTGTTGGGATGGATGCATCTATTGTTAACAGCAATTGGTGCAAGACTGATAGAAAAGCAAGCCTTTACATGTGTAGTGGCCACCTACTTTGCAAACACTGTGTTCATTAGAGGAAAACACAAACCTACAATAGTAAATTTCATTCTTTTGAATAAGTAGGTCAAACTCTCTATTGCTGACAGATTTGCACCATTATATATGTTCTACCATTCTTGATTTTCTTTCGTGGATTTGATGCATGTCTAGCCACTCTTCTATCCTAAAAACACTTTAGCTCAGAAATTCATACTGTGCTGTTCCTATAACTGTCATCTCCTTGACTTGAAATTAATGATGGAATGAATTGGTTTCAGAATTCATAGTTTGTTCAGCAACTTATGAATCTAGTTGTTTAAGTTCAGATGAGATATGGAAGTAGCTTTGAATTGGTCCTGGAGTTATCTCATCATGGGGACAACCATCTTTCTTTTTCTCCTAGAACATTATGGACAGTGCAATGTCCAGGGATGATTTGAAAGCATTGGCCTGGGTTTACTAGGCTCTTGGAAAGTTTAGGAATGTTTTTGCCTAACACCAATCAATGGATTCAACTTCACCTTATAAAAGAGAGAGAGAGAGAGAGAGACTCTACCTAAACATTCTGAAGAACCTTCTAGAATAACTGTTTTGTGGGGCAGTGGGCCCTTCATGTCTAAACACAGAGTTTAGATGCCCACCCTTCAGGAGTGCATTAGCTGTGGATTTCTGCACTGACAGGAGTTGAACTAGATTGCCTTTGTGGTCCTTCCCAACTCCATGATTCTGTGAAAATAAGAAAGGTTCCATTTTGCAACGTGAACTTTTTAAGCATTAGAAGCAAGTGATCTATTGTGTCATTTCTAACATTCCACCAGTCATTCATCTTGCTGTGTGTCTGTGCCTTGCTTCTGAAAGGCAAGGGACAGAGGCGGATCTAGACTGGGGTAACTGGGGCCACCAACCTCTGCCTGCCGTTTGCCCCGTCCCCACTGCCACTCGCCCTGCCCACTTCTGCCCGTCATTTGCCCTGCCCATCTCCACTCACCTCTCCCCTGCCCACTGCCACTCACCCCACCTCCACTGCTGCCCATCCTGCCCACCTACACTTGTCCCCTCCCTGCCCACCACCACTTGCCATGCCCGCTCCCACCCACTGCTCACCCCGCTCAGTCCCACTTGCCCCTCTTCTGCCCACAGCCACTCACTCCACCCCCCACTGCCACTTGCCCTGCCCACTTCCACCTACCGCTTGCCCTGTCCACCTCCACCCACCCCTCCCCTCTCCGCTGCCACTGACCTCACTCCTAGTGCCACTCACCCCACCCATTTCCACCACTCACCCCGCCCACCTCTTCTCACCCGCCCCCTTGCCCTGGGCGTTATTAAGGATTGGTATGCTACTGACAAGCCATAAGACAGTTTGAAAATTGCAGATACCTTGATGAGAAAAAAAAATGGTAGTCCTTGACTTGCTCTTACTTAGATAGGAAGAATCTCACTGGGCTTGAAAACATATCTTCAAGGTGTCCACTGGAGCTGAGACATCAAAAATTGACTAAATTAAGGATTTACTCAGCATACTTTACTTTCTTAGCCTGGATGTGAGAACTCAGCAGGCCTGCTATTTCAACATTCCCTTAAACTCAGGCCTGAGTGCAGCCTGCTTTGTTTGGGATCTTGTACTGGGAGCTCTCCCAGGTCCTGCAGAGTTTGAACTCTCCCTGCCTTCTAGAAATAGGTAATTCCCTGCTGCTGACTGCCTGCTGTGGAACAACTCCAGCTGAGCCTTGCTTGGTGCCCTGTAGGCTTTCAGTCCAGTGGGCACAAGACAGGAAAGACTTGAGAGAATACAGGCATCGAGTTGACTGTTCTCCCTCCTGTGTATATGATCAGGATCAAGGAGTGAACCGAACTGTCTTCATCCATTAGTTCTTTCTCAGTGCATCAGACACTGGGCTGACACCAAGGAGGAGGTATAATCTTTCAGCAAAGGTTGCTTTTCCCATGATGAAACTACATGATCCTGTTTCTCAGAACAGACAGCAGGATTTCAGTCTTTCTATAGGCTGAAAGCAGCCTATATTTTATAAACTGCTGCCACCAACAGGCATCCGGGAATGTATTTTGCCATCTCCATTGACACAAATAAGAAAACTTGTCATCCAAAGCAGTCTTTAAACTATTACACTATGTGTGACTTATGAAATAGTGAACTGCACAGGTTAGAAATGGGCAGATAATGGCATTGGTAGGATAAATTGCTTCTATCTGGGACTGTACACAATAATTTATAATTTGGAATTCACTAATTGTATTTGTGTAGAATTAAGAGTAGAATCCCATGGTTCTTCCGGTTTGACTAGTTTACAGAAAATTTGGAGCAATGTTATTAGAATATTTTTTGCATGCTACCAAATTTTAAAGCATCAACTTTAATGCCAATTTGTTTCTGGGTACAGTTCAAAGTGCTGATCTTGACCTATAAAGTCTTACATGCCTTAAGTCCAGGCTAGCTGACAGACTATATCTACCCAGACCCTGAATTCCTCAGGAAAGGAACTTACGTCAGTCTCGTCACCTTTTCAGGCATAATTGGTGAGTAGAAGAGGCAGGATCTTCTCCTGCCCCTATTCTCTGGAGCTCCCTCTCTAGAACAAATGGCACCTCCCCTGCTATTCTTCCATTGGCTGGCAAATACTTTAAAAAATTATAACAAGGTTTTTAAATTGAAGTTTTTTGAGAAAGGGTTTTTAAAGGGGTGGTATGCTGTTTTAAACTGTACTCTTTTGAACTGTTTTCTGCTCACTATAAGTGTTTGTTTTGAAGTGTTGCAATATTGTTAATAGTTCAATTCTATTTTAACATTGGTTTTTTCTATCTTTTTAATTATATTGTAATCATTTTAATTTAGAAGCCACCTTGAGTCCTAATCTGGAAGGAAGGTGGGATATAAATAAAGTTAACAAAATCAAATCTTAAAAATAATTTTAAGTTGATTCTAAGTTAATCATGATATCAATAATAACTACAATAATAATATACATGTGCAGTAGATTTCTCTCACCTGTTAAATATAGTTTTAGCCTGTCAACTCATTTCTCAGACAAATCAAAGCATTTATTTTCAATCAGTTATGGTGTTGCAACTTGTTAACTGGCACCTTCCACAACTGTAATCCAATCAACTAGCATGCCCATAACTACTCTGTTGGAAACAAAATGTTAAGCACCCAAAATCAGAAAACAGGACAAATGCAAGGTAGCAGCTCTGCTTTCTTTCTCAAACCACAATAGGGAATAATTTATTTTCCTCTCTTAAGCAGTTCTCTTCATGAGCTCCAGACTTCTCCAGCCCAGATTTGACATGCATGTTTCCAATACTAAAATCAAGGTTGCAGATACTTCATAGGCCAGGATGATGGGCTTTTATCTTGAATCAAGGACTTGCTGTGATGCTGCACACATGTTTTCATTATTGGTACATGGGGGAAATGCCTATATGTATGTTTCAGTAGGGACAAAAGATATCTGATCATGCACATCTAAGCCTGAGACATCATTGTACCCTCGAGTATGTCACAGATCTTTGTACATTTAGCCCAAAGATCTGAATACAGGCTTGTTAACACATTTGGCTGAATGTTCTTAACATTCCACAGTCAGAAACCTTGTCTTTTCAGGGAGTTCTGTAAGAGCGTTCAGCTGAATGCACTTACAAATCCCTATACAGATGTTCATACTCATGGTATGTGAGTAGCCAGGGATGAAGGCAAGTGTTGCGGGGGCTGTCACACATGTACCATGCCTACCTTATCCCCGCATGTGTTGCAAGCAAGTGCCTTGATAGTCCAAATGTGCATACTACAACAGCACTTTTGCTATGCCAGGATGAAAGTTTGGGAATGTGCTGTTGGATTCTGAGTTCACCTTATCAAACAACTGTGCTATGACCGCTACATGACCCTGCTCCTCCAATCTTGATGATAAGATCATTTCACAGTAATTGTAATCCTAACCAGTTTGAGTAATTTACTGTTCTCAGGTAGTTAAATAATTACTCTTATCAGTACCCGGAGTCCCGATATATATGGAATACAAGGGTCATAAACTATCAATGAGATCAAGAGGATATGGTGGTGAAGTTGTGCAATAACCAATGTTTTCATAAGGCAAGCATGAAACAACAACTCAGAGGCCTCACTATGAATGTCTAGTCTGAGAATGAAGTTTCATATTCACAAAGAACATAAATGTCCAAGTGTCAACTTTCCATGGAGCTGATATGATACAGCGGTTTGAGTGGCAGATTAGGACTCTGGGAGGCTGAATCCTCACTCATCCATGGAAATCTGCTGGGTGACCTTGGGCAAGTCATACTATCTCAGCTTTAGAGGAAGGCAATAGCAAATCCCCTCTAAACAAATCTTGCCAAGAAAACACCATAGGAGAGTCAGCATGAAGAACATGATAGCATAAAGTCCATAAGGTCTTTTTCATAGCTCACAGGCTTGTCAGGAGTTCCCAAAAGTCCCCACTCACCCCAAAATTAGATCTTTCTGTATTTCCAAAAGGTTCCACTATTGCTTCCACAGTCCCCTAGGAGAAGTAATTTCTCTTTAACCTCCACAAGCCCCCAAGAAAAGCATTGGAATTTTTTTAAAAAAACCTCAGAAGTTACAACCCAGGGCCCATTCACACTACTTCAGTGGTGATGATTCAGTCATATGGAATCCTGTGATATGGAGTTTAGGGTGGCACATTTAGCATTCTCAGCCAGACAAAATGCCTCACCATACTACAAATCCCAGCATTCCATTGGATGCAGCTGTGGCAGTTAATGTGAAATATGGCACAGTAATCCTGTAGTTTGAATGGACCACAGGAGTCACTTCCACTTAAGCTTATCGATCAAGTTTGGACTAAGACAGCCTGACCTTGGTCCACAGGGCTGTTAAAGGGGTTGTTAACACTATTGCCAACCTTGCCTTACACCACCACTTTTTAACCACTATTCACTACTTTCTTCAAATGAAATCTGTCCTTTCGGCAGCTGTCACTTCATTCTCATAATGGATGGCAAGTGAAGCTTTCAAAAGAGAAGAGAATTAGGGATGGGGAGAACTATGGTTCAGTTTACATTTTGACATGAACTTCCCAGATTAAAACTTCTCAAAGCAAGAAGAGAACTAGAATGCAGTTATCCTTCAATATTTACATTCCTAAAAATGTATCACTTCTTCATTATGAAAGGGGGTGAAGAGACTTTGCCCTCTATTTCATTGAATTGCTATCTTTTTTTCTGGCATAATCATATGATTAATAGTACAGCTTTGGGGCAAAAGTTCAGTTTGTAAATTAAGCAATATAAGAGAATTAAGCAGTGCTGTGACTCTCACCTGGCTATGTAGACCCTCCCTACAGATAGCATTTGTGAAGAATATAAAGAACAGTTCAATTATTACCCGAATGGTTTTACTGTTTAGCTTGTTTTTAGTGAAGATGTTAACTGCTGTGAACGCTATTTTTATCAAAAAGGCAATACACAAATATAATGGATGGATGGAAAGCTAGACAAACAGATTGAGCATGTTTTAGAACATAGGAGAGCAAGCATGATGTAGTGATTTGTGTTGGTCATGTATGACACACACATCCAACTTTTCCTCTCATCCCCAGGCTACTCAAATACTCTGGGAGTCTAGCGTCTGAAACCCTGTTCAGCCGTGGAAACCTATGACTGCCATCTTATTAAGCAATTATGATGTTGTAAGCTAGAATTATTGTAATAGTTCAGTATTCACATTTACATTCATGGAACCAGGGCTACAATTGTAAATGCCCCCCAACTTACCTTAAAATCCAGGCAGGCACACTGAGGAATAGAGTTCTTCAGCACTGGTGAGTGGGGCATAGAAGGATATTCTATCCAGCTCCCTCTCACCAGTGACTGGCAGTGTGATGAGCAGAAGCAGAGATCCCTGTAGGGCACTGTCACAACTCCTCATTGCACACTGTTTGCTGCTTGGAGGGACCTGGGCACATCATCCTTCAGTGTCCTGTCATGGGCTAGGAGTCATTTTCTCCAGGTGAACAGCAGCCTCAACAGAAGACAAGGAAACACAAGCGCCCTGGGAGCTAGTCAGGTCATGAGGGCAGCAGACTGGGATGAGAGCCAGTTGGCTCCAACCTTTTTTAAGGAAGGCAGAGGGCAGTGGTCCAATGCTAGAAGCAACTTGTGTGTTTGCTAGCCCTTGCTTTTGTTTGCTACAGATCCCCTGCTTTGTTTCTGCTGGGATTATCTGACCCTCAGACTGTCCAACCTTGCTGCTCACTGGATTCCTAACTCCTGGACCAATTTTTGGACTATGCTTCTGCTCAACGCTAAACAGACAAGCCCTGCTGAACTGTTAAGCTGTCTCAGTGTGTCTGCCAGAACAGCATTCTACTAACTCTGAATTCCATTGCCTGGCAATAGGCAGCCAGGGGCTATGACATGTCCCTCTCACCAGTGCTACAGAACACTGTCCCTCAGTGCAGCTGCCTGGATTTTAAGGTAGGTTTCACAGATCAAATTGGGAAACAGACCATAGTCATGACACCATAACTACATGTCTGATGCAGGATCTCATTTCCACTTTGGCCAAAGCTGGAAAGTGGCACACGGGGGTATTAAAACGGTGTTGTGCGACCTCTGACGGAGGTCATCTACACCGTAAAATGGAATGGGGCGGATTACTTTACTGTAATTCCACACCCCAATCCGCGCTAGGGTGACCAGAAGTGGCGGCGGCGCGTGCTTTTTAAAAACCACTCTTCATGTGGTTTTTAAAAGGCACGGGGTGTGCAGCCGCATGCAGCCACATCACAGCGTCTGGTGTAGATTTGCAGACGCATGCAAGGGCGTGCCTGCAGATCTGCTGGGGGTGGGCTTTCCAGCTGGCGAGCTTCTCCGGTTGGTGGAGAGCCTCCGCCAGCCAGCAGCTGCCATTTTGGATGCCACAGGACGCTGCAGGACGTCGACGAGTGTGGAGCAGTGAAAACATGCTGCTCCATGCGGCGATGGACTTACCAGAATGCAGGTAAGGTCCGTCCTAGCGTGTTTTCGCCAGTTTTTTCCTCTGCGTGTGGAAAGGGCCAAAGTCCCATTCTCTCATCCTACAAGGAAGGCAAACTTCCTTTGAATAAATCTTGGCAAGAAAACCCTAGGATAAGGTTGGCATAAGTTGGAGTTGACCTGAAGGTCCATGACAACAGAGTAAATAAATAAATACCTCCCTCCATAAGAAAAGTATAACTACATAACATTACAACTGTAGCTTTATAAGACAATGTTTCCTTTTGTAGGGTTAATGTGACTTTTAAAATTATCCTTGTAGTTCTTGGGGGTATGGCTTCATAAAAGGGTAGAGGAGGATTATCACATGGTCCAAGTACTGGCTCAGAGTGTGCTTCAGCCTGCTGCCTTGCATTCTGTTGTCGACACTGAAGCCACAGCATGGTAGATGGGAGAAGAATGTGTTTGTAACACAGGTCAGAAAGTTGTAGAATTCTGATATTTTTTAAAATAACTAAAAGGTAACTATTTTTATTATTTTTGAAAGCAGAAAATCATATCAGTACTTCTCAAATTTCTAACTATAATAGTAATTTACTACCTCTGAGAGGCCTTGGGATGCTAACTGTATCTAATCAGTTTATAGAAGTAACTTTCAGTTCTCTGAGTTGCATGGATGGAGTTCCATGCTCTGAGGCTGTTGAAATGTATGGTAGTTTCCTATGTATCTTTCCAATTTTGATGTGATAAATTGAAATGAAGAGGTTGTAGAGATGACCAAGTTTCTGGATCTGCCCAGAGCAGAGAGGGTCTCTCCCTCTCCCTCTCTCTCCCTCTCCCTCTCCCTCCCTCTCTCTCTCTCTTGCTCCCTCTCTTTCTTTTCATTTTGGCTTTTTCAAGTTTCTAGAAGGTAATCCTAGAATGTTTGGAGAAGGATCCACAGAACAAATATAGACAAGCACCATTCCCAAAACTATGTAATAGTCATCTTTAGCAGCCTTGTATGACCTTCCCAAGACAGGTTAATTTCAGATAAACTCTCTTACATTTCAAGGATCCTTGATGCATCAAATAAGTTTATTCTGACATAAAGTTTGCTGTGTGACTTTACGCATCTTCTGTATCACCTCTGGAACTTCTAAAGTTTTGCTTAAGGGAATGGACAGATCCTGGAGTTCCAGTGGCCTTTTTGTATTCAGAAAAATAATGTGATCATGGTTTGGGGGTTTTTTGTTTTTGTTTTTATTTCATCCTAGTATGCACAGTTAGATGCAACATGAAATCTACACACTCAACAGTGATTTATTCAATCTGCAATCTCCTTCCTGCCACTGAGTTTGGCGCAGACATCTTGGCCATCAAAACAGGGCTAAATTCTCCATCCCATATTTTCTTGCATTATTTAGCCTGATGAAGAATTTTGGGGAACTCAAAAGCCTGTTTACTGTATTGCATTTTTATTTACCCTTACAGAGGCCATTTCTACACTACACTGTTACAGTTGTATTATTCCACTTTGAATATCCTATGGAATCCTGCGATTTGCAGTTTAGGGAGGGCCACTGAGAATTCTCATCCAGAGAGCTCTATGGCCTCAATAAACTACAAACCCCAGAATTCCACAGGATGTTGAAAGTGGAATAATAGCATTATAATAGTGTAGGGCAGAAATGGCCAGACCTTTAACCTCTAACTCTAAATTTCGGTGTCCAGAGATGCAGCTATATCTTCATCACCAACAAGGAGATAAAGGGGTGGGTGGGTGGGTGGGAGGATGGACAGACAGATCTTCCTCTTTTTCTGGGAGTTAAGTAGAAATAAGTTCACCATATTATATGGTTTTACAGAAATCAGTTCCAAGGCTGAACTTATGAACTTCTTCACTCACCTTCATCTGAACCCTGCTAAATAGTTTTACAACTGTTATTGCTTTATAACCCCCTGACTGTAAATTCTTCCACTACATTTTATGACTTGAGGATAAAAATGTGTGCCCAACATTCGTGGTTTTTTTTTTAAATAAAGCATTGTATACACTTAAATACAAGATGATTGGTAGAGTGGATTAAAAAAAGGCAAACCATTCCCAGTTAGAGGTCCCAGAGCACACTGTGAATATGTGGGTGGAAGTGGAATGTTGGATTACTAAAAAAAATTAGCCTTTTGCTTACAATTGAAATGATAAGACAAATGGAAGCTATAGAAGTACACTCGCCAGCATTCTAATGGCAAATTGCAGCCTTATTATAGCCTCAAAATTCAGCATTGACAAGGGATGCAGCGTAGATGATTACCATGCATTCCGTCTCCACTTTAATTAGCATGTTTTAAAAAAAAAAGTCACAGAAATTCATATTCCAACATGAATTTATTTGAAACATTATGACCAGAATTCTCTTGGGGTGTTATGTCAAGGTAACTCCTGGTTGTACAAGCAGTTATACAATACCCCCTTACACAAGCCATTTCTCCATTAACCACTTAGCACAATGACTCGTAGACACAGTTCCTTTCCAACCCACAACTGGAATGGCCTCTCGAATGGTTGGGACCCTACCAGCCATAATGTGCTCAGCACGTGCATACAACATCACTGCATCATCTTCATTTGCCTAAGGATGTGTCTAGAGTTTTGTCCTAAACAGGATATCAGCCAGTGTTTCCCAAAATATTTGTTCTAGATGTATTTTTTCTCAAAATACACACTTATAAACACATACTTGTTTGTAGGGTTTGGACAAGTTCAGCTGAAAACAGTTGCCCTAACGTTTAGGCAACTGATCTCTAGATGAGTCTAGGAAGTGTGGATTGTGTCTTTTTGCAATGTACTGGAATTTATCAAATCATCAAATGACAGACTTGGAAAGAATCTTAAGAGACTTGTAATCCAATCCCAAAATATGCTGAAATCTACAGATAAAGCACCTATGAAAGATGGCAATTCAACTTCTGTTTAAAGATATCCAGAAATGAAGAATCCATCCCATCCAATCTATTCCACTGTTGAACAGCTTTTACATAAATTATTCCTAATATTCAGATGAATTTTTCCTTGTAATTTGAATTTATCTGTTTATGTCTTAGTCTCCAGAGCAGCAGAAGACAGACTTTCTCCATCTTGCACATCAATGCTCCTTAAGCTATCCCAATGCAGGGGATTGGCTGGGTCTTTTTTCCAATATGGTCAGAACTAGGACCATATTTTTGTCCATTAAATGCAATTCTTTCTTTCTTCTCTGGAAACTTTCCACTGAGCAGCAGCCAAGATCTCAGCAAGTTTCACTGGTCCATTGTCCACCACTGTGAATAGTTTTCTTCTAGATAACATCCTTCAAATATTTAAAGATATCTATCATATCCTTCAGATATTTAAAGATGACTTCTCTTCTCTAGACTAAACATACCCAGCACCATTAACCATTCCTCATAAGACTTGATTTCTAGAACTTTTACTATCCTGGTCACCTTTCTCTGCACATGTTCCAGCTTGTTAGTATCTTACTGGAATTGGAAAAGGACAAGTTCTCCAAATGACCCTAGACTTAACAGATTGTTGACCCAAACACATCAAGAAACATATTTATTACATTATCCTCATTACTCTTCTTCCAACGAGCTTAGGATGGCATATTGGGGAGGGGGGTATTCTATCTTATCCTCAAAACAGCCTTATGGGATGCATTAGGCAGGCTGAGATGTAGTGATTGGCCCAGGATATGAAGGCGTCCTGGCTGGTTCTTAGTTTCTCTGGTCCAAGTTCAGCACTTTGTCTACATCACACCTGTTAATAGGATACATTTTCACATTACCTTCTATGCAACCTATACAGAACTCTTTCTTATTTGCATGTTGCAAATTGGCTGATATCATCATCTTCTACAGTATATGCTAGCAATAATAACAAAATTTATATGCTGACTTTCCTCCAAAAATTTCAAACTGACATAGATTTTAATTCCTTTTAACTTCACAATAGCCCTCTGAGGTAGACAAGGCTGAAAAAGAGGATGATAGACCTAAGATCACCCACTGAGTTCCATAGCTCAATAGGGATTAGAACCTGGGTCTTCCAAATCTCAGTCTAACATTTGAGCTGCTCTAGCAATACCAACAATAGCAGTTACATTTCTATACCGCTTATCAGTGCAAAGCACTCTCTAAATGGTTTACAGTATGTTTTAGATAATTGCCCCCAACCAGCTGGGTACTCATTTTACCAACCTATGGAAGGATAGAAAGCTGAGTCAACCTGGAGCCCTGCAGGATTGAACTCAGAACATTGTGGCTGCAGTACTGGCATTTAACCACTGCGCCACCAGAGGTCTACCACACTTCATTCATTTTGAGATTTTTAAATATATATGTGTGTGTGTGTGTGTGTGTGTGTGTGTGTGTGTGTGTAAAAACAAACTAGCCATGTTGTGGTAGGGTTCTTTGAACTGCAGTCCAAAAGAGTAACTTTTCAAAGTGCTGCCCCCAAATCACAGTGGAACTTGATCCTTAACCAGTATGGCAGGTCCTGGGCTGGCCACACTGAGCCTCCATGTTGACCAACCAGGACTGAGAGTTTCTTTCTCTTTGGCCAGTGCTGGAACAGAGCCAGCTGTCAGATAGAGACAGTGTAACCTGGAGGGCTGAGTAAGAATGTCATTCTAGTCTGGGGTGGTGGGGGAGTAAAAAAGAATTTGCGAATATTTACATACTTCTTCATATTCAAGATAGAAAAAAAATATCTGCATGTGAGAGAAAGCAAAACAGAGAAATTTTTCTCATCTATCGGATCCTTCTTCCTCCCTTTCTGGCCAGCATATATGGATGAAAGGAGAGAGAAGGCTGAGGGGTCAGGTCAGAATCATCTGTACTGCAAACTCTGTCTGGTCCGTGATCCCCCACCTTTATCTGTAATTTTAAATGCTGAATCAGTCAGGTCTGCAGATCAATAGAGAGACAAATCAAGTTTTCTGAATTTGATAAGGCTTCCTTGAATTCAAATTTACTTCCCTGAACTGACCAAAAATCACATTTATTATAAGAGGGGCTTCTCTCAAAAAAAAAAAAAAAAAATCAGCATGATTTTGGGCCAGTTTTCCACTTCAAAACTGTACAGCAACACAGTTTTTCAGTGGGTTTCAGGATCCAAAAAAGTGGAGCTTAAGGGCCAAGTGTACTCCATAGGGTGCACACATACACACATGTGCATATACCCACACTGAGGGGCAAAGATTGCAAGAAACAATGTGTACTCTGAATATAATACCATCTGGATCGCACAGTATCAGATAAGTAAGGTTTTACACAGTGGGCATATGACGAAAAGGATTAAACATGGCAGGTACAATTACAGAAGCCTTTTCTCAAAAGTTTGCAATGTAAAAAGGAGGATAGAAACTGATGTGTGTCATGCTTAAAGAGTAAGTGTCATTATCATTCTGGTAGAACATCAATTCAGACTATTAACAACACCATTTCTCATTTGCTTGACTGCTGGCATACACCAATCTTAAGATCTTTAGAAAGCTGATGTCTCAGTTATTCTGCCATGGGGGAAATGGCATTGTCATTAAAGTAATGCTAATTAATTAATCCCTGTATTTGGTGTGAATAGCCGTCTTGTCCTAGCTTTGCATTGGCATCGCTCTTTATTTAATTTTCATGGGGACTACTCCCAGGGCTTCTCTTAGTGGTGGGAAAAAGAAAAGGGAAAAAAAGTCTTGATATTCAGAATTAGAATTCAGGGTAAGCAGTGTATCTCTTAAAGCAGTACAACTGCTATAATCTGTCACTGGAAAGCACAAAAAATTGCATGAATTGTCACACATGTATGCCAAGACTCCAAATATTTTTAATTGCATTTACCGCAGCCTTCCCCAAATTGAAACCCTTCCAGTGTGTTTGACAACAATTCCCATCATTCCTAGAAACTGATGGGGTGATCCTGGTTTGTGATCATGGAAGTTGGAATCAAACACATCTGGAGAGTGCCAGGTTGAGAAAGCATGATTTAGTGTATTTGGATATTCCAAATACCTTGGGATGGAGAGGTAGGAGGCTATGAGCAGCCAATCATATGGAAATTTCCTTCTCAAATCTCCAGTGGCATATTGTCAAGCCAGTTGTGCCCTATAAGGAAATGACAAATGAAAGGCTCTGCATGCAGCTGTGACACCAACTGTCAACCAAGAACTTCACGGACGACATCAAAGAACTCCCAACGGAATCTAAAGCAGCATAGAATTATTTCCAGCAGTAGCAGTAGAGATGGATGAACCTGTCAATTTTAGTTTCTGTCAGTTTCACTTTTTTCCAGTCTGAAGCTTCTCCTGTCCTCTTTCCACAATCAATTTGCAAATAGCTTTTTTCCCCTTTTTCTCCCACATGAAAATTCATATGCATTTCTCTCGATATATTCATTTTATACAATTCCCTCTAATATACCCATTTTTGCAAGCAATTTCCCTAGCACAATGAGTCCTGCATGTTATTTTTGACTAATATATGCATTTTGTGAACATTTCCCTCTCATAAAGATACTTTCTACATAGTTTTAGTTCATATTTCTCATAATCTTGCAAAATTTGGACAAGTTTGAAAGAAGAATTGCATCCCAGTTGGCATATTGCTTCAAAAAGCAAACCTGAGGTGAGTTTGCATTAAAATACAAGCCAAGTGAAATCCCCCCTCCATCCCCATCCTAAACAAATTGTCTGTATTCCAGAAATAAGGCTGCGTATTCCACCAGTCTAAAAACACATAGGATCATTTTTCTAGTTTACCTTGATGGAACGGACAGTCCTGCCCCCTTAGATTCCAATAGGGATCAATTTGATTATGTACAAGAATTCACTGAAAAGGGGCTCCTCGATAACATGGGTTATATTTCTTGGGGGGAAAAAAGATCATGGTCCCTTTCAGATAGATTTGGATCTCCTGGGGCACTTTCACACCACAAATCATAGCACTATAATTCCACTTTAACTGCCATGACCAAATCCTGTGGTGTCCTGGGGTTTGTAGTGTTAGCAAGCTATATACTTTCCCACTTTGATATGGTTTAACTGGCAAAATATGGTTTAATTGGCAATATGTATTAATTGGCTTTGATATAAAATGTACCCTGATGTGACTGTATGGCCAAGATGGACAAGAGGAAGACACTGGCTGAACACGTGTGATGCCAAGTAGGCCAAAGACCCCTACTCTAGGCATAGCCAGGTCACAGTCAGGAAATCACTAGGTAACTCCAGAGAAAATGGGTTTAAGCTAGCCATAATGACTCTGCTTGTAGGCAATAGTGACTGGGAAGTTCCCACCAAACCGCTGATTGTTTCAACCCTTCTTCCTATCAACCTGTAAATCTCTCCATTGTCCCCACACCTGTCCAACAATTACAGAGCTATCATGAGGGCCATTAATTCTTTGTCTCCTAACACTAAGATTGTTGGCTCAGTCTGGACCTCATGGTCCACTCTGCAAACTCCATTGTTTACTTGGTCAGAGAGCCATTCACACCCATGCCCTCCAGGTGGAAATTGTGCATAAAACTCTCCAGTTTTGATCAGCTAGCTTGCAGTGCTTCACTTGCTGGTAGTCACTCTGCCACTCAATTCCAAAACAAGTACTGTCCTTAGACACTAGTCTAAGCCACATTGCTGTTCTTTTCACTGCTCTCCAGATCAGTAAATATCACCCTCATTACTCTTTAAACCTCACTATCAACAACTTTCCTTCCTTTCTCCTTCAACTAGCTCTGTGTGATTGCACAAGTGCATGTATCTTGTGTGTGATTGTTAATTCCTGTAATAAAATATATTTTAGTTCACCATTTGAATTTTTGGCTGCTTCTTCCCCGTTCCCTCCCCACCACCACAGGCTTCCTAATTTGAGCTAATAATTACCCACCCTTTAACAGGTACTGGCACCACAGGTGGACTTCTGAGTCACCCACATTTTGGGGTAACAGTAGTTTGAGGAGACGTTATTATTGGTTGAGAATTCAAAATGTCCTTCTCTAAACTGTAGATGGCAGGATCCCATGGAATGTTGCCATGGTAGTTAATGTAGAACTGTAATGTGGAACTGTAGCACTGTGTCGAGGGGTACCTGTGGGCCACTGGTTCCAGGCTGCCACCCATGGCCTAACCTTCCCAGCAAGCGCAGCAGCCATAGTTACATTACGGTTGCAGGAAAAATGTGCACTGCCTTTTTTGTACCCACATCTTCCTATGTAAAACAGTGGATTTCTGTGTGGGTTTAGATTCTATTTTAAATGTCTTATTTGAAAACACCATTGTGCACCTTTAAATCAGTTCTAGGTGTCATGATTTCCCCTGAGGAATCCTTAGCACTGCAGTTTTGTGCTACTTCTGGGAACTGTCTGGAAGAAACCAACGGCCAGCTTCCACTCACAGCAACTGTATTTCCCAAGGTGCCCCCAAGAGAATGGCATATTATTTAAACAGTTTTCTTTTGTACTGTCCACACAGCCTCAAAGAGGAAAAGAGAAGCAGCTATTAGACTGTCCACAAGGTATGGAATGCCAAACAGCTTGTCATCTATGCAAGAGTCAGACTCAACTCTCTAGAAAATGCAGAGGGAGTGAGGAGAGAGAGACAAAGTTTTCCTCAGAGCACATCCCTCCAATTGCTCCAGTTTGGCATAGATAGTTTTGATTAATCCTCTGTCATCCCACTGCTTTTAAAATACCCCAGTTTCTCCTTCCTTCTCTCACTTTATCCTTTTGTCCTTAGCATACCTCAATTGCTGCAAGCTGAGTTCAAAGTGCAAAGGTAGTTTGCACTCAATTAATTCAGTAAAACAGAGAGGAGAAGAGGATGTGGAATCTTGCCTTTCCCAATAGCTTCAGGCAAAAGTAAATGGCTGCAGCCTCTCCTAGCTTGTATGTTCTTCCTCGACATGACATCTTGACCACAATTTGATGTTGCTTGGCCACATGTGTGCCAGTTTGTGTCTTTAAAATGTTGGAAAGTGTAAGGTTACTTCTTAAATGTTGCCTAATGAAGTCAGGCTCTGTACAGGCAATGGAAGTCTAACAGATTCATTTATAAAGTTTCCTAGAAAATGCTCCCAACACAGTAATTAACAGAAATCCTGCAGCAGGGTATGTTTAGAGAAAAAGATTAGCAAAGGGAGATCTTTACAAACATACACACACATTGAAATTACTGTTACCTCAAAAGATGGGTGACTCAGAGGTCTGTGGGTCCACACACAGTGCCAGTGCCTCCGTGGAACAGTAGGGAATTATTAGTTCAAAGGGGGGCGTGTGAGAGGGGAGTAATCTTACAGGATCTTCCACCTTCATATACTGGTACTAATGTAGGGACACCAGTTGGAGATTGAAAGTATGGTTTATTAGAGAATATCACAGTCAACACAAGATCCAAGCAGTCTTATAACCATGCAGAGCTAACCAAAGGAAAGGAAGGAAAAATTGGATAGTAAGCAGTTTAGGTGAAGTGAGTGATATCTACATATCCTGCAGGGAAGAAGCAAAGTGATGTGGCTCAGACTAAGGATCTGAGGATAGTACTAGAATGGGAATCTGAGCAGCAGAGTGATGGTCTAGTCCAGAGTACTATGAACTGTCTGGCTCAGAGTGAGGTTTTAAATACCCTGTTTCCACCCTGAGGTGGAAAGTGTTACTGGCTCTCCAGCAGAGCAAACAATGGGGAACTGGAACAAGTTAATGGCTTTAGCATTAGCTGACAAAGCATTGATTGGAATCATGATAGCTCCTTAATGGCTGAGAAAACAAAGGAGAATTTTGGTGGGAAAAGGGAACGAGTTGAACACAATCAGTTATTCTGTTGAGGCAATTCTGGGTGCTATTGTTTTTGAAGGCTGAATCATTGAGGGGATTATTGCAAGCTCGTTAACACAATAGCTTTCTGACTGATCCCTTCACTATGAGCTGGCCATGCCCTGAGGTCCCATCTAACCTATTTTTGCACATGTTCAGCCAGTCTTCTTTGCCAGTATAGCTTTTCAGCCATAATAGTATATAATTTATATTTCATACCAGTTCAATAATCCAATTATATCATAACAAAGAGTGGAGGTGTATGATATACTAACATTATAAGGAGGGCTATGAGGCCATCTGGGATAGGGCCTACAACGACACTCTAAGCCTCTACTGTCCATGGTGAGGTGGAAATCCTAACACCTATATATGAATATATGTTTGTTTGTTTGGACAGATCAATTGATTTTATGGTAGAAACAGGATTAATTACTCAGGATACTTTAGTAAGGTGAAAAGAAAAGTTTATTGTTTCAGGAAATCCATCCAAAGTTTTTTTAAAAAGGAGATGAACAAAAAAAATCAATTAGTACTAACTCCTTGTAGACTTTAATCCTATAGGGAGCTGATTGGCCACCATGTGAACCATGTGAACCACCATGTACTGGACTAGATAGGACTCCAGAAGGCTCTTCTTCTGATCTTAAGTTCTAGTGTCCTTTCCTGTTCTGTCATTCAAGACCCAGTATCCACTTGATTTGGCTGTCCTAATTACCCTGAAGGCACCAGAACCTGTCTGATCCTGGAAGCTCAGCAGTCTTAGTCCTGGTCAGTACTTGAATGGGGAGGCTACCAAGGAATTCTAGGTGATTAGGGTAAATCTCAGTGTAAGGCAATGGCAAACCATCTCTGAGTATCATTTGTCTTAAAAATCCCTGTGAAATGGGGGCACCATAAGTTGACAGGTGATGTGAAGCCACACATAGACACACATACCATTCTTGAATTCAACACAACTCTCACAATAGTAAAGGCAAAGAGTTTGCAGACTGCTACAGGAGCTTAAAAATAACATCACTGCCAGCTTCTAATGTTTGGCTGCTGGAAGTAAAGACCAGTGATTCTCCTCCATTCTTTTTCTTCCCATTGCTCCTGTTGTGATAGCATTTTCTGTTTGCTGGAAAGTTATCTCAAGTGCCCAGACACTTACCTTCTGCCAAGCATTTGCTAGAGTATGTATTGATTCTGAATGCGTGCCATCAATTCTCCATTTTGTTCCTTTCTCACACTAGCAGAGGATTAAAATATTTCAGCTGGGTTTGCCCCTTCTTCTCTCTTCCCCCTCCCCCACAACTGTCAAATTTCTCTTGCTTGGTTGACTTGACCCATGAAACTGCAGTTGTGTGCAGAGATGATAGATGCAGAAGACAACAATGATGTTCTCCTTTTCTAAAGGCAGCTCTTTCACCTGCCACCTACCAGGGCATATCTTCCAGCTGCACTGATAATAGCATTACAAAACCAATTGCAGACACAGTGGGGAAAAAATAGTAGAACTTCAGCCTACATCAGATGCACAGATGGTGCTGAGAGGTAACATACTCTTGGCAATCGTCTCCTCCAGCCATTTTACAAATTGTTTTGGAGAAATGCTGGAATGCATTTAGTACCACCGGCAGTGCTGTTAAAATTACTATTGCCTGCAAATCCTGAGATGAATTGGGAACTGGGAGAAAGATATATATTTTTCATTACATTTTATTTTATTGCATTTTTGGTGATACTTCCTGCATATGACAATACATTTCGAAGTTGTCTTTAAATATATATGTTTTTCTTTTTTTTTGCTAAGAGAGTCTGGGATTTCATATAACTTTTAAGGAGGAGACATCACCATGAAGTGGTTTCTCCCTGACTTGTCTGTTGAATTTTGATATCCAATTTGGGCTGACATCCTGTTACAGGGATACATAGATGTAAGTTAACCTTGCTGAGGCTAGCTGCAGAGGTTGGTATTCCCTCCTTCCCTTCACAGTGACCAAATCCCCCTCCAAACCTACTGCAGACGCACTGAAACCCCCTCCCCACGTCCATTTCATTCCTTGTAGTGAATGTGGCCCACACACATGTATATACAGAGTTCTAGGGAGGAATAGTGGAACAGCTTTTATTTATACTGTATTCCAGAAATTCATCAAAACCTGTCTGAGATAAATAGACCCACCCCTCAATGATGATTTTGAAGGGACCATCACCTTGCAGGACTAATTAAGGGAATTTGTCACCCTTGTGTTTTGTGCATGTCTTGGTTTACTGGTATTTGAATTTTTCTACATAGATGATAGCATAGGCATAGAGTACCTTTCATGGGAGAAGAAAATTCCATCTACAAGTATTTTGGGATGGTGGAAAAATTCAAAAGAAGACTGGCAGATGGACCCACTCTTTTAATAGAGCCCCTTTCAAATTACTCCCTTTAACAGCAAATATATACAGTGAGTATTGATGAGTTTCGAGATGGAACGGAGCCACTGGGAAGTAAGAAAAAAAATCAAATATTCTGGAATACTTTGAAGAAGAAAAAACAATTAGGAAGGGTAGATCACATCCAAAAGAGTTGTAAATAATGAGTACTCATAGAATGCTAGAAAATAGAAAGGAAAAATACATAAAGAAAATGGAATGGAACTTCCTGGGGAAGGCCAGGGTTGGAAGAAACAGAAATACTCCAATTAGAAGATGGAGGACCATATATGAGTCAACCTAAGCAATAAGATCTTTAGGAGAGGTCCTTCTCTTTGTTCTATAACCTTCATAGGCACTCTGGTGGGAACATGGAAGAGGGACTTTTCAGTGGCTGCACTCTGTCTTTGGAACTCACACCTCCCTCCCCCACATAGGCTAGGGTGGCTTTCTTTTTGCTTTCTGTACCTAATTTGATTGCATTTTAACAACAACCTGTTTTTTCTCATATTTTTAATGTGCTTCGATTTGTATCTGTTTTAATTTCTGTAAGGTGCCCTGAGTCACAGTTTTCAGGACAAAGCATCAGATAAATGAATTACACAAGGAGGACCCTTCAAAGCCATAGCTGTGTTAAGTCTCAGTTCATATGCAAAGGGTCAGTAATGCTCTTTTGATACTAATTGAGAGAAAGAAGCAAAAACTTTTCTTGACTGGGTCTACTTCATCAGATGCATGGAGTGAAGTGTCTATGAACAGACTACACAGAGAGAGGGAGAGGGAGGGAGAGATTGAAAAGAGAAACCACACAGTTGGGATATATCCACAAACTCCAATCCATTGTCAGTAGGTTAAACAGAGACAATGGTTTCCTCTCACACTACATATATTATATCCATAGTTAACATCCGAGCTCATAAGCGCTCATTTTGTGACATTTCCTTTCTGGTTCTGAGTCAGCATCATACTATATTTCAAGAACTCCCTCCACTATTCATATCATTACCTATTCATCTTGTTATTGTTGTTAATTGCCATCAAGTCAACTTCAGCATGGTGGCCCTATGAATGAGAGATCTCCAAATACCCTGACATCAACAGGTCTTGCAGATTCAGCAATGTGTCATCACTGATTGAGTCTCTCTATCTGTAATGTGGTCTTTCTCTTTTCCTACTGCTTTCTTCCTTACCAAGCATTATTGTCTTTTCTAGTGAGTCATGTCTTCTCATGATGCCTCCAAAATACAACAGTTTCAGTTTAGTCATCTTGACAATCCTAATTTTAATATTCAATGATATATCTTTACGCTTCAGGATCTTGTCCAGTTCCTTCATACCTGCCCTTACCAGTCATAGTCTTCTTCTGATTTCCTGACTACATTTTTGATTCTGATTAATGACTGAACCAAATTATGGAAAATCTTGAACTATTTCAATGTCTTCATCATCTGCTTTAAAGTTATGTAAATATTTGTGGACATGATTTTTGTTTTCTTAATGTTCAACTGTAAAACTGTAAAACTGTAAACCTGCCTTTTTATTTTCTTCTGGACTTACTGCAGTAATCATTCCAAACTGTGGATATTTTCTGCTACTAGTATGGTGTCATCTATCTTAAATTGTTGACATACCTTCCTCCAGTTTCCATGTCTCCTTCCTCCAAGTCCAATCTAGCTTTATGCATGATAGGCTTAGTGTATAATTTAAACAGATAGGGTGATAAAGTTTATCCTTGGCTGATCTCTTGTCCAATTGGAAACCATTCCATTTTTCCATATTCTGTCCTGAAAGCAGCCTCTTATCCTGAATACAGGTTACACAGCAGGACAAGGAAATGCTGTAGTGTTACCACACCTATATACTATGTCCTGAGGAGCATAATTATTTTATATCAAACACAGTGAGCCATAGAGATTTACTGGAAGGACACATAGGCAAGCAGAGCTATTGATATAGATCAAAGGGTAGCCCTGTTTTCTGTTATGCATCCTAGGTGAATCTCGGAAATGGTTCACACAGACTATTTGAATGGATTTTCAGCAATAATAGTGCCAACAGGAGACAAGAGGTCTCTGGGATCAAATTAACATTTCAAACAGCCAGGAATGTTACACCTTGGAGGCATGCATCCCTGGATGAGACAGTCATCTTGCAGGAAACTACGAGGATGCCTGGTTGTTCTTTGAACTACAAAGCTCAGATCCATCTTTATAAAAATGCAGCCATCTGGTCCCCAGGACATGTTCAGCCCTATAACTAGAACTCCTTTTTCTGCTCCATTTTGGAGTTCTCCCAGACTTGACTGGCAAGCAGACCCTCTGCCAGTGAAAGCCCCCCCCCAGTCCCTCCCCTAGGCTGAGTTGGGCTCTTCGCTTGTCTTTTCCAAGCTGAAGACTTCTGGATTGGTACAGTATTACCCAAAACCCCTATGTCTCTCTCTCTTAATTTTCACCTCTTTCTAATTTCTATAGCATCTTGTATGATTGTGTGAGTGAGTGCAACAAGAGTGACTGTATGGATTTTGACATATTTTTCAATGAAACACTTAAATTTGAACAGTCAGCCTAATTCTCTGTGATCCAGTTCCGTAAAGCTGGGCTCAAGATCCTTAATTACCCTGCCCTCTTTGCATTGCTACAGCAGTGTTCATAGCTAATTTTCCCTACAAGTGATAATTTTGACAGATGCTGGGAATTCCCTAAGGGACCCCTAGCAAGCAGGGTAACAGTAGCAATGTTCTTTGAGAGTAATCTAGCTTTTCATGATCTTGCCATTCAAATCTTTGCTATAATCTACAAAGCACAGGCTAATTGTCTTCTAAAATTCTTTGCTGTATTCCATTAGTCAACATAGGTTTTTTCCATATGATCCCTAGTGCTTCTTCCTGAACCCAATGTAAGTATTTGGCATTTCTCACTCCATACGTGGTGAAAGTCTTTGTTGTAAAATTTTGAGCATCACTTCACTTGCATGGGAGATTAATGAAATGGTTCTGAAGTTATTGCAATCTCTGGTGTCCCCTTTCTTGGGGACTGGAATGTATATTGAACATTTGTATATTGAGCAATCTGTGGGCTATTCTTTTGTTTTCTGTATTCTTTGACAAATTTTAGTTAGAACTAAAATTGTAAGCTGTCTGTTCCTGATTATTTATTTCTCCCAGGTGCCCTAAGTGCAGCTTCCATTTCCCTTTCTAAAATTTTATGTTCATCTTTAAATAGTTCTTCCTTTAATGAATCTGTCATCCTTTCATCTCTTTTTATATTGTTCTTCAATCTTGTTTCCATTAGTTTTTTATTTGTACATGGTCATGTAATGTGTTCCCACTCTTTATTTAAATTTTTTTCCCTTTGATTTCTCAGATCTTGTGAAAGGTCTCTTATTCTTCCTTTTTGTTTGTCATCTTCTCTCTCTCTGCATTGATTACTTTAGTAGTTATTTTTGTCCTTCTATACAAGTCACTAAACAGTTGCATTCAAGGTTCTGACCCTATTTCTGTCATCTGTTACTTCTCATATGTCCTTAACTGTTTGAAGAGTTTCATCTGTCACCCATTGAGGCTTCCCTTTCTTTTTCACTACAGATAATGTCTTTTTGCATTCCTTCCTGACAATGACCCTTGCTTTGATCCAGAGTTCTTTTGCTTCTCAGTCAATTAAGCTTAATAGTGCAAATCTGTATTTTACATTATCTTTAAATTCTACAAGGATGTTCTTCAGGTTTTATTTTGGCATAGTGATTGGTTTAGTGTTATTTTTTAGCTTTACTCTAATTTTTTATATTAACATTTCATGGTCTGTGCCACATCGGCTCCTGGTCTTGTTTGTTGCAGGAAGAATGGTGCTTATCCATCTTCTACTTCCAGTGTTGTCTATTTGATTTCTGTATTGGCCATCTGGCAACATCCGTGTGCACAGTCACCTCTTTGATTGCATGAAGAATATTTTTGTGATGAACAAACTTTTTGTCTTCAAAAATTTGATCAGTTACTCTCCTGCTTCATTTCTTGTTCCTAGCCCAAATTTTCCTGCAATTTTTGATTCTGCTGTGTTTCCTACTTTTGCATTCCAAACACCTATGATTAATAGGAAGTCTTATTTTAGTGTGCGATCAATTTCCTCCTGGACTCCTGCATAGAATCTTTCAATTTCTTCTTCATCTGCCTCTGAAGTTAGAGCATAAACTTGGGTTATGGCTATATTGATGACTTTTCCTTGAAGTCCTATTGATATTATTCAGACTTCACATTATAACCTTTGACAACTTTTGCTATATGTCCCCTCACTATTAATGCCACCCCATTTCTTCTTAGATTTTCATTTTCTGAGCAAAATACTGTGTAATTATCTAACTCAGAATGTCCCATTTCTGTCCATTTAGCTTGTTTCTCCCAAGAATTGCAGTGTTGACACATTCCATTTCTTGTTTGACTATATCTAACTTCTGCTGATTCATGCTTCTCACATTCCATATTTTTATAATATGTGTTATGAAGCTTCAGACTTTCCTTTCACTGGTGGGCACACCAACAGCTGAACGTCCTTTTGGCTTGAGTCCAGTTGCACCATTAGCCTCAGTGCTACTCGTAGTTCTCCTCTGCTATATCACCATACGTTGTTAAGTGCCTTCTGACCTGGGAGTTTCATCTTCTGACACTATCCCTTGTTTCATTTTGGACTATCTCATCATAGGATTTTCATGGTAAAAGACATTCAAAGGGGGGTTTACTATCCCTCTTTCTTCATAGTACTAACAAGTGTCAGCTATGATGTCACTGCTGTTGTCTCTGAACAATCCTACACCCGTGTCACCCACACACACACTGCTGTTGCCCAGTAGCTGTTTGGCCCATTTAATCTGATTTCCCAGCAAAAGCCTGCCTGACATGGGAGACCCTACTAGCAGCACTGCTAACATCAGCATAGCCTCTTGCCTCAGAGGAGTGCACAAGCCCACAACCACAGAAAGGAAATATACTTTGTCCCACCTTTGGTCTCCTAACAACTGTTATTAAAACTGAACTTGTCACCTCATCACCATGCCTGCAAGTTTTGCATTTCGATTGCTATCCATTCACGACTGCCACCCATTAATGGATGTCCATCGTCCCTTCACTCCATGTATCTGCCGAACTAGATTGAGTCTATAAAAGCCTATGCTACAAACTTCTTTCTCTCAGTTAGTCTCAAAGTTGCTACAAGATCTCTGCATACAAGGAGGAGGAGTTCTGCTTATTATTATTATTACAATTAGCTGTCATACTATTGGTTAGTCTCAACTGGAGTAGAAAGTCAGCATATAAATGAAACAAATAAAAATAAAATAGTGTAGACAGTATAATCAATTGTTGAATGGTGAGTCAACAAACACATAAATCCCATTGATTGAACAGGTCTACTATCATCATTATCATCGTCATCATCTTATTTATTTATTTATTTATTTATATGGTGCTTTGTATCACTGTACATAGTGCTTCATATGTAAAAGAACAGAAAAATTTTCCCTGCCCTCAGGCTTACAATCTAATTAAGCTATGACACAAAGGAAAAGGGGATGGCAATGGCGGGGGATTAGTCAGGACTAATAACAGGATTTAGGCCATCATTGCAACTATATGAAACACTTCTAATGATGCTATCGGAGGAGCTTGGAAAAGTTACTGTTTTGGACTGCAACTCCCAGAATCCACCAGTCAAAGTGGCCATTGGGATGGTCATGATTAGTGGAACTCTCATTTCCACAAGCCCTTTGTTCTAACTTTCTCAGTTGAACAGGTAAATTTAAATCCACACCTGCAACAACAGAAAAAGTAATCATATTTTTTATCCGGGGTAGAAATTGTGCACTCTTCCAGAGATTTTTGGTCCACATCTCCCATTGGCCCTACGCAGTATAGTTAATGGTGAGGAATTTAGGAGTTGCAGTCTAATAACATCTGGAGGGCCATGCCATTCCCACTTCTAGTTTATTACATAAATTCAACCAACACTGATAGTTCCCACTGGAAAGGGATCTAGGGGTGAAAGAACAACCAACAACAAATAGATAAATAACAGCCAAAAATATGATGTGGGAGCAAAAAAAAATGCCAATGCAATTCTAGGTTGTATCAATAAGAGTACAGTATCCAGATTGAAGGAAATACCACCATCACTCTGTTCTGCTTTGGTTACATCTCATCTGGAATACTGTGTCCACTTCTGAACACCTCAGTTCAAGAAGGAAATAAACAAGCTAGCATGTGCCCAAGGAAGGGTAACCAAGATGACCAAAAGTCTGGAAACTAAGCCTTATGAGGAACAGTTTAGGCTCCTAGGCATGTTTAGCTTTTAGAAAAGAAGACTAAGACCCTTTTTGCATGGCATTTTCAATGCAAAAGGGCCCCTCAAGTGTCACGCACATGTAAGGAGCGGTCCATATGACACACTCACATTTGTGCGACGCTCCAGAGCCTGGCAGGGACCACTCACACACTTTTTCATTTTCGGTTTTAAGCCGAAAATGGTGTGTGGTCGTGCATTGCTCCGGGGCCCTGCAAGCATTTGCCTTGCATGCAGAGCCTCGGGAGCCGGGCTGGTCGTGCTTCCTGTCCAGTGCAGGCTGGGAAGATCCCAGGCTGCGCTGCGAAAGAAAGAGGCGGGGCTGTCGCACAAGTGGGCGGCAACTGTGGAGCGAGAGGAACCAGGACACGAGAGCCTCTCACTGGAGGCTGCTTGTGAGAGACCCGCACCCCAGCACCTCGAAAAGGTAAGGTGCGAAAAAGGTCTAAGACGTGATAGCTGTCTTTAAATATCTGAAGGAATGGCCCATAGAAAATGGGACCAGCTTGTTTTTTGCTGCACCAGGAACTAGAACATGAACCAACAGATTCAAATTGCAAGAAACACAATTTCAGCTAAACATTAGGAAGCATTTTTTTTAACCGTAGGAGTTCTTTGACAGTGGGATGGACTATGTTAGAGGCAGAAGAAGGTAGGCCATTTCCGCACTACTCTGTTATAGTGCTACTATTCCACTTTCAATATCCTGTGGAATTCTCAGATTTGCAGTTTAGGGAGGGGCCTTTAGAATTCTTAACCAGAGAGCTCTTTGGCCTCAGTAATCTACAAATCCCAGAATTCCACAGAATGTTGAAAGTGGAATAATAGCAGTAACAGTGTAGTGCAGAAATGACTGTAGTCTCCTTCTTTGGAGGTCTGTAAACAAAGAAGTTAGATGGGAGTCATTCAGGAGAGCTTTAGCTATATGTTCCTGCATGGCGGAGGGGTGGGCTAGATGGCCCTTCTGGTCCCTTTCAGCTCTTAAGTTCCTATGATTCTCATTTAAATGGAAGAAAGGAGGGGTCTTCCATTTTGGTTAAGAAATATTCTTTGGCAAGTTATCTTTGCCACATGTCTTGAAGGGCAACCTATTCCTTACTCTCCCTTTACCTTTTCACCTCTGTCTGCCCTGCTTATAATGTAGAGTTTATGATGTAATTATATCAGACACAGCTGAAATAGCGCCCCTTATCACTGAGCTGATTACACTTAACAAGGCATAAACTCCTTCTCTCACTCTCTGCCAGGAGTCCAATTTTAAGCTCTAATTGTTTTATAGGCCCTTTGCACTCAGAGGAAAGGGGCGGAGGAAGAGAGAATAGAAAAATTGTTTCCATTTACATATGTTGTGCAAGACACATTTGTCAACTGCCATGCAGAGCAAAACGCCAACACACACACACACACACACACACACATCATCTACTTAAATGGCTAGAAATAATAGTGAGGACTGTGGATCATCAACTCAGAAGCAAATCAATCCTGGAGGGATAGAATTATTGCCAGTGATTCCTCTACATGAACGGCTTTGGGGCAGGTTGAGGGCAGAGGGCATATTTTGACTTCCATGCCAGAACTCTCTCCCATTTCATTTTGCGTGTTCTCCTTTTCACTTACCACTTCAGGCAGGCCTACCTACTCAGATGATTCTTAAATGAATGATCTTCAAATATGCACTGGTTATTTTAAATGCGTCTTGCTCTTTTAACTGGTATTATGTGCCGAATGTATTGTTCCTTACTTGATCTATAAGGAAAGTCAGGTATGAAATAAACATGGACAGAATTCACTTGGGCAGTTACAAATGTGTAATCGTTAGGGTTACACTCAAACCCTAAAAAAATACATGGGGCCAGACTTAAAATATTAGGCCCACATGGACTACCCCAAGTAGTCAATGCGATTGTAGGTGAGCTCTGAATCAGCCTGGAAAGGTCTCCAACTTTGTCCAAAAGGACTTCTCCCCCTTCAGGAAGAACATAGTCAAAAGCAATTCTTACATGAGCAAAAAGAAGGATTTTTTTATTGTTAAAAGGAGGAGTTTTTATAGATTTGGGGTGACAATGATCTCATAAAGCATACAGTGTATGTGCAAGAATATGGACTAAAAATTCTGGACTAAAATTCTAATACATGGTTGCCCATAAAGTAGCTTCTAGTTAACAATCAACAACGAACCCTGAATCATACATGAATTCACTCAGCAATGAAGATTAAGAAATGTCGTTACAGACAGTGCTGGGAACCCAAGCATTGACTTTGCCAATTAATGTCAGCATAACTTTTAAGTAGGACAAGGGGTTGACAACAGGAACAACCTTTACAGTTGACTAGAATTCAAAATGGAAGAACTTTAGTTAAGCAAATGCAGAGAGACAGAGAGAGAGTTCCTGTAGCTTAGACAGGCAGTACCCTCTATAAATTGAACTGTCCAGGGCACAAAATCTTTAGCAGGCCTGCAGAGCAGACTAGGGGGAATCTGGGAAGTGCTATCTATTTCGTCTGTACTCTTTTACTGCTTACATAATCGGTGTAGTTATATAGCTACACAATGGCTCCCAGGCCCACCTCACTCAATCCCCACTTACTGGGCACCAGCTGCTGCAATCCATGGGGATCTACTCTGCTATCACTCAGAAAGCAGCTGACTCACTTTCCCACCCTTTACCGTGTCTGATCTCCAGTGAAACAGGCAGAAAATGTCTGCTATACTTAAATAGGGCTAAGATCTAAGAGATCTAAGAACTGATGTTGCCTGGTCTAGCTCTTTCTTAAGCCTTGGCCATTTGAAAGTATGTCTGGGCTTAATCTTAAAACAGACATTGCAACAGCCATTTTTCTGAGGACTCGGAAGTCTGCTTTATGAAGATGACATGTGGAAAACATCACTTGAATGTCTCTTGAGAGAGCAGTTTGACCCCTTCCTTTCCAAGCCTCAAAGGAGCTGTCAACCTCTTTTAAAGTGTTGCATTTTCATTTTGTATACTGATTCATTGAAATCCTTCTTGGTCATGATTTTTTTTTAATTCTGTAAACAAAGAAAAAAAGAATATCGAGTAAAGGCTATGCTAGAGTCTGGAGACAGACACTAGCTGCAAGATTTAATTTGGACCCCAAACTGGTGCTTCCAAAAATGGTCTGATTTGGTTAGGTCCAATTCAGAGGCCATCTAGTTCTGTTCACAGCTGAATGCAAATCAAAACTTGGAAATCTGAAGGTTTGTGCCTCCTCTTAATTACCCCTGGATAATAAAAATGCATGTGTGCATGAAAATAGTGTATACATTATGAACAAGATCCATCTAGACTGTTGGTATGGCATAAGTGACAGTGTACCTATGTTCTACATGGATAGATTAGAAGAAAGGATACACAAAAATAGGTTTGTTAGGTAAATATTCACATAAAAACATGTGAAACTTCAAGCAGACTTTAAAAAAAATCTGTGTTAAAAAAATTAATTATAACCCTGGATTATTCAAGCTACCAAATATTTCAACAGGGTTAGTTTATTTAATTCCTGTTTCCTATTCCTATTCAAAGTCCATCTTGAGGTAACATCTGTATTGGGCCAACCAAAAACAGGATAACCCTATAGTATTTTTAAACACCAGATGCAAAAACAAGTTGGAAAAATGAGACAACGAACAAAAGTTAAATCAATAGGTTAATCCATCTCTAATCAGGAGTTTTCTGTTGCTGTTCTGCTTATGTTAAGAGGAAGATAAAATAGCTCTTTTCTAACTATAGCTTCCTGACTGATGTGTCCTCTAAGCCTCCCATGACAGGATGTCAGAAAGTGCCTTTTAAACTCCCAAATTCCCAACAAAATAAAGCATATGATGCAGTTCCCTGCACCAGAAGTCTTTAGGTTTAATAATTCAGCACTTGAAGAAAAGGAAAAAATCTGCTCACTTTTGGTCTACCTACAAACTTCTGTATAAAGGAAGGAAATACGCAAGTAAGTTCACTCCTCTGAGAAATAAAGCTAGCCAATGGTTTTAGATCCTCTACCTTTGCTCAAGGGGGTCAGATTTCATGTCCATATTATCCTCAAGAGGAAGGCAGTTTATCAGAAAGCTCTGAAGCCTAGAGAAACTGTTCGGTCATTCACTAGGGTCTTGTAGAAACAGAAAGAACAATATGAGGTTGATGAAGAAAGCCAATTCTCACTAAAATCAAAACAGTGTGAAATAATACAACCAGTAGAGGACTGAACCCTTCACAAAGCGATGAAGATGGTAAGGCAACCTGAGATGATGATGATGATGATGATGATGATGATGATGATGATGATGATGATTGGCAACAGACAACACTTAGGAGTTAGTCAGGGCCTCTTCATGTTACACAAGTATAGCACTATGATTCCACTTTAACTACTATGGTTAGCTTCTATGGAATCCTGGAATTGTAGTATGGTGAGGCACCAGAGCTTTCTGGTTCTCAATGTTGCTCCCTAAACTAGAAATCCCAGGATTCCATAGGTTGTTGCCAGGGCTGTTAAAACAGAACCACAGCAGTATAATTGTACAGCATGAAAGCACCCTTGCTGAAGCATTAAACTTGTATAACATGAAAGGATCCATGATGAAGCAGCCATTTTGAAAACAGCAGATTCATTTCCCATGCCCCAGCAATAGCAATACAAAAAAGGAAACCCAGAAAAGGCAACCTTACAAATTTCAAAGCACTCCACATCAAAAACCTAGCCTGAAAGCCTAGCCTGAAAGCCTAGCCTGAAAGCCTGTCCTTTCAGACAACATGCATAAAATATGAAAAGATGAATCATACAAGACTTTCCTGGCTCAAAGGCACAGAACTAAGAACTAATAGAGATTTGAACCTTGGTCTCCAGAGTCCTAGCCCAGCACTCAAATCACTATACCATGCTGGCTCTCTAGTCATGTCTAGCATGGCCCAATATCCAGGAGGAGTGATACTACATGGTAGACAGCTGTTAGGGCATGACCACTGAAGGACCCATTTATGAAAAGCCAATGGCCATGCTGGCTGGGGGTTCTGGCAGTTGTTGTCCAAAATAGCAACTTTTCCAAGCTCTGGGAGAACATGGATTGACTGAATTTTCTGACATTTTCATTTTTACTGTAAAGCAGCCATGAGACTTCAGTTTTGGCTGGACATGTTGTCCTTTTGCCTGCTGTACTTTCCCAGTCTAAATGTCTTTCCTCTGAAGCTGCTATTACCTCTGCAACAGAAGGAACACAGGTTGTCTTATTTTCTATTGCAAAGCTAATAACAGCTCATAGAGTGATTTTGCTCAGAAAAAAGCTGTAGGTAAAAGGGTCCAGTGTCAACTCATCAGTCAAATCAGAACCCACAGTACCTGCTATAAAGTAAAAAATGAAAATGTCAGTTGATCTGATTATAGATTTCTTGTATTGTATGCAATGCTCCTCTTACAAACGTACTGGTACAGCTAAAACCTGCCTCCCCATGCAATTAGAGGCCAATTTCCTCCAATAAATGTAGCCACAGTACAATATGTGTAATGGTCCTAGGTCATAGAGACACATTGTTTGCTCAGGTTAGTTATACCAAGCTCTAACAAGAAAGCATTGCACAATGCTCACTCTGGGAACAGAAACTGATTTCCTTTTAATTCTAGTCATTCTAAAGAAAGAGGGTTCAGTAGATGATCAACCTGGAAAAGGAAGACCATTTGCTGGAACACAGCAAAGGAAGCATTGTACCGAACTTAGACATTTTTGCAAAGCCACTAATTTTGGATAATGGAGACAGTCCACTAAATGGAGAATTACCATGTATACCAATAGTAGAGAAGTTATAATCTCTGTTTAGATTGCAGTACTTTTGTGGGCCTACCTGCAATGCTTGAAGTACCAAGCTCTGTTCTGGGCACATCAGTAATAACAGGTTTGAACAACAAGAGCTATAAACTGATAAGTTTGAACTGATTTACAGGGAAGGTTAAAAGGCTAAGTATATATGAGCTGGGAGAGTAATAAGGAATATTGAATAGAGTATGCAACGATGATTATAGGTGAAAGAGGACATCTCTTAACAGGTATCTGAAGATGAAAGAGTATATCTATTTAAGGAAATAGTGATCTAAAATGAAAAGAAAATAAACTACTGAAATTAAAGTAAATACAATGCAATATTTTTTTAGTGTTGTTAGATCTTGGAACAGCCTACCAGAGCAAGCAATAGGGTCAAGGTTCTATTTAATACTGCTGGAGCATAAAGCTCTGCCATCGTATTTACATGAAGGTCCAAGATGGAGACAGCTGCCATCTGACCAATGTCATGATGAAGGTTTCCTAACGTAACCTATGCCAAGCCCAGTGGCTGCTTATGTTGAGGCTGGAACCCAATGGAAGCAGTTGCTCAGCCAGGTGGAAACCATTGCACAGAAAATACCTCACTGAACAATCCCCACCCAAAGTAAGCTCCAGCTACAGTAGCATATGTCACCAAGAGGATTCCAGCATAGGTCTTCAAGACATTGGACCATTAAATAAATTGTTATGTGGTTACATTTATTGTAGGGAGTTGGCTTCAATTTGTTAGCAAGAGCTTGGAAGCATTACATTTTAATCCTAACAGGTTAATATTATCATCACAATACATTTTCATTCATTAACATTAAGTGTTTCCATGAAAACCATAAAATCGATCGATTACACTAAAAATAACTGACATTATTTTTATTTTTTTTTAAAGAAAACACTTTAATATGGCCAGGAAAGGCTAATCCCCTCCCTCTCCAGAAAATTATGGCCAAAAGTAACAAATTAAAATAACACGAAACACTAATTGTTCCTGAGACAATTAATGTTATGCCATTTAATGATTAAAATAACTTTTGAAATTGCTGTTAAAAATTTAATGAATGAGGGGTAGCCAATTCATTATAAAACTAATTTTAAACAAATTATTGCCAGGCTCTGAGCCTTACCGACCTCTGTTTTTGTGCAGCGGTTGGATATTAACAGCTGAGAACGCTGCAAGCAAAGATCAGGGAGAGCTTTAGCAAACCTAGGAACAGGAGGCAGAACTTCAAATGCAACTGAGTTGTATTTAGTGAGATGAAGCAGGGAGGGAGACCATGAGGAATGAGAGCACTTACAGAAGGCTTTCTAGCTGTGGCCTGGCTCTCACTAAAGCTATTAGCCTCTCTTGCTTTCCAAAGCAATATGCAAGCTTCGCACATACAGGTAATGAAACTGTAAGCAATTATCTCTCCCTATGGCACTATTGGGGAGAGCCTGTTCAACTTCTGGAATGTTTACCACCAACCTAACTGTGCATTAAGTACGTTCTGTTCTGTCTTTCATTTTTCTGCTCCAGTCCTAAACAAGATTATGTGGAAGGAGGTATCAAGTGAATTTTCCTCTGCATAATCTGTTTAGATCAGGGCACATTTGTTAAAATGTTTCCTTGCTGGTCTGTATATCTACCATAGATTTATAGATTTATTTTATTTATTTTTTTGCTATGATTCTATAATATGATTTGGCATGTAGCCCTCCTGAGTCAGACCAATAAGCCCATGCACATATCTTAGTTACAACCTTATTTTAGCTATAACTGTGTGCACAGTGCACACACACACGTGCCTTCAAGTCTCCTGTTGACTTATGGTGACCCCATGAATTTCACAGGGTTTCCTTAAGCAAAGAATACTCAGAGGTGATTTTGCCAATTCCTTCCTCTGAAATATAGTCTACAGAACCTGGTTTTCTTTGGCAGTCTCCCATCCAAGTACTAACCAGGGCTGACCCTGCTTAGCTTCCAAGATCAGGCAGGATGTGGTGCCTTTAGGGCATCTAGGCCCTGATATAGTGTTAAATATAAAGGTAACTTCTCTTTCCAGCAAAAGAATTTCCTTAGAGCAATCCCAAGGAACAGAGAATGAGAATCGAAAAGGATCCAAGCAGAATGAAGTTGCTACCTTTTAGGTCTACCAGTGTAAGGCCATTTCTTTAAGGATTATAGCATAAGAGTAAGGACAGAATACAGATGTGTTGGGTTCTGTTTCCCTGAGAAAATACCCATTTTGCAGCTCCTAAGACTCGCAAGAGAACAAGGCATGTCTTGATTTGGAAATACATTCCTGAAGCTTACTTTGCAGTACAGGAAAGTTGTGTCCATGCATTCATTTAAAACAGGCATGCAACTAAAAATGTGTAAAAATAGGGATGTGTGTGTTAGTCAGTGGGAAAATTTTGATAAAAAGGCTTGTATTTATAAAAATGTACACTAACAGTGAATACGTTTTGGGGGGGGGGCGGAAACAGTATACAAAGTTCTATTCATAGAATGGGGGAGTCCTCCTATCTAATACGGAATTGGGATCATGATGAGAATGGCAGCACAATTCTGATACAATTCAAGGAAGATGGCACTGACAGTTTTCCATTTCCAAATGCAGAACTTTCCAATGAAGGAACATGGTGTTAATATGAATCAAGAGGCAACATTTTGGATCAAAATGCAGGCTGCAGGGGAGGCTGAATTTTTATTTGTGTCATACGCATGTATAATTTACCTTACACATGCACTATTTTTGCTGTTGTGCAATGGATTTATTTGATTCATAAGTAGAGAAACAGAGTTCCACAAGTATAACCATTTTGTACAGGGCTAAATCTTATTGTTAATCCAAACAGAGCAGAGCCAGTGCATCAATTAGGTTTACCTACATGTAGTCTCATAAGTCAACAATCAATTGAATTGTCTAGTCCAGTTGGGACAAACTAACACGACTCCAGCCATGTAGATGCATAGTTTGGATGCTGCCTAGGTATTTGTTAATGCCATCAATGTGCCATGTTATTCACTGGGATTGTAGAAACAGCCATGTACTGCACAATGGGACAATAGGCAAGTACTCTTGGAGATGCACAACTGGTCACACAAGGTTAGTACTCAACAGAAGAGTAGCGTACTGCAACCACTGTACAGTTTTCACTACACAAGCATGATGCTGGATCTCAGCAAAAGCAGCCTACTCCTACTGTGCTGCTTCAATCCCTACGGCAGTGATAGTCTTCTGCTGATGGAAACTGCAGTGCAACAACATCTGTGATCCAAGCTAGTCTCTGCTTCTCTGGCTTGTTTCAACCTGATCTGCACCTTGGATAACTCCAGTCCAAAAGGTGGAAGCTGTTAGTGCTGTTGCCTATTGTTGTGGTTGTTGTTGCTGTGTGCCTTTAAGTCATTTCCAACTTATGGGGACCTTAAGGTGAACCTATCACAGGAGTTTGTGGGCTGCGCGTATGTGATGCGCCCAAAGTTACCCAGTGGATTTCCATGGCACTATTGCAATTAAAAATGCCTGAGGTGGTGTCTTGTTAGGAATATGTGGGCCGGGCAACCATTCCTTTTCTGATAACTCCTATTATTTTTGTACAACTACAAGGGACTCATGTTCCTGTAGCTCCCTTTTGTTAATCCATATTGTAAATCATTGGGTTTTTTCAAACCTTACTGTTTATTTTGTGACTTTTTAACAAATGATCTTGTTATGGCTTGTAACTGTTGGTGAATTCTCTGGAAAATTTACTCTCTTCCCTCCCTTCCTTCCTTCCTTCCTTCCTTCCTTCCTTCCTTCCTTCCTTCCTTCCTTCCTTTTTTTCTTAATGTTGATGTTGCTGTGAGCATAAAAACAAATTGAAAGTGATGATGGTATCAACTTAGTTCACATAACAGCTATTATAAGTCTCTACTTGCTAGGGGATTCTGGGATTTGTAGTCCAAAAAGGAATTTAAGTTCAGAATAATCCTGTGAGGTAGCTCAGACTAAGGCCCTTTCCATAGTACCCTCCCATCCCACCATAAGGACAGGAGAAGGACAGGACTACATCAATGCTTCATCACAACATTGTCATGGTGTCCTGTCCTTCTACCATCCCCAGCACAGCCTGGGAAAGTACCCAGAAGGAAGAGGTATGGCCACTGTGCTCCTTTCCATAGGGAGCCAACCAGTGAGGAGGGGAGCACTCCCATCATGCTCCCCTCCTGGAAGATCCACTGCCGGGATCCCCACTGGATGACTTTGCAAAAAGGTAGAGTGCAGAAAGGACCTGAGGGACAGTGATTGTCCAAAGGATACCTAGTAAATCCCATGGCTCAGTGAGGACTTGAGCTGTCTTCTGCCAAGTCCCACTTCACCACTATAATCACCCTAAATGGAAACAGAGCCCTATGAGGAACGGTTTAGGGAGGTGCATATGTTTAGCTTGGGGAAGATAACATTGAGAGGTGATATGATAGCCATCTTCAATTATTTGATGGGAGCCTGTTTTATACTGCTTGAGAAACCAGCAGAAACCAGAAGAAAAGAGATTCCATCTAAACATTAACAAGAAGCCTGTTTTATGCTGCTTGAGACCAGCAGAGACCAGAAGAAAAAAGATAACACCTAAACATTAACAAGAAATTCCTGATGGTAAAGGCTGTTTGACGTAGAATCGACTGCCTCAGAGAGAGGTGAAGTTTCCTTCCTTGGAGATCTTCAAACAGATTGTATGACATCTATCAGGAGTGCTTTAGTTGTGTACACCTGCACAGTGGGGCTAGAATGGATGGCCCATGAGATGCCTTCCACCTCCATCATACTATGAGTCTACAAACAAATATGTTGTTTTTTCCCAAACTCTGTATCTTTTTTTAAAAAAAAATCCTTTTTACTCCCTGAGTATTATTGCTGTATAAATGACACAGACTGTGAAAACTGATGGAGCCTTTATCTTCACTGTGTTCTATTTCTTCCCTTCCCTCCTTCCTTCTTTTCATGTTCAAGGTGGGAGAAAATGAGCTTTAAAAAACTGGAATGCAGGGGGGAAATGAATTGACAGGCTTTGCCATCCCAAGAAATTAGGATGTATGGAGAGGGCAGTTTTCCTTTACTTTCAGTGGATGATATACATAGTATATCTTTACAGCCTTGGAAAAAGTGACTTTGCCAACTAGTACTCTTAAGAATCCCCCAGCTAGATGGTTCTTGGAGTTGTAATTCAAAAACAAAATAACATTTCCTAACTCTTGCCATTTCTGCACTACACTCTTATAGTGCTATTATTCCACCTCCAACATCCTATGGAATCCTGGTGTTTGTAGTTTGGGGGGGCATTTAGAATTCTCAGCCAAAGAGCTCTTTGGCCTCAGTAAACTACAAACCCCAGAATTCCATAGGATGTTGAAAGTGGAATGATAGCACTATAACAGTGTAGTGTGGAAATGGCCTCTGTCTTATACAATATCAGAATGACTTGGTCTGATTTACTCTAACTGTCAGGTCTCAGGCACAAGTCTTCTCTGGCTCTTCTATCTAGGCTTCTTTAATTCAGTGCTATGTGATGTACTTGTGTTTTGTTGTTGTTGTGTATCTTGAAGTCATTTCTAGCTTACAGCAGGCATGGGCTACTGCTGATGGAAACTGCAGTGCAACAACATCTGAAGGGTTAGAAGTTGTCCATCCCTGATCCAAGCTGGTCCCTGCTTCTCTGGTTTGTTTCCACCTGGCCTGCATGTTAGATGAGTCCAGTCCGAAAGGTGGCAACTGTTAATACTGCTTGTTGTTGTTGCTGTGTGCTTTCAAGTCATTTCCAACTTACAGCAACCCTGAGATGAACCAATCATGGGATTTTCTGGGGCTGAAACTGTGAGAAACACCCAAGGTCACCCAGTGGGTTTCCACTGCCAAGCAGGGAATCAAACCCTGGTCTCCAAGGTTATAGACAAAGGCCCTTTTCGTACAGCATTTGCCATGCTAAAAGGCCCCTGGAGTGTCACGTGACTGCGAGGAGCGGTCCACACGATGCACTTGCAATCGTGCAGCGCTCCAGGGTCTTGCAGGCACGATCATGCACTTTTTCATTTTCGGCTCTGAGCCGAAAATGGTGCATGATCACGCATCGCTCCGACGCCCCACATGCAACTTGTCACACATGCAGAGCTCTGGAGCCACGGCACTCGCACTTCCTGCCCCAGGCTGCACTGCAGAGGAAGAGGAGGGGCTGTCATGTGAGCAGGCAGCAGCTGCAGAGCTGAAGGAACCAGGACGCGAGAGCCTCTTGCTAAAGGCTGCTTGTGCGATCCCTGCACCCCAGCTTCGCAAAAAGATGAGTTGCGGAAAGGGCCCAACACTCAAACCATTATGCCACACTGACTCTCACTTGTATTTTACTCATGACAAATACAAGCTTTTTTCTTCTGAGCAGGAAAGGTCTTGCCTCCTTACAGAAACACTGATCGAACCCTTAGTGATGACCTATCTTGTTGACCCTGTCTTGCATTCAGTCATTACCCACAGGAGTCTTTTTTTTTTTTAACCTCTATGTTTTGAAGGCTGGGGATCATTGGCTTTCCAGATGTTTTGGATTACAGTTCCAAGAATCCCTTACCAACCATGTTGGCTTGGAGGTCTTCGATTGCAGTCCAAACATCTGGAATACCAAAGGTTCCCTACCCTTTGGAAATGATGTCTGCCCTTAATGCACAGATTTTGAAGCTACAGCAGATGATATCTCTCTATTACAAAGCCAAGAATTTCCAAATAGAATTGTATCAAAGTTACACCTGGGAAACCCTTAAAACAACAAACATCACATTAATTGCTTTCACAGATGGTGGGGAAGCAATCGGCCTTGTAAATACCAGTGACAATAGAGATATAACATTCAAAGGGAGCCAGTGAGAAAATAATAAAATGAGATTCATCTTGGAAGCAATTTGAAACACTGTCAATATTTTTTAAAAAGGAATCCAGGATGCAATGATAATTGAAAAGGGTTTTTGACAGTGGCACAGGAGAGTAAATTAAAAATGACTATGCCAGGCAATAAGAGAGAAGATAATGGCCATAGGACTTGTGTCCAAGTCATATCTGCACAAGGAAGATGAGCCATGATTGACAACTGTCAGTGAAAATTTTCCCAACAGACTGTCCGTGGATGCTAAAAGGGTTCCATGTCACTTCATAATAATGAAGTCCTGCTCCCAACCATATTGGATGTTCTTTATGCTAACCAACAGAGTTGAATTTTACAAACTATGGAGTAAACAACTCTGCTTGGCACTTCCTAATTGTTCAGTTGTCCAATGGTGAGAAGCCAAACTATCAACACTAGTATAGAAGGAGATTATAGAGAAAGACAGGCAGGCAGCTGAGCCATTGTGGCTGAATATCAATGAAGGCTTAATCTGCCCAGTTCTAGCCCTACAATGGAGCATTTGTAGGATTTTGAAAGCTACTGAGAAGAAAGAAAGAGAACTCACTTACAGGAACCATACATCAGTGAGGCAGCAGTAGGACTGAAGTGGCAACTTGGGATGCACACATTGAATCTCCAAAATCACTTTTGACTGAAACTTGGGATCTTTCCATAGGACCATGCTCTCACACATCATTTCATCGCAACCCTGGGAGCATGTCCCCAGAACTCCTTTCCACACCTGACCGGTTGCTTGCAGAAAGGAGCACAAGGGAAGCTCCCTCTTCCTTCCACACTGCAGCTGGCCTTCTTCCTATGCTGAAGTGGGGAAGCATTAGACCCGCAGTAGACTTTGGAGGGTCACATCCTCCTGCTAAACAAACAAATAAAGTTTTCTTTCCAAATGCCCTCTAGGGACAAAGGGGCATTTTTGCCATGTTTTAAGCCTCCTCTGGGCCAGTAGCAACAGGAAGCATGAATCACTTCCTGTTTTTTTAAGGACTTTCTTGGGGGCTAAATTCGCCATGGGAATGGCAGAAACATGGCAAAAGTGCCCCTCACACCCACAAGGAGATATACAAGAGGAAAGTTATACCTGGAAGGCCCTGGAGGCCACAGAAATGGCTCTGGGGGAACATGCAGTCTACAGGCTGCACTTTGCCCATCCCTTTATTAGCAAATACTAAAGAAAGTATATATTTAAAAAATGGTCATTGTTTTCTTTGTCTGTCTATGTGTCTGTGGAAGAACTACATTTTTAAGTGCTATTTATTTGTTTGAGCCAGCATGATGTAGTGGTTTGAACAGTTGACTATGACTCTGGAAACCAGGGTCCAATTTCCTGCTTGGCCCTGGAAAACCACCAGATAACCTTGGACATGTCACATACTCTCAGCCCTAGAAAACCCATGATAGGTTCACCTTAGGGTTGCCATAAGTCAGATGAGACTTGAAGGCAACAACAACAACAGCAACAACAACAGCTTGTTTATTTATATTCTTTTTCATCTCTATTCTCTCAAGTTGTCTTACAATAACAAATCTAAAATAGAAGATGACAACAATTCAAAGACATAGACATAGACATAGACATAGGGCCTTTCGCACTACACTGTTATAGTGCTATTATTCCACTTCCAACATCCCATTCAATTCTGGGGTTTGTAGTTTACTGAGGCCAAAGAGCTCTCTGGCTGAAAATTCTAAAGGCCCCTCCCTAAACTGCAAACTCCAGGATTCCATAGGATGTTGAAAGTGAAACAAGAGCGCTATAACAGTGTAGTGCAGAAATGGTCATAGACAGCATGGAAGACAGAATAGAACTTTGCAGAATGGCTAGTAAGTACAAGTATGTGCAACCGAAGTACAATACCTAAGCACTATCTTTGGAACCAGCTATTCAGGTAAGAACAGGACCACAGGACCACAGTCTCCCAATCCACAGAAAGTTTGCCAGAAGTATATTGCAGTCAATGGTATAGAAAGGTACCAAGAGGTCAAGGAGAATTAGTAGGAACTATTACTCTGCTGGAAAATGCTATGTACTCAAGCAACCAATTTATTGCCAGAAATCAGGCTGAAGTCAGACTATTTAGATTATAAACCTAGATTGTGGGGGTGGATCCACTTGTATGTTGAAACATGGACACTGTTTGTTTCACTGTTGTTGGACGGATGGGAGTAAACACTATTGGAAGTATAGTGACAGTTGTACAAATAAATGGTATAGTATCAGAGGAAATAGAGGTGGAGGGAAGTAATTAGTGTTTTCTCATGTATTTTTTTTTATTATATGCTTTGTTGCTTCCTTTCCTGTAGATTGATATTTTCAGCTTTGATTTCAGTTCCTCCCATATACCTCTCTCGTTCTCGCTCTCGCTCTCTTTCTCTCTCTCTTTCTCTCAGTCATGTAAGCAGAGGTACTGAATCCCATCTTTTCTCTCTCCCAGATATATACTTCAATGTAATAACATCTTCTGTCACTGAAGGCCGTCTTTTGCTGTTGACGCCACACTATACCACACAAGGACAGCATTAGGATTCCACTTTTAACAGCCGTGGCTGCCATTCTATGCAGTCCTGGGATCTGAAGTAGTATTGGAATGCATTTGTAATGCTTAGTCAGAGAAACAATAGACCTCTCTGGCTAAGTATTCTAAACATTCCTACATAAACCATAGGCCCAAGAATTCCATAGAATAGAACTATGCAGCTAAAGTGGAACCACAGTGCCATAATTGTATGGAGAGAAACGGCTCTTGTCTCCAAAAGATCAGGAACAACAAATGCATGCAAAATTTTAGCAGAGAATGCTGCTGACCTTGTTAGCCTTTCATCTACAGAACTTGGAACTCTTTTTTTCTTTTTTTCCAATTTATTTTTATAAAAAATACATATAATAAAACCGTAACGTACATATTATTCATTTCTGTTTGATCCAATGTACAGTTATTTACATATTTACATTTTTTCATGGAAATGTTTACCGTATTTTCACCTCATACATGCATATATAATATTGTTTTGTTACATTTCCTCGACCTCCTAGTCCTCTCTACCAGAGTCTTATCCCATACTATTTTACTTTCTCGAAACTCCCCAATATCTTATTATATACCTAGTCAAAGTTTACCCATAATTTTTCTCTCAATTTATCAGTATGGCTTGACCTTTTCCAAAATATCCTTTCCTCTTAAGACATAATTTCAATATTAAATTTTAATATTATATTTAAACATTCCTCCTATAGAATACAGTTATTCGTGTGTGTGTGTTCTTGTACCCCCCTATAATAACCTCTTTCATAATATCCAGTTAACAATATCCAAGTTAGCCCCAATATCCTTTTGTCTTCATGAATTGTACAACTTGCAGCCACTCGTTCTCGATTACGTCTGTGCTCTTCCCTTTTAAATATGAAGAGAAGACATCAAATTGTTTTAACTCAGTTATTTTTTGGAGCCACTGTTCTATCTCCAGAATTGTCGGTAATTTCCAAGTTCTAGCAAATACTATTCTCGCCGCCGTCACTAAGTAAAGTATTACTCTTTTATTTTTCGTTTGGAAAGTCTTATCAAACATAAATGTCACATTTAGAAGATATAATTCGGGCATCATAGGGAAAGATATTTTGAATATTTCTTTCATTGTTTCATGAACTTTAATCCAATATTTTTTTTTTGCATTAGGGCATGTCCACCAGGCATGGAAGAATGTACCTTGTTTTTCTTTGCATTTCCAGCATCTGTTGTTCCCAATTTTATATATTTTATTAATCCTTTCAGGTGTTAAATACCATCTATACATCATCTTTATAAAATTTTCTTTTAGATCCTGCAAGCTGGTAAATTCTGATGTATTCTTCCATGCCACTTCCCAATTTTCTAAAGAAATTTCATGCTGAAGATTTCTCGGGGAACTCTTTTTTCAAAGTTAACATGTGAGCATTAACATTAATGAATGTTGATGGAAAAGAGTACAGTCAGCCCTCCACATTTGCAGGTTTCACTTTTGTGGATTTGATTATTCACGGATTATCTGCTGTCACGTCTGCTGCCTCCCTATGCCATTTTTAATAGGGACTGCAGGCCTCATGAGACTGAGAAACTGCAAACAAGGCTTGTAAGTACCTGTTAAAAATGGTGTGGGGCAGCAGTGGAGGTGGCAGTAAGCCCCACCAGGCACCCAGTTCTGCCTTGTGAAGGAACTCTGATGCCTCAAAGGAATCCATGGTGGATTGAATATGGTGACCATACTTTTTTGTGTGTTAAAAATGATTTGGGAGGGCCTAGAGTTATTCACAGTTTTTCCACTTTCACGGGGGTCCTGTGCCCCAAACCCTGGTGAATGTGGAGGGATGACTGTATTATGAATACCATGTGCTGCCAAAAAGACAGATAGACTCCTAGAGCAAATCAAACCTGAATTTTCCCAAGAAGCCAAAATGACTAACCTGAGGCTATCATACATTGGACACATCATGAGATGATCTGCCTTCTTGGAAAAGATTATAATGCATGGAAAAGTGGAAAGTAATAGGAAAAGAGAGGGCCCACATAACAAATGGATTGATTCAATCGAGGAAGCCATGGCCCTGAATTTGCAAGACCCGAGCAGAGCTGTTGAAGACCAGGGCTTTTGTAGAGCTTTCATTCATAGAGTTATCATAACCCTAAGCCAACCTAGTGGCAAACAGTATCAATTATCCTTTTTAAAAAATGCATTGTTCATAATTATAATTTTACTTCATTTCAGAATCATCTAAAAATAGGGGGAAAAATGCCTCATGGACAAAAATCAACCGAAATTAGCTCCCCAATCTAATATCCAGCAGTGACAGGTAAATATTACTAACTCCCCCACCCACCTGTATTAGTGTTTCCAGTTCTTATATTGTTCCATAAAAAATCAGGATTGGGAGATGAGAAAACTGCCAGTCATCTCATACGGTTAAGTAAATGGCAATCATCCCAAAAAAATTCAGCAAAATTTCCCCCAAGAAAACCACTTAAAAATGAGAGCCTGTTTTTCACAGAGGAAAATAGTTTGGGGAAATAGAAGAGGGAATTTAAATCCAACTTTTCTAAAGACGTTTGTGATTCCTGAACCACTTTTTGAAGAACAGAGTGGCCACTGAAGAAGATGGAAGTGAGCTATTCCTGCTATAGGAAAATAAAAGATCAAAAGATAAGGTAGATTTTAAAAGAAATAGTTTCTTCTGTCCTGTTCTGGAATTTAGGTCAAATGTGTCTTGGGAAAAATGCAGACACCACCTTTAAACTCCATAGCCAAACTGCTCTGCATCACTAGACTGCATAGTTGTTACTGCACTAGCAGAAAGGAAACAAGAACAGCCATCTTTTCACAGGTTTTTTTTTTTTAATGAGAGCTTATTTTGCTATTGACTATTGAAGCATCACCTGAATGAGCAGGGAGGTAATGGCTCTTCTTCTTTATGTGTCAGTGATGAGACCGGAACTCAAGCCTGTGCTTCATGCAAGGTCTCTGTCTTCTTGCCAAGATGTTGTTCATGAACAAAAGAGAGTTCAGAGAAGAGCTGTAAAAATGATTAAAGGGACAGAAAGTATTGATTGATGAGGGGAAAAATTAAGAGTATGCTTGGCTTGGCTGAACAGCAACTGAGAGGAGATTAGCAGATCACCTTCTCAAAGTGCTTGAAGGGTAAAGATGAGAGAAAAGAGGAGCGGTGAATACTGAGGGTTGGTCCAAGCTGTGAAAATGAAGACTAATGAGATTAAACTGAGCAGAAGGGAAATTTAGACTGGATATCATAGAGGGCTGACTGGTTTTTGACTGTAAGACTGATTAGACTGTGGAACAATTTCCCAAGAAGAAGAAGAAGGAGTGCTTAGGATGACTTATTAAGATGAACAGTTAAGAGTAGACAGGACAATCCAGGATCAAAAACCACCCACCACTTGAGGACTTAATATTTGTCTCAGCAGAGGTGTTCCTACACATTGGACAAAATCCACTAGGATGTTTTCTGCAAGGCTTCCTCATTCCAATAGAGATTGTACCAAAGAACTTCTTGGCTCCTTGTTGTTGATGTCATCATAATTAGTACACAGTTAGATGGCACTCATTTAGGAGTGGAAGCGTCAAATGCACTGCTCTGGCAAAACATAGCTACATTATTTGCTAGGAGTTTTTGATCACACTATTTTCTCCAAGCCAAGTGTGATAAAATTGTTTGAGGGGTTAGCTATTTGTAATGCCAGTGCAGCTTGATGGCCGATTGCTAGACAAAAGGAATAGCACCTCAAGAATGAAACCCAGCACACTGGTGTGCGTGGGAGGGGTTTAAGGATGAAAGGAATACTATATGAGGCAAAGTTTCTATGCGTGTTGGAGCCTTCAGTGAGAAATAGGCAGAGAGAGAGTGAGTGGCTTGGTTTGTAATTAAGCAGCTAAGGAAAAGACACAGGCAATTGGTGTCTGAAGCAGGAATTAAATGACAAAGTCTGTTAGAAATTTAAACTGCTAATGTATCAACACTGTCCTACAACTGAAAGCTAACAAGATTTGCTTAATTCCCACTATTATAAAAAATGTTACAATTTGTTTTACAACTGCCGAGCTGGTCTGAGTTATCTGAAGTCACAATAATAAAGAGAACATGCTACCTTAAATAAACTGGTTCTGAGGAACGATTAAAACTCTAGCCTTTTTATACAAAGATTGTGATAAAAGAGTAGAGTAAGGACAAAGTGATGCTGACAGGGCACCTTATTGGATTGAAACTGCCACACCATCTGAGGGAGAATAAAGGACCCATCACACCAAGTTCACAGAGCCAGTGGAGGCACAGGACCTTCATTTGCAATGTTGTTCACATTCCTCGTGTTGATCTCTCGCTGTCCAAATTCCTCACGTTGATCTCTCACTGTCCAAAAAAGTATTTCCTAGTTGCAGTCTTGCATTTCCAGTTTTACATTAAAATACCCCAACATGTGTTAGATCAGTTACCAAGAGGCATGCTTGTTGTGAGCATCCTACAATCAAAAACTAAACTGGAATTCCTCAGATGCCACATATTATTAGAGACATATCACCAAAAACTTAAATGGATGTGTGGCTTAAAGTAATGGTTATTGGTGGCTTCCATGCCAGTGAATCCATTCTGATCCATTCCAAATCTGACTTCAGGCTTTAAAAGAGCTGTCCAAGGTGCTGAAACCTATTTCTAAAATGAGTTCAGCATCTAGAATATTTCCTTATAGTTCAGATAAAAACCCCGTAGTAGATTCACCATCCCACTGACATGAAAACTATCAGCATCACTGGCTATAAAACAAAGATGCTCAGTCATTCTTCTGTCATAACTTGTAGCAGGTAAAGAAAGACATCTAGTCTGAGTGTCAGTGATATGAAAGGATAACAAATGTGAACATCTATCCCTTAATCCAGCATTCTCTAAAAATGATTTCCACCAGCTTCTTTGTAAGTGGAGTTTCATGGCTATTAGCTAGGATATAGTTATCAATGTTCTAAAACAAGTGCAGAATTCAGGATTTTGAAATTTTCAGCTCTACATTTTAAACCACAAGTTTCTAGCTCTTTGGTCTTTGGTAATAAGTTTGAAAATACATTCATTATACAGCGTTTGGTCTCTCCTACACTGTTAACAGAAACAAAAATTAATTATGCAGATCAAGCAGATGCAGGTATGCCTAATATGCAATAATTAGATTGCAGGGTCTGCATTTTGTTTTATTTGCTTGACACAAACTTTGGATTGCCTTAGGGCAAAATTTGCATTTCTTTTCACATAAGATACAAATAACCCTGGGTACAAGGAGTGTTATTTGAAATACAGGTATATCTAAACATTCCCTTTGGAGCTTTGCAGATTCTGCCCTGCTCAATTTTCTGGTCCTGTAATGGGACCCTTGTTATCTCTATGTGCCACCAAGAACAGAATGGGAGGACAATAGGTGAAAGAGAGTCATCTTCTCAAACTAGAAAATCAGACGGAACTATCCATCCCACATGGAGAGCTTTTGTACTTAACATTGTCCTCATAGTTCATTACATAGAAAGGAAGGCCTCAGACAAAGAGCAAAGATGTGCAAGCATGATACTCAGGCCTCCTTTGCCTGGCACTCAGACACACTGCATACAATGAAGCAGAACAACACTTACTCTTTGCAAGTATACTTCATTATGTCCTTCCTTTCCAACTAACCTTTCTTTCCAATGAATATTGCTTCCTTTAAAAGATCATTAAAAAATTGGAAAGAAATGTTGATGAACTTTTCTAGGACACTCAGACACAATAGTGATGGTTACCAAAAGAAACACCTGATCAGAACAGATATGATAGAAGTTTTGTCATTTTGGCTTCCCAATAAATGTGTTAGGGCAGCTATTTTCTCTTTCACTTATTGCAACATTCCCATTTTCACTCAAAAAGGGCATAAGAAACCAATATTTCAGGTGATGGCGGTTGTTATGAGTCAAAATACTGATGTTTGAGAGAGTGGAACAAGGTGCTAAAATGTACCTGTCTTAGCTGTCTGGGCCACCATGTATAACAGTCCAGCTCTATAGAATCAAAATTGGAAACAAAAGCCAACTAGGTGAAAGAAAATATTCCCCTCCTGTTACACACCACCCATCACTGCTACCAATTGGATGGTTTAGTGAGGTACTTGGATTATCCTGGCCAAGATCTGCCATAGCTCTGGAGGAGGACAAAGAAGTCGGTTGAACTTGACTATCTAGAAAAAGTATTAACATTAAGAATTATTAACATGACCCACAGGGAGTGCTGAGTCCAGAGCAAGGTTGCCTAGGCAGGGAGCTTGCTGCAGGCTTTCAGAATGAGCCCCAGGGACGGTAAGTACAAGGTAGGTTTATGGAATTGGAGCACGTGCTGAGGTGACAGCAAAGGCATCCATCTTTCTTCCCTCCAACTTGGAACGGTGGGGCTGTAATGTGGAGGCTTATCTTGCCTCTCCCAAGCCCCTTGGGTGGGTGCTCTTTGACATGGCTTTGGCAAGGGAACATCCATCATTAGTGGGGGACACTTCTTGGTGCATAGACAAGCATGGTCCCCTCTTTACCCATCCCTGGGAAAAAGCACTGCAGGGCCACTCAGCCTCCTCATCACCATGCCACTTTGGGGATGCCCCTCTCTCTGGTGGAAATGATCCCTCTGCTGAGTGTTGTGCCTGGCCTCCCCCCACATCTGCTCAGGCATGCTGGACCTGATGGAGAGAAACTCCAGAAGTCTGATGGTAGGATGGGGGACGATGGCAGGTGCCTTGCCCCTGAGGGAGGACCCCTTTCCTACATTGGCCTCAATGCTGGTCGCAGGCAGGGGCCAGAGCCATGGAGAAGTCCAGAGGGGCTCAATATGGAAGCCAGGGTGGTAGAGTGGTTTGGGTATTGGATTAGGAACCTGCATACCAGGGTTCAACCATGGAAGCCCACTGGGTGACCTTGGGTTAAGTCACACGCGCTCATCCTCAGAGGAAAGCAAAGGCAACCCTCCCTCCAAACAAATCTTGCCAAGAAAACTCTGAGGCAGTTTCACCTAAGAATCATCATAAGTCAGCAATGACTTGAAAGCACACAATACAACCTGCTAATTTACTAGGACTTTTGCTGAGCTTCTATTACCTTCAGAAAAGGCTTAGACAAAGTTTCCTGAGAACAAAGCAATTTAAATATCCAAAAGAGATTTCTGCTGGTCATAAGGCCATTGATTAACCTTAAATGGATTAAGAGGCCAGGAGATTGCTGTGGTGAGAGAATTGTACCACACAAGCTCATACTTTGGATTTTGGGAATAAGATGCATCTCTTGTTCTCTTTAAAAGGCATGGTGTGATTGAAAAAAAAAGATTTTAACCATTTTTCTCTGTCTGAGGTTCCCTTGGAATAGTCAGCAGCTCCTCATTACTGCAACCAACCCCGTTTAAAAACCTCTGGGCTCTGGCTATAGCATGAAGACTCATGTTGTGACACAGCATGATAAGCTTGATCAAGGAGAAAAGGTGGGTGGTTTTTACAGAGTTAATAGGACTCTTGCTTACATCAGGCACAGTCACTGGTCCCGTTACTTCAGGGTGGTATATTTATGCTGAGTTTAAGCAGGAGCGACTCACAGTTTTGTGAAAGCTATCCAAGGTGCTGAATGGTAGTCCCAAAATAGGTTCAGTACCTTGGATAGCTCACATAAAACCAGGAGTGCCTCCTGTAAAACCCAGCACGGACTCACCATCCCAAAGAAATAGAGGCATCAACTGAGCCTGGCTTAAATCTTGCTGTTTTGTAAAAACAGCTTTACCATCAGCAGCATGAAATGACTGTCTCAAGCAGGAGATTTTGGGCGTTCTGAAAATGCTGAACATTTTAAGTACTTTCAAATATTGCCACTATATTTTTGTTAGAATTTTTGGCCAACAACTCACAATATACCCCAGCCAGTCTAGCTGCTACCCATGCTTGATGGAAAATTCTGAGAGCCATCATCAAAAAAGTAACTTTTCAAAGCTTTGTAGGCTGTTTTTACCTCCAGGGATGGAGAGATGCATTTATGGGATTTCCTGCCTCTTGAGTCAAAATAACTTAGCTTTAGCTAGCTGTGACTGCAGTGCATCCTGATTTGCCAGTGGTTGAATTGGCTGTTTTGTTTTAGGAAGCAAAATGTCTTGGGAAAGCCCTCGTGGTTCAAGAGACTAAAAAATGAAAAAGCTAGCTCAGCACTTGTAGAAATAAATTACTTGGATTTGATATCCCCATTTTATAATGTAAGCATGCATAGACAAGATTATTTTGGGACAGGGACAGTTGACAAACTACTTTACTTCCTATGAGTATGCTCACCCCACTGTTCTGAGTGACAAAGAGTTCTGAGCATACGATGCTTACCCAGATTTAGCTTCTCTTGAAAAGAGGTCACTGGGAACTTATTGACACTTTCAATGTTTGTGTTGGTTCACAAATGTACAAGCTGAGTGTAGGTAAGATGCCCAACTCTAACACTCTAACGCATAGGCAAACTTCACTGCTCCCACACAGAACTCTAGGGAGAGAGCCAAAGGCACCCCAAGACACTCACAAATCTACATCTGTCAGTCCCTAATAACAGAGGTGAAATTTACAGGTCCTGCACACACACACACACACACACACCTCATGTAATGCATCTGCAAAGCACCTTTACAGTTCAGATGAAAGTGACAAGGGTTTTTCCTAAGAACGATGTATACCAGAGGCAAGCAGGAGAAAGTCGAAGGTTGTCATAAAGAAAAAAGATAGCTCAAATAATGTGTGTGAAGTGCTTTGAAGAAATCCACTAAGTATTAAGCACTTCTGTCTCTCATCCCTGAAGCCAGCAAGAAAGAGGTGGTTTTTGGATTAGAATCAGAAAATGTATTTAGAGAATCCTTACAAAGTAGGATCCTCTTTGCAGGTAGCAGCCCATGTGTCCAAGATCTTTGAAGCTCTGATGTGGGCATATATAGGGGAAGGGATTGTTCTTGTATGTGCATGTGCATCTTTCTACTTAAAATATTTTGTTTTTCTAGTTTAACAGCTACCACATCCTTCTGTTTTTTTACTGCAGTGGTAATATTCTCCACTCCTTGTGCCAGCTCTGTTCCTTGATCATTTGACACTCAAAGGTCATCACTTGTTGGGAACAGAAGTGTTGGAGAAACAGCTTCGGGGAATTATTCAGTGGTGAGAACTGGGAACTCGTGCTTTTAAAAGAAGAGCAGCCCTGTTTGTCAAGGATGAACTGTAGACACTTTTCCAAGGTGAATCAGAAATGTGGAACTAAGAGCTGAACCACAAAGACAAAGTCAAGGAACATGTTGAGAGCAGTGATAATTAGTGGCTTCCATGTCATTGGGGCAGTGAATCTGCTCAAGGTTCAGATTATAAAGGAGGTATCCAAGATGCAGTTTGGAGAATAAGGTTCTGAATCTTGGATAAGCACCTTTCAGTCTTAAACCCAGAACTGCTGCATCACCATGTTGTCCTGTGTAACACCAGCTGCCACGTAACCTGGGTCATCCCCTGAAGTTGGAGGGTGAGAGAATTAGAACAGTACCTCACACTACATATCGTTAACCTCTGGAAGACACTGCCACAAGATGTAGTTATGGCTGCCAAATTTAATGGTCTTCAAAGTGGATTGGATAAATTAATGAAGGTTAGGGCCATCACCAGCTATTAGCCAGAAAGGCTGTGTGCCACTTCTAGTATCAGAGTCAGTATCCTTTTATATATTGGTTGTTAGAGAATATACGAGGGAGGGTACAGTTGCTATTGCCCTCCTAGTGGGCTTTCCTGAGGCAACAGATTAGCCAGTGTGTGAATAAAATGTTAGACTTGATGGTCTTTTGGTCTAATCCAGCATGGCTATTCTTATGCTCCTGAACATTAGAAGGAAAGTCTTGACACTAAAAGCAGTTTAGCAATAGAACCAATTGCCTACAGAGGTGGTGGGGGTCTCGTTCTCTGGATCTCTTCAAAAAGATGCTGAACATCTACCTGCTGTGGGTGCTTGAGCTGGAGATCCTGCACTGAGCAGGAAGTTGGCAATAGCCCATGAGGCTAGTTCCAACTCTATGCTTCTACTTTCTTAACAGACACCCAGGTCTGAGCAGGTGATCAAAGATCTATGGAAGAAAAAAACTGTTCCAATTGCAAAATCTATGGAACAATAGAATCAATAATACCATCAGTAGTAAGAGGTAGAGCAGTGACCAGACATACCAAAGACCTTAGTTTCAATTTTGGGCATCACCAAGTAAAAAGGATAAGGAGACCTGATTCCAGTCAGAGAAAATAATGGTGGTCAGAATGCACTAATTATCTGAGTTAGTGTGATGCATCTTCCTTTGTTCAAAACTGAAAGTTTGGTAGAACAACGAAGCTTCATACCTTCTAACCTAAGCAAGAGGTGGCACTGGGCCAAAGGGGTTGCAATAGTCTCTGTTTTTCCAGCCACAGTGTGCAGGTGGCAGAATAGAAAATGAAGGATAAATCCAACAGTGCATGGCACACAATTTAACCTTACATCACTTGCTGGAAGGAGACCTGTATGACATTATGAAATTTTGTCCAAGTCAAATCACATGTTAGTCTGGGCCAACATCCTGGATGCCTTCTCTCCCACACTGGTTAGAAGTGGTGATGTCATTTCAAGTAGGACAAGGATGATTTAGCATGATTGAGGCCTAAACACAAATTCAGGAAGTTACATTACCTGAAGTATGAAAGTAATAACTGCACACATGTATTTTCAGCCTAGGTCTCTATGCAGTCATTGTAGTCCTGTGATGAAGGGAAAACTCCAGGGAGCTGTGGACAGTTCCATGCCTACAAATCATTCTGCCATCTCACGGTAATATCACCACATCTAGTTGATTTTTGCAGTTCTGAAGGGTGAAATCCCTGGCCCAACTGCACCAGGTAGAAAACCTGATGGCTTTCTGACTATTTTAAGCTTCATCTTGGGAGCCGTTCTACAACTCAACAGATTTGAAATCCACCTCTGAATTTATAGTGATTGTGCCCACAGAAATCTGAGGCCATTTCTGCACTACACTGTTATAGTGCTATTATTTCACTTTCAACATCCTATGAAATCCCAGGGTTTGCAGTTTAGGGAGGGGAATTTAGAATTCTCAGCCAGAGAGCATTTTGGCCTCAATAAACTACAAACCACAGAATTCCATAAGATGTTGAAAGTGGAACAATAGCACTATAACAGTGTAGTGTGGAAATGGCCTAAGTCTGATCACATGTTTTCCAAAATGGAGCTAAAGAGTTCCATTATTTTTTTCCTGATCTTTTTCCCTGCTGTGTTAGTTTTCTTAGTGTGAGATAATCATTGAAACTTATATTTAAAGATAAATTCTCCCTTTACCATTCTGTTGGTTTGTTTAGTTAGTTGTAGGATTATGTAAAAGTTCCCCTGATGTTCCTTCTTTAATTAAATTTCCTTACAACATCTTTTGATTCTCTTTAGACACTGCCCTCCCTATGAAGGCTCCTAACAGGGATTTGAAGAAGTTCCCTTCCATCTCTGTTTGTGGATTGAAGATAAATGTCAATACATATGCAGTTATGTTCCCTGATGTCCTAATAACCATCAAAGAGGAAGTGTGGCTTCAGGCAACTCAAAATTGATTTCACATTTTGTATCTTTCCTCTTTTTGCTTTCCTATCACCTCTCCTCATATTTGGATTTGCTGTTTAAAGGCTTGTAGTCTCCTTACCAAGGCTAGAGTTCAAATGTGGCTGCGGGGAAAGCAGAGATAAAGTACTTGCAAGCACATAATCCATGCAAGGGATAGTTCAATGTAATATCATCTTAAACGAGGCAATTGGTTCTGCTGAGTAATATTGGGATGATGCTAAAATATTTTTAAATACTACTACTTTTTAACTTTTTTTTTCAGAGCCAGCATTATGCAGAACTCAGCACTATGCGGAGGTGGAAAAGGAGAAATGAAAAGACATAAATTATCTTCTCTTTTTTCTTCTCCTCTTTTTTTTTAATCAAAACAGAAGAATATTGGCAATGTTCATTAATTTTAGGCCAGACAAAGGAAGTATTTCTTCACATGATTGTTTCCAAAGCACTCTTTTTTTTTTTAAGCCTTCCTGGTTCACTGCATCATGGGTTTTTTAGTCTTCAGACTTCATAAAGGGATCCAAGAATCCAAATAAACATGGGTAGCATATCTGACTGTTTCTGATTAATGCATAACTATTACAGCTCCTATAAATCTAATCAGAACCCGGAGGAGCTGCTTAAAATGTTGGCACATGGAAAGTCCTAAATACTAGACATAAAAACTGGAAACATATTTTAACTGTAATTCCTAAAGATCCACATTAGCCATGTTTGCATGCCCTTCAAAATTTCACAGATTAAAACCAGGGCACGTTGTGGCTAAGCAGCATCAGAAAATAGTCAGGCTGGCAAAAGTTGTTCAGTAAGAACATACAAGCTAGGAGGTGCTGCATCAATTTGCTTTTGCTTGAGCCTTCTGGGAAGGGGAAGATTCCTTTCCTCTCCCCTGTTGAACTGAGTGCAAACTACTTTTGCACTTTGAAGTTAATTTGCACCAGTACAAGTAAGCTGGACACAAAGAGGGAAAATGAGAGTGAGAAGCCAGGACATTTTGAAAGTCATTAGAAAAAGTAGAATGGCAGAAGATTCTTTGAGAGTCTCCCTGCCAAATTGAGATAGTTGCAATGTATACGTCTGCAATGGCTTTCTCAGAGTTGTACTTCAAGACAGCAACATTTCCAAGATCTGCATCTAATGCTTAGAAAATTATACCTCTCAATATTCCCCAATATTATTGAGGATATCTCTCTCTTCCAAGCCACAAACTAGGCAGGTTTCAGGCCTAGGACCTCCACCACCATCACCTCTTGCAATTTTTCCCCTAGCTTCATCCTCATTTTCTTTTTTTTTTCTTTTTTTCTTGTTTTTCTTTTCCTTATCCTTCTGGCTCTGATAAGGAGAGTTATAGAGGAGCTTGGATACATACTGGCCAGATCATCCTGGGAAACCCCACCCCATTCTCTGAGCACCATCACACCAGAGCAGAGCAAATTATATAGCACTTTAATATACCAGTAAGCATTCACACCTATAGCTTTTTCAAATGCACTTTAAGGCCATTAAAGGTGTTTTATTCCACACATAAACAACCCCAAGATGCACAAAACTCCCTTGTATTTCAACATATAAATATTTTACAAGCCCTTTCTGTGAAGTGAAATGTGTATTTTGCAACACAGTGATTGCTTAGTGCTGGATTTTGTTACAGGGGTTTGGATTACAGCCAGCTCCAAAGCAGAGGAGCACCAAGACATCAGCCTCTCACAGGCTGGTTAGAAACAAACTTTCTCCCAATGATCCCAGGGTGTGTGTATGTATGCACCTTCAAGACACCTCTCAACTTATGATGACCCCTTGAAGTTCACAGGGTTTTCTTAGGCAAGGAACACTCAGAATTGGTTTTGCTATTTTCTTCCTCTGAAATATAGCCTACAGGCCTGGTATTTCATTGGCCATCTCCCATCCACGTACTAACCAGGGCTGACTCCACTTAGCTTCCAAAGCCAGACGGGATCTGGGATTTGCACATTTCTTCACAAATTCAATAAAGAACCTGAAATCTAAGGCAAGAAGTTAACATTGGGCGAAACAGGGAGAATAGTGAAAATAGCATAAGTCATCCATCCCACTTCTCAATTCTGTAATTTATATCAATTGTGAGAAGAATGCCAGAGGAGTTCTCTGAATGTAACTGAAGTACTTTCTTAAGGTTCAGGTCAGGGAGAGCAATTTGATATTTATGTTTATGTTGTTTCTTTATCCCAATGGCCTTGGATACATTTCTCAAAGTCTTTCAACTGAAGAGGTGTGTTGAAGATACTGGCCCTTTTCGCACGGGCTTTCCTGAGCGAAATAGCCCCGTGAGCCGTGCGGGAGTGGGAGCGCCGCTCCACACGACGCACTCCCACTTCCGGCGCTCTCACGGGGCTGCAGTGGCGCGAGCGCGGGGTTTTTGATTTTCGCTTCCAAGCGAAAATCACCCCGCGCTCGCGCAACGCTCCCGGCGCCCACCCGCACTTACCTGTTGTGCGGTGCGTCGGAGAGGCGGCCGGGTAGGGCTTCCTTCCCTCCGCTCCTGCGGAAGGAAGGGGTGGGGCGGGGCGCTTGCGTGACAGATGCGATGGCATCCTGCTTCGCGCGGGTGGGGGGCTGCTCGCGACAGCCTCCTGCTTCGCGCGTGCGCGCGGGGGGGGTGGGCACGACTGTCGCTCGCTCCTGGCACGCGCGGGGGGACGGGCGCGACTGTCGCTCGCTTCCCGCGTGCGCGGGGGGCGGCGCGAGAGGCTGCTGCTTCTCGCGCAAGCGGGGGAGGATGGACGCGCGAGCCGCCTCCGCCTCTGGGACGCTGCCACTTCCCCGCTTGTTCCTTCGCCTGCGGAAGGAACGAGCGGAGAACCGGCAGGCTCTCGGAAGAGACTTTTCGCGCAAGCCGCCCACCCCGGCTCACGCAAAAAGCCTCAGTGCGAAAAGGGCCACTGTTTCTATTCTTGCATTTCAGCTAATGATTATTATCAATTGCACATTTGGGGAACAACTACACCATTTCTGTATCCATTTCCTGTGTTTCCTTTAACATTCTGTCTGATGAAGAGTACTGAAAACCTAAAAAGATGGCCCATTTTGTGACCTTTCAGTTTTCCTTGATAAAGATGTTGGTTGGTATCCAATACTGCAGTTATAGTTTCATAACCTAGAGCAATAGATCTATAACTGATTCATATTCAATAAGACTCTGTAGTCTTACTGTTAACCTATGTAGATGCCACCCCAGTCCCTCTTTAAGAGCCAGCTGCTGTACTGGGAGGTCAGCTCAGCTAGCAATTGGGGCACAAGGAAAATGACATTTCTAGCCCTCTACCACAAGCGAGCAAGCCTTTGGCCATGAAAAGCAGGAGTCATGCTACAAGTCCTTGTCACCTCTTTGCTCACCGGAGGAGTGTGTGGAAATGTCACACTCATTGTGTACTGATTGCCAGTTGAATGGATCTCTTTCACCCAATCTGGCAGCCAGCTCATAAGATGGAGTGAAGGTCAGGCCCAAGAGATGTTAGTTAGTTATGTCTCCTTAGATAGATTGCCAATGTAGGATTCTAGTGATTCCTGTTCTGTGGATTATGGCTTAAATTGAATATATATATCTCAAAACAAGGGCCATTTCCACATGAGTCTGTTATAGCATGATGATTCCACATTCAACCTCCTCTGGAATCCTGGGGTTTGCAGTTTCGGGAGGGGCCGGAAAGTGGAATCATCGCGCTATAACAGACTCATGCAGAAATGGTCAAGGATGAGCACTTACACATCAACAACAAAAAAGGAGGAAATAGAGGATTTGAAAAGAGGACAAAGAGGGCAGTGACTTACACGCACATAAGTATAGCATAAGTATATACATAAGTCCCTTTGCAGACATGGCACAAAAAGCTATTCTTTTGCCCTTGTATTCCATCCAAGCACCTCCCACTTCTTCCAAGCACCTTCATTTGTTCCACAAACCCAGCTGAGACTACTGTTTCTCTGTGGTCTGAATCACCTTTCTTACCAGTAAGCAACAGTAGCAAAGACCCCTTGACATCTGCTTGGGGATATGTGTGGAAACACGGAACTGTGCATTTGGATCTCAGTCTATAGGGGATAATTTCTATGTATAGATAGATAAATATTTGCCAGAATCCTAAAACAGCTATTTAGTTACCTCTGCATTACTCTTTCCTGGCCCAACCTCCCCTCCCCACCTATCTTAAGAGCCAACTGCCACATTGGAAGCTGAACAGACCTCCTTTGCCCATGATCAGAATACAAAGAGGGCAACATTTGCACCCTCTCCCAACACTGAGCAAGCTTATGACAAGGCTCCTTTCCGCACTACACTGTTATAGTGCTATTATTCCACTTTCAACATCCTGTGGAACCCTGGGATTTGCAGTTTAGGGAGGAGCATTTAGAACTGTCAGTAAACTACAAACCCCGGAATTCCATAGGATGTTGAAAGTAGAACAATAGCACTGTAACAGTGTAGTGCAGAAAGGCCCAAGGACTTGCAACAAGAGACCTACTTCTGATTGTCACGGCCTCACCAACTGGGGATGAAAACATTGCTTTCGTTGTTCCCTGAACAGATCTCCTTCACCCAATCAGGCAGCTGGATCTTAAGGTGGACTAGGGTGGTATTTACATGTTTCCCATAATACTAAGTAGTCTTACTGAATACAGATCAGCTACGGATCCATAACAGTGGATTACAAATCTGTAACTGCAATATTGAATACCAGCCTATTTCTATAAAATAGGTAGCAATAACACTTCTTCTCACCATAGTGGGGAAGACTATTAAAAGATGACTTTTGTAGAGATATTCATTCTGCTGCCCAGATGGTCACTGTAGATAGGCAACTTCAAGTCCACTGGCCCTCCTTTCTCATGGATCTTAGTTAAAACAGGTTTAAAGGACCTCTTCAAACTGCACAGTTATAGTACTATATTCCACAATAATTGCCATGGTTGAATCCTATAGAATCCTGGGGCACTAGAGGTCTCTGGCTAAGAATTCTAAATACCCCTCGATAAACTGCAATCCTGGTATTCCATAGTATGTTGCCATGGCTATTAGAGTGGAATAAAGCACTGTAATTGGGGAGTTTGAAAAGGCCCTTAGATTTAACAGCCTTTTCAACAGAGGATGCCTTAAAATCAATAAATGCCCTGTAGATAGCCCTTTGAAAAGAGGAATGCCCTCTGTACAATAGGCCATATGGCCACTCAAAACTAATAGAGTGATGTGGCTTCATGCCTCTGCTCCAAACTGGAAACAGCTGAACTGAGAAAGCAACATATTCTATTTTGGGGCAGTGCAGCTCCCTAATCCTGGATGCCTTGCCAAACATGTGAGATACCAGAAAACAAAACATTTATGAGCAACAATAACAAGCAAACAAACAAACAAAAAGAGGAAGAGATTAAAAAAAATGAAAAAGGTGGTGTGAAGCTCCCACAGGATGGTGTGATTCTCTAAGTCTTCACAACACTAATCAAGCCCCGCAGATTCTAATCTTTGCTGTAATTAACTTTATCCAAACGAGCAGCAGGCTGAGTGGCTTTGTTTTGGAGTTCTTCTGGCAATTTAATGCGTCTTGAAAATGACTTGGCAACTTCCTGGAGGAAGAAAGGGGAAAGAAGAAGAAGATTAATGGGATGCCAAGTGTTTATTTCTTCTAATGAAAAGGAACTGCAAAGGAGGCTTTACTGTGGTCACATCCAGAATGAAGAAACACAAACTTGCATTAGGGTGAACTGGGGCCACAACTTTATTTCAACAAAACATAATGATTTGTCAAGGAATCAAAAACATGACAAGCTTTTTTCTTTTGCTGTGTGCTGCTCACTCCCACTGCTGTGGCTGCCTTCAGAGCATCTAGCCTAGGCTTTTCGCAGGCTTCACTTGGTCATCTCTCTCTTTCTTCCTTCCCCCTCAATGTTTCTCAAACCATGACCAGCATCAAGGCTCCACAAAAGGGAGCAGGCAGCATAGGGAAATACTAGCTGCCTAAGTGTTCAGTGTTCAAGGATTCACAAGAGGAAAAAAAAGTACTATTATTTTGTAGGATTTCTATTTTGCAGCTTCCAGTTCTGGCTTCATCCTCCTCACACTACCCTAAATAGCTGTAGTCATAATACAGTACAGTTTTCTGTACAATGTTCTTTCTTGATCTAAAGTGCCCATGGGTTACACCATTGTTAACAAAAGGTACAGTAAAATATATCAGCTCCCCTTTGGCACTTGCTTCCCCTCTCTTTTAATTCTTGGTTTCACTTTTCTCTCTCTCTTGGTCCCTTTCTTCCTACCCCATCCCCCTCAAACTCCTAGCTAAATGTCTGAACCTTCTCTTTCTTTTTCCTTTTCTCTTTTTCTTTATTCCCCTCCACAACTTATGGCTACACTCATCTTCTCCCTCCTACTCTAGTTTCTTCTTCTCTCCCCACGCTGTCCCTCCCACCTTCTGTCCCTTCTCACATCTCTCCTCTCTCCTCCTTTAGTGTCTCCTTCTCCTCAGCTATTCCTCTCTCCCCAATTCTTGTCCCTCCTTCCGCATCTCCCTCTCTCTTTCTCACCATGTTTCTACTTATACTCCAAATGCCTTCTAGCTACACTCAGCATCTTCTCTCTTTCCTGCTTCTTCAATGCTTTTGTCCTCTAAAGAAAACCTTGAAACCAGGACTGGGATATATTCTCAGAATTTTAAAGCTCTAAGTTTGAATAACGTCAACAGGGCTTGCTTCCTAATAGATACACAGGGTCATCTCCCAGGACATCACAAAAGCCTTATGCCTAGGTCTCAGATTTTGGTACTGAAATCCCAGAACCTAGAATGCTACCATTCTCTCAACCCTATTTCCTAATGATTGGCCCATGAGTAGTTAATGCTAAATGGGATAAAAGGAACCTGAACTTGTATCACCTAATCTTTTCCAAGTCTACTCATAAGCAAGTGTAATTGAATTTAGTTAAACTTACTCCTAGATAAGAATGTGTTAGCTCACCAATAAAACCTTAAAGACTAAAGCCAATTGTTAATCACAAACTAGAGTACACTTGCTGAATTACTGAAACTAGCACAAGTGTTGACTAAATTGCCATAGATTCAGCAAGTTTATCCTAGTTGGTACTAAAAAATGGATTTAGGCCAAAAAAAGATTTATTGTAGTATAAACCAGAATTTCTCAACCTTGTACTCTCTGGATACATTGGCCGATAACTCCCATCATCCAAACCACTTAGGGTGATGTGACTTGTAGCAGAAACACATGACATATATGTGAAAATAAAAGAGCAAAAGAGGTGGGAAGAGAACGATATATATCATGATGATCTCTTTAAAAACAGAGTAGAAGAAATATGTGATGGTGATAATTTATTTTTTGATTTATTGGACATATAGCCTGCTTTTCTCCCAAATGGGATCCAAGGCACTTTATAATAATCTAAAAAGATACTACTAAAGCATTTACTTACAAAAGTTAAAAGGAAATTAAATATCACAAATATTAAAACATGCTGGCTTATATATGGTCTATCAGATAGCCTGGACCCAAGCCATTTAGGGCTTTAAAAGCCAAAAACAGCACTTTGAATTCTCCCCAGAAATGGACCAGTAGCCAATGCAGCTGTTTTAACAGGGGATTCACATGATCCTTGTAGCCAGCCTCAGTCAACAGCTTGGCATCAGCATTTTGGACTTGCGGAAGTTTCTGAATAGTTTTCAAAGGCTGCCCCACACAGAGTGCATTATAAACAGGATATAATCAAGGCATGTGTCACCATAGCCAGATCTGACTTCTCAAGGAAAAGGTGCAGCTGGAGCATTAGTTTTAAGTGTGCAAATGTAGTCCTGGCCACAGTCAAAACCTAAGCATCCAGGCTTAGATCTGACTAGGATTATACCCAAGCTGTGAACCTGAGATATCAGGAGAGTGTAACTCCATCCAGCACAGGTTGAATCCCTATTCTCTGGTCATCCCTTTGTATTGATGATGTTGATGATGATGTGGGTCTACGTGGTGAAAAATGAGAGACTCTACATGCACTCTCCGTGAGAAAATAGTTCATTTATCGTGATAGATCATGTACTGAATATTCTCTTCCTGAAAAAAAGATAGCAAAAGAAATATGAGTTTTCAGAAATCAAAGGACTGGTCTTTTCCATGACAGTGGAGGGGGGTGGGAATCATTACAATGATCTTCTTTTTTGTGGGCTCACATATACTGAAGAGAGCATGACAATACTTCTTTTAGACAGTGTGACATTATGTTAGTTTTATAGTCACTCTACCTAAGTGCAGCCTCAGGCAGGCCAAATACAAATATGGGATTCAGCAGATTTAAAAAATAATCAGGTGAAATAATGCAAAAGCCATTTGAAATGTCAAACTTTTTTTTTTTCAATTAGAGTACTGCAAGGTAAAAAGATGAGAGAAAATAGAATGGATTCTCTAGATGGCTAGAATGATTCTTGCAACAAGTCAGTATGAATTATTCTCCCGGCCCTATTCCACCCCACCTTGTTCTGGCATTTCCATTGCTTTGGAATACCTTCCAGGGAGGAAGAGATCTAACACATGTCCACAATAGCATCTGATATGTATGTGTAAAACATCATTGCTGGTCCAAGTTTTACAGAAACTTTCATGGTCTATCTCAGAACAACTGCTAAGAAAGGCATGTTTTGCCTCCTCCAGCAAAGAGTCTGGTGCCACCTTGAAGATCAAGAAATTTTAGTTGTCATGTGCTCCCATGGTCTGCAGCCTATTCCTACAGACACTGCAGTCTGTAAAGGTTTGTGAAAAATAAAGCTTGTTAGTCTTGAAGGCACCAGAAGATTCTACTGTTTTTGCTCCAGAGTCTGTGCTCCTTTGGGAATCTTAGCTTTTGGTACTGCACAGAATGCTGTTGACTATATTACACTGCGGTAGTGCTCACCTGGCTTAGTCTCTATACAAAAGTCTGCAAATGCACAAATAAGTAGCATGAAGGTGTCACAACAATGAGGTGATGCTAAGTGCCAATCTGAGCAAAGCCTTTCATATTAGTTGCAAAAAGAGTGATATCATCCACCAAGATTGTATACAGTACAGTCATCTTCCCACATTTGCTAGGGTTAGGAGCACAGGACCCTGTGAAAGTGGAAAAACCATGACTAATTCTAGACCCTCCCAAACCATATTTAACACAAAAAAAAGTATGATCACCATATTCAACCCACCATGGATTCCTTGAAGCATCAGGGTCCTTCACAAGGCAAAGTGGCTGCCTGGTGGGGCTTACTGCCACCTCCACTGCTGCCCCACACCATTTTTAATAGGGACTTGCAAACCTCATTTGCAGTTTCTCAATCTGACAAGGCTTGCAATCCCTATTTAAAATGGCCTAGGAGGCAGCAGAGGTGACAACAAATAATCCATGAATAATCAAATCTGCAAAAGTGAAACCTGCAAATGTGAAGGGCTGACTGTACTGTAATCAGGTACTCAAATGATTTTTCCCCTTTCTTTCTTTCAAATTAGTACTGTTCTCTGACAGAATTGCCCTTCCCCGACCTGGGTATCTCCAGATGCTTTGACCTAGATTGTCATCATCCCTGACAATCAGCTATGCTGCATGGAGCTGATGGAGCTGGTATACTAATACATGCTGGGAGGAGAGAACAGTCTAGGAAAGATTGCATTACATATAGGTATGGTTATGCATTTCTCCCTCCATTCATTTTACTGTGGTTCCTTTCACCTCCCATTTATGTGAGTGTGTGAGATGGGGGGCAGAAGGAAGGATGAAAGAAAGAGAGGGAGAGATGTTGTCGCCTCCATTTCTTGACTTCCAACTCAGCTCTCCTTCTGCCACTCTGCAATCAAGCATTCTTTTGCAATCCAGCATTCATTCTGTCTCCTCCATGGAAAATGCCAAATTGTACTAACTTCCCAGTAATTTCTCCCTAGCAAATTGAAGTGTCTACCCCAAGAATGGAGCAACTGCAGAGGGGGGGCATTCCCCCCACAACTACCCAGCAGGCGCACTGGAAGTGATGTAACATCACTTCTTGGCACCAATTTAGCTGATTTGAGGCTGATTTTTTTTTTCCGTTTAAGGTAGCTTTTGAGAGGTGGGGCATTGGAGAAGCAAACTGCTACACTGCAGGTGGCTTATGGGGCTAGGGGCCAGTTTGCAGGCAAAAATAAATCATGCAAAAATCAACTTGAAGAGTTTTGTTTTAAAAAAAAAAATGAGGGTATGCTCTGGAAGCTTTGGAGGGCTTCAGGGAAATCACTTAGGGGCCCAAAGAGCCACACGTGACCCAGGGGCCAGCTTTGCCCCCTGCTCATCTGATATATCACATTGTTACATTTTAAACCTGCTTTTCATTCTCTTACTTTACTCGTCCTGCTTGTGAATCCTGGTTCTCTTCATATCTCCTCAACTGATCCTCTCTATCAATTTTCAAGAGACAAGTGGAATCCCTCAGGCTGCCTATAAGCCTAGAATTCCACTTTTGGAGCCTCTCATCAATCCACTAGAGATACCCAACTGGTTATTTTAGGGTGATTAGGTGCAGAAGTAGTGTCAAAACCACACCAAACCATTCAAAAATGCCCTCTCACACCCCTAGAAGCACCCCCCAAACTCCAGTCCCCAAAACCTACCTCCATATTTGCCCATGTCCTGTGCCATTTTGGCCAATATATGGCCAAATATAGAGGTACTTCTGGGACAGAAGGGACAAGTGAGGCCTGTTGGGAGGGAAGGAGTGAAACTTGACCCCATGGCAATGCTATTGCTCAGATTTGCCTCGTCTTAAACTCTACCCACAAATGTTGAATAGTGAACAGGTCTCTTGAGTTTTACCCAGCCTTGTGTCTTCAGAAATGGAGAACACCCACTGATTCTTCATCTCAGGCCCTTTCCGCATGAGGCAAGTGAATCTCTCCGTGCTGTTACTTACCGGTTCTTCTGGCCTCGAAGCAACGTGGACTTTCCCTTAAGCCCTTCCACAGGGCTCCTCTGTCGTTCCAGGACGATTCAGAGCAGTGAGAGGTCTTTAGATCAGCACTGGTGAGGCTAACAATGGCAGCTTCCTGTCGTTTGTGGGTCTGGACCAACCACTGAAGCTGATCACGCCCACAGCCCGCCCTCTGCTGATCGCAGGCTCGTGTTGGTGTGAATCTGCACATCTGCACAACTGAGCAGGAATGAAATGGCACGCTCCAGAAAACTGAAAGACCGTTTTTTTCCGGTCTTCACATAGCACACTGGAGGACCACTTGGAGGCATTTTGGATCAGACTTAGGTGTGGAACTAAGGTAAATAGTCCTAACCTAGTCCGATCCAAGGTGCAGACGACCTCCGTGACAGGACACCTTGGCCCGTCTTAACTTCCTCGTGCAGAAAGGGCCTCAGTATGCATTACTAGGTATAACCCCACTCGGAATACTGTGTCCAGTTCTGGACACCACAGTTAAGGAAGGATATTGACAAGCTGGAACGTGTCCAGATGAGGGTAATCAAAATGGTAAAAGGCTTGAAAACCATGCCCTACAAGAAGTGACCTAGGGATCTGCATATATTTAGCCTAGAGAAGAGAAAATTCAGAGGGGACATGATAGCTATGTTTAAATATTTGAAGACATGTCATATGAAAGATGGAGCAAGCTTGTTTTCTGCTGCTCCAGAGACTAAGGCCCTTTTCGCACGGGCTTTCTCTTGCGAAATAGCCCCGTGAGCCTCGCGGGAGTGAGAGCGTCGCTCTGCACGACGCACTCCCACTTCCGCGGCGCTCACGGAGCTGAAGCAGCGCGAGCGCGGATTTTTTTATTTTCGGCTTGAAGCGAAAATAAACAGCGCTTGCGCAGGGCTCCTGGCGGCATCCCGCACTTACCGGAGTGCGGAGCGCCATCGCAGGCGGGCCTGTCATGCTTCCTCCCCACTTCTGCTCCCCACAGTGCCTACAGCTCCCAGGGGGCGCTGCGGAAGCTGGGGGTGTGGCTGAAGAACACCCGTCGCGCAAGAAGACTCCACGTGTGGTAAGGAGGCGGGGGGAAGCGGCGGCATTGTGGGAGAGGGTTCTCGCGTGAGCCGCCCTCCTCCGTCGCACAAGCGCCGGCGCTGCGAAAAGGGCCTGAGACATGGAGCAGTGGCTTCAAACTTCAGGAAAAGAGATTCCATCTAAACATTAGGAAGAACTTCCTGACAATAAGAGTGGTTTAACAGTGAAATATGTTGCCTGGGAGTGTAGTGGAGTCTCCCTCTTTGGGGATTTTAAGCAGAGGCTAGATGGTCATCTGTCAGGAATGGTTTAATGGAGTATTCCTGCATGGCAGGGGGTTCGGCTAGATGGCCTTTATGGACTTCTCCAGCTCTATGATGCTATGACTCCTAGAGCACACTAAAAATGGAGATTTGAATCCAGTGCCCTTCATTTAATAGTCATGCAAGAATAGCTGGGAGGAGATTGTATTTCCCACTTAAAACAATCAGATTTACATGTGTTGTGTTTTAGCTTGATTTGGGCAGGTGGAGAGGAATAAAAGCTCATACCAGTGATTAAAGAAGGTATTTTGGACTGTGCACTTTTCAGAAATGTATCCTATTTGCTTTGATGAGATTGCATCTGTGTTCAGTTCACTCCTTGTTGGTTAGTCTGGGATAGAATGCACAATGCTCCTCCCCCTAAAAACACAAGTCAGAGAGAGGGAGATATTTCAAACAGCAGACTTAGACAGCTAAGAGCATAGCTTTTTGCATGTCAGAAGTAATTCTTACTTAATCTAAGGAATCCAAGGTCAGTGTTATAGGTTTCTAACCCCAGTTCTACTGCACAGCTTATTAGTTATACAACAGTCTTTGCAATGGATTCTCTCAAGTTCTTTTAACTAACAATTGCTACAAAGATATCACAGTATGACTGTGTATACATGCCTTCAAGTCACCTGTCGACATATGGTAACCCCATGAATTTCATAGGGTTTGCTTAAGCAAGGAATACTCAAAACTTGTTTGCCATTGTCTTACTCTAAAATATCACCTAAAGCACCGTGTATTTCTCGGCCTCTCATCCATGTAGAATGGAGTGACCCTGCTGGCTTTCAGTAAAACAAGAGTGACCCTGCTAGCTTCCAAAATCAGACAGTTCTGGTTACTTGGAATTAGATAGCATAATCTCAGACTGAGATGGAGGAAGAATGAATTTATTTATTTATTTATTTATTTATTTATTTATTTATTTATTTATTTATTGTATTTATATGCTTCCTTTTCTCCCAGAATGGGACCAAGGCGGCTTCCAAAAAAGTTTAAAAAACATTTAAAACAATTAAAAACATATAAAATTATAAAAACTTATAACACTTTTTTTAAAAAAAGATAGCTTAATAAATAAATAAAATGCTCCCCTGCTCACTCATTAAAAGCCTGCTTGAAAAGAAATGTTTTTGTCTGCCAGTGAAAGGAGAGCCAGGAGGGGGCCAGTCTAGCCTCCTGTGGAAGAGAGTGCCACAGGGTGGGAGCAGCCACTGAGAAGGTTCTCTTCCATGTCCTCACCAGGGGAGCCTGGGACAGTAGCAAGACCACAAAAAAACCTTCCCCTGCAAATCTTAGGTCTCTGACAAGTTTGTATGAGGAGATACAATCTTTCAAACAGTCCAGACCTAAGCAGTATAGGGATTTATACGTCATGACCAGCACGTTGAATTGTGCCTGGAAATGAACTAGCAGCCAGTGAAGCTGTTTTAGCAAAGGAGTTATGTGCTCCCTGTAAGTAGCCTGGTCATTGTTTTGACTGTCGCAGTTTGAACCCATTGAAGTTTCCAAACAGTTTCCAAAAGTAGTCCCATGTAGAGTGCATTTCAGTAGTCCAATTGAGATATAATCAAAGTGTGTCACCGTGGCCAGATCTGAGATCTCAAGCAACGGGCACACTGGTGCACAAGTTTTAACTGTAAATGCACTTCTGGCCACTTCTGAAACCTGGACATCCAGGGTCAGAGTTTAATCCAAGGGAATACCCAGGCTGCAAGGTGGAGAATGTTGTTGCCCACAAAAAGGAATGAAGTGTTCACTTTAAAAGGTTTTGCTTTTAAACTTTAACATTGGCCCTTTCCACACCAGGCTATTAAAATGGCGCAGAGCAACCTCTGACGGAGGTCTTCTGCACCGTGGAGTGGACTGGGTCGGATTATTTTTTGTAGTTCCACACCTCAGTCCGCTCCGGAGCGACCAGAACTGGTCACACAGAGTGCTTTTTAAAAACCTCTTTTAAGAGGTTTTTCAAACGCATGAAGCGCTCGACCCCGTGTCGCTCCGTCGCCGCACTCCGGTGCAGATTTGCAGGCGCACATTAGTGCATGCCTGCAGATCTGCCGGGGGTGAGCTTTAGGCTGGCGAGCTTCTTCAGTTGGTGGAGAGCCTCCACCAACTGGAAGCCACCATTTTGGATACCGGAGCAGTGCGGAGCGATGAGCTCGCACTGCTCCTCATCCCAATGGACTCGATCGGACGGAGAAGAAATCCAGTGAGTCCCGTTTTTGCCCGATTCACGCCCCACGTGTGGAAAGGGCCTTACTTTGACAGTGTGGTATTTCACCAGGGGTGAATGGGGTTGTGTGCAGCATTCCCCTGTAATCCTTCTTTTACATTTTTACATTTACTGCCTCTCCAATCTCTAATGTATGTAAGCAGCACTGATGAGACACAAAAAGTCATTTATTATTTATTATGTATTGGCTGGATTCATACAATTGCACCCTCTGCCTAGCAGGCCCCTGGGGCAATGTTTTTTTTAAAAAAAATCAACAACTTTGTATAAAACAAAAGAACAAAACCATACCTTGAAACTTATGACTGGCAATTAAAGTTAAAGAATGGCAAACTTTTATAAAGGACTGATGGAACAAGATGGTCTTTTCTGCCTATCAATAGCAAAACAAGGAAGCAGCCCATCTCGTCTCTCTTGGGAGGCAGTTCTAGAGTGGTAGCGTCCATGCCAAAAAAAGAAAGAAAAAAAGGAAGGAAGGAAGGAAGGAAGGAAGGAAGGAAGAAAGAAAGAAAGAAAGAAAGAAAGAAAGAAAGAAAGAAAGAAAGAAAGAAAGAGAAGAAAGAAGAAAAGGAAAAGGAAAAGAAAAATGGCCCAGCATGAAATACCCACCAGCACAGCTAGGCTGAACAATGGAAAATATGACATAGGCCCTTTCCGCACAAGGTGAGTGAATGTTTCCATGCCGTTACTTACCGATTCTTCTAGCCTTGAAGCAAAGCAGACTTTCCCTTAAGCTCTTCTGCAGAGCTCCTCTGTTCGTTCCAGGGTGAATAAGAGCAGTGCGATGTCTTTAGATCCGCACTAGTGAGGCTAAAATGGTGGCTTCCTGTTGTTTGTCGGTCCAAACCAACTGCTGAAGCTGGCCATGTCCACAGTCCGCCTTCTGCTGATTGCAGGCTCGCATTGGTGTGAATCTGTGCATCTGCACAACTGAGCAGGAACAAAATGGTGCACTCTGGAAAATTGAAAGACCTGTTTTTTTCCAGTCTTCACTTAGCGTGCTGGAGGACCACTTGGGGGTGTTTTGGATCGGACTTGGGTGCAGAACTAAGGTAAATAGTCCAAACCTAGTCCGATCCAAGGTGCGGATGACCTCCGAGACAGGACGCATTGGCTCATCTTAATTTCCTCGTGCAGAAAGGGACAGAGTTTCCAATGATGGCCAGAACTTACAGGCAGTTTCATTTGGAACCATGAGTTCTTCATACAGCCAGCCCTCTACATTCACTAGGGTTAGGGACACAGGACCCCTGTAAAAGTGAAAAAAAAATCACAAATCTCAAAATGTGTGTGTACGTCTACGAAAGGGGGCTGGAGAATGGTGAGGAGAAGGGTTACCCAGGATCCAAACCGGGGCCATTTCCACACTAGACTCTTATAGCAGGATTATTCCACTTTCAATATCCTATGGAATCCTGGGGTTTGCAGTTTCAGGAGAGGCCTGGTGGCCCCTCCCAAAACTGCAAACCCCAGGATTCCATAGGATGTTGAAAGTGGAATAATCACGCTATAAGAGTGCAGTGCAGAAATGGCCCAGGTCAGGGAAAGGAGAAGGAAAGGGGTGGATCAGTATGGTGACCCTATACTTCTCTCTCACCCATCTCCTTCCATGAGTGTGAGAGGGCACTGGGACAGCATTCATGGTGCTGAGAAATTGGGCTGTGAGTCATCCTTAGCTGGCCAAGCAGCAGCTGGAAGAGGAGCAGCGTTGGATTTTTAAAGGGCTGCACCACCTGATCAGAACTGCTGTGAGGAAAGGATTCTCCTGGAAAAGCACTTGAGGTGGTAGGGCTAGGATTGGAGAAAATTCACAAATAATCAAATCCATGAAAGGCAAATGTGGAGGGCCAACTGTAAATCCTGGTTCCAAATAGTTTAGGACAATGGTAAACAGCTGTGATGAGTCCAAGGGCCAATTTTCAGTCCCTGGAACTTTCTGGGGACCGTACAGATGGCCTAAAAAAGCAAAAAGGAAAAAAAAGGAGGGATAAGGAGAAGTAAAAAAAAAAAAGGCAGACTTTCAGGAGGGGCTGTTTACCCTTATTTTTCCCCACATAAAGGTGTCCTAAGATGTGTTGAGGGATACATAGACACCGGGGGGGAGGCTGCATGCAACCCTAAGACTGAACTTTGCCCACGTCTGGGCAAACTGATGAATTATGATGAATTATTATTATTGGAAAGTGACTGGAAGGCAATGTTGTTGTTTCATGGCTAATGTGACAGGATTTGCAAAGTACATTCCTGTCAAAAATCCAGCCATAGCTTTTAGAACTAGCTATAGAGACTTTTAAATTGCAGCCCTAAGTAGAAACTATTGCTTTTAGCTAAATGAAGGGCAATCAAGGTATGGATTTCTATGGCCAGGTCCTCTTTTCATGTGGGGGGTGGGGTGGGGGGAAACATTCCAAAATAGAATTTAGAGGAAAGCAGTTCTGCCCATTTCAGAAACCCAGCCTTCCAGGAGCTGTATTGGATGCAAAAGTAGTTCCAAGCTATGTGCCTGATCTTTCAGAGGAAGTGCTACTCCTGTTGTTACCCTGTTTACTGGGGTCCCGGGAGGGACACCTAAATAACCTTACAATTACAAGATGGGGAAATTAGTCAAGAGCACTCGTTGGCACTACGAGAGGCAGGGTAATGCAGCAGAATCTTGTAACCCAAGATCAAGGTCAGGCCAAGTCAAGAAGCAAACCGTGTTGGAAATTAATGAATGATTTTTATTAAATACAGGCACACAATGTAAGCAACACACGTACACAGATAACTAAGGAAAATAAAGGTTTAAGTTTGATAGTGGGATTTTCAGAGGGATAGTAGATTCGGGTGATACCGAACCTGTTCCTGGAGCCCGGGAAGAAGATAGAGAGTGAAGCTGGGGTGCGATGTATCTCAGCACGTGTTGCTGAGGGGAAGCTTGCCAAGCAAAGTGGCAACAAGGCGGTCTGGAACTCGGGAGCGATCCGAGGATGGTCTCGGAATCAGAGGTTTTTATAGGGAGAAATGTGACTGCAGGCTACGCCATACTTGGGGAAAACAATGCGTTCTGGGCGCGGGACAAAGCTTTGGAAAGGTCAGAATTTAGCATGATTGAGTTAAGTCTGAATTGATGAAGAGTTAGCCAGTATGCAAATGCAGAGTGCTTGGCATTTGAGTATTCAGCTTGCCAGGTTGCCTGCTCGGGGCAGGGAGTCCTTTGTAAACAGCGTGCATACATAATGAAGGTGTTTGCACAGAGGTCACCTAAAGCAAGGATCTCGCTATTTCTGGCTTGCCTGGGTGGAGCATGGAATGTTCAGCAATTAGTGGTCGAGCCTAGTCTGTGCTTGTTCGGGGGCCTCACAAACATGTGGAGAGGGGTGGTAGAAGAGAGCCAAATTATTGATATCAAAATGATATCTTGGGGTATCTCCAAGTAGGCCTAAACTGCAGTAACACTGTCCAGAACAGGTTGCACTGTCAATCCTAAATTAAGTTGTCCACTGACCCAGAGTACCTCTGTCTTATCTGTACTGAGTCTCAGTTTGTCCACCCATTATTCAGGCATTCACTCCACCCAGCAATTGTTCAGACATTTCACAGGCCCTTCGGCATTAGCTGCAAAGAAGAGAGAGTGACGGCCATCACTGGCACATTGAGGAGACCCAACCTACAAATTGTGAATGACCTTCCCTAATGGCCTCATGAGGCTGTGGGAGAGCAGAGGAGACAAATCAGAACACTGGGAAAACCCACTGACCAAATGCAGAGGAGTTGAAGAGTATTCATTCACTGCCATCCTCTTTAAATAATCAGTCAAACAGAAACAGAACCATTGTAGATCTATGCCTCCAAAACCTATATTGGTCAGATGTCCCCAGATGATACTTTGATTGATGATATTAAATGCTGCTGCCAGATCCAGCAGACCCAACAGGAATGCATTCCTCACCTGACTATTTCCAAGCATGGGTCATCTAGCCATGTGATTCAAACTGTTTCTGTGTTAAAACCAAGTCAAAACCCAGATCAAGACCACCAGCTTTGTCCAAGGATTTCTGGGACTGAGATGCCACTACCTGTTCTAGAATCTCAATCAAAAAAGGCAGATTTGAGACTGGCTAGTAATTATCTGTAATGTGAACTATATCTTTGATCCTTCCCTCTTATTGTTTTAGGGTGTCAGAGCCTGTCACTTTTATCATGGGTGATTGTAGGAATATCCTTTTAGGAAATGCCAAATAAAGTGTCAGTGCCATGTCATGAAATAGGTAAGTACAGAACTAATTTCCCCAGTCCATGGGAATTAAGGAAACAAATTTTACAGGATTTGGCTTTTGTCTTGGTCCAGTTTATAACAAGTCTCTGTACTCATGGGTCAACCTTGTTGGCAAGAAAAAGCTTTTCTCCTCTGTGTAGAAGCAACGTGGCTTTTGCAAACAACTTAGACATTATATTGCTAGGAACACAAATGTGTTCCTAGCAATAAGCAACGGTAATGCATGAGCAAGCCTTTAACTAAACCCCTCCTGTTTTAATGACAGGTATGGCTAAATATACATCACTGCCCTTATGGTCACAATTACATTATCTTTTTGTTTTATGTCTTTATTGCCACCATTACAACAAAGCCCAAACAGTTCTTAAAAAAAAAAACACTTCAGGAAGTAGGAACATCTTATTGATTCAGGGGATAGATGTAGAGAGGAAAGATATGTCAGAAAATGACAGGAACACCCAGTCCCAGATATTCTTAGGATAAAAAAAATTGTTGATGTTCACAGTACACAAGTATCTCACCTAATAGAAAGCTTTGGTTGCTCAGTGTGTGTGTTTATATGCTTTCAAGTCACCTGTCAAACTTATGGTGACCCATGAATTTCACAGGGTTCTCTAAGACAAGGAATACTTAGAGGTAGTTATACCATTTCAGATCAGGGGTGGGAATTGCTATACTGCAACTCCCAGCATCCTCAGTCCTTTCAAACATAACCAATAGCAATTTAAATACTATTTTAATAATTTCTTTCCTTTCTTCTTTTTCCCCAAAAGAAAAATATTATATTCAAAAGAAACCCTTTGGAAGATAGAATCTATCTATCTGGAGACAGAATCAATTTTCCAGCACAGTATAAATATATTTTTCCTTCCTTCTTTTCCAATAAATAATCCTGAATCTTCATTTTCTAAAATGTAAAGTAATAAGAATTCATAACAGATCATTCCAATATTTATGCTAAACTAGAGTAGTCTCAGGATATCAGATGTATTGTTTACAAAAGCAATGGATGCTGTCATAGCTCAATCAGCTTATCAGTGGTGATTGCTTCTCTCAAAACTTTTCACCTGGCTGTTAATTTTTCATTTGCCAGATCCCACAGCCATGTTGGAAGATCCAGTTCTGCATGTTTCCATCCTTCAGCTATAACCATTCTTTGGTGAAAATGTTCATTATTACTTGTAAAGTTGGATAATAACGATAATCTGCCATTACGATTCATTTACTAGAATGTGATTTTTACCTATTCCATTCGAAACCTGTTCCCAAAATGTCCTTGTGATAATGGCTTTTCAATTATCTGGGCAACACAGCTGGGAGTTACAGTTTTTCCTTCAGGTAAACAAAGGGTTAAGGATGTGTTGGTTTTAAGTTACATTTATTGTGAATCAGCATCAGAGAAGAGCAACAGAGATCAGGAGAGACAATCGCCCAATAAGGATGACTAGTTTGGGAAGAAGTGTGGAACTTTTGAGATACTTCCAAGTGAGAGCTTATAAAAACTTGGGGTACCAGGAAGCACAGAGAGGGAGGGGGGGCTTTCCACACTACACTATTATAGCACTATTATTCCACTTTGAACATCCTGTGGAATCTGGGGTTTGCAGTTTAGGGAGGGGCATTTAGAATTCTCAGCCAGAAAGTTCTTTGGCCTCAGTAAACTACAAACCCCAGAATTCCAAAGGATATTAAAAGTGGAATAATAGCACTGTAACAGTTTAGTGCAGAAAGACCCAAAGAGACTGAGACTTTTTATGGAGGGGTATGGTGGAACTGGTTGCCTCCCCTTCCCTAGGGAAACCTGGTTGTTGGCTGGACAAAAGGAGTCCAGGCTCCCAGTTTCCCATGACTATCCAAGACCCAGAACATCAGCTATATTGTGAGTAGAATAGGAAGGTCTAGGTAATCGTATTAGGGCTAATGTTTCTTTTTAGCCTTGGCTGAATATAACTCAAACTGTTTTTGTAACTTCATAACTACAGTTGACCTTCCACTTCCGTGAGGGTTTGAAGCACAGAACCCTCATGAAAGTGGAAAAACCATGACCACATTGCGATCCCCCTCCCATTCCCTTTGGGGACTCCTCCCTCCCACTCCTTTGCCTTTTGCCCTGGCTCATGAGCCTTCCTTCTCAGTGCTGGGGCCAGATGCAAGGGAATGGGAGGGAAGAGCTCCAGAAGGGAGAAGGAAGATATCTTCTTCCCCCATGGTCTTGCCTTTTGCTTTGGCACGAGTTCTCAGCGCTGGGTCCAGAGGCAAGGGAAGGGGTGAATTCCAGAGGGAAGAAGGAAGGTATGCATGTACTCTCCCTCAATTCCCTTACCTTTCACTTCAGCATGACTTCTCAGAGCCAGAGCAGGGGCCAGAGGCAAGGGAATGGGAGGAAGTGACTCCAGAGGATATAAGGAAGGTGCACACTTGCCTCTCCCCCCGCCCCCCGATTCCCTTGCCTATTGCCTGGGTGTGTTTGCCTTCCCTCTCCACACCCAGCAAAACACAAAGGAATGGGAGGAGAACAATGCGGGGGGAATGCCCACGTGCACCCCATGAATAATCAAATTTGTGAAGGTCAAATCCATAAATGTGGATGGGAAACTGTACTCCTCAGTAACTCTGAAGGTAGGTGCCTTCATGCACAAGAAACCTTTTAGCTAATATAAGATTGCTTGCTTAGAATAAAAGCTTTCCTTTAAAGATACTTCTTTCCATGCTATCTTGACGTACCTTTATTTAGTGTGTACACACATATAGGTATAGGATACTCATTTCCCCACAGGAAGGGGGAAGAAAAGTCTCTCCGGAGGCAGAGATGGAAAGTGCAAGTTAAACCCCTGAGTAATTCTCCACTAAGTTACCAAGGCCATTTCCGCACTAGACTGTTATAGTGCTATTATTCCACTTTCAACATCCTATGGAATCCTGGGTTTTGCAGTTTAGGGAGGGGCCAGCCGGTCTTTGCGTATTTCCTCTCCTGCTCAAGAGCATGAGACAGGGCTAGAGAGCCTGTTACAGTTCTATATAATTAAATTAAAGTTCCTTTCTGTTCACATCCTCTCCAACAGGAAGATGATTTTTTTATTAGTGACAGTTGAGAGAGAGTTAAATGCCATCTATATTTAGTGTTTTATATGCAATTTCTTTCAGAGAAGTTGAAGTAGCTTTAAAAGAACCACAAACTCAAATGTTATTCCAATCTCTATCTGAGATGAGAGTGTCTAGATGAGTTTCCCAAGCAGCTTGTACTCCTTACAGTGTTTCGTATTGATTATGAAGAAGAACATAATATATTTGGAATACTAAACTCCTTGTTGCATTTATTAAGCAATGGAATAATCCTCAAAAGAGGTACTAGTCCTTGGAAGGCTTTCATTAATTACTATTTTTTTTACAAAAGTATAATCTTCAAGTATTCTAAATTGTAATTTTATTATTCAAGCATACCTCAGTTAGCAAAGCTTCTGACAGTGAAGCTCCTTTTGTCAAAGTCTTTTTACTCCCACTCAGCCTGCTCTTTTTGTCCTCACCCTCTGTCTAGGCAGAATTATTTTAGCAACATAAGTTTTTAGGAGAATGGTGAAGGGGGCTGGAAAAACACAGGTTTCCAATGTTGAGTTGCAGCAGCATGTCTTCCGTAAGCAATATGTTACCCTGTTCTCTGGGGGTCCCGGGAGGGGGCCCAAATAACCAAAACACAAACACAATTCTGGGGAGAATTAGCTGGAGCACTGTCTAAAGCTAGTGAGAGGCAGGGTAACTTAGCAGGGATCTTGCAACCCAGCGTCTACAGGGTCAGGTCAGTCAAGCAGTCAAGACGGTTTAAAATAGCAAAAATGATGTTTTATTGAAAGACAAACAAACAGTAAAGACACCACAATCACACAGCTAACGGAAGAATAAGTAATAGGGATTTTTGGGGGAAATGGGTGATGCGACACCTTTCTCATAGTCCTGAAGAAGTTGAAGATAGAGTTTGTTGGGGTGCAGGAAAGAAAGCTCAGCGTGGTTCGCTGAGGGGAGCTCGCCAGACAAAGCGGAAGCAGGGCGGGATAGAAGTCCAGAGCGATCCGAGGTGGTCTCGGAATCAGGGGGGTTATATAGGGTGAATTGTGACTGCAGGCCATGCCATACTTGGTGAAAACAATGCGAGTTTGGAGCGGGACAAAGCTTTGGCAAAGGTCAAGTTTAACATGATCGGCTTAGCGCTAAATCAACAATAGGGTAGCCAGTATGCAAATGCAAGGTGCTTAGTTTGGCTTTGTAAGACTATCAGCTCAGAGCCGGGCACCTTTGTTAGTGTCGTGCTTAAGCAAAAGGGTGTTTGCAGGAAGGTCCCTGAAGCAACGGATTGGCTCTGTTCTGCCTGCCTAGGTGGAGAATGGAATGTCCAACAATTACCGGCCGTGCCGTTTACGTGCTTGTCCAGAGGCCTCGCAAACACGTGGAGCGGGGTGGCAGAGGAAGGCTGAATGGTTTTGATATCAAAAGAGATATTGAGTGTTATCACCAGGTAGGCCTGGGCCAAAGTAACAAATGTAATGAACAAAGCTTCCACTGGAAAACAATGAGATCGTGCTTTAGATGATCCTACTATAGTTGTGTGTGCCAACATAAAACAGGTGATGTAAGCAGCAGCTGTCTCCAGAACTGCTTACTATTTACGTGTGAACAGCAAAAGATAGAGAAAAGAGAAGCAAATAAGCCTGGTTCATCAGCTATCTCCAGCAGATTAAGATATGGGGTGGGGTCCTACACATTTGGCTACCAAAATGGAAAATCTTAAGAAATGTTGAGGCTGATGAAAGAAAGAAAAAATCTCCCAAAATCCATTTGGAAGAAGCCTTTAGGTGGTCTCTAGACAATTCAAAATGTTTGTGTTGACCTCTACCTGATCTGGTTGTTTCATCTTACATGTGCATACTGTTAGTTTATAATAAAATATTCACTGAAATATGTTTAATTGGTCCGTGTGTCTCTGTGTGTCAGGGCAGTGTAAGGACCTATTCCTATCCCTATTCTTTTCTTGTTATTTCAGCCTCTGGTAGAAAATTTTCTGTTAAAGAAGTAATGCCAAGGAACACAGCTACTTTATTAACAGGGGCATACTTGTAATTATTTCAAAGATGGACAGTAGAAGTATTGCTGTTTTCTTAGAATCAGGTGGTGTAAAATAGATCTGCCTGAGAGACTGGAGAACCACTGCTATTGTGGTAGAATATACTGAGCCAGATGACAGGTAGTCTGATCTAATAGGAAAAAAAGCTTTATATGGTCTGGCCCTTATTTTATTTATTGTAAATGGCATTGAATGGCCTGTATAAATAGAAAGGAAGGGTGCAAACATTTTAATTTCTGGACTAATTACTTAATTAAAAATGACTATTCAGTTCTCCGAGTTAAAAAATACTGCCCCTTTTTCCCTCCATCTCTCATTTTCTTTCTTTGATTCATTCATTTTTAGACAAATTTGAGCTACAGCTGTGGCTACAGGAGCATAACTTGTTGATTTTAAAAAGTGCCCTCTTGATTAAACTCTTTTCCAGCACCATGAAAACTCATATAGGATCTCTGTTATTGGACCATTCTCTTCATTGGCACGGAATGCTTTAGCTAAGTTTATTGGAGATTTCGTTTACTGAAAATGTGAGGAGGCTTGGTACAAGACAGGGAATTGTTAAACTCACAGAGGTTAGGCTGTTCTTTTGCTTTCTTTTCCTTTTTCTTTTTTCCTTTGCATAATATGTGAGCCAGTTGTACTATTTGTGCCCAGACAATAGTGTCGCCTAGTGGTAATTTTGGTACATTGATGTTTATGCAACCTGATCCAAGGTAGCCTTCAGATTATTCTGAATGATCTCTAAAGAAGGGACTCCTAGTTTTATTTTTGTTTTATTTTTGTTTCATTTTGAAATGAGCCTCTTTAGGAACAATCAGGTTAGCCGCTTGACAAAAGAGCAATGTTATTTCTTTTTAGGCTATTTCCTTCGTGATGTGCCTTGGCTGACCAAAGAGGCCATATGATGGTTTGCAACTGCATATACCACTCCCAGAGACAGCAGAAAACAGTCAGCATTAAATTACGTTTGGGAAAGTATTTAGCAACATGCAACTCATTGCATACAATGAAGCAGGGGTGGGCTCTTTTTCCAAAAATAAAATAAAATAAAGCATCTACTTTTTCAAAGCTTCGGTCAGTAGTGGATAACTTTTAACTATCTTGCATTATTATGACATTTATTTATGAATATTCTATTCAGTCTCTTTTCCCAGTCTTCCAGTAATCAGAAAGAATCTATTTTTCTTGAAAGTGACCAGCCTAGGTTAAGACTGCTAGCATTAATCTGCAGTCATTTGTTGACATAATGTAATCAATAAGCAAAGGGCTGCACATTAGCACATACATTCAAAAAATAATTCCCCAGTGCTTGATTTTGAATTCAGGAGTTGTAGTTCTAGGCTGTTATGATTTCTCTATATCCAATATCAATGAGACAAGGCAACACAGCAAAACAGCAATATGTAAAGCTGGTCCCATGCTCCGGCAATATCTGTAAGAGTCACCTGATCTCCAAAATTAAGACTCAGCTACTCTCTGTGGGTGGTGCTGAAATGGTCTTAACTGCCCTGGGAATATGGAGAAGGATCAAAGTTACATTCAAGCCCAGCATCCAGAGCACAGAAGATCATCGAGTGCTTCAGTCAGAGGGCCAATGACATCAGGAGGCAGAGTGGGTGCACTAACTAGAAGACAGGGCTCTGTACACTATGAAAGAGGACATTTCAACAGTTGAGACTGCATGGCAGTTCAATAAGATGGCCAGCTCTACCTGCTGTAGTTTCCTTTTTGCACACAACTATTGAAGGAACAGTAGCCCTGTCCATTTGCCTCTGGTCATCTTATCAGATGGCCACACATCTCATATTACCCAGCCATGAAAGGAAGTGAGAAGGCAGAATTCCTGCACTCCATTATGGTTTCGCATCCTTGAAGTATGGCATAGGAATAAAGGCTCTAGGGAAAGAATAGGAAAGGCTTAGAAACCTTATTTTTTTGATCTACCTTTCCAAGACTTCCCCAGCTAGTATGGCCATGGGGATTAGAAGAGCTATGGTCCCAAAATGTACCTGGGAGAGTAGAGTTTTGCTGAGGAATTTCAAGGAAGCAAGAGAGTACCCCTTGTTATTCTAGTGAAGGCCTATACCACATACAAAACCAAATGGAACATGTCAGCAGTGTAGAGATTCAACAAATTTTGTTTTGCTGCTGACTTTTAACAGAACAAAAGTAGAAGATATGTCCTGGCAGGACATAACGTGTAGCTTCCTTTGACTTGACAGATCATAGTTGTACACTACAATTCATCCTTCTTTGCCTTCAGAAAGGGAAAGGCTAATCACCCCTCCCAACACTTTATAGTTTATCAGTATTGCTTCACTCTATGTTTTGGTTTTGTGTACATGTTTTCCTGGGAAAGAGCAGCTCAGCTTCATATATTTTTGAAAGTCTACACTCATCTGAGAACATTATCAATAATTAAAAGATGAAAACAATATGATTATGGAAATCAAAGTACCTCTGGGTCTGTGAGAACATGCAATTTCCTAATGAGCTGCTGGCATCCCGCAATGCGCACTGATCAAGAGCATAGCTCTTTGAGGTACATTGCATGCTTGAAATGAGCCATCCCATCTTCCTCCTAGATGGCATTGTGGCACTGACATTTTTATAATTAAAGAGACAGCATCAAGGTAGCTCTCATAATTTCCTCAAAGTAATTTCCCCCCTTCTTACTGTTTATATTAGCTACATGACAAATCCATTTTCTTTTCAGTCACTAGAATACCAAACAGGAACCATCTAAGCAGCAAGAATAATTCATGTTCTTAGAATCTTCCTAATCCATAGTGTAAAGAAGCTGTGAATGCCAACAACAAGAAGCATGCATATATCAATAAACAGAGCTGCTGCATGAAGGAAAGCAGCAGTGATGATGATAAAGCTGAACACTTATACTGCACTTTAAGTCTTCAAAGCATTTTACAGTCCGTAGGTGACACTCCTGGTGAGTGATGTGGTATTTGTGATCTGTATGTACCGAGCTTCTAATGAGAACATCAGCTGTTCATATGCAATAGCCATTGCTTCTCAGAAGATACACATGGACCAGGGTCAGCTACAGGAAATCATAGGGCCTTTCTGCACTACATTGCTATTATTCCACTTTTGACATCCTTTGGAATTCTGGGGTTTGTAATTTACTGAGTTCAAAGAGCTCTCTGGCTAAGAATTCTAAATGCCCCTCCCTAAGAAAGGACTAACCTAGTAAAAGAAAGAAGGAAGTGAAAGAAATGAGATGTAGAAAAGGATCTAAAACAAAGAAGATCCTTTGGAGTAAAATATACAGTAAAGATATAATAGTGATTGTACAAAAAGCATGATAGACATTACATATATCTTTTTATTATAGATCATATAAGATTTACAATATATTGTTGGAACGAAAACAAGTAAATAGAACGTTAAGTATACAGATAATATATATGTTTTTATACAATCAGGAAAATGAATATGACAATTGAAATATGTATGTAAATATTTGTTTCCTTTTTTAATAAAAAGAATTAAAAAAAATAAATGCCCCTCCCTAAACAGCAAACCCTAGGATTCTATAGGATGCTGAAAGTGGAATAATAGCAGAATAGCAGTGTATTGCAGAAAGGCCCACACTGTGGTCCAGCTGCTCTTCAAGTATCAGAAACCTAAATCTAGTGCAAGACTCCTTTTTCTTCAGAAATAACATTGCAAACCTAGAAGCAGATTTGGGAGATAATTTTGTTTCAGTTAGTATTTAATAAGAAATTGCAGGGAAATTTGCTTTTTTCTTATTTGGGATAGATGGGACTTGAGATTATTACAGAGTCCAATGTGGGAGAAGCCAAAAACCAACAGATTCACCCATCCAAGCCCACAGAAGAGCAGCTATGGGGAGAAGAGGAGGACTTTTACCTCCCATAAGAATTCTACCCCTGCAAATGAAATTGTCCTTCAGTACCTGAATTTCTATATAACTTGATATAACTTGAAACTTCAGTTGAGCATTTAGAAACAGAGCTTCAGCATTCAAGGGAAGGCAAAAGTACCAAGGGAACATGAACACATGTAGGTATGAAGAATTTTCAATGTCTCAGTCTCTGGAATGCAAGAAATTTGGGGACCAGAGGAAAGATTCATTGGAGGATTAGAATTATAATTTGGGGGCAATGTCTTCATCCTCCTCTCATAGGTAGTTGCAAGCCCAGGACTTTAAGTGGTTAACTATTTAAAGTTTAGGTCTGAATCCCTGTGTAGTCAGTGATCTTAGTGCTGAATCAGAGCAGCTTCTTTTTTCTTCCTTGAGAATCACCTTACTTTTACAACTATATGTAAGGCAGGAACAACATGGTGGGAAATACTTGAACTTAGCCAGTGCAAAAGGGGGACAATTCATTAGTGAAGAATTTTCCCAAAATCACCTATTTTATCATATTAAGAACAGAAAATTGATCTTTTAAAATGCTGAATATGGGTGAAAGTGAAACTGACAGTTTTCCCCATCCCTATCTAGATATAATGGGACAATAATTACTTTGGCTGGGGTAACTGTGGAATGATTAGGACTGGGATAGGCAAATGTGTGTGGTTTCCGTTTCTGAGTTCCTCTGCTCCACCAAGACATTTTATATAGCAAACTCAGACACGAGTTATGACAACTATGTGGCCAACAGAGGGTTTCTGAGAAATAAAAGAACGGCAGCAGCACACTTGAGGGAATCACAAAGTTTATAGAAGTACACACAAAATCTTTAGGGTGTGTGAAGAAAGAGGCAATAATTCCTAGCAAACACTGAAGATGTTTAGCAATCACAGAGTGTAAGTGTCCTTTGCAGGTGGGGAACAGAGAACAGTGTGTGTGGAACAATATCAAGGAAGCTGACATGGAAACCTTGCTGGCTGGAATGCTGAACAGGAGTACTCCATACTGCAACATTTGATTACTGATCATACTCGTGTTTTAGACTGGTAAAGCAAGAGAATGTAGTTTATGATGCCATCATTAAAGCGAGTATGGGAAATTGCCATCCCCCTCCTTTTGATATTTCTGGCATTGAGCTCTCATCAGTCCCAGCCAGCTTTGCCTATTATGGCTATGAGGATTATGAGAACTGCAGGCCAAAAATATCTGAAGGGTCACAATTGCACACTCCTGACTACATAATGTGTCTAGAGTATATGATCTAGAATAAGAGCAGATTAACATGGTCAGTGGCCTGGAGGAGTTCCCAAAAAACCCAGGGCTGCCTTTCTGCACATGTATGAGCTAGTCTAGGAGCAGCATTACAGAAAATTTAATAAATAAAGGAATAAATCCTAAATGAAATACAAAGTACAATAGGCAGCAGCAAAAAAATTTGAACCATGTTTTTTCTTTCTTTCATGCAATAAACAAACTGTTGATGACAATACAAACATTAGAAGACTCAGGAAATGATTGGAGAGGAAGCAGCAGCAAACTATACCTTTTATCTTCAGCACTGGGCCCCTAGCCTGTGAGGAGTAGGAACAATTGCACCATTGAAACCACTAAGAATCTAGCCCTCGTCTGGAGTATATTTTCTTACTTAAGAACAAAGCAACAACTTGCAATATTAGAACAAAATTTAAACAGTCCAGCCTCACTCCCTCTGTGTGCATTTATAAGATCCTTCAAGCAAGAACATGGCATCTTATACTCTGCAGTTGTGCTAACTTATGATATATAAATAAATATAAATATATATAAATATAAATAAATAATATATAAATAACAATGTAACATGTGACAATTGCATACTGACTATGTGGCAGTCACCAAGCCATTTGGCCATCTTCACTATAGCCACAAAAACATGCTGGGGAGCTGGGCATCTATCTGGGGATCATGGGGCATTTGATCCATTTGTCTCAAGAAAGAAGTCTAAATTTGGAAGAAAACTACATTGACCCAAAGCAGGGGAACCATGTATGCTCACTGGCCACCCTTCATGCTACCCGTGAAGCATTTGGCTGCTCTAAAGTAGCTGTGAAAGAGCTACTTCTACACTGTTTCAGTATCAAGTTGCAAGATGGATTTTTCTGACCTACTTTGCTGCAGTGTTCTGCTCAAACAAAAATATGCAAGATTGCCTTGGCATTTTACTTGGAAGAATTCATTTGTATTAATTGAGCTAGACTCCATTAGTCCTTATTTGGAATGATGAAGTGATTTCAGCTAATGGCCAAGTGAGCTTTTCCCAGCAACTCTTTACTATTAGATTTGCCCTATGCCAAGATATGAACTGGTCATTTCCATGTGGGTAATTTAATTGAGAAGCAGTTAAAGCCTGTGGGTCAAGGACCTCTGTGATGGCCAAGGGCTAGGGGCCAGCTGGCTGCCAAGTCTTCTTTTACCTCAAATATTCTTTTTGCCTCATCCTGCAGCTTTCTCCTTTTTTTTCTGTTTTTTTATTTGTTGTTGTGTGACTTCAAGACATTTCTGACTTGTGGTGGCCCTACAGCAACCCTGTGTTGTTGCTGTGTACCTTCAAGTTGTTTCCAACTTATGGTGATCCTAAGGAGAACCTGTTGTGGGGTTTTCTGGGGCTAAGAGTGTGTCACCTGCCCAAGATCAACCGGTGGGTTTCCATGGCCAAGTGAGGAATCAAACCCTAGGGTTCCATGGTCATAGTCAAACTCTCAAACCACTACACTCCCAATCATGGGATTTTCTTCAAAAAATTTGTTCAGAAGGGATTGCCAACCATTGCCTTTCTCTGAAGCTGAGAGTGAGTGACTTGCCCAAGATCACCAGTGGATTTCCACAGCTGAATGGGATTTGAACTCTAGTCTCCTACAATCCTGTATATATGGGGTGATAATCTAAAGTTAAGTTCCAGCCAGCCTAGCCAATGGTAATGGATTACAAGGGATGTAGTCCAAAAAGTCTGATGGGCCAAAGATTCCTCAGCCCAGCCCTAAAGCTAGAACAGAGTTTGGATGTTAAAGGGATAATAGATATACAAGAACATTTACCCAGAAGTGGATTACCTTGGGCAAGTTTCTCAACTCTCTCAGCCTCAGAGGAAGACAAAACCTCCTCTGAGCAAATCTTGCCAAGAAAACCCTGTAATAGGTTTGCTTTAGGGGTGCCATAAGTCAGAAACAACTAAAAGATGCGCGCACACATACATACACACAAATTCCCTAGGGTTCAAAAATGGCTCCAACTCCCATTTCCGATTGCCTTCTTTAATTCCCTACTTGGAAATGTTATCATCTTCCACAGCAGCTGTGGAAGATTGGTTTAAAGAGGTGTGGGTTTTCAGAATGTAGCTCCTTGAGTTCTGCTGGTTGTTCCATTCCATTCTTTTGGGACTCAGGCTGCAATGCTCCTGGGCACATCCCTTCCCTTTGAGTCATGGGACTTGGGAAGCCTTTAGTTATTTAACAGGTGTCCAGTCCTAGGCTATTTCTTACAACTTAGGAATGGGGCTTGGGTGACTCTCCTCTGCTTACAGGGGAGAAGGTCAAGAGGAACACATGCCTCAGCTGGATCTCACACTTGGCAGCTCCTCCTGCAGATCCTACTGTAAATATTTAAATAACAGTTACCCTAACTGAACCCATTTCTCTTGCTCTAAGTGGATAAGCAAAAGTGACTTTAGTCAACCTAAGTTCCATTTTGGGGCAAAGACACGTGGGGTACAAATCAAATAAATAAAGTTAAGAGCTAAGTTTCTGTTCACTATTTTAGAAAAACAGCTTAAAGTAGTGTTTCTGTTACGGCTAATATTCCCATACCTCTCTCATGATCCTTCTTGTTGTTACATGCCTTTAAGTCAACCCTGACTTATGCTGACCCCCTCATAGGGTTTTCTTGGCAGGATTTGTTCAGAGTGCCTTTGTCATTGCCTTCCTCTTAGGATGAGAGAGTATGACTTGCCCAAGGTCTCCCAGTGGGTTTCTGTGGCTGAACAGGGATTCAAACCCTAGTTTCCCAGAGTTCTAATCCAATACTCAGGCCACTATAACCACATTGACTCTAATTATGCTTTATTATACCATACAATATACACTAATATATCCATATTATTTGTGGACATAACCATCTGATGCATTTCAGAATCCTCCTGTACTGAAATATTGTTGGCAAACTAGGAGACAAACAAAGTGATCTACTCAGGCACAATAGTTGCATGCATGTTATTATATGCTGGCCTCCGTGATACAGATTTGAAATGGGATGGGGGTATTATACAACTTGGAGCTGGGTATGTTTAAACTGGAGAAGAGAAGGTTAAGAGCTGACATGATAGCTATGTTTAAATATTTTAAGGCATGTAACACAGAAGAGAGAGCAAGCTTGTTTTCTGCTGCTGTAGAGAATAGGACTTGGAGCAATGGCTTCAAACTTCAGGAAAAGAGAGTCTCCTTAAACATTAGGAAAAGCTTCCTGATGGTAAGAGCAGTTTGGCAGTGGAATACACTGCCTTGGCATGTGGTACAGTCTTCTTCTTTGGAGGTTTTTAAACAGAGGCCGGATGGCCATCTGTTGAGAAGGCTTTGATTGTGTATTCCTGCATGGCTGGGGTTGGACTCGATGGCCCATGTGGTCTCTTCCAGCTCTATGATTCTATATGAGGGAAGGAGCAAAAGAAAAGATCACTGAATTATATGAATCTGTTGCTCAGCAGCTAATCAAGCAGAAAAGAAATCCTACTAGTTCAGCTAGATTAGGCCACTGCGACTGGCTGCATTTTCAGAGCTGCCAAAGCCGGAATCAGTACCACATCAGCCTCCTTCCTTGGGGTCCATTACATCGTTAGTCACAGCATAGGCATTCTGTATTATACTAGGATGGGTGCATTTATGGTCAATGAGAGCTTCTAATGGTGCTCTTGGTATCATTTATTTGCCTTTGGAGAGGCAGAGTCATAAATTGCAAAGCAAATGCTTTCCTATTTCTTTAAAGTACATCCCAAAGAAAGGAAATCAATGGCGTGATCTTTTCTTTTGCCTTTGTAAAATGCCTGCATTAGAGCAGGCAGCACAAATACTGGTATCTGGGGGAAAGGGTGCCCCAAAGTGCTCTCCATCTCTGTACAGTCAATAGTGGCATGGAGCTCACCTCCCATGAAAAGTACAATCTTCTTTCATAAACTGGAAATCATGATTCAAAAGCAGCAGACAATGGTGGCTGCAAGGTTTCCCATGCCACTGGGGCAGTGAATCTGTTCTGGGGTTTAATCCAAGCTTTAAAGAAGCAATTCAAGGTGGGAAGAGGTTCTCTGCCCCATTGATGTGGAAGCCACCAACTGCCATCAGTAACAGCAGTGTGTGTCACAGAACTTGAGAAACTATTCTTGTGAACATAACTTCAAAAATCTGTCCACCCAGTGTGACCACAGACCATGCCAACTGAATGATTCTGAGAGTTGTAGTTCCCCCAAATAACTTTTCCAAGCTCTGATGTGGTGCTTTATTAAGTTGCTGTTGTGTGCCTTCAAGTTGTTTCCAACTTACGGCACCTATCATGGTGTTTTTCTTGCAATATTTGTTCCAGGGGAGGGTGACTTTGCCTCCCTCTGAGGGTGAGAGAGTATGACTTGCCCAAGGTCACCCAGAGGGTATCCATGGTTGAGTTGGGATTCGAACCCTGGTCTCCAGAGTCACAGTCTGATGCTCAGACCACTACACCACACTCTGTGCAGTTTTATTTATTTGCTTTTATTTCCATGTTTCAAACAATTGTCTCTCAAAGCAGCTCATGCCTCAATTAAAAAAGGGACAGATGCTGCTATCAGGCTGACAAGTTTAAAAGACAAAGAGAACAAAGCGAAAAGAGGGGGATCAATTCTTCCAGACCAGAACAAAATGTTGATAAGCTGTATTTGCATAGGAATGGAGAAAGAAATCATTGGGTTCACATTTTAATATACACTGACCTAATTCACACTTTGCAGGCTAACATACAAGCTGGAACTGAATGATCCTTTGGTTTTGTACTCTTCTGAATTTCTCTGATCAGACACTGCTGATGAAAATGTGTATGGAGGGAGGGGAGACAAATACATACAAAAATATGTGCAATTTTTTGGCTGTCTTGTTTTTTAAAAAAAAGATACAGAAATATGGTGGAATGTATTTGTGCTTTGGGGGAAAAGGTGATTGTATTAAAAGAAATAAACAAATTTAGTCATCTCTGCATTTTATCTTCTCTAACCAGTGTTGTTCCCTGAGCAGCAATTGTTGGGCTTTTATGTTTTTGAACAATGGCTGGACCCAGAGTGCTCTTTTTCCTTACTTCTGCAATCCCAGCATGATAGTTTCCTCCATGCAACTGCTTCTTCTCTAGTAGTTGGATTTGGCCTGGCTGGTCTCTGCCCTGCCTTGATATTTATCATGGGAGACAGGTAGTAGAGCCTCCCAGTAGCCCTAATTTCCCTTGCTGATAGGCACAGAGTTCAAAATGATGAGAGACTGACCTTTCTCAGGTAAACCCAATCTTTAATGTTCCCCTTTTTGGCTGCAGTTCTGCTGTACTGGTAGTATGCTTGTGAGGCAGCAAAATAAGGTAAGGCACCTTCTGCAAAGACTTGTACTTTTCATCAAATAAGTGTTTAAAGTCTTTGTCATTGCATTGATCTGAAAGAAGGATTACTCTGGTCTAAGGATACATCCATCTCCCTTGCAGGTAGCCCATTGTCAGGCCCATTTTGGTTTATGGGAAGGGATATTCTTTATTGTGCATCCACCTGCTCTGCTATTTTCTTGTCTATTTCAGAAACACCGGCAAAAAAATGGAAAGCCAAAAAAATTTGCAGATAAGAGTTTTGTTCATAATGCCTTTTCTGTAAGCCTTTTCACACTACACAATTATAGTACTATGATTCTATTTTTATTGTCATAGCAACATCCTATGGAATCCTGGGACTTGTTGTTTACGCAGGGATATTTAGGGTTCTTTGCCAGAGACCTCTAGTGCCTCACCAGTCCGCAAGCTCCAGAGTTCCACAGGATGGAACCCATGGCAATTAAAGTGGAATCATCATGCTATAATTGTGTAGTGTGAAAAGGTCCTGTACCTTCTCCCCATTTACACACCACTCATGCAGTCAAGCATATATTTCCCTATTGTATTTGCCTTTACCACTGTGTATTAAACTAAACCATCCAAAAGGTGGGCCTCCACCACTATTGCTTCACCTCTCTTTACCTGTGCAGTACCAAAACACTAAGATCTTCCCATCACATTTAATGATAGGTTTTGCACTAGGAATGCAAAGATTATTCAAAAATAGTTGTAAAATAGTTGAAAAACATGTCTCTTGAGTGTCAAGAAATCTGGACTGATAAGATTCTTTGCAGTTCAGGATTTATTCTACACAAAATTCATACATAGTTATTTTTTGCAGAAAGCAACATTTTCTGTGCAGGAAGCAGCATTTTCTGCGCAGAAAAAAAATATTTCAGCACAGAAATACTATATCTACACAGAAAAAGTAGTCTCCACAAAAAGTGGAGATTTATAAATTGGAGACTTACTCTAACAAAAATCTCACATGGCTGTTGCTGTTTTCTGTGCAAAAATACCATGCATAAATGTCACCCAGATTTAGTCCTGAATGGTAAATCATCTTTAAAAACTATGTAGTCTCTGAAAGCTTTCTTGCAGTGGAAAGAAAATTGCTAAAATTACTTTTAGCTTCCAAGAAGAAACTTAGCAAAAAAAACCCAAAACACTATATTCCTATTATGTACCTTTGCAGTGTTACCCTGAGAATTGGGGGGTCCCGTGAGGGGCGCCTGGGTTGCCAATTAAAATACCGAATTGGGGAAAATTAGCTGGAACACTGTTTTGGCTAGCAAGAGGCAGGATAACATTGCGAGATCTTTAACCCAATGTATACAGCGGCGGGTCAGAGAGCAGCTAGACAAGGTTTTCCAAATAATAGACAATTCTTTATTAAAGGCAAAAACACAGAGGACAAAACATAAACTAACTAGCTTGGAAAGAGAAACGGAGGTTCGTTGGGGAAAGGCAATACGACCTGTCTCATAGTCCTGGAGAGAAGAGGAGTTCCAGGGAAGAAAGGTCAGCGTGGGGCACTGAGGGGAGTCCCTTAGACAACTGGCAGCAGTGCGGGATGGCAGTCCAAAGTGATCCAAAGACAGTTTGAAAGTGAGGGGTTTTTATAGGGAAGTCTGTGCCTGCCAGCAATGGCAAGCCAGGTGAGAACAAAAGGAGTTTCAGTGCTGGACAAAGGATTTGGAAAGGTCAAATTTGGCATGATTGGATTTGCATTTGAAGACAATACCGTGGCTGGGACGTTGATGGCCCAACATAAAAGAGTAACTTGACTGAAAGCCATGTGGCTATTGTGAGGTTTGCGGTGGGAAGTTCCCTGAAGCTGCGGGCGAGGTTTGAGTTGCTGGCTACAATGAGGAATGGAATGTAAAACCATTAACGGCCGCACTCTGTCCGTGCTTGTCCGGAGAACTCGCAAACACGTGGAGTGAGGTAACTGCGAGCCAGTCCAGCTGAGGCCAAATTGTTTGATATCAAAGTGATATCTGGGTGTCCTCACCAAGGGTGCCATACCAGAAGTAACAGCAGGGCTGGGCAAAGTACAAGGTGTGAGCCTCATATAGACCCCACTCCAGTCTACAACCCTGCTTTGATGGCTTCTGCCTATGATGAAGTGCTATCTGTCTGTCTGTCTCTCTATGGTCATTTCTGCAAGGAGCGATGGAATCACCCCGCGCCGCTACTTACCAGATCTTCTGGCGGTCCGGTCCAGGGTGAGGAGGAGCAGTGCATGGTCGTCGATCCACACTGCTCCAGCATCCAAAATGGTGGCTTCTGGTTGGTCGTGGGTCTCGACTAACCGGTGAAGCTCGCCAGCCTAAAGCCTGCCCTCAGCAGATTGCAGGCTCACATTGGTGCGAGCCTGCAAATCTGCACAAGGGAGCAGACTCGCAGTGGCGTGCTCCGTGCTTTTGAAAGACCGGAAAAATCAGGTCTTTCAAAAGCACGCTGGAGGACTGCTTGAGGTCATTCCGGAGCAGACTGAGGTGCAGATCTACAGCAAGTAGTCCGAACCCAGTCTGCTCCAAGGTGCAGATGTCCTCCATGGAGGATGCACTGCATCATTTTAAATACCCTGAGTGGAAATGGCCTAAGTGTCTGTCTGTCTGTCTATTGTCTGCAATTTTTACATCCAAAAATAAAGTGAACATCTGGTCACTTCCAGGTTTTGTTTTCTATTTAACCCTCTGCCCTCTGTTTTTGGAGCTGGTGCATTTCACAGTAGGCGTGTGGGGTAAATTCACACACACACACACACACACACACACCAAAGTTGCCTACCCCTCTGTTAAACCAAGAATGACTGGGAATGACATGGCTCTAGGCTGCACACAGCCTCTAAGACCATTTTTGAAACCCCTGTACTGCCCAGAACATCCACCATCACACAAAAAAGGGGAATCATGCCTTGTGTAATTCTCCCCTAAAACAAGGTAAGTCCCCTGCCTTATTTTAGCCCCAAATAAAAACCAAAAGAGACTATTTTTTCCCCAGAAAGAAGTGGTACCAGTAGCAGTAGCAAATATCCTTGTACCTCTTTTAGTTTGCATTACAGTGTTTGTGAGCATTCTTTGACATCAGAACAGTACTGCTTCTGGTGACCTGGGCAAATTTATGTCTCTGAGGATTTTGTGACTTCCTAGCTCAGCCAGTACCCAGAAAGATCTCAAGACCATCTGTATCTACCACAGTTTTGTTTTTGTAATTTGGAGCCAACTGGCAAAAAAACTATTCATCTGCAAGCCTGCATTGTATAATATGAATTATAATTTAGTATTTCTAAAACAAGAAGTGTTTTTTGAGTTCAAGGTTTTGAAATTAATAAATAAAAGTGGCATGGAGGTGATGACGAAGAATGATGCTGCCAATTTATTTATATTTTAACCAGCTCAATTGACATATACAGTATATTAATCCTCAAGATACTATCTGATCATGCAGATAAAATGTACCTGTTCACATGACCATTTCAGCCAGTATTCGCAGTAAACTCTGGTAAGCCAATTTTATACAGCCCGCCAACACACTTTGGGTTTGTACCACAACAGCATGAAGTCATTTTTGTAGCACTCACGGTTGACTATCTGAAGCTAATTCCAAGCTGACTCCTGCTTTAGAACTGCCCCTCTAGCGCTTGTAAAATACGACTATTATTTTGCATATTCCAGTTTTCAGCCGTCATAACATCCTTCTTTTCTACAGGAGGCAAACTGCTTCACACTCTCTTTCATTTCAGCAATGCACAGATGGTGCGAAGGTAGTTTGAAATGCCCTAGTAAAGTCTTACTGCTAGGAGTATTAATCACTATACATTGCTTAATTGGGTAACCTTTGCTGTGGTTTAAATAGCAATACCAAGTCGCAGCAGCACAGATGGTAATCTGTTATTAATTGATTGCTAATAGTAATGAATGGCTCTGCAATATGGTCTTAAAATGTGATAAATAAAGCAGCTGACAACTATATAAATGGCAGGCCATCTGTGGAAATGGTCTAATGGGACCGTGGCTCCATGCCCATGTGGAATGCAAGTACTATAAGGGTTATTATTTAACTCACAATTTTAACATACCTATATGAGTTTGCTCCCTATGGAATGAGAAGGGCTTATCTCCCCATCCCTCAGGTTGCTTTTCTTTTCATATGGCTGGCATGCTTTCTGATGTCCAATACAAGAGAGGACAGGAAGCAAAAAGAGATCTCAAATAGCCCACACCAAACCTATGAATCAGGGCTTGGAAAACCTATGAATGAGGGCTATGGCCCTCCAGATATTGATGGTGTAAAGTTTCCTCCATTCCCAAGAGCTTGTCATGCTGGATTGGGGTGCATGGAATTTGTAGCTGATCATATTTGGAGAGCCCCAGATCTCACCTCCAAAACTCTGCTGCTGCCGCTTCCCAGCATCTGCTGTACAACAAGTTAATTCATTTTCTAAATTACTAATGTGGTAAAAAAAATCAATTCATTTTAATGTTAAAATGGATTTTCAAACTTGGTTATCACTCATTATGTTCATTGTTATAATTGATCTTTACTTTCTAAAGAAATCAAAGTGCTCCTAGACCTTGCCTATTCACATACCAGAGTTTCTTTTTCACACAAAACCTTTCAAGGCCACAAATGACAACTCATTTCACTACAAATTCTTCCCAGGCTTTAAGTAGATCCTTATCTCTGATCACTGATCAGAGATGAAGACAGAAGCATGGCTCTTTAACACAGATTGGAGATAAGAGTAGCCAAATAATAAGGCATATAGACTTCACCAAGTTAAAATTAAAACATGAAGCTGTTTCTCCTCATTATTCAACCTCCCCACACATTCTCAGCTTTACAGGAAGGGTGGGCAGCTAGCAGTTATCTATGACACTTTCTGGTCTGTTGTAAAGAAAGTTGTCATTGGGACAACAGAAAGGGTCTTCTTTTCCAGTTAGAGACAGAACAAAGCGACCTCACCAGCCACCTTAAATGAGGGACATAAGCAGTGATGGGTATAGTAAATAAATGCTATTCATTCTGTTAAACTACAGAATGCACGCTGTAGTTACATTTCCTTGAAGAAGTTATGTGTTGCTTTTTTCCATCCCCTCCTGCCTTGACTACCAATTCCAACAAGACAGGGATGCTCATGTTCCTAAAACCTACCTCTTCTCCCAATCAATGAATCTGTTGCGGGGGTGGGGAGAGTCAGACTACCTCCCTTTCTTTACAGAATCATAGAATCACAAGACCTTAGAAATGAAAGTAGACAGAAGGACCATCTAGTTCAAGTCCCTTCCATACAGGAAGACACAATTACAGCACTCCTGAAAGATGTCCATTCAACCTCTGCCTAAAGACCTCTGAAGGAAAATGCCACACTTCGATTCTACCACTGAACAGTCCATACAGTAAAAAAGTTCTTCCTAATGTTTAGCTATCATCCTGTAATTTGAATCCACTGGTTCATGTTCTACTCTGTAGTGCAGTAGAAAACAAGCTCACTCCATTTTCTCTGTGACATCCCTTCAGACATATAAAGATGGCAATCATGTCACCTCCCATTCTTCTCTCCTCCAAGCTAAACATACCCAGCTTCCCAAGTCATTCCTCCTAAGGCTTGGTTTCCAGACCTTCTATCATCCTTCTCTGGGCATGTTCCAGCTTGTCTACCAAGGATCCAGTACCACAATATTCAGCCTGTATTTTTGCTAGATAAAGAGTGTGTACACAGACTTGAATGCCCATAGACTCTGTTAACAAGACATGGAAGTCCTGGGCGTGATCAACAAGTGTGATTCTGTTCCTTGCTCCTCAGGTTTATTGCACACACATTTGTTCACACCCAGTGTTGCACTAGAGCCAAAGTTCACATGGCTGAAGTGTCAGGATTTTTTGGTTACCTGAGACAATGGCATCGGCTGCCACCCATCTCAGGCTCCCTAGTTTCCTCTGAGCTTAAGCTAAAATCCTCACAGCACCATAGTACAATGACGTCCACAGCCCACCCTCTACTGATTGCAGGCTCACATTGGTGCGAGCCTGTGCATCTGCACAGGTAAGTAGTAAGGGCGCGTTCCAGGAAATGTAAAGACCTGATTTTTCCTGTCTTTACTTAGTGCGGGGGAGGACGACTTGGGGGCGGGTTGGATTGGACTGAGGTGCGGAACTAAATTAAATAGTCTGCACCTAGTCCTATCCAAGGTGTGGATGACCTCCATGCCAGGACGCCTTGGCCCGTTTTAACTGCCTCGTGCGGAAAGGGCCTATAAGTGCTTAGAGTGAAGTGTAGGCGTTTGGAATTTCCAGAAGTGTTGACAAGGAATAATATCTCTCACTTTCACACTAGGCATGTGTTTTATATGTTTAAGTCATGCAAAACATAGTACCTGTGCATTTACTAGTCAATCAAGCAGGCCTAAAGAAATAATAATGACAACAACAATGCTTTCTGTAGTTGCAGCTTCTCTAGCAAGCTGGGCAAGTTCAGCTCATGCTGAAATGATAGATAAAAACATTTCCATCACAGAATGCCTGAGAAACTCTTCCTTTGTTAGGTAGAATGGAGTGATTTACCCCTCTCTTCCTGGAAAAATGTCAGCACCTTCTAGAACAACGGAGAAAGGGTATTTAAAGAAAGATAAGATAATTGGTCTTGCTTTGAGAGGGTGCCCTTGGCCATATTGCAGCCCAAAAAACCCATCCATTGGGGTAAAATTCCTTTCATCATGAGGACCCCCGTGGATGGCAGCTGTGGTGAAGGACTGTTTCAATCAGCTAAGGGATGTGAGCTAACTTTGCCATTTTACTGGGTTTTATTGCTGCTTTACATAGCTCCATGTAATTATTGTTGTTGTTAATCATTTAGTTATATACATCACTATATAACTGTGGCCATTTCCACACAGGGAGGACGCCTGCGCCTGGGAGCGGACTCGGTCAACCTACTTAATGTAGATCCGCACCCCAGTCCGCTCCGGAATGACCCCAAGTGGTCGTCCAGTGTGCTTTTGAAAGACCGCTAAAAACAGGTCTTTCAAAAGCACGGAGCGCGCCACTGTGAGCCTGCTCCCTTATGCAGATTTGCAGGCTCACATTGGTGTGAACCTGCGATCTGCCCGGAGCGAGCTTTAGGCTGGCGAGCTTCAGCGGTTGATCGAGACCCTTGACCAACCGGAAGCCGCCATTTTCGTCCTCGGAGCAGTGCGGAGCGGCAGCCACGCACTGCTCTGAAGAAGCGTGGACCAGACCAGGAAGCCCAAAAGTCCAGTGAGTAGCGTCATGGGGTGATTCCCTCGCCCCGTGCGGAAATGGCCTGTAACTATATAATTGTAAAAGACCAACCCAAAAAACCCTAGTTCCCTGGCCTCAGGCTTACAACCTAATTAATACATGACACAAAAGAGAAAGAGGATGTCTGTGTAGGAGGGAAATAAGTCCAGCAGATACTGCCTCTTCTTTCCCTCCAAGGCCAGGGTAATGGTGGTTGGGGTGGAGGGAGGGCCTTTCATCTGCTTCTGGGCAGATGATGGAGCTGAGCCTACTTCTTCTTTCTCCCTCCAAAGGCAGGGCAAGCAATGAACCATTGCTTTGATGCATATTGACAGACCCTCAAGCCTGAGTTGGTCTAGGAACTGAGTAGACCTGAATGGATTGTTACAGTGGCCTACTTTTGAATGAGAAATTAATGGCTTTTCCAAACTATACTGTTATAGTGCTGTTATTCCATTTTCAACCTCCTGTGGAATCCTGAGGTTTTCCGTTGAGGGAGGAGCCCTTAGAATTCTCAGCCAGAGAACTCTTTGGCCTCAGTAAACTACAAACCCCAGAATCCCACAGAATGGTGAAAGTGGAATAATAGCACTATAACAGTATAGTGTGGAAAGGCCTTAAGTCTTACTGTTGGTCAAGATGACAATTTCAGGGAATAGGCTTGTCGAATAGCTGTACTTCAGTATGTATCACTACACTGTCTGCTCACACCTTACAAATAATTACTAAAGATATAAATAAAATGGAGTCAATCTTGCAGGTGATGAAGGGAAAAACCATCATCACCTGGACAAAAATCTTAATTTTACCATTTCTGATTTTTTTAAAGCCCTCTCTGTTCAGGGAGGGAGATGCAACCACTTTGCTGTAGCAGCAAATTAAATCCCTCATTTATTATTGTGCCTCAGTGTGCACAAAACAGCAGCCCTGGGCTGCAATCTCCACCCATCTGAGTCTGCACAGTAATTCCTGGCAGCCATGGAAACCAACTTTCCATAGTCATTTATAAACTTGACCCTCCTTGCCTTCTCAGTACTGCATTGAGAGCAGCTGTTGTTAGGGTCAAAGTAAAAAAGATGAAATGTCTGGAACTGGTGTTTGCAAAATGGTGGTTGCTTTGTCGTCCTGAGTTTCAAAAGAAGGCATGACCTTTCCCACTAACTATAAGGCATGTGGACAGAGCAGTTTCTGGAAAGAGTGATTCAGCAGCCTTAAGACAGAAATGTTGCTGAAACTAGTTACCAAAAGAGAGTGGTTTTGCTGTTGCCCCTACTATGCTGTTATCTCAATAGTCCATAACGGATAGAGGTTATGTGGACAGCTTTTGAAATCTGAGGACAGCTCCCGCTATGATCAGTCCAAAACTACATTTGGCAGCTTCTTAATCATGTACTTTCCAAGACAGGATTTACTCCACTCATTCATATTGGCCATTGAAGCTGCCAGGAAAAGAAAGGAGTATAAGAGTACTTCCTATTGCCATTGAATGTTATTTTCTAGACTTTGTTTTTTCTTTGTTGTTTGGACATGATTCTGCCTTGTTTCTTTATTCGACCTCCTGGTTGTTATTTATGCCTGATTTCATTATTAGTGCTGCCTTCTGGTATCCAATGATTCCAGCTCATTCTTTGGTCCTTACTATAAGACTGTCCCAGCATTGGTAAATGGGGCACAAAATCCCACCTGCACGCACTGTTGGAAAAAAGTATATGGCATAATTAAATAACTAACAGTTTGCTGCTTATGCCTAAGGATAGGGCTGGACTTGACTGCAAACCTAACAAACTTGCTTGAAGAAAAGGTTGTCAATCTCTAAAGCTATAAGGGCTGCACACATGCCCTGTGCTCTCCTGACATTTAAAATATGTGTGCTCCCACTACTACCTGGAAAGTATCACACCAACCCTTTTTCCCATTTCAGAGTAGAAAAAGGGTTTTCCTACTTGGAAAGGCAGCAGGATGACAGCAGTACCTTTGAGGTAATGCTTCATCAATAGTATTGGTTTCCACTTTTGCCCTCCTGCTTTGTGCAATTTTTGACCATACTTTCCTTCTTGTAAATGGTAGAAGCCAGGTAAAAATTGGGAGGGCATAGCTTTATTTTGTTTTTGTTTTTTAAAAAAAGAAACAGTAGCTGTAACTGCACAACTATGGCCCTTTTCACATGCCATTTCATATGCAAAAGGACCTCCAGAGTGTTGCATGACTGTGAGGACCATTCCACATGACATCCTCGTAATCGCACAATGCTGCTGGGGCCAGTAGGCAGTGATCATGGAATATGTTATTTTTGACTTCTTGCCGAAAATGATGTGTGATCGTGTGTCCCTCCGGGGCCCCACACACACTTACTTTGTGTGCAGAGCCTGCAAAGATGCGGCCCTTGCACTTCCTCCCCCAGCACAGCCTGGGAAAGTACCTGGCTGCACTCCAGAAGGAAGGGATGGAGCCCTCACGCTTCCTTCCAGCCAGCAGGGAGCTGCTGCGGAGAAGAAGCAGAGGGGACGCAAGTGCCTCTCACAAAAGGCTGCTTGCGTGATCTCTGCGCACCCATTCCAGAATCAGCTAAGGTGCAAAAAAGGGCCTATATTAGAACACCTCAGGCTGTAACTTCACAAATGTGTAAACCACTCCAAAACCACAACTGCACGTTTGTATTAGCCCTCCTTCAAACCAGCAAGTTTTCTGCATAGGCACACTTTTTTTTAAGCACAAGCCCTGAAACACCTCAGCTGCCTTACCTCACTCATTTTCAGCTCCCCAACTCCTCCATCTCTGAGTTTCTAAACTCCTTCTCATAATTCTTTCCAATTTTCAATCTTTCCCAACTGCTTTCCTGCTTTTCTATTGCTGTTTTTTATGCTAATACATAATATGATTTCCATATGCAAAGCAATGTTTCATTTTCATCCCACCCATTCAGCAGAGAATAATCATGGGTGTCATTAATTTGTTTGAGGGGCTGTTTACAACAACAGCGTAAGAAAATGAAATACCTAAGCAGAATAATAAACTATTTGAGAGAGTGAAGTACAACTCATGACTCGAAGCACGTCAAAGTGAATGGGGGCAGGGAGGAAGGGGAAGAAGGAAATCATTTTAGTGGTGCTCTTCAGAATCAACCTTGGCCATGACTCCAGCTGGTTTCCTCCTCACCCAGTCAATGGAAGTAGACCAAAGCTGGAATCCAAGCCAGAGGCACTCAAATCACATCCACAGAACACCACCTGATCACTCAGCCTCTGAATGGGATATTTGCACCAGAGCTCTAGCAGAATAGTAGCAGGAAAAGGAGGTAATTATCAGATTATTTCAGGTTGAATAAAATTCAGCTGAAATAAAATAAACTTTCTATTTTCATCAGATGCAGTAAGTGGACAATTGAAGACATGGATATTTACACATTTGAAGGAGGAACTGAATATTTTGCAGTCATATTGCCATGTCATACATATGCTTACACTAGAGATTTTGGTATGCTGTTTATACCATATATCTGTGAGATTCTAGTTCTGTTGAACTTTCCTTTCAGCTAACTTCACAAGTGAAACTGAACACTCCTTTTCCCCTTCAAAGTTTCCCTTTTTCCTTTTCCTTTTTCAAAGCACACACACAGTAGTGATTAAATGGAATGGTACACACAGAACAGGCATCTATAATTCAAATTAAAGTCTCAAAATACACAGGCATTAAGACTGGACGATTCAGAGGGAACACAATATTAAACAGTTAATCTGAACTAATGCAATATAAAAAGATGAGCAATATCAATGTGAGGATCACTTTTTTTAATTAAATCATATCAAGCATCCAAGCTTCTTCCCTTTGGGGAAACAACCTTTCTCTGCTCCACGAGTATGAAGAATGTTGGAAATTTTACACAGGAAAACTACAGCATAGTTGTTACAACTACTAATACTTCTGTTCTACTTTGCAGAAACACCCACAGCAGGAATGATAGTGATATTAGTACTTGCAGGATCATTATCAAACTAAAATATTTGTGAAGACTCTCCAGAGGAGAAGCAGCAATTTTGATAGGAGTGGGGATGAAAGGTTTGCCTTCGGTGCAAGCTGAATTGGGCCCCTAAAATGGCAGAGGGGGAAAAAAGTCAGTTCTCCATGATTGAGGGGGTTAGGGGCACAGGATCACTGTGAAAGTGGAAAAACCACAAATATCTATAGCCCCCTCCTCAAAACCATATTTAACACACACACACACACACAGTACAATCCACAGATTGAACCCACCATGGATTCAAATGTACAGTACACAATATAGCTGAATCTACTGTGGGGAGCACACCATCCGCTGACTTCTGGCTTCAGGAGGCAGAAGCAGGCAGCTGGTGGGGTTTGTCATTGCCTCCACTGCTGTCCGACACCATTTTAATAGGGGCTTGCAAGCTTTGCTTCACATCACAGTTTCATGCAGTCTCTCTGAGTCACACAAGGCTTTTGGAGAGACTGAGAACATGAGGCAAGACATAAGTCCCTATTAAACATGGCCAGCAGAGGTAGGACAAATAATCCGCAAACAAGCAAACCCACAAATGCTAAACAACTAATGTAGAGAGCCAACTGTATATTCTTGAAGCATAGAGAAAAATCTAAATTGGAAGTAACTGAACTACTTTTTCTGGTTTTGATTTTTGGGGTTGCCAGTGTATTGGGCTTCTTCCTCAAATTGTTTAAACCCATAATTGCTGTTCCAGGAGTTGCAACATCCCTTCTTCCTCCTTTTAGTTCTTTAGTATTTTTGTGGTCTGCAGGGTCATAGTCCAATGTTCAAGCCACTACACTAGGGATACAGATCTCAAAATGGCATTAGTGGGTTCCAAGCTGCTTGTGAGCCACTTTTCCTCCCTCTACCACCCTAAATCTTAGTCCTTCTCAGGAGCATGAATCTTCAAGTGAAGACTAACAGGAAAGAGTTTTATCTGGTAAATGGGCTTCCCCTCTTGGAAGTGGAGGAATGTGCAGTCACACTTAAACAAGTACCACTGGGGGCAATACACATAGAGACAGGTAGTCATAATAGGTTCAGGTCTATTCACCCATACACTGATGTTCTTAGGACTGATTTCACTTGCTCTTGGATTCTTCTTCTTTTGTATACATAGCCACTGACAGCAAACCCATCACTCATCTTCCCTCTACAGTTAATATCCTTCTCTTCACTGAAGGTGGTAGATAATTTCAGATACCAGCTTCCATATGATCTAACACATAGTATATTTCCTAAGAACAGATGCTTTCCAAAAGTGAGTAGATCTACCTCATGACAACTGACTGGAGGTAGAGGTGAAAAATATTCAGCGGGCCCTACTTACCTGTGATCTCTGGATGTGCAAGTTTGAGTGTCTATGACAACATCACACCCTATACCTAAAATGATGGAAACATCTGTGCACATATCACTAGCATTGAATATAATGGGATGTGAGCATTCACAATTTTGACATTCGTGAGGTTTCCTGGAATGAAACCCTTGCATATACAGAGGGAACACTATAATCAGAGATAGCTACATTAGTAGAAAAAGGTTAACAAGTTTTGTTAACAACTGTGGGCATGTATCTACATGCCTTCAAATCACGTGTTGACTTATGGCAACTCTATGAATTTTACAGCGTTTTCTTAAGAACACTCAGGCTTTGCCAGAGCCTTCTTCTGCAATATAACCTGCACTTCCTGGCATTTGTTGGTGATCTGCCACCCAACTACTAACCAGGGCTGACCCTGCTTAGCTTCCAAGATCAGACAGGATCTCGTACCTTTAGGGTATTTAGTTCCTCTTTTGTTAACAACTAATGACATTTTAAAAAGTAATCCATTTATGTAACATGGAATGTGAGTAATTTTTAACCTGAACTTAGGCTCTTTTCGCACCTTACCTCATCGCGGCAGTGGGGAGCGGCGCTCGCGCAAGCAGCTACTCGCACAAACTGCTCATGACCTCCCTTTTTGCCTCCCGCATCGCCTTCCTTGTAGCACGACCGTCGCACTTGTGCCCTGCCCCTTCCTTCCGCAGTGCAGTCTGGGAGCTGTAGGCTGCACGGGGGGAAGGAAGCGCGACCGGGCCGGCTTGCTGACACACCACACACAGGTAAGTGCGTGAGGGTGCCACGAGCATTGCGGGAGCGCACAGTATTTTCGGCTTAAAGTCGAAAATCAAAAAATGTGTGTGCGCCCTGCTTTAGCCTCGTGAGCGTTGCGTGAGTGGGAGTGCATCGTATGGAGCGACACTCCCATTTGCGCGATGCTCAAGGGTTGCTCACGCAAAAAAAAAAAAAGCATGCGAAAAGGGCCTTAATCAGGAACTATATATGGTACTAAACCTATTTTGGGGATAGGGTTTTCACCCTGGAGCAGCTTTAAAGCTCAGACTAAAACCTAGAATGGATTCACCATCCTATTGACATAGAAGCTACTCTCTTGTTCCTGTGGAGAACTTGCCTACACAGAACAGTCAAGAGAGCTCACCAGTACCACAAGCTATTCTGACTGAGTGCTTTCCTGTCAATTCTGTAAGCCACACTGCGGATCTAAATCTGTGAAAGGCCTAGCAGACAATCCATAGCATGGATGCCATCTCCTGAGACTGACACTCTGACTTGTGAACCCCGTCATTTAGTTTAGTTGGTCAAAAGAAGCCTCCAGGAACCTCAGGAGAGCCCTTGAGAGAACAGAGAGAAGCGTCAATGACGGACAACTGACAGAAGCAATTCAGTTTAATTTAATTCAATCATACTTGGGTTGCCCTGACAAGCAAAAGCCTCGTAAAAGGATATTCCCTCAGGTCTCTGTCAAGGGTGTGCAAAACCTCTCCAGGATGGGGTCATGTGCACTTGGATTGGGATTTGATCTCCTGAGCCTATTTGTAATTTGTTTCCATTCTGGATCTTACGGCAGGCTGCTATATAACATGGTGCCCTCTCTGCTGTCTCTCTTTACAAAGGCCAAATGCAATTTTCCCTGTTTCCTTTTGACAAGGCATCTTATTAGGATGCCTGATAAGCTAATCGTACAATATCCCTTCCTTGCCATGACTCAGATTTGGGACAAAAGAGGCCTTCCTCCACAGACAGCACCTCTCAAGTTATCCACAGAAAGTTACTTTATGGGGCCGGCCCTACCATTATGCAGAATGAGGCAACAGCCTAACAGCAAATGCTAGAGGAATGGCAGTGGTACCAGCCTCCACAGCTGTTCTTCCAAAGCTTCCCGGCTATCTTCTCTTTTGGAGAAAAAAGCTAATACATAGCTGCCTCCCTTCTCCCCACCCACACACCCCAGTCCTCACTGTGCTGCCTTCAACTGGAGGACTTTATCCCATTGTCACTGCTGAAGTAAAATTTAGCTGCTGGTTGGTTTCTATGGATGGAGTGGAAGTGGCATGGTCTCGTCTTTTGCCTCAAGCCTCAAAATATTCTGGCTTAGTCCTCATTAGATATTAAAATGCAGACCAGTTGCATTTGAAATGTTCCTTCAGATTCTTTGAGGTCCTCTGTAATTTAAATGAAGATCTTACTGGCATAAGTGGTGTATGCAACACAATGGCAGCAGTTTGATACCATTTTAGCTTCCCTTGCAGTGCTTCCCACAAAGATGATGTGCTCCGTGTGCTCAGTGTGTTATGTGGGCCCTTTTTTCTAGAATGCTAAGCATTCTCTCTTGCTTCTTTCTAATTCCATGTCAAAACCTGCCTTTTCCCAGAGCTTGGAAAAGATACATTTTTGGACTACAATTCTCAAAATCCCTGTGGTGTTTTAGCCAGGGTGGGGCATTGGTTCATGCATCTGTAGAACAGAAGAGTACCTTTCCCAACCTCAGTATTTACCATTCCTTTGTCAGCGCCCCTAATTCTTATGGCATACTGAATGAGTCGAGTTCCATAACTGGGGAAGGGAATTCCTTCATCTCACTTATTCCAAGGGTGGCTAACATAGAGCATGTGGCCATATCCATAAGGATAGAGCTCCTTAAGTACCTTGAGCAGTAATGAGGAAGAAGAAATTTCAGCAGCCAGAGTCAGGCAAGAGTCCTGTCTTCTTTCTAGCATGTCATCTTTATCACCTGACATCATTAGGTCCCTGGCTGAAATACCAGGTGAGCTTCTCTGCTCAGCACATTGCTCTTGGATGTGATTTTGCTCCTTCTCCACATTCCCCTTGCAGGTGTGAAGACCTTTTGGATGGCACTTGCATGGATTAGCTGAATCTTAAATGGGCAAAGAGTCAGATGTATTTTCCAGATGCTGGCTGAATGCAGAACCAGCTCTGCATGTTGCTGTCTTTCTTTGCTGCCTTGATTCAAGAGTATTGGATATAGACAAATCATAGCAGTGACTTTTCCATGGTCTTTTGCCATAACAGCTCTCAGGTTAAGAATCAAGCACTGGGGAATAACTATTTTGTGCTAATGTTCAGCCTTTTGTTTATTGATTATATTATGCTAACAAATGAGCTGTAAATTAATGCTAGCAATCATAACCTACGCTGGTCACTTTCAAGGATGACTGATTATTTCTGATTATTGAAGAGCTAAGGAAAGAGAATAAACAGACTATTCATAAATACAATGTCATAATTAAGCAACACAATTGAAGTTTTTTTTAAAAAAATGGAATACATTGCTTTAATTTTTCCCATCTCAATAGCCTTAACACCATCAGAATTCCAATTCCATAAATACAATTGACACTTTGTGTACCTCTGAACTTTTAAAATCATGGAAAGATTGCCAATAATCAAGAGACTAGAAGAAGATGGAAACTGTGTTGTTGGAATGAGAATTGCACATCCTTCTGCTGTTCAGAGGAAATTTTAAAAACCATAGGCTAAGTAGAATGATAAATTTGTCAGGATCCGCACAATGAATCTAGACTAAAAGCCAAATTAATTTGTCCAGAAATAAGAGATATATGGGTGTATCTGGACTTCATAGTTATAGCACTTCAAATGCTATAGCTCCATCCTACAAAATCATGGGATTTGTAGTTCAGCAAAGTATTTGGAATTCTCTGCTTGATGACCTGTATGCTGTAGTTCAGGGGACAATGGACTAGAACTCTCTAGCTGAAAGCCTAAGTGCTTTGAGAAACCATAAATGCCAGGATTCCATATGATGGAGACACAACAGTTAAAAGTGGTATCAGACTGCTATCATATTAGTTGTGGGGGTGAACATAAGCAGCATGGTCCAGGCAGTGGAAAGAGTGATGCTGATGAACACCCTTCAGCTGTTTAATGATGAGTGACTTCATTGTTCTTGTAGATTTCTAAAGCGGTAGAGAAAGGGAAGAACTGATTCCCACCCTCCCGCTTTTTCCATCTGATCTGCAGAACATCTATAAAGAAAGAAGAAAGCAGAGCTGACTATGATACCACTGCAATATTTCCCTGCAGTCCCACTCCTGTGATATAGGTGGTTGCTACTATGACTCCACTCATACTAAACATATCCAAAGTGGTATACAGCATCACTACAAAACTAAATGATCTGGTAATTAAATATATATCCAACACACAACTTCTGAAAGTGGTAACAATGGACATACATGAACAGTTACAAGGCTAAAAGATATTGCAAAATAAAAATGGAAGCAATAACACTTAAGAAAGCCTGTCAAAATAAAGCAACTGACAGATTTCATCTGGAGAACATGCCAGAGCCATTTTTATTTTGTTGTTTTGTACTGTACTATAAATTGTTTCACATATGCTTTAAGATTTTTATTTGACCAAGAGCTGCCCTATACATTGCCTAAAATAAACAGAAGCCACACATGACCATAGAGCTCCCTGGGCCAGTCATTCTGCAGCTGAGTAGTACAGAATATACTTTCAATGCAAACCTTCAGTCCTTGAAACCTCCAAGTAAAGCTAGGAAGAATTCTGGAGAGCTGCTATTGGTACGTGCAAAGACAACAGTGACCTAGACAGACCAGTGATTTGTTAGGCAACTTCACATGTTCCTCAGCCTAACCTACTCCTCAGTGTTGTTGCAAATATTAAAAAAAAAACAGGAGAGTTTACAGCTAGAATCCTGTTTGTAATATCCATGGGCATAAACCTCACTTACACCCCCATGCATGTATAATTCTCTCTATAAACCAAGATAACTACACTGAGGCTGCCATACTGAAATGCAGCACCTGGTACTTTTTGGCAGTCTCCCATCCAAGTCCTTACCAGGGCTGAGGCAGTTTAGCTTCCAAGATCAGATGGGATCTGGCGCCTTTAGGGTATTTAGGCAAGGTCTGAGTCACCAGCACCTGGGAAAATAGGAGAAGAAGGAAACAGGCAGCCAGCTTAAGAAAAGCAATGATAGAACAAAGCAAAGGCCTATCTAGTCCAGCATTCTATTCACACCATGGACAATCAGCTGCCAGCAGGAAACAAGTACAATAGCAGCCTCCTCCTCATTTTCTCCAACAACTGGTATACCCAGGCATGATATTTCTGATGCTAAAAGTAACATATGCACATCATGACTGGTAGCTCTTGACAGCCTCATTGTGAATTTGTCTAAGGCCCCCTTTTAAGCCATCTGAGTTTTCAGCCCTCACTATATCTTGTGGCCAGCAACTCCACAATTTGATTGTGTGCCATGTGAAGAAATCCTTCCTTTTATCCATCCTAAATTTTCTTTCACTTGACTTCATTGGATGACCCTGAGTGGTATAAAAGTGAGAAAAGGAAGACAACTTCTCCCCCCCCCCCGCCCCAGTTTCTCCACACAATGCACAATAATTTTGTATGCTTTTCCTTTGTTATTGCTGTTATGTGTCTTCCAGTCAACTTATGGCCTTGTGGTGACCTTACCATAGTGTTTTCTCAGGCAAGGATTATTCAGAAGTGGTTTGCCATTGCCTTCCATTAAATATAGTATATAGCACCTGATATTCCTTGGCAGTCTCTCTTCCAGGTATTAACTAACCCTGACCCTGCTTAGCTTCTGAGATCAGACTGGGTCTGGTACCTTCAGGATATTTAGGCAGCTTTACCTATCTTCTAAGCTTAAAAGCCCCAAACACTGTAAACTTTTCTTCATAAGAAAGCTGCCTCAATCTGTTGTTTATTTTGGTTGCTTAGATAGGTTCCCAGCACAGAATAACAGAAGTACCCTGCAGAGAGCTTCTTATACTCCTTTTCCATGCAGACATACATGAAGTGGTGCCATGTCAATTCAGTGAATGCAATAAGTAGGTTTTTAGAGAGTTCCTAGTCCCCAAACACCCCATACTGGGATTGGTAAATACACAGTGTACAGAGGGTAAGTTCCAGCCATTTGGCACAGTGAGGTGATCACCTCAGGCACAAAAAGGCAGGAGATGGCTGTTATTTCTACAGCTAGGTAATGGGCGGAGATTTTTGTCAGATGGTGAGATTTTTCTGCTTTGGGTCCCAAAATACGTTACTTGGCCTTGGGTTCTCTGACTAAACTGAAAGTGTGATAGCATTCCTTTAATTCATTCTGCAAGAAAGTCATCCATATCCATTAGCATCCAGTAAATAAGAAATCAAATCATAAAATGGTATCTTACAAAATGAGCCAAGGAACTGTCTCCCATACAACAAAAGACCTTTGCAAAAATTAGGTGCTGAGGCATGGAGGAAACCAGTCAACCTCTGCCATACACCTTAATCACATAATAATGACCATGGATAAGCCATTTAAAATGGCCTCTGTGGGCAAATATAAATGATGTTTCTATATCAGTCAATACTCTTTCTTACTAATCACCAGTAGTGTATCAAGAAGTTTTGATGACTAGAGGCTGACTCCATCTCACTCTGGACTCTGGCAGTCCCTCCAAGTTGGACTGCAATTCCCATAGTATCTGGAGGGGAAATGGGTTTTCCTAGGAGTGTCTTGATATTGGCTAACCTTGCTGCAATCCAAAGTGTTTGTAGTGGCTTGTTCTAGAGTTGACAAGATGCATCAGCTTTACAAAAGACATGCTCCACCATCTCCTGAGGGAGATGGAAATTGCTTCTGATTAACATAGTTATATGCATTTTAGACTTCCACGGAAGTGTTAGTATAGAGACTACCTTGATGAGCACTTGCACTACTATTGCTGGCCAGATAGTAGCTCTAACACTAGACTGCATAACTTCCAACTCTATGATTCTATGATTAACAGGGAGCAAAGGCCAAACTTCCTGACATTGTAGCTCCCAGCATTCCTTACCACTGGCAATTTTAACTAGGACTACTGGGATTGCAGTCCAACAACATCTGGAGATTGGCCCAGTTTCCATTCCTGCTATATAACAAAGGCAAAATTATTTCCAAGGGAACAATTTGCCCCAGTGTTAACTCAGCTACAGCAAACCAACAAACTAAATCAACTTAGATGGGTAGAAGTTTCTCATAATGAAGTCTGTGTTCAGCAAAGGAACAAGCAGGTGGCTTTAGCGCATGAGTGCTACTTGTCAAAGGCTGAGCCAAGACCTTAATTCCCATGACCATGATGAATAAAAGACTCTGTACTCCAAGGATGTATATTAAAGAAAGGTGGGCTTTCTAAAGTCATTAACTTGCCAACGTGCACCTACACGGACCTGAAAGAAAGGTGCTAGGTTGATGAATGTACTTGTCATATTTACGGTTTAGAGCAAAGTGATTAATGTGCTTTGTGGTTTATAATGCAATGCTCATTTAACTCTCCTTTTAAAGATTGCAGTGATTTATTGGATCCAGCATTGCTGTAGCATTCCAATGGGGATGGCAGCAGTATTATTATATCACAATGAATGATCAATTAGGCTTGTGCAATGGAGTGATTGCCCAGATGAAGTCTTCTTTCAACTGGAGAGTTTGTGACCCTGATTAGAGTAGAATTTGTATGGACAAATGCAAACACAAATCATTTTACCCACTGTGTTCTTTAACCTATAATAAGAGTGGTCTTCAACCTGTGTCCCCCACAGCTAGTTATTGGGTTCCATAGTAGAGAGTTATCATGGAGATAAGACAATTTGCCCATCAGCGAGATTGTCTGCTCCACTGAAGGAGAGCCACTTACATATTGCCCGCCCACGCATCCCCTGGAAACACATCCCCTCAATAAAAGAGGATGCCAATGTACCTAAAATGTGCACATGTTAATTCTATACATGCTGCACATTTTAAAATAACTACTATAGTGTATTCATTGTACTTTTATTTAAATTATAGTAATTATTTCTAAGATTGTATCCACACATACAATTGTATGAAAGTTTTATGCAAATTTTGTACCTGCTCACAGTGGGAAAGATGAAGTAATGAGCCAATCTGGTCATTATGTCCTAACTCCAGATTGACAATGCTATAGCCTCTCCCTTCTTATGGTTCTTTATTTTCCCCTTGGACTTGGGTTGGAAGCCTGTTCAAAGAAAGGAATGTCATCTGGCAGCCCTTCACAGAGGTGCATCCTCTGTAAAAACAGACACATGGCCATCCTGCTCTGATGGTTAGATGCAGGGACACGTTCCCACAAAACACTCTCCCAAAAGACGAGTGGCCTCTAGTAAAAGTCTGAATATACAGGTAAGTTAGCACAAGAGAAGGTACTCCCTTGTTTTTCCAGGTCCTAATTAACCACGGTAAGTATCAGCACTTTGAATTGTCCTCAGAAACACACACACTGGTGATCTGGGTTCCCAATGTTCACTCTCAGTTCTGAGCTGAGCTCTGCTTTGAACTACATGCCATTTCTGGATGTTCCTTCAAGGAAGCCTCATCTAAAAAACCACTCTCTAATTAGTTTGGGGAATAATCCCTATGCTAGGGATTCCAAGGGCCTTATTGCTCTATACTGGCTTCTAAGATCAATTGATAAAAGTTGAGCAAGTTGATAGTGCCGCCTAGGCAGTCAGTGGATGCAGAATTCAGTCTGCCTGGCTCATAGTGAGACCAGGGTCACGGTGGTGCAGGGGTTAACACACTAGACCAGACGTAGACAACCCGTGGTCCTCGGTTTAATTTCAAGAGACCTCTGCAGGCAGTCATTTCAAACTAGGAATGGGTAAGTATTGTAGTCATTTTTTTAGACGTACCCGAACTCATTAATTTCTTCACATACAAGATGGAAGAAAAAAATAGAAAATCATATATGGAAGAAACTGTAGCTAAATATCTATCCATGGAGAAATGGGGGATGCGTGACATTGAAATTCCTCTTATCACTTACCATAGGCCATGTTGGCTGGGACTCATAAGAGTTAAAATTCAACAACATTTGGAAGGCTATATGTTCCTCATTCTATTAACCTTAAAAATTTATGCTGTGTACATTGACTGCAAACTAAGGTTCTGATACTCAGATATGAATGTCATCCATCTGGCTTCTGCTTAAATACCACTGGCGAAGAAGAACCCAGTACTGCCAGAGGCATTCTATGCTACCATGAAACAGCTTGACTTTTTACAAAGTTTCTTCTCCTGTTTAGTTGAACTTGGTCTTCCTTGAAATTTCCATCCACTCATTCTGGAACGAAAGAGAACAGGACTCGTGCCAGTGAGTGGAATTTACAAGGATGGAAAGGAGGTGGAAGAAGAAGCAGAAGAAGCAGAAGAGGAAGGGGAATGAGGAGAAGTTAATGCCTAGGAAGAGAGTTCTAGGGGAGAGAGTTCCTGATGGGGTGCCACAACCACCTCTTCCTGCTTCCCACCTTTCATATCTCACACAAGACAAAGTTACCTGGTTAAAGAGAGCATTTGTGGATGATCTTAATGCACAGGCAGGTTCATGCAGAAACAGGCATTCTACAAGGTAGGAGGGTCAAGTTCTGAAGGGCACTAGACGTAAATATCAGTGTCTTGAGCTAAGTTCCAAAACAAATTGTATGCCAGTAGTGTTCCATTCACACCAGTAATATATGTCCCCAACAAATGTCCCTGTCCAGTGCTCTAGCAGCTGCAACCTGTATTAATGGTGGTTTCCTTGGCTGATAGTATGGAATGTTTTACAAGTAGAAAAATTTCCCTCTTGGATTGGCGAGGACTAGTGTAGTTTAACATTGCCTTATTTAAGAGCCTATCCTCCTTGACCAAGAAAGAAAGAAAGAAAGAAAGAAAAAAAGAAAGAAAGAAAGAAAGAAAGAAAGAAAGAAAGAAAGAAAGAAAGAAAGAAAGAAATTCCAAATAGCACCAACCAGCTCCTGGAAATAAAAAAACTTATGTCAAGGTTAATTGCCTGACAGCATTGGAACAGAACCAACCTAGGTCTTCTGTTGGCCAGACAGTAGAGACAGAAATGTCAGTGCTGGCTCATTATCCTATTATATTGAGAGCCGCGGGAGTATATATCATGGTAAAGTAGGAGATTGGCTATGCAAGAAGCATAGTGTGTCTCTGTCTGTTGATTTACTTATTTGGGGGAAAATTAAGCTGTATGAAGGTAAAAGGGATGTGCAACACTTCACACTTGTGGCTTGCCTGGAGATATGCATCTCAGTCACAGAGTCTATTGCAGATCATGATGTGACTACTTACTTCTCTGGTTGCATCTCCACCAGCTGCTTCTTCCAGAGGATACCTACATGCTGCACAGTTATAGCAGTTTAATGCCATGTTAACTGCCATGGCTCCATTTTACAGAATCATGGGATTTGTACTTTAGTACTTGGATTTGTACTTGGAACTTTCTGCTAGGGAGTGTTAGTGTTGTAGTTCAGGGCAAGAGTGGACTAGTATGCTGTAGATCAGAATCCTATGTTCCATACCAGACTATCAACCAAAAGGTTCCAGAGGATGGAACTGTGACAGCTAGAGTTGTATCAAACTGCAACAGATGTGTGATGCTCCCAGAGCATGCCTGCATCAATGTTTTTCTGCTTCTAACCAAAAGCTACAGCTCCAAACAGAAATTATATTAATTTGCCAGGTTTTAAGAATAAATATTCATTGCAGAATATATGGTTTCAAATTCTACAGAACCTAAGCTTTTTGTTACTGAAATTCAGAGCTGCTGGTAATGACAAGCCTTTTTCAATCTTAAACTGAATGAATGAAATGCACTTGCCCATTTAAGCTCCTTGCTGATAGCAAGGGCAGTGCAAGTGTGCTTTCAAGTCATTTCTGACTTATGGTGACCCAAGGGGTTTTCTTGGCAACATTTGTTCAAAAGGGGGTTGCCCTTGCCTTCCTCTCAGGCTGAGAGAGTGTGACTTGCCCAAGGTCATCCCGTGGGTTTCCATGACTGAGTGGGGATTCAAACCCTGATCCCTCAGTGTCCTAGGCCATCATTCAAACCACTACACCACACTACTTCTGTGTATGGGTTATCAAATCATACTTTGAGGGAGGGTTGTAATGTAACAAGAAACAGTCAAAGCTTGGTAAAGGATTAATGATCTGCTGCACGGCTTGTAAAAGTTACTTTTTCCCCTACTACAGCTCCTGAAGTGTCCTTACCACCATGGAAAAATTAAAAAAGAAAAAGAAAGAAAAACTTTCTAAGCTCTGGCCTGCTGTCATTTTATTATCTAAACTGTTTGCACAATGCATTCAGAAGAGACAACATCCCAACGATGCTCATCTTTGACAGCATCGATAGACCATTTTCCCTTTCTGCATATAAAGGTTATGCTAGTCTAATTATTCCAGTAAGGTAATATCAATAAGACTGCTAATTACGGCAATTGCATAATGGATCATTAAGTAGTGATTATGACTTTGTCAAATGCTTCGCAATTTTATGCAAGAATCACTCAGCATGTCATGGAAAAATTATCCTCTTGGCTTCAGTGACTTCCTGGCTACACAGAGTAACCTAAAAGTTAGGAATGGGGAAGGCGGAAGTTTTAATATGCTTATGGAAAAGAAAATAGGATGTAAGATAACATGTTAATGGAGATATATCATATGCAAAAGGCGTCTTTAATTATATAGCAATAGTTGATTGTTCTAAGTCTGCTTTATTAACAGTGCAGTCTATGCATCTTGGCTTGAAAGTTGGCTCCATTAACTCCAATAGGACTTACTCCCAAGTAAGCACACACAAAATTACAATTCAAGCTTCCATGGTTTTATGAAACAGTTGCCCACATAGATAGAATAGCCAGGGTGTAAGGAAGTCATTAACATTTTTCTTTTGTAACAGAAGGCATTCTCATTTTTAGTGCTTCCCTAGAGAGCCTCCACATGTCTCATTTCATTTGAATAAATTATTCATCTCATTTTGTAAGGAACATCTACCAGCCTGAAAACAGATTTTGTTTTCTTTATCCAGGATATACGTGTGGTGCCAGGTATGTGAGCAATACCCATAATGATCTTTTTTATAAAATCATGCTGGCTGGTCACTCATTTTTCCACAAAAGTAGTGGCTACATGTCCACATTACCATGGAGCAAAGGAGAAAAAGCAAAGAAAATGAGAGATGTATATATTAATGGGTGGAATAACTCTAAACAGGGCCATCCCAATCCTTAGTAGGAGCGTTAATAATTGCTTCAGGTGGAGGATTCCAGGGGGCAGTAATAGCAGCCCCCACTGATCCTTTCTAAGGTGTACAACCTATCCTGCACTCCTTAAACTAGCCTGTTGCCCCAGGTATGGTAGACAGCATCATCCCATTTCACCAGTTGATAGAAAATCCAGCAGCCAGTCCAAATTACCTCTTTACATGTGATGGGGTAAGGGAGCCATCTTGTCCCTTCCCTTGGGCAGCAAAATGTCTTGGGCCAGTCTTAACCCTAAATTAAGAGGAGTGTCACAAAAACAAACTGTCACTTTCAAAGCCCATGGTCAGGGTGCAAGAAGATGGCACTACCATCCTCCCTCCACATTCACAGGTTTGACATTTGTGAATTTAAATGTTCATGAGACACATGAGTGCATCCCCCCATTCTCCTCCTCCCATTCTCTTGCATTTTGCCAGAGGCAGAGAAGGAAAGCAGCTGCTGCTCCAGTGCTCCTTCTCCCTCTCCCACTGACATCAATTTCCAATGCAGCTCAGAAATGGCATAATGATACACTCTCCAATTGTCTCAATATGGAGGAGACAGTCCCAAGTACTCCTCTGTTGTTCTACTTTTTCAGATGTTTTTCAAATGACCCAGTTTCTCTCCTCTTCCTCCCATTTTTCTCCCATTGTCCTCAGCTTACTTCAGTTGCTGAAAATTGAGCTGGAATTGCAAAAGTCATTTGTACTCAACTAACTCAGCAGGGGAGAAAGAAAAGGAAGGTCTTTTTAGTTTCAGGTAAAAGCAAACTGCTCTAGCAGACCAAGGTATATAGCAGTCAGAGATAATCCCACTTAACAAAATACTAATGATTTACTTGCAGAACCAATAAGAACCCTTCTATCAAATCAGTTCCAAGTCTTTGTTTCCTTTGCCTTTTAAGATGAAATCATGCAAATAATAATAATAAAAAAATCTCACTACAATCACCCTCCAAGTAGAGTCATAATGCCAGCCAAGCATGCATCAAAGCGAGGCAGACAGAGGGAAAGGGAGATAACACCTCCGTTTGCGTTTGACAAGAATAGATTAATTATGATGGCACACAGCTTTGGGAGAATCTGGGCTGTTTGTTCTCCACGGTCAGCATCGATTTACCCTCACTTGAACTGAGAGGCTATTTAAGCGGTAATTTCAGTTTCCTCCAACTCAGAGGCAATAAATGGATTCTCACTTGGGTTGGACACATTTTACTGTGCCCATTTGTGAGGAAGGCGACTGTTGATTATCCTCCAGAACATTTGAAATAATACTTGCGATAACAAAATGTCACTAATGTGTGTAGAGGGACATGAAATCGCTAACATTTCTTTTTTGTAAACTCTGCCCTGCATTCTTTAAAACTATAATCCCTCGCTCCTTTAATATGGGCTATGATCAGACATTCAAAGCACTTTATACCTCTCATTGTGGTTCACGGTAGAAGGAGCTGGAATATGCTCAGACAGAGTGACAAAAAACAACAACCAGCACTTGGAAAATTTGCTCTTTTTAGACTGCATCCCCAGAATCCCTCAACCAACATTATTGTATTGATATTCAATAAAAACAGAATGCTGCAGACTACTGCTTTGTAACACAAAAAATAACTAAACAGTTAAGACTACACATTCTATAAGTAACAGAAGCAAATACATCAGACACAAAAAACAGTTATCCTTCATTATGTTAGATTTTTAGTGTAATTTAGGGGCAAACAAGATGATACTAGATTTCGCAGAGATGATCCTCCCAAAAAGGTGGCTGCTTGTCATAACCCATGGTTTTATTCACCTATATATCTTGCATTTAGCATGAATTGTTTTGTGGTTGGTCTTTGGAAACTAAACTTGTGCTTAATTTGCAACTCTGGGTGCTGAGGCATCTATCTCTGAGGAAATCTTGTTGTGGGAGGGAAAACAAGCTAATCACAGATAATATGCTTTGCCCTTAACAGCTACCCTGACCCTTAGACATGTCTTGATAATTGAAACAAATATTTAATAGCATCCAAGCTTTGATTACATGAAGTGTATGAACTAGACTCAAAGGATGTGTAGTTAGGGACTCATTTCTACATGATGAAGACATCTGCCTGAGAATACCATCTGTGCCAAATTTTTCTCAAGTGAGAAGTATGATTTAAACTGCAGGGAGAGTGGGAGCCCTCCCCCTGTCAGCCATTTCTTTTTGCAAATGTTACTTCCACTGTTGGAGCTCCATTAGCAGGCAAACATGAGAAAGCTGCAATATAGGAAGTAAGAGAGGAAGATGAGAAAGATGGGGCAACTGCCAAAAATAGTCATTCTTCCTGAGCCTGCTAACCATTTTTTCCTCTTTTCACACTGCGTAATGATAGCAGCTTGATGCAACCTTAATTGCCATGGCTCTATAGCACAGCATCCAGTGGTTTGTAGTTCTGTGAGGAATTTAGAATCTTCATCCAAAGAGCTCTCATGCTGCCCACTCCCAAACCACAAATCTTAGGATTCCATAGGATGCAGCAATGGCAGTTAAAGTGGTATCAAACTGTTATCATTGTGCAGTGTGGAAAAGCCTCTGGAGGACAATGCTGAGTGTGCCAGCACTATCTCAAACTAGTTGTCTTCGGATGTACTTGACGGGTGCTATCCTGTTGCCACTATTAGTTCTGCTGGTTTCCATGCCTGGAATGGGATCCCCTTTATTTTGTCTTTTGCCTCAGGCAGCAAAATATCTTAGGCTGGTTCCAATCTTAATCTAAACACAGAAGTGTCCAGGACAGAAAAGTGTGTGTATATGTCTGGAACAGAGCTTGTAAATGTTACATTTAGAAGCAGAATCCTGGGACTTGTTGTCCAAAAAAGTAACCTTTCCAAGCTCTGGTCTGATGTTGCAGTTAAACCATCACTATCATTCCTGAAATGTTACAGCTGATAATTCTGCTTCAGTATAGGGACCCAAGCCAACGATCTTCAAGCTCCATTCTGAAGATAGGTCTACAGGCAAACTGACTGGGAGGGATATTCTGGTGATTCACATTGTGAAAAGATAATGGGGAGAAGAGGGCAAGAGAAGTGGCTGCATAAAGGAATTTGCATATCCTGTAAACATATGAGAATTGTACCCTAGAGATTAAGAAAAATATTTCCATCTCAGATTCCATTATTGTATGGCTGTTTGCCAGTACCCAATTCAATTTAGAAAAATAACAAAACAAAAAGGAGAGAGCAAATCTGTCAGTTTATAGCATTAATTGGCAAATATGAGGCTGCCTTGGTGGCACAAAATGAATGTAACCGAAATTTAAATGCAATGACCATCAGGCTGTTATGCCACTAACTCAATAAAGAGCATCATCTAAGAGACATTTAAAAAAGAATAGCAATCATAATAACACTGTTCTCAGATATCATTTTTCAGAGCCTAATAATGATGCATGCTTTTTAGCACTTGTAACAACAGAACAGTGCAAGAAGAGCCTTGCTGAGTTAGATTCAAGGCCTATTTGGTCCAGCACCCTGTTTCTCAAAGCAGCCATCCAGGTGATTATGAGAAGCCCCCCAGTGAGACATGAGAGCAAATAATGACTGGTCTCCAGAGGAACACCAATGTCTATGTCTGAGTGTGAAAGCTGGACGGTGAAGAACGCCAAAAGGAAAGATGTCTTCACCAGGTGGGTCTTTTATGGTGGAGCTTAACACTCTGACATGTTCATCTAGGGAGAGACAATTTTTCAGATAGTCTGGACCTAAGCCATATAGGGTTTTATAGGTCATCACTAGCACTTTGAACTGCACCCAGAAATGAACCAGTAGCCAGTGAAGCTGTTTCAACAAGGAAGTTGTATGCTCCCTGTAATTGGCCCACAGTATTCTGGCCATAGCATTTTGCGCCCACTGAAGTTTCCAAAGGCAGTCACACGGAGTGCATTACAGTACTCTAAACAGGATGTAATCAAGGTATGTATTGCTATAGTCAGAGCTGACTTCTCAAGGAGCCGGCATAGCTGGCACACTAGTCTTAACTGGTGTTATGTGTCTCATTTGATGTTGTTCCACATTTTGATTCATAAGGAAAGATGGGTGAGAAATGATGACAATGATAATGATTTATGCAAATGCATCCTTAGCTGCTGCTGAAACCTGGGAATCAAGGCTCAGATCCGAGTCCAGGAGTACACCCATGCTGTAAGCCTTAGATCTCAAGGGAAGAGTAACCGCATCCAGCGCAGGCTGAATCACTGTTCCCTGATTTGCCTTTTGACTGACCAAGAGCACCTCTGTCTTGTTTGGATTGTTTCAATATGTTTGTCCTCATCTAGTCTATTACTGGCAGCAGGTACTGGTTCAGCACCAAGACAACTTCCTTGGAAGTAGATGGAAAAGAGAGATAGAGTAAGGTGTTATCAGCGTATTGGTGACACAAAATCCCTAAACTCTGGATAATCTAGTGGTGGTTTCACGTATATGTTGAATACCTTGGGGGACAGAAAGGAGCCCTAAGGACCCCACAGGCCAATGGCCAAGACAGAAATCCACCAGCACCATCTTCTGAGTTTGCTCATCCAGGAAAGACTAAAACCACTGTAACAGTGTGGCCCCATGTCCCATCCCAGAGAGGCAACCTGGAAAGATAAGTGGACAGGTGATTTATTTAGGATTCAGAACTTTGGACAGCTCCCTGTGATGTTCAAATTAAACCAGGAGCAGCTTCATTGTACCACCAACATGGGAGCCATCAGCCACACAAAATAACACAAAGTTCCCTGCAGCAGACAGCATGTCATTTCATCACAACTGAAATGTATTCTGAAACTGTGATAACGTATTACAGGGTGATTGTGTTTTTCTAGACTATCTTTTACCAGAAACACAACCATCATCCTCTTATTTTCTTTCGAGTCCATGCAGAACAAGATATTGCAGAGTAAACAAATATATTGCAGCATCCAGCAGGCAGAACAGGAGCTTCAGCCACGTGTAATGGGATTGAGGGGGCATTCTTCTGTGATGTGAGAATAGGAGCATTTCAAACCTGTCCCTGTTTTCATCTCTGGGATCTTAAAGGTTATCCCGCCCCTTAACAGCAAACTCAACTGGTTCGAGTCAACAAAAATCAAACTAAAAATAGAATTGTGAGAAAGAAAAGGGATATCTCAACATGACGGGGGAAATCTGACATTTGTTGAGCCATGAAAATGTTACTGAAACATCTAAAGGGACAAAACTTTGGCCATTTCCACACGGAGTTTTTTAAACAGGGCAGAGCGTCCTCCAGGGAGGATGTCTGCACCTAGGATCGGACTGGGTTGGACCTACTGAACGTAGATCCGCACCCCAGCCTGATCCTGAACGACCCCAAGTGGTCATCCAGTGTACTTTTGAAAGACCGCTAAAAACAGGTCTTTCAAAAGCATGGAGCACGCCACTGTGAGCCTGCTCCCATATGCAGATTCACAGGCTTGCATTGGTGCGAGCCTGCAATCTGCCAGGGGCGGGCTTTAGGCTGGCGAGCTTCAGCACTTGGTCGAGACTCTCAACCAACCGGAAGCCGCCATTTTCGTCCCCAGAGCAGTGTGGAGCAGTGGCCACGGACTGCTCCAGAGCAGCGTGGACAGGACCGGGAAGCCCAAAAGTCTGGTGAGTAACTTCACAGGGTGATTTCCTTGCCCCGTGCGGAAATGGCCTATGTTTCAAAAGATAAACCTAAACAGTGCAATAAGAAGTTAACACACCCTGTAGCCACAGAATATTAAACATTACGAAGGAAAGAAAAGCAATGAACCAGAGTGGGGAGTAGGATGGGATGGCATGAAACAGTCGATGCCTGAACAGAACCAGTTTAGGGAGGGGCATTTAGAATGCTCAGCCAGAGAGCTCTTTGGCCTCAGTAAACTACAAACCCCAGAATTCCACTGGATGTTGAAAGTGGAATGATAGCACTATAACAGTGTAGGGCAGAAAGGCCCATAGTTGGTCCTAAGCTACATAGGGCTTTATAGATCATTAAAAAAAATTCCTAAAAATGTATGCTCACTTATGCTGTTTGATGTGGGAGAAAATGAGAAGAAATGTGGAAACCCACCTTTAGAATTTCTGGACACTGGAAACCCAAAATACAAGCAATAAAATCTGGTTCTACAGGCAGCCATCACATGGATTTAAATATAGTTTTGATTCCTCCAAAATGATGGCAAAAAGAAATATGCCAGATTTATTGATTGCTTCATACATCTGACACTCATTTTTCCCTTGTCACTTAATAAATATCGATGGCATGTATGAACACAGTGCTCTTTGTGGAGGGATCTTTGCTTCTGTGATGTTCACATTTGATTGATCACTTCAGCCACCAGCTTCCTTAGGAAAGGAAAACTCCACATAAGTTGCTGAAAGAAGCCCTTTGGTCATCAGACTCTCTCAGGACCTAGGGATTAATCACACACTGATTTGTTGCATGATTACTCTGGCTTAGTTCCATTTTTGATCTCTCCTTATCACATGACATTGCCACTCTCCACTGTTGAATTTTCTTATTTGATCATTTCTTTTAATTCATGAAAAATACCCATGAATGCCTCTAATAACACTGCTTTTCCACTATTGTGTATTGGGGTGATGGTGTCATTCTGTTGCAGTTGTTCTCTTTTACCTTCCCTGTTACCAAGCAGGATGAGTATCATGGTGGACATAATGGTGCAGGCGAATGATTTTGTTTTTACTCTGTTCCCCATTGTGCTAATGGTGATCATGATCATCATCATCATTTTTGGTGTAATTATGCACCTGAGCTGCCCTGGTGGACACCAGCATGCCTCGACAGGAAAACACAATGCTGAAATAATGGGGAGGAAGTTTCCCCCACATGTTGAAACTGTGCAAAGAAAAAAGAAAGAAAAAACAGAGTGTATGCACTAGGCAGCGCAGACAAGGGAAAGGAGGTGAGGTCAGTGGGGTGGTACAGAAGATTGATTGCAGGTACGCATATCACCAAACAGTGTGATAGGAATTGTTTCTATACTGGTATGTTTTCATTTCCTTAAATAATGCAATGGCTATGAGACAACAGGCTGGTGTGATAAAGCCCTTAGATCAGGGGCCTTTCACACTATATATGTATAGCACTATGATTCCACTTTAAAAGCCATGGCTCCATCCTATGGAATCCTGGAGCTTTTAGTCTGGTGAGTTACTAGAGTTCACTGGCTAAGAATTCAAAATGCCCCTCCAAAAACTCCAAATCCCAGCATTCAATAGGATGGAATCACAGCAGTTAAAGTGGAATCATAGTGCTATAGTTGTGTACTGTAGTGTGAAAAGGCTGTGGGGCTTAGGAACCTGTTGCCTTCCAGATGTTGTTGGATTCCATTTCCCATCAAACAAACATAGGCAGCATGGCCAGTGGTTATCGATGGTGCAGGATTTAATAATACAGGCTGCAATAAAACTCATAGTAAACAATTATATGAAGCTCTCTCTTGTAGTAATGGGAATGTAATATTTTCAATGCAAACCTAATTGTGATAAGGTAATTAGTGATTTCATATTTCATATCTACAGCATTGACTGTTTGTTGAGTTCTGTAAGTATAAGAACCCCCTAAGTACATCTCAGGGAGTTTTCAATATGAAATGCTTTAGAATTTTTCAAATTAATTTTTTAATTCTGTAATTTCTATAGTATGTGCAGTGCAGGCAGAAGGGTAACTTTCTGTAGAATAACCATTTTCCTTGTAGGATGTTTTGTTTCACTTAGAGTAGCATGGGAAAAATTTTGCCCTACAGACAAAGGAAAACTCAGCGGAATGCTGTGTACTATTACAGAAATTTTAGATGTTGCTAAACAGTCGTTTATCCCTGGGATCATACTGTCTAGATGGGGTTTCCAATTGGTATGCCACAACACATTAGTGTGTCACCTGAAGTATGTAGGTGTGCCGCCTACAATCTAGGAAATGTATGTTATTATTTATTGATCATATATTTTTAAAAATATATGAAAGGTTTTCATGAAATATGTTGCATCCCCATATATTTTGTTATTACTATTTATGTACATGTCTGGGGTTAGTTTAACCTCTGGTTTGCTAGTAAAATTGAATTACTGTGTTGCAAAATGATGCATGTCTAAAAAGTGTGTCACCAACATGAAAAGTCTGGAAACTTCTGGTCTAGATCCTTAGTGATTCACTCTTGTTGGCCTCTTCAGTAACACTCATCTTGGTCTTTGAAGCTAAAGTTCAAGCATGCACACTAGGAAGAGTAAGCGTCATTGAACTCAGTGGGGCTTACATCGGACTGAAAATGGATTGTGTTTTATAGAACTGAGAGCAAAGGCAGTGGTGGGTGGTGGTTCCCATGTCAATAGGGCTATGAATTAGTTCCAGGTTTTAGGCTGAACTTTAAAGGAGCTATCTAAAGGTATGGAACCCTAGCCCCAAAAACTAGTTCAGCACCTTGGATAGATTAAAGTTCAGACTAAAGTCCAGTGTGGGTTCAACACTACTACTTGGAAGTGGCAACAGGAAGTGGCTATTATCCCACTGCCTTGAATGTAAGTTTCCTAGAGGCTCCCCTGTAGGAAGCAAGCTGGTGGCTTACTTGGAATTTGGGCTGCTCATTGCATTTCTTGAGGATCCTTGTGTTCAAGTCTCTTCCACATTCCATAATTATAGCAGTGTGATACCATTTTAAATGTCATGGCTACATCCTATTGAATCCTTGGATTTGAGGTATTCAGCTTCCTCTGTCAGAGAGCTTTAGTGTCTCCCAGACTACAAATCCCAGAATTTCACAGTATGTTGCCATGGCAGTTAAAGTGGTAGTAAAGTGTTGGCAAGGAATACCCAGAGGTAGTTTTGCCAGTTCCTTCCTCTGAAATATATCCTACAGCGCTGGTGTTCATTGGTGGTCTCCCATTCAAGTACTAATCAGAGCTGACCCTGCTTAGCTTCCATGATCAGACAAGATGTGCTGACTTTAGGGTAGGCCCCATTACCATAAGTGCTTGTTATTAAAAGAATTTGCCTCCCCAATCTGACTGCAGTCATCTTCTCTGTAAGGTTTGCAACATGTCAAGCTGTCTAAAAATATGGCTTGATCGCAACACAGTTCTTTCGCTCTCCAGTTTTATGCTGAGATTTTATTGACTCTTCAGTTTTATGCAGCATTATAAGTAACTTTTAAAAATGATGCTTCACAAGGCAGAAATCACTATTTGTGTGTGTTCAGGATATACATCGACAAAGAAAAAAGAGTGGGAAAGAAATGATCAGATGAAACTGAATGCTTCAGCAATTAAGTGAGGAATAAAACTCAAGCTCCTGTTCCCTTTGTCTTTACTCACCAAGAATTTTCTCCTTTTATTCCTTTTCCTAACTCTTTCTGAAATAATTTTATTCCAAGCGTTTACACATACTGAAGGACAAAGGACATTTCTATTGTCTTAGCTGCTGGTGGTCCATTTTTTGGGTTAGCCTAATAGCTCAGCAGGGTCACCTGATGGGAGATAAAGGTTTGTAGGAAATGGTTCCCACCAAGGGTGCTGCCTTCTGCAGTGGTGGGATTGTGTGCTCCTGTGAGGCAAGAGGCTACACTGATGGCAGCAGTGCTGCTGGTAGGGTCCTCCATATCAGACAGACTTTTGCTAAGGAGCTAGAATAAATGTGCCAAACAGCTAATGGACAGCAGCAGGGGTGTGTGTGTGTGTGTGTGTGTGTGTGTAGGGGGGTGACACTGGCAGAAATCTCTCAGAGACAACAGCAACACTGGAGCTAACACTTGTTAGCAGTGCACAGAAGGAGGCATGGTAAACCCCCTTTGAATGTCTTTTACCAAGAAAACCCTATGGTGAGACAATCCAAAATGAAACAAAAGAGAGTGCCAGAAGATGACACTCCCAGATAGGATGACACTCAGCCAGCTACTGGGGTACAGCAGAGAACAATTACAGTTACAAGTAATTCTACAGCTAATGACACAACTGAACTCAAGCTGAAAGGACATTCAGCTGTTGGCATACTCAGAGGTGAAAGTTAGATCCAAAGCTGCACAACACGTATTATAGGAACATGGAAAGTGAGAAGCATAAATCAAGGAAAGCTAGATATAGTAAAACAAGAAATTGAATGTATCAACATTGCAATCCTTGAGGTGAGTGAGTTAAAGTGGACATGAGTGGGACATTTTGAGTCAGATAATAACACAGGAAATGAAAACCTAAGAAGAAGTGAGGAGGCATTAATAGTGAGGAGAGATGTAGGAAAAGTAGTCAAAGGATATGATGCAAAGTCTGACTGAATAATATCAATAGGACACCAGAGAAAATCTACCAGCATAACTACATTCCAATTTTATCTCCAGCTACAGTGGCAGAAGAAAAAGAAACTGAAAGATTTTATGCTGGAGTCCAGGAAGAAACTGACCACAGATTAATCAGGACTTCTTGTTAATCATAGGCAATTGGAATGCAAAAGGAAGAAACAGAGCAGAATCAAAGACTGTAGGAAAATTTAGCCTAAGATCAAAAAATGAAGCAGAAGAGCAACTGACTGAATTTCACAAGGCCAACAGTTTGTTCATCACAAACACATTCTTCAAGCAACCCAAGAAGTAACTGGATACAGGGTCACCACACAATGGCCAATATACAAATCAAATAGACTACATAATTGGAATCAGAAGATAGAGAAACTCCATTCTCTCTGCCAAAACAGTAGCAGATTGTGGCACAGATCATGAACTGCTAATAGCAAAAATGAGAGTGAAGCTAAAGAAAACCACTAAACCAACCATCATGTTGAAATATAATCTGAAGAACATCCCTATACAATTTAAATATAATGTAAAAATAGATTTGTACTATTAAGCCTAATTGCTCAGGAGCCAGAAGAACTCTGGACTGAAACCAGGGACATTGTCAGGGTAGAATGCACTATCTGTAGCGAAAAAGAAAGAGAAGCCTCAGTAGATGACAGATGAAACTCTTCAAGCAGTTAAGGACAGATGAAAAGCAAAAGGTGTCAGAAACAGGCAATTTGTGCACAAGGACAAAGAGAACTACTACAGTAATCAATGCAGAGAAATAGAAGATGACAACTAAGAAGGAAAAACAAGAGGCCTCTTCCACAAGATCTGAGAAATCAAATGGAAATGAGGATCAGCTTTGCTTTTTCAGTTTTTCAGTGAGGGAAATATATGGAGAAGTCACTGGCAAGGTCTAGTGAAGGTCAATAGTATGGTGTAAGATATATACATATGTGGTGGGAGTGTCCATTTATTCAGGAATTTTGGAAAGAGGTTAAGAAACAAATATAATAATATGAAGAGAGGTTCAATTAAGTAAAGAAAATTGTTTAACCCACAACTTAGGGATAATAGGTTTAAATAAGAAAGAAAGTTATGCAACAAAACAAATTTTAAAAGCTGTTCATGCTGTTATTACTTTAGAATTGAAAAAGAAATCAAGGTGGAATGAGTTTTATATGTTAAAATACATAAAAGAAGCTATATTATTTGACTTTCTTAGGGAAAGAAGGTTACAGTATAGTGGTCAATATAATAACGAATCATGGAGTGATAACTGGAAAATAGTGATTGAAAAAGTAAAAGAAAAATCAGAGTATGAAGATGTGATAAATTTGATTAAGGTTATATCCCATAACTCTGAAAAAGCTTTTTGAAACAAATGGGGTCTAGATCCTCTGTAAGACATTTGGGAGGATGGGGAGTTGGATAGATTGAAAAAGCAACTGTTGTTAAAAATGTTTCTTCCTTGTAATAACATTGTAATATAGTATATATCAATGTATACTAAGCATGTGACTCATAACAAAAGGAAAAAAATGGGGAGGAAAGGCAAAAAAAATGGTATGGTGTAAGAGAATCTGTGTAGTGAGTCTGTGGGGGCGAATAGTTAGAAAGAAGCATGTCCGAGACATTCAAGATGATCAGAGGCTTGAGGCAAAATAGATCTTCCTTTTAGATAGAGGCCATTTCCGCACTCCACTGTTATAGTGCTCTTATTCTTTCAACCTTATTCAACCTTATTCTTTCAACCTTCTATGGAATCCTGGGGTTTGCAGTTTAGGGAGGGGCCTTTAGAATTCTCAGCCAGAGAACCCTTTGGACTCAGTAAACTACAAACCCCAGAATTCCACAGGATGTTGAAAGTGGAATAATAGCACTATAACAGTGTAGTGCAGAAATGACCAGAGTCTTCCTTTTTACCTCAAACTGCAACATTACACAAAGAAAGAGCCAGTTGCTGAATCTTAAAGGGCAGCAGGTTGCAAACCAATAAAACAGGAAACAATTCTTCGTACAGCTTACCATTAACCTCTCAAAGCATTGCCCAAAGAGGTCACTCCAGCAAAAAGCCGAAACTGACGCTTGGCTGTTTTCTGTTTGTTTTTAAAAGGATAGCTAATTTTATATGTTTGCTAATAACATTTTTGCCTCGTGCAAAGGCAGTGATAATTATGAGGGAATTTTTTTTAAAAAAAAACAAAGTCATAAACTGATTGCCTTTGACATTAAGTGATTCCTCGCTCTGTGGACCTGCTTCGTGCCTCTGTCCAAGCAGTTTCCTGCACTTGGAAAAGCACTCACTGTCTCTCTTCATCAAGTCACCTCCTTCAAATCCCTTCTCAAAAGCCTAATCTCTTGCTGAAACCATTGGGAGTCTGGCTGTTGATTTCAATGGAGTCAGAATCCCACCCTAAGAGGATTAAAGCGTTATCCCTTCAGCTCAGAAACAAGAACCGATATTAGTTACTATTTTCGCAAAGCCATTCAGCTCTCCGAGCCAGGCACAAGTCAATCAGTTATGAGAGCTGTGAAGCCACAGCGGTCCGACCCTCTTCTGCCATTTTTAGAGGAGGCATGTTCTATGCGCAATCAAGGAAGGAGGCCTTTCTTACTCATGCTATTGTGGTGCATCCAGTCAGCAGGCGAAGAAAAGCAGATCCTATTCATGAAGAATTTTGTAAACATGTTCTAATAAAAAACCTCATTCCAGGATCAAAATCCTTTGTAGTAACCCCAAAAGCAAAGAGACCGGGTCAGGAGTATCCCAAGTCCTGAAATTTCGGGACCAAGACTGGAAAAGTGGAGTCATATCCAGGTGATGTCATACTAGGCAGGGCCTGGCAATGTAATCAAGCTTAATATTTGAAGCATCAATCACAGCTACTGAGAGAAAGTTATTCCAACAATAAGCACCAAGTCTAACACAGATGAGAAAATACTTCTTTGGTGAGAAATTCAGTTTTCTAAGTACGGCGTTGAGCAGCGAGGGGAAACACACACATACTTTTCCTTGGCTCTGTTTGTAACACTATTGCAAGCACTGCGTTTAAGCACACATAGGTGACCTAGACCAGCCAAGTTCTGCTTTGAACAGAAACCAGACTACAGAAGCTGTGTGGGGACAACACTGTACATATACATACATATTAGCCTGAATCTTTTTGATTAGTTCTAGCTAGAGTAGACCAATTGAATCAACTGCTTCAAGGTGACTCAACACATTGGTAAATTCAATTGATTTAGTGGGTATACCAAAGTGAAGTTACCAATAGGATGAAGACCAAAATATGTATGTGTGTTTGTGCAAGCATATATGCACATATATATAAATGCACATGTACACATACACACACAGTTTGGATCCAGCTTATCTGAGGGATTGTATCTACATATAGGACCTTGCCTGATCTCTTAAGATCTTCAGGGGAAACTCTTTACTCAGTCCTACCACCTTCCTAGACAGGTTTGATGGGAACACAGAAGACGTCCACAGTGGCTGCTCCCAGGCTTTGAAACTTTCCTCCTAAGGAGCCTGGGATCACTCTCTTCTTGCTGTCAGCAAGTGAAACTATTTCTGTTTTGACAGGCTTTTAGAAATTGACTATTAGAGCTTTAAATGGATTTGTTTTTAATGGATTTGTTTGAAATGGTTTTAATGCTGTGGGTAATTTAATTGCATTTTAATGATTACTTTCTATATGTTTGTTTATGCCCTTGTAAGCACTTTTAACAATATTTGTTTTCATTTTTGAAAGTCACCTTGGGTCCCAGTGTTGGGAGAACAATGGGACGTAAATGAATTCCATGTTAATCCATATTAAAATCTGTATTAGAGAAATAACTTGATTAGGCCAAGAAAGAGATTTGTCAGCTTCTGAGAGCTACAGTTCTCTTTATCAGGGAAGATGTTACTAAGATTATGACAGAGAGATCTGTGTGTGTGTATGTGTATACATACATAAGACATTTTTCCGTGATCTTTGAGTCAGCCTGTAAAACATATTGTGCAAAGCAACTAGACTAACAAAGGGATCCAGATGAACATAGTTGAGTCTTTCAATGCTGCCCAAACAATGGAGTTTGAAATAACACAGGGAAGGGCTTCACGCCAAGAAAACCCCAACAGATATAGCAAATTTTAACTAAGGTCAAGTTTGTTCATCCTATTGCTATGTCATAATATTGTTTTCAAAAGATTTGTTGAAGACGCCTAAGCCCTTTCAGCAGCCTACCTCTGTCCTGGCGGTGTCCAGTGATGATGGCGGCAATGGCTGTCCTGGGAGAGGAGTGCAATGGAGCTCTCCCCTCTGCACCAGCTGCCTGCGGGAACCAGGAAGTGCAATGGCCATGCCTCGTCCTTCCACAGCGCAGCTGGATACAGTCTCAGGCTGCACTGGGTCAGGAAATGTAGCCATTATGCTTCCAGGACCGCCGCAGTGAAGGTAAGAGCAGGTGCGTGGTGGGAGGGTGGCGTGATCACCTGTCATTGACAGGGAAAACCCATCAATTATTTGCAGCATGATCATGCCACCTAGGGAATGAGAGAAGGACTGGTCTGGAACATCATGCATAAGCATTGTCCTGGCCCTGTCCTTCTCTTGTCCCCATGGTGGTTTAAGTGCATCTCACAGAAAGGGCCCTAGTTCTAACAGTTAGCTATAACTAGAATAGACCCAATGAATCAGTGGCAACTTGGTAAAGCCAACAATTATATACCATAAGTCCCATTAATTCAATGGGTCAACTCCTTGCTGTTGTTGTGTGCCTTCAAGTTCTTTATGATTTATAATGGCCCTAAGGGAAACCTATCACAGGGTTTTCTGGGACCTGAGTATGTGTGATGTGCCCAAGGTCACGCAATGGGTTTCCATCGCCAAGCAGGGAATTGAACTCTGATCTCCAGGGTCATCGTTCAATGCTCAAATCATGACACCATGCTGGCTCTCAACTCTAACCTCCAACATTTCACAAATGAAAACCAGGACACATGGCAAAACAACATCAGTGTGGGATCAAGATGGCAAAAGCTACTAATGAGGATGAACACAGAAGCTAGGAGAAGCTGCTATAGTATGATTTTGCTGAAGCCTCCTAGGAAGGATAAGATTCCATTCTCTCCTCTTCTCCCTGCCAAGTTAATTGAGTCAAACTACTTTTGCACTTTGAACTCAGCTTTTGAACTTTTAACTCAATTTGCAACAACTGAAGTAAGTTGAGACCAAATGGAGGAAGTGGGTGGAGGAAAGAGAAACTGGGACAGCTGAGAAAGTGGGCCAACAGGCAATTTGGGGGGACTGTTTCTGCCAAATGGGGGCAGTTGGAAGGTATGGATGTTTAGGTTGTGCTTTAGTTAAGTTTAGGTCATGCTTTCTCTATGTTATATCTCTAATTGGGTTTTGTATGCAATGGCTTTGCCATGCCCATGAAAATGTGTGGCGTCTGTCTGAAGCACATGCCCACTAATTGTCCTTAAGTTTATTACAGAAACTGATCAGCTGGCGCAAAAGCAATATATTGTTGTCAGTTAGATCACTTATCAGCTTCGCCCCCTGAGATTCTTTAGTTCTGCCTTTTCAACCTGGGGCCATCCAGAAGTAATGACCATCCTCTCCAAGCAGCATTAATATGGTGGAAGTTGTAGACCAACACATCTGGATGGCAAAAGCTGAGAGGAGGCTGGCTTGCTCCACAAAATGTTATGTTCCAGATCCCTATTTCCGACACTTCAATTTTCCTTAATGTGTAAAACACACATTTGTTTTATTGCTTACATAAAAGTAGGTGATATATGAGATGAAACCAAACAACACAACTTCCAGTTATGTTTTGGCACTTTCTTTTTTCTTAATTGTGAATCCCCTGAAGGCAGGGATGGACAACCTGTGCCAAGGATGGAAAAGAAATTCATTGGATTTGCATTTCCATGCAGAAATGTCCATTTCCTTTTTCCTGAGACTCAAAGGAATCAGTCACATCTTGCCTTGGGAATCTATGTATTTGTGAAGATTGTGATACATTTTGAGGAGGGCAATGTACAAAACACCAAGCTGTTACCCCAAAAGGTAGGTGACTCAGGGATCCACCTGAGATGCCACTGCCTCAAATCAGGAGGCCTGCAAGAGGGGGGTAACCTAGTAAGATCTTTCCACCAATGTTTATGGGGTTTCCACAGGGAGAAACCAGCCAAAGACTCAAAAATGGACTAAAATGTGTTTTTATTGAGGAAGATTCAATTATGCACACACAAGATCCAAACAGTCACACACTTACACAAAGCTAGCCTAAGAAAAGGGAGAGAAGTTTGACAGAGAAAGATTTGAGGGTGTGGTGGGAAATATTCACCAATCCAAGGAGTAGAGAAGAAGCAGTGATGTGGCTTAGACTCATGTCTAAGAATAGAACTCATTTTGGGAATTTGACCAGCAGCGCGCCTAGAAGCAAGTGAAGCACTGCAAGTTAGCTGCTCAAAACTGGGTGTGTGTGTGTTATACTCAGTTTCTACCTGGAGGGAATGGATGTGAACGGTTCTCTGGCTGAGCAAACAATGGAGTTCACAATATGAACAATGAGGTCTGGAATGGGCTAACAATCTTAGCATTAAGTGGCAAAGAGTTAATGGACATCACGATAACTCTGTAATGGTTGGACAGGTGTGGGGACAATGAAGACATTCACAGGTTGGTGGGAAGTAGGTTGAAACAATCAGTGGCTTGGTGGGAACTTCCCTGTCACTATTGTCCAAAAGCAGAGTCATTACATCTTAGCTTAAGACTATTATCTCTGAAGTTACCTGGTGATCTCCTGACTATGACCTGGCTATGACTGGAGGACATCTCTGACCTATTCTGCAGTGCACATGTTCAGCCAGCATCTTCCTCTTGTCCAGCTTGGCCATTCAGTCACATCAGGGCACATTTTATATCAATGTCAATTAATATACTTTGCCCATTAAATCATATCAAAGTGTGGGAGTGTACAGCCTGGTAACAAAGCATATATCTGAAAAATAGACCAATAAATAGAATTGTTCTGCACAAATATGCATTTGTGTTATAGAGCTGGAAAGGACCACAAGGGCCATCTAGTTCACCCCCCTACCACGCTGGAATACACTACTAAAGCACTCCAGAGAGATAGCCGTCTAAACTCTCTTTAAATATCTCCAAAGAAGGAGAATCCACCACACTCCAAGACAGTGTGTTTCACTGTCAAATAGGTCTTAGCTTCATGAAGTTCTTCCTAATGTTTAAGTGGAATCTCTCATCATGTGAATTGAATTCACTGGTTCATGTTCTAATCTCTGCAACAGCATATTTAAAGAACTGCTATCATATCACCTCTCAAATCTTTCCCATTTCCACTGGAAAATTAGTATAACAATGCATTTTTGGAAAAATGTATGCATTCCAAGAAATTTACACAAAAATACACATGAATTTCCATGAAAGGAGAAAAAAATATGTCTTGTAACCCAGTAAACAGAATAGAACAAGAGTGCTGATGGGATTCTGAGAAATGCAATGATAACAGCTCTCTTGATGTTGTTGAACTCCAGCTCCAATCAGTCCCAGCTATCACAGTCACATACCACTGTGGGATGAATTATATCTTGTCCCATTCAGTAGAAGTTGATAAGGGGCCAAACAACCAAATTATCTTTCCATCTAAAACTTCATCTAGATGAGCTGCTGGGTTGTGATGAGCTTCACTAAAATGCATTTAACCCAGCTCACCATTCCAATTACTTTATCAGAAATCTATTACCATTTTTATCTTCGGAACAGCTAAGATGATTCACCCCCCCTTCTTCCTCCAAGCCAGCAGAGCTGCAATCTACTTTTATAGAATAAATTGCTATAAATTAAGTTAGCAGTAGCATAAACAGAGGTAGCGGATCCCTGTCTCTATAGTAGCAGCTGATAGAGTTATGTAAATGCAAGATGTCAAGTCTATTTTTGAGTTTATTCTGCAGCTGATGAGTCTCCATCAATGTTCCTCTCTCTGTTACTTTAGTTCCTCTTTTCTTCACAAAGCCTCAGGGACAGAGAATTTTTATCCTGTCAATTCCTCTTGATGAACTTAGATAGAGCTTCAAAGGCCAGCTGATGTATCCTATTGGCAATTGATTTATTTCAATAATAGTGCTTTATATAGTTGAAGGAAAATGAAACTTGATGGGGTTCAGTACATTGCCATCAATATCATCATCATCATTATCATCATCTTCATCTTTATTTATTTATTGAGCACCATCACTGTATGTGGTACTTTGCAAGAAAAACAAAATAGTTCCCTGCCCTTGGGCTTACAATCTAATACAATCTTGGGCTTACAATCTTATAATCTTGATGATCTAACTTGCTAGTGATGTGCAATGATAAGAAAAATTACACAGCTCAGGCAGATTTCAAGCCTGGTAGTGATTTCACAAAAGCTGCCATGCACTGTGGCCCTTGCCCCCCCTCCACACACTCCAAGCTCCATCGCTGAATACCATTCATATCAATGGATGTGCTTTAGGTAGGACGAGCATTGAATTTACTCAAATGTGTTGGATATGCAAACACAGTGAGACAGAGAGGCCAAACACTGGGTTACGGGTTAACTTAATTGCCAAAAATTTTAATACATATTATAATAATATATGATTAGCTACAACTACATTCAGGTGTGTATTCATCCCTGAGTATTTGTGCAGGTAAGGTAAGATTGAGGGGATACTGGGCCCAATAGTTCTCAAACCAGCAAGTGCCCAGGCTGGGCATCTGGCCATGTATGTAAGTTAAACATCTGGCAGAACTTGCTCTATCCTTCTACGAGTGGATCATGGTCATTTGGTCCTCTGGAAAGGAGGTCACCTGCATCTGCCCAGACTGCAGGTCCTACCCCAAGATCATTTTGCCACTGCATTACCACTGCAGGGGTTCCCTCCCTCCCTAATTTAACTCATGCCTGATGCCTCCCTGCACTTCCATACCTACCAACCTAGCTTGTCATCCCTCCCAGGGTGGAACTTCAGAACAGAGCTTGGGAACATTACTTTTTCGGACTAGAACTCACATAATGCCCTAGTCAGGTGGGGAAATTTGTGAGTTGTAATCCAAAGGAGGAACTTTTCCAAGCTCTGATTTAAAGAGGTCTTCGGTTCTTTTGAAATAGCACCTAGGTGGAGACAGGTCTACTACATAATAACATTACTAGTGCCTGAACTGACTGTTTTAAACAAAAACTATATTTTTCCTTAATGGCATATTGGTTTATTGAAAACATGAGGGGTAGGATACTCCTTTTATTTTATTTTTCTCTATAACATCTCAGAGAACTTATTTCAAGTTTTACTTTCAAAATCTATATTAGGGTAATATCATTATTAAACCAACTCAAAGTCACAAGCTTCTGAAATCTTCAGAACTTCTTCAGAGTACTGGGGGCAGGAGCTGGAGCAAAAATACCATCCCACTGTGCTTTCTACATAGAAGCCTTCTCCACACATACCGTGCTGGGCTAGAATTTATCAGTAAATTTGATTGTTTGTTTAGGACTTGATGAAGACAATGGTTTTCTCAGTGGTATAGTCGTACATTTTGAAATTTGGGGCATCATCTTGACAGTTTCTGTACTGAAACTCCTGAGGAGAGTCAGAAATGCAAGCAGCTGTGTTGGTTTGCTTATGTTTATTTATAAAGAAATTTATTGGAGGTTTTACCTCATATGGAGCAAATCTTTTGTGAAGCTAATGATTCTTGCCCACCCAAGAATAAGCTACTCTCAAAATAATTTGGATTACAACAGCAATAACTCATAGCAAGATGTTGTTGCTTATAACAATACAATATCATGGACTCATAACTCAGGGCTTTGACACTGCAAACCTCAGCTCCATTATACCACTGTGCTTGCTCCACCAGCAAATGTGGTGTTGTAGCAAGGCTAGGAAGATAGTTAACAACAACTATAGTTTTGAATGATCAGTGTGTTTATCTTGTATACATTTGACACACACCTCCTATATTTCATTTTTGGGAGGCCTCATGTGTTTACAGCTCTTTTTCTCTGTCCCCTTACATATCCACAATACCACCCTGAGCACACACAATCTTATCCAATTTTGGAAGCGAAGCAAAGTCAGGCCTTGTTAATACTTGGATGGGAGACCCCCCCCAGGGATCTCCAGATAGGACCAGGAAAGAATGCCACTTGAAACCATGGAGATCTGCTGCCAGTGGGCTGGATGGACCAATGGTCTGATGCAGTTATAAGACAGCTTCCTCTGTGCATATGTATATGTACATCTCTCAGTTTAGGATAACTTAATGAATCTGATGAAGTGAGGTTCCCTCCAGGTCACAAATGCCACAGTAAAACCATCTGTCATTAAGATGCTACAAAAAAACTTTATTAGTTTTGCTGTGACTAACACAAATGATCATCTGAAAGTTGTCATCATTAATTTCCTTGAATGTTCAGCCATAACGATTTACACTCTGAATTACAGAAAAGTCAGATATTTCCAAGAAACTGGCCAGAAGTGAAGCAACTGAAATCCAGTGGTATAATTATGTTAAATTATAGTCTAACTAAAGACCGAGCTCTTGGCATACAGGTATAAGAGAATCCTATGTCTTTCAGTATAATTGTCCCAGTTTCCTAGTATCTAGAAGCTAGTTAAAGGAAGCAACTGTGGGGGGGGGAGATATATGGTAATATAGTAGGGAAAACATATACATTTGCTTAAAGGGACTTTTCTTCAATAAAGCTGGCTCAAGTTTAATGCGCACTTTCATGTTTAATGCAGACTTCCAGGGTTTTGGAAGCCTGCTTGTGCTTTACTGTGATTATACGTTAGGCAACTGTGGCAGGAAAAAAATGGGTACTGCCATTTGATGATTATAATAAGAACAGCAGAGTAAAAGACAGAGAACAAACCTTCGCTAACAGCACCACCAAGGGGCCACTTGAACAAACACAAAATGGTGTTATGCTCACTCCTCTCAGCTAAAAGACATTCTAAGACTGCAGTTCTTACCCAGATTTGATTTTGTTTGGGAGAGTTACCTGATGCTTAGGGCTTTTTTATAATACTGGGCTTAATTTATAGACATAAAAGTATTGGTAAAATGTCCCAAAAGATAAATGAAGTCTACCGTTCCCACATCAGATCTCCATAGCAAGAGTAGGAATCATGCAGCCCTGCAGATATTATTAGACTAAAACTCCTTGCCCTCTTCATTCTTGGCTAAGCTGACTATGCTGGGCCACAGTCCAACATCTGGAAGGGCTCATGATTCTCTCACCACTGCATATGAGACAGATAAGCATGTACCATTTTACAGAAAAAAGTCTGCTGAAAACATCCTCCATTTGAAGGGCTAAATCAGCCTAAATCCTGCTTAAGATAATGAGCCATGACAACAAGCAGGATATTTGAGGCAACTTGTCAAAAGTGAGCACCTAAATGCAGACTCGTGCAGAGATGCTCACAGGCTAACTGATCACATCTCCTCTCCTGATCCTGATTACAACTTCTCCTCTAAGGATGTATTGTCTTTCTATTGCAACTCTTTTTATTTTTAACAATTGTTTTTAAAAATGTTTGTGTTCATAAAAATAGCATCTGCAAGGATGTCTCTATGGGTTCACCTTGGACCAGGACTGGGAAACCTTCAGACCTCCAAAGGTGTTGAACTCCAACTCTCACAGGCCCTGTTTAGGATAGCCAATATTGAAGAATAATGGGAGTTGCAGGTCAACAGATGTTCCCCATCCCCTCCTATGCTTTTCTTACCTGTAGAGGAAGGAGTTCACTTATCACAACTGAACTTCATTATGTAACATTATGAAAGACTTAGTATGTAACTTTCTTTCTCATACCCTTTAACCATCCCAGTTTGGCAGTTAGAACATAAAATGGTATTATCATCAAATGTAAATCACCTTGAATGGTTCAAGAGGAAGGCTACCAGAGAGAGAATGGGCAGACCTCCTTCTGAAATGCCATACCCATTCTGAAATGCTTCCTCTCCATTTTTAAATGAACTCAAAAGATCTGGAAGTGCTAATTTGCTTTTAAATTAATACATGCCCATCTTTGTGGGTTTTTTTTTATTTTTTAAATAGGTTACTGCTATTTAAACTATTTGGTGCTGTTGTACTATAAAAATTACATTTTATATTCTAAATGGTTGTTATAAAATATTGAGGCTTTGCCTCATAGGGATTCAACCAACGAGATCAAATAAGAACGTAGCAAATAAACAAGAAAGCAGGAAACCAATTCTCACTGCAATTAGAAACAACTGACTACTTAATCCTGTAGAACCTCATCCACACTTCTACTTTGAATAAAATAGAAACATAGCAATGGCTAACTGAAAAAAAACAGCAATTGAACTTGTGGAAATAAGATGGAGAACTTCTGGCCCTCCAAATGTTATCAGATTCCCACTCCTATTAGCTCTAACCAGCATAGCCAATAGTGAAAGATGATGTGATTTGCAATCCAACCTTGTCAGAGCCACATATTCCTCATCCTTGTTATGGAAGATATAGTCTAAGGCAGTTGAGTAGCATATAGCCTACTAAAAGTTGTAGTTCCTGGGTCAATGCCCATCCACTAGCCATCGGCTACTAGTCCCTCTTGAGTTTCCAGGGAAAAAACAAAACAAATGTAGTCAATTGGCACAAATATGGTAAAGGTCCCAGCATCCCCCACATCAGATAGCCTGACAAGCACTGGTCTAAGATACATCACATAACCCAAATACTATGCCTTCTTTAAAACTATTTTTGAAAAAAGAACAAACAATAAACCAAACCTTGGAAACATAATGGCACTGTTACACTGATGACTGTGTAACAGATGCTGGCTTATCTTAAACAGTGAGGCATATAACATAATGGAAAGGGAAAATCTGCTTTCCTTCTTTCTGCTGCCTTCTCCTAAGACTTTCTGTTCCTATGCTCAATCCTCAGTCTCTCTGAGTATAATTTATGTCTGATTTTTAATATGAACATAGCTAGACTTCATGTGAACAATGTCTTCAATTCATTTATGTTTATCTCTGGAACAAAAGCATGCAAACAGCTGTTAATCCTGCCAGTTTTACCAGAATAGTCCAGAAGGATGCGTGAACACTGATAATTTGCAATTCTATTAGTCATCACAATCTTTTCTTCAAGTTCTTTCAACCAAAAACAATGATAGAACAGAAAATAAATAATACTGAAGCAAACTAGAAGAAAACAAAAATAGGTTCAGTGGTGGAAGTTTCTGATTTTTTTATTTATTTGTTCAGGAAAGAAAAAAAAAATATTTTGGCTAAATAAGATAGAAGGCACAATACACCAACAGCATGTGCAAACACACACACAGGCCTCTAAAATTAATGGAGTACTTTAGCAGACTATGACATTAGTTATGTGGATGGAAAAAAGTACTGCACAACAGTACAATGTTGAGGTATAAGCCTGGCAGAAAAGTAAGATTAGCAACCCAGTCCTATGTGTCTATCCTCACAAGTTCCACAAAATTCAATCAAATTCACTTTTGATCAAACATGCTTAGAACAGGGTTAATACATCAAAACTTACACTCAGCTCAATTCAAAATCTACAATTTGAACTGGCCAAGAGATACAACTTGAAAATAACAGTGCACAGGCCAAAAGGTAAACTGTTGTAGTACTGTTATTTATCTAAGCTAGACTAAAAGAAGCATTGTGGGGTCACTATAGTCCAGGAGAGAGCAACCTGTAACCTTTCAGATGCTGCTGTCCTGAAATTGACTTTCCTTTGCTATCAGCTGGATTGACTAGGGCTAACATCTGTAGAGTCACAAGTTGCTCAGCCCCGCTGTAGTTGCTTCTCTTGTCCTTAAGATATAAACCCAGCTTAGACTACACTTCATTACTAAATGTTTTAGTATCGACTGCAAGACAGTGAAGAAGAAATGTTTCCAAATACTACAACAGGGATGGAAATCAGGTACCCTAGCCTACAGAGCCAATCAGCAGGATGGGAGCTGCAATCCAACAAATGCTAGGGGTCCTTAGGAAACAGATGAGGGAAGTTCACTCTGTAACTGTCCCGTTGTGTGTCTATTTACTCAGCTATATTGCAATTACATGTAGTGCTGCTACATGTCGAAGACAGAGCTAATTCACCTTTAACACTTGAATGTACAAGAGAGGTACAGACAATTTGTATGACAAATAATAAAAATACAGGAACTCATATTCTGAAAATAAAACTTTGTACCTAAACAGCCCCACCATGATACTACCTTTCCATGGTGGTGGAACTGCATGCTCCTGTGAAGCAAGAGGCTATGCTGATGGCAGCAGTTCTGATGGTAGGGTCTCCCATGTCAGACAGACTTTTGCTGAGGAGCCAGACTTAATGTGCCAAACTACTGGACAGCAGCAATAGTGGGGTGTGTCACTGTCAGATAATCTCTCAGAGACAACGACAGTGGCACCATAGCTAACACTTGTTAGCTGTGGACAGAAGAAGGCAAAGTAAACCCCCTTTGAAGGCATTTTACTATGAAAACCCTATGATAAGACCATCCATAATGAAACAAAAGAGAGTGCCAGAAGATGACACTCTCAGATCGGATGACACTCAGCCAGCTCCTGTGGCTGCTCCAGAGAACAATTGCAAGTAATTCTGTGGCTTACGAAGCAACTGAACTCAAGCTGAAAGGACAGTCAACTGTTGACATGCTCAGAGGTCAATGTTAAGCCCAAAGCTGCACAACACATATTACAGGAACATGGAAAGTGAGAAGCATGAATCTAGAGAAGCTAGACACAATAAAACAAGAAATGGAATGTATTAACATCACAATCCTTGGGGTGAGTGAGCTAAAGTGAGCAGGAATGGGACATTCTGAGTCAGATAACTACATAATGTTTAGTCAGGAAATGAAAATCTAGAAGAAAGGAAGTGGCATTAATAGTGAGAAGAGAAGAAGTAGTGTTACCCTAAAAGGCAGGGGACTTTGAGGTCCACCCACCCAATGCAGGCATCTCCTTAGGATTTGGGGAATTATTAGCTCAAAGGAGGCCTGCGAGAGGAGGGTAACAGCAGGATCTTTTCACCTGTATATACCAGTACTAACTGTAGAGAGGACTCCTGTTAAAAGTTAAGCAGGGTATTTTATTGGAAATTAATACAAGAAAACACACAAGAAAACAAACAATCTCACTAACCATACAACGTCAGTGAAGGAAAAGTGAGAAAAGTTGGGCAGAGAGAGGTTTTGGGTGGAAGGAGTGATATTTACCAGTCCTGAATCAGAAAACCTAAGCAGGGAGGCTCAAACAAGAGTTTGAGGGTAGAACGGAGGAACAGGAGTCTGAAGGACCACATACAGCATGACCCCCAATGTACTGCAAGTTATTGGGATTGGAGCAAGGATTTTTATACCCTGTTTCTTTTCCTGAAGGAGGACGCATGGGCAAAGCAATAATTGCTTTCCCACAGCTCTGACAAAGGAGTTCAGAATGGACTGACTGTCTTAAATTTAGGTGACAAAACATTGATGGGAGTCCTGACAATCCCTTAATATTTTGGCCAGGTAAGGTGAATGGGGAAGGTCTCAGTAGGATATGCTCACTATAGGGGTGCTAACTGCTTTACTTAAGCAGTTACACCTGCTATTGTTCTCAAGAGTGCTCACAACTTAAGTCTTTGAAAAGATTATCCCAAGCCCATCAGTACTGGGATTTCCTGCCTAATCGTCTCTGAACTTATGACCTCCCCATGCTGAGGTCATCCTGACCTGGCTATGTGCATACAGTCAGCACTTCTCCAAACATGCTTTCAGTCATAAGTATATCTGAATTATGAAAGATAGCACACCCCTCAAAGTGGGGCTGTTGGGTATGGTAACAGTAGTCAAGGGATATAATGCAAAGTCTGGTTGAATAACATTAAAATAACTTCAAGAAAAACCTGTCAATATAACCATAATTCAAGTTTATGTTCCAACTATGGGTCAAAAGAAGAAGAAATCGAAGGATTCTGTGCTGGAGTCCAGGAGGAAATTGACTACAACATCAAAACAGGAGTTCTTGTTAATCACAGGTGATTGGAATACAAAAGTAGGAAACATAGCAAAACCTAAAACTGAAGGAAAATTTGGGCTAGGATCAAGAAATGAAGCAGGAGAGCAACTGATTGAATTTTGCAAGGCCAACAGTTAGTTCAGTGCAGTTATGTTCTTCAAGCAATGAAAGAGGTGACAATATACAGGGACACCAACTGATGACCAATATTGAAATCACATAGACTACATAACTGGAAGCAGAAGATGGATGTTCCATTCTCTTAACAAAAACAAGACCAGGAGCAGATTGTGGTACAGACCATGGAGTGGTAATACTAATAAATTGGTAAAGTTAAAGAAGAACTCTGAAAATCATGCCAAAATACAATTTGAACATCTCCATAAAATTTAAAGATAATGTAAAAATAAATTTTCACTATTAAATCTAATTAACTGGGAGCCAGAAGAATTCTGGGTTGAAGTCAGGGACACAGTCAGGGAAGAACACAAAAAGACACTGTCTGCAGCTAAATAGAAAGAGAAGCTTCAATGGTTAAAGGATGAAACTCTTCAAGCAGTTAACGACATATGTAAAGGGTGAAAGAAATGGCAAAAGTAAAGGGTGAAAGAAATGGGGTCAAAACTCTGAACACAGTATTCAGCAACTTGTACATAAAGATAAAGATAACCACTATAATAATCTATGTAGAGAGAGAAAAAGAATATGACAAGAAACAAAGAAGAACAAGAGACCTCTTCCACAAGATCTGAGAAATCAAGTGGAAATTTAAACCAAGAATGGAGAATACATAACCAGCCAGGGAACACACTACATGACCAAGCACAAACAAAAAGCTAATGGAAACAGTACACTGAAGAACTATATAAAAAAGGTGAAAGGATGACAGATTCATTCAGCAAAAAACCACCTGGGCCCAGGACAGAACCTTGTGGTACTCCACTAGTCGCTTCTCTCCAGGATGAAAAGGATCCATTGGCGAGCACCATTTGGGTTCGGTCAGTCAACCAGTTACAAATCCACCTAATAGTAGCCCTGCCCAGCCCACATTTTATGAGCTTCTTTGCAAGAATGTCATGAGGGACTTTGTCAAAGGCTTTATGATGATTTAGTTCTCCCAATAGGTCTGAGTGCAGCTTCTACTTCACTTTCTAAAATTGTAGGTTCATCTTCAGATGGTTTTTTGTTGAATACAGAGAGATAGAATAACTTTCAGTTGACAAGACTACATTTTAAACACCTTGTCTGTGAATTAGACTGTTGTACTTTGGACATATCATGAAAAGACATTGCTCACTAGAAATGACAATAAAGTTTGGCAAGATTGAAGGCAGTAGGAAAAGAGAAAGACTACATTGCAGATTGATAGACTCAATCAAGAAAGCCACAGCCTTGAGTGTGCAAGACCTGAACGGTGCTCTTAATGACAGGATGACTTGAAAGTTTCTCATTCACCACAAGTCGAAGTTGACTTGATGGCAGTTAACAACAAACCTAAACAGCCCAATGATATTTTTTTATTCATTTAGTTTATATGCCACCTTTCTCCTGATATGGGACCCAAAGCAACATACAGGATATGCAGTGGCATTCTTAAAACATCTCAGCCAACCAGCTATGTATACGTATGACAATTTAACTGGTGTGACAGGACCCTACCTGCAGATGTTACCAAAATCAAGAAAACAGGAGAAGGGAAAAGGGAGGCAGGCATAAACCAGACTCATGCTTTGACTCAGGCCATTTCCTAGCCTGTTATGGTGCTATTATTCCACTTTCAATATCCTATGGAATCCTGAGCTTTGTAGTTTATGGAGGGGCCTCAAAAGCCCCTCCATAAACTGCAAAGCTCAGGATTCCATAGGATGTTGAAAGTGGAATAATAGCACTATAACAGGCTAGTGCGGAAAATGGCCTCAGTTACAAATAAGTTCCCGGTTGTTTCAAAACCCTCCTGAAACAGGGTCACTTATCAGCATTCAACTATGTGCACCTTATTTGAAAATTTTCATCTTTTTTTTCTTATTGGGAGACAATGGCAGCACAGGTGTTTAGAGTGTAGGGGCCACAATCTATATTGTCAAATCCCATGCTACCCATTTTCATATCTTGGCTTGGAGAATACATGACAGATTTTTCAAAACACTTCTTCTGAAGGAACAGAGCATGAACAAGTTCTCTCTGTGTGGTTTGTATGCTGCACTGAAACAGCATTTTGTTGCTTTATATAACAGCTTTATGTAGAGACCTAATGCCCAACAATTTGAATTCTAATTACCAAGGTTAGAAATCAGACATTTCTGTAATTCATACAGAAAAGAAAGCATGTGCTTTCCAGTCTGCATAAACAATGTGGAAAGCAATTTAATGCCACATCTAAACCATTTCCCCAAATAATTTCAAAGGAAGCATATTATGCCTAACAGAAGCAGGAGAAAAACAAAAACTCCACACAGCCTCCATCCCTGTTCACTAGTCATACTTGTTATCCATCCAAGTCGCTTGTAATTAATTCCTCTTCCCAATAAAAAGGTAGATTAACCTGTATTACATCTACAATTGAACAAGTAATGCATTCACTCCTTTGGTGGGATAAAAATAACTATTTGTGTTTAGATTTTGAGGATGCATTCATGATCTTAGCTATTTGATTTATGGCCTTTCTCTGTACAATGAATATTGTTGGTGGATTGTGTGTGTGTGTGCGTGTGTGTGTGTGTGTTGAGCCCCTGCCATCGTTATCACAGCCATTTGGTCCTTTTCCTTCTGCAGAGCTACAACAGGAAAAATATGCCTACAAAGGAGTATTTCTGGATGGCTTTTCATTATAAGCATTACTGCTACTGTCTGCAAAAGAGTGGGTTTTAGTTCTTAGAATCTGCTGCCCATATTTTCTCTTGATTAATGCAGCCTTTTTTTCTGAATAGATAACTCCACCCTTTTAACTTCTGAGAATATATATTTAAACTAGATTTTTATATTGTACTTCACTGTACCTTCTCAGTACAGTAAATATGCAAAGAGGTAATTCAGGAAATGATTTGTCAATATGTCTTTTTGTCCAATAAGAGGCAATGCTCCCTTGTTGACATGGCCATGCTAAGTCCCACTAGTAAGTCCCAACTGAAACTGTGTTAAATCTAAATGCCTGCCTAGGGATGTTGAACTCAGGGCTAACTTCACCAGTCTAAATTTGTGTTTGCATTGTGAATTGTCTCTGGGCTGGTGGTAACTTTCATCTGGCTTAATTTGGGTCCTCCCTCATTGAACCTCTTTTTTGGTTTTAGTACCACTAGTTCTCAGCCAGCAGAGCAGTTCTGTCAGTAGACTGTTTTCACAGCAGCTCACAAAGATCTAAAGTACAGGCTACAGATCCCCACCCCTGGCTAAAAAAAAAAAAAAGTTTAGGAAGAAGTGTTTCCTTCTGTTTTATTCCAAAACCATTTTTCCCAGAATAATTAAAAAATGGAGTGTGGGGAATTTTATTTTAGAATGATCAATAAAATGCTTGTGAAAACCATTCTTAAGATTTATATTCTTCATATTATCTAAAATTTATGTAGCAGGTAGTCTATCACATCATTGCTATTCCTGATTTTGGTTTCCTTTTTTCAATACTTTTCAGGATAATAGGTGTTTTCTGTCTGCCTGGGATTAGGTAGGATTAGAGAAGACAGAATAATTTTCTTTGCTTTACTGACTGTTTTTACTGATATTTTACCTGCTTCTTACATACTGGCAAAACCAAATAGGTTCCTTAAAGTTCAGATGTTCTTTAGAGCTGAGGACCTTCTAGCCCCATTTTAACAGAAAATTTTTAAAGGGAAATTAAATTTGTAATTATTTTCTAAATTGTAATTTTAATACAGATGGTATTTTTATACCACAGCAAGTTATACATAATGAATTTTATATTCCCTAAAATAACAAAGTGACTTTCAATTTTCAAAGCGTAGTAAGATTGCATTTTTTCAATTTTACAAAAATTTGCTTTTTTTTAATATGCTTCAAAATTTAAGAAATTTCACATCTCTAGTCTAGACATTTTATTCAATATTTTAGTATCTGGGTTTACTTATTACCTACAACGCAAAGCATAATTACATTACACAATGAACAAAAGTTCTTTACAGTCTGATCTTCAAGATATTTACTCAGAAATCAGTATTGAATATATTGGGGCTTAATTCTTATTAAGGATGTGAAGAATAATACAGTCCAATTATATATAGCAATAAGCTTTTTCTTGAGTAAATTTACATAGCAAAACAGGGATCCACAAGCTGCATGAAGTACATGGGCCACACATTCTCCGTGTCTTAAGGTGACTAAATAAGTACACACACTTAGACATGCCTAACGTATAGAAGTGCATCATGAGTGGAAAAGGGAAGACCTTACTCCTCAGTAATAATCTACCGAAAAGCTAAATGTGAATCAACTCTTGACATTAGGGCTCAAAGCCAGCTGGTCCAAATCCCCACTGTTAGTACAGTAGAGTCCTGGTTATTCAACCTAAACTGGCGGGTGCAGGGTCAGATAACTGAAATGTCAGATGACACGGAGCCCCGTGGCGGCCGCCATTTTGGGGGCGTGTCGGGGCGTGTCTGGGGCGCGGAAATGCCTGCAGCCACGCCCCCAGACAGCCGCAACGTCAGTTAATCCGGAGCATCGGATAACCGCAGGTCGGATAACCGGGACTCTACTGCAGTTGTAAACTAGAGGTATATCTCAACTAACAAAGTAAATGCGTTCTTGGAGCATTACTTTTTTAACAGAGAACTGGGTACCTGGGACAGAAATAAACATGAACAGTACACGAGGTTTCTACAGCACAAAAAAAGAACACTTCAACAAATTTCAACACTTTTTATTGATAATTTACAATATGCATGCACAATGAAACAACTAGGTCAGGCTAAGCCTTGCATAAGTAAACTAAAATATTTTGGATCCTCTAGAGATCACTGGAAGGCTTCTTTCAAAATGCACCTAGAGATAACTGTTTTGTTCACCAGCTTCCACTTTTCTTATTATTTCCATTTTGGTGACCAGGATTACAGATTGGTGGTTTTTTTAAAAAATGCTGGGAATGGCTGATGAGACATGCTTATTCACTCTCCCCTTTTCTGTTTTGCTGTTCACGCATATTCAATAAGGGATTCTGGAGGCAGGTGCCATGTACCTTAACTGTTATAGATGGGCAAACACAGCTGCATTAGGACTAGTTACACTGTTGTTTACTGCAGACATGCTACTGCAACACAATACAAAAAATTTATGTTTCTCCAATCCTTCACCATCCTCTCAGCATTGATGCTGCTAAAAAAACAACAACCTTCCAGGCAGACAAAGGTTGAGGAGGAAAGGGAACAATCAGGTGTAAAAACACTTTGTAAAAAGGAGCTTCACTGTGTGAGAGGCTTCGGTAGCTGAGGCACATTAGCATGAACTTATAGGTTACACTCATGTGCTCCCCCCTTTTTCCCCCCAGTGAGCTCATGGCAACATATGTGATTTTCTTTTTCCCACTTTATCCTCAAAAAAAATTGAGGTAAGCCAACCGACTGAAAACGTGAACCCAAAATACTTCATAAGGCTGACAGATTTTAAAAGACAAGATGACATCCCCTCCTCATTCCACATAAAGAAGCCGGCTGGACTGCCAGTTGACTTTTCTCTGTACTTCTCGGATGTTTTCTCACCTGAGGGCAATAGGGAAGCTTAAGAGGATCAGAAAACATTGTGAGATACACATACACAACTCTATCCTTCAACAAAGCCAACTGCTTGGGAAGTGGGGAGTGCCCAGAACAGCTGCAGCTGCCTCACCTTAGCCTAAGGACAGGATCAGTAGTCCTGATATCCGGAATCCCAACCTTATAGCTCAAGCTTTCTAGTAACAGATATAGAAAGCTTCCCTAGTAGAGAGGGGGTGAGTAAAGCCAGTGCAAAATGGGGCATCTTTGCAACAGCTCATAAAAAGACCTATTCACAGAATGTTGGAAGCCACTTTATCCCTAGTATTCTCTCTGGTTCCTAGAGGCTCAAATGAGAATCTTAACCTCCTATCAATATTGCAAGCTTCAGCCATTTCCACACTAGCCTGTTACAGCGCTATGATTCCACTTTCAACCTCCTATGGAATCCTGGGGTTTTCAGTTTAGAGAGGGGCCTCAAAGGTCCCTCCCCAAACTGCAAACCCCAGGATTCCATAGGAGGTCGAAAGTGGAATCACAGTGCTATAACAGGCTAATAATAATAATAAAAAATTATTTATACCCCGCCTCTCCCAACAGATCGAGGCGGTACTACAACTGTACATCAAATACATTAAAAGCAGTTAAAACATAACCCATCCTCCCCACCCACCAACCCATCTAAAATCCCCTAAAACACATTAACTATCAAGAACAAGGCTAGTCTGGAAATGGCCTCCAAGTTTTCCAACAATCTTCTATTCTTCAGCCCAGCTATATCAATGTCCTCGAATGTTATTTTTCATTTCCTGACATTAAAAAAGCAGCCCCCATTCCAATATTTTTATCCAACAAATGGTATTTCAATTTCAAAATTTCTGAAGCGATGTTGAAAGCAAGAATGCACAGGCCGTACAAATGTAATAATATCCATACAGTGTAATGCTGTGTAGTTTTACCATGTATTTACATGGTCTATCTATGATTTAACACAGCCCCCAAAGGTAGCCTTAAGAGCACACAGACTCTAAGCGTGAGGGCAAGGAACTATCAAATGCAATTTTGTAAGCCACCCAGGGGCTTTTTTTTTTTGCCTTAAAAAAGTCAGGCCATTTCCGCACTAGCCTGTTATAGCGCGATGATTCCACTTTCAACATCCTCTGGAATCCTGGGGTTATAGTATAGTACATATACTATTCATTCGGCCGGCCCCTCCCGAAACTGCAATCCCCAGGATTCCAGAGGAGGTTGAAAGTGGAATCATCGCGCTATAACAGGCTAGTGCGGAAATGGCCTGTTTTTGCTTTTACGGTGCTCCTTATCCAGAACAGAAACAACAAAATACAAACCAAGAGGGGGAAAAACCCCTGACTTTGCCGCCAAGCTCGACACCGACCCCCATTAATATGAGAGGTGAGAAGGCAACCCTAACTCCGGCGCTGATACAAAACAACCGCCACCCACCCAAACCGCCATTCTGTGGAAAGATCGGGCAAGACAAAAGTCTTATGTTTGGCAATCTCGCGATGTTTTCGAGAACGCTCTTCCCTCGCGAGATTTCGTTTCCTCGTTCTGTTCTCGCGAGGGCCGCGAGTTCCTTGAGAGGAGCTCGGTGTTGTTTTCCCGGGTCTGAGGGAACCTACTCGCTCCCCTTTCCCGTCGGCGGTTGCCGCGGCTTGGGGGGGGGGCTGGCTCTCCACTTCTTCCCCGGATGGCCTCTTCCGCCCGGTTCTTTGTATGAATGACGTCTTCCCGCCGCCTGTGAGCGCCTCTGGAAACGAGAGACTGGGCTGGCTTGTGAGGAGAAAGCGGGGTCCCCCCCCTTTTTTTCTGGGCTGCGCTGCCCGTCGCGCCGTTGTTAGATTTGCTTTGGCTCAGTCAGAGAATGTGCCGCAGGACGAACCGAGGTGGGGCTTCTCGCGCACAGACCGTCGCTTCGCTTCCAGACATTCACAGGATGGAGGGTCGTTCTTTGTCCTCAAGGCAAAGCTCTCTTTCTCAACAGCGAACGCTTTTAAACAGTAAGATCTCTGACCGTTAAGGTTTGTTAGTGTTTCTATTTCAATAAAATATGATTTGGCCTTTGATCCTTTAGGTCACTTTCAGTCGGCGGCTTTTGACAACCGGTGCTTTAGTTGGTTTTTAAAATAAAGTTTTTATCTGTTACGCATCGGCTTGACAGTCCTGGTGCTCTGAGGGGTGATAACGTCATATTTTCTTAATAAATAATACTTTTGAATTACTTGTAAAACATTGTATTTGTGTGGATGTAGGATGGAGAGCAGGAGGGAAAAAATTGCCCTTTTCAAAGAGTATAAGCTGATTTAGCGTGTCATGGACACAGTATATAAATGTGTTAAGGTGAATGAGCTTTTCCTTGCAAATAAATATTTTTATTTAGGAGCTGGATCCTGAGGTAACTGTGAGACTCACAAATGTAAAACGACAACGGTGCTTCTGTGAGGGATTGCGTCGTGCAGCAGGTGCCTTGGCATTTTAAATGGCAGGATGGATTGTGCAACAGGAGAATAATAGCAACTGCCCCTCGCCGGAACCAGTGCCATTCCTGAGGAAGGTTAGGGCAATCCTAAGCACCTAAGGTGACAGGGGCAGGAAATGCTGCAGAGACCCAGAAAAAAAGGACAGCTTCTTTCAGTCTCTTCTCTTCCTCTTTCTTCCGCTTCTCCTTCGTCTCCCTTTTCCTGTTTGGGTGCTCAGAACAACACCTGTGGAGGCTATGGGAATAAAGTCCGTTATAATTACATCATGACCAGATTCCCTGAAGTCTGAAATTACTGCACGTCACACACAATGGACAGGCCAGCTTCTTTTGTCCAGTCAATCCAAATTATCCTAAAATGAGAGATTTCACATCTCAGTCTGTTCATACCCTTTGATGCTTTGCTCAGAATACATGGGCTTTAATAACACTTCCTTCTGATATTTCGTGCAATGGTACAAAAGCCAAAAAAACAACCATGGCCTTTTTGACGTATGTAACATGTAGAGAAATGATAGTTCGCGTACCACCTTGGAGAAACATCCTTTTCCAGATTTTAATATGAAAATCAGATAAATGGAACTGTTGAATGCAATATTTCTCTCTCAGCCCTCATATTTTTGAAGGGTAAACTGCCAACAAAGCACACCTCTTCATCCTTCTCCTTCCCATTTCATTCTTAAAATCTTCATCAGTCCCGTTCTGCATTATGATTCCACTTTATGGGAGGGTTATTTTCATTCTCTGTTTCTTAGACCTTGTCCTGTAGACGGGAACGGGGAAAGGAGCCCTGACGTGGCAACACATTCCCAGGCCCCTGCAGGACCGCCATGGCTTATGATGTCTCCAGGAAAAAAGAAGGTAGGATTGTTTCATAAATCTGAGAGATGTTACAAAGAGAGTACCATTCCCTTCCCATGGAGTGAGAAGCTAGGAAAGAAAGCCAGTGTCCTGCATGGATTGGGTTTCTGCAGCATTCTGCACCTCACCTTTATTCTCAGAGATCGGAAAGCATTAAGACTGGATCGTGAGTCTCACAAATAGAGTACTGAGTAACCTGTTAGACATGCAGCACTTTCTAGTCCTGTCTACTCTACATAATAATTGTTGTAGATCAGGGACCAGATCCAGATTTACACAGCACAACATGGATCCCTAGACTTATGGAGCAGCCTTTCATGTTTTTGTTAACCCTAGGAAGAAACCAAGAATAGGGATAAAACATCAATTTTTCCTATGGCAACATAAAGCACAATGCATTTTCTCAAAGATTTGGGACAATGTTGTACTGTAGTGTTTAGATGCCACTGTCATTTTGTGGCATGTAACTTGTTGCTTGCTTCCTTTCATGCACTTTAATTTATTTCTAGGTACATTGTCTGCAGTGAGCTGATTTCCTAATTTAAATGTGTTGCTTCCCCCAGACTGCCTAGAGAGTGAACAAATTGATGGTGTGGGGCTGGTAGCAGGCCGAACCCAGCGAGAGAAGAAACGTTCTTACAAAGATTTGCTTCGAGAAGAGGAAGAGATAGCTGCTCAGGTCAGGAAGAATTCAAAGAAGAGCCTGAAGGTGAGAGAGTCAACATGGAGAAACATTTGTCATTCTAACTTGGTTGAAACGGCTGCAGCTGAATTAGGAATGTGTTGAGAATCTATTTATCCAGTGTTTTTATATGATTAATAAAAAATAAAATTAGGAACTCTAGAAATGAGTTTTAGTAATGACTATCTATGTGGGAGAGAAGTGAAGAGGGCACACTGATGCTGTTACTATAAAACAGAGTGAATAGAAATTATGTCACTAAAAATAAAAACTGAAACATCCAAGGACAATTTAGTCCTTCTGTTTCTAAGCCTGACCCTGGAGGCATTATTGACTTTATTGTTTGTCACTATCATCTAGTTACTCAGAGGTATACTGCCCCTGTTTATGGAAGTTCTGTTTTGCCATCATGGCTTATGGATCTTTTGTCTTTTTAAAGCTTTCTAAGCTAGTCTTCTGTTTAAGGACTAGTGTGATAGCCATAGCCTAACCAGGAACTGCATGCAGGTTAGTACACAGAATTCAGCTTGGACTAGCGAGCAGGCTACTGAGGCATGAAAACCAAATTGAATACTATTTCCATCTTAGAAATGCACCTCTCCTTCCCTTGTCAGTGACAGAAGGGATATTAAAACATCTTCCAGATTAAAACAGCAGAGTCCTATGGCATCTAAAGACTAAGAGATTTTTTAGAGTGTGAGCCTTCATGAACTATTTCCCACTTCTTCAGACACATGGAGAGTTATCTTGGACTCCAGTTTTATACATACAGTACACACGTTTGAAGGGATGGGTATAAAGATTCAGGGAAAGGGAAATTAAAGCAGGAAGTCCCAATAATGACAACTATGTGGCTGTTCACAAATTGTTGTTGTTAGAAAAATTGGAACTCAGTAAGCCAGTTAAGAAATTTGGTGTGATAGGAACTTTTTATCCTGTTTCAAACCTCTTGTGAAAGACTGGAACCTGAAATAGTAGTTCAGCAACTCATCTCTCTTTCTCTCTCTCAAATCTCCATGTGAAATTTCTTTGCTCCAAAATAATATTTGTATGGATGGCAATATTCAACAGGTCTGTCAATATTATTGGCCTTTTCTAGTAAAAAAAATGTGACCTTCAGGAAACAAAAAGAAGGAGATTCTCACTATTCATAAGGGAATATAAGAACCTTGTTACTACTTCCTTTTAGAAATATCTTGTGTTTCTCAGTAAAATAATATCCTCCTTATCTAAAAACTAGGATGAAACAAATCTAAGTTCTTATTTTCCACACACGTCAGAAATCCTGTTTGTGGAGTTTCCATTTGTGAGGTGGTATTTCCCAATTTAAATTTGAAATTGGATGATTATTACAAATTATAAATATATTTCTTTGGTTGTATCAGTCATTTTTGCAGTTTTAACAAATTGCAAACTGTTACAGTGCTGTCTTTGTTATGGTGCAGATAGCCTAAATAATAATGAGGTCTATGACCCAACTCATTCATTTCCTTGGGAAAGGTAACTTGGACTATCTTTGCTCAAACATTCTCCTTGAGCTGAAATTTATCATAATAGTCTTGAGGTAATTATTTGTATTCTGTGTTTGTTTGTTTTAAAATCCAGCTAGGAAACATTATTTTCCACACTTAGCTGAGAAAATTCTGCTTTCTCGGCATAGTGTATTCTGTAATTCATAGCATTCCTAATAGCACAGAAATGTCGCATAGGACAATCTAGCAGGACATGTGGTTTCCAGAATCATCTGTGTTAAAAGCAAGTATATACATGACTGTATATCTGCCTGATAGTGTACCTACTGCCCTGGTGATGTTTGCTGACTGGAACTCTCATCATTCCTCACCAGTGGGTATGCTGGCTTGGGCTGATGGCCAATAATGTCTATAGGACCACCAGTTGCCCACCAATAGTATATACATATACTATTCATTATCTCATTGTTGCTAATCTGTAAATGCTGTTATTTTCTCTTGCAGGAGACTGATCTCTTCTTGCTGGGGACAGAGTCTCACAAGAAGAAGGGGAAGCATTCCTCCAATGAGTACTGTTACAGAGGTAAGGTGGCAAACTTTTAACAATTCTTTTTGTACTTAAAAGAAAGGGTGGACAAACTTTATAGAATCTAGGTTCAACAGTCATGGATCTGATGATTTGTGGGTTATTTTTTATTTATTGAATTTACTTATTAGTAAAAATCTTACTCTGTTTGCCCCTGCCACATAAAATATTTTTTCTCTTACGAATCTCTGGGTCTCCCAATATGATTCTTTGTCACTGGAAGTGGACCATAGTGCCATGTTGGAAGACCTAGAGATTCCTAGAAAGAACACTTCTCTAAGCATTGCTAGGTCCTCCAGCATGTGGACCACTTCCACTGAAAATTGACCGTAGAATTGTGCTGGAGGACTTAGAGATTCTTAGAGAAGTGTAAGAAAGATAATAGTTGTGATTTTTTTTATTATGATTATTCATTTTTATTCAAAACAGTATCCAAAAATTTATAAAACTTTTTTCTCCCTTCCCTCCCTTGATTTCCTTTAAACATATTTACATTGAGCTCAGTCTATACAAATAATTTCATCTTTTCTTCTCTCTGTATAGTCAATTTGAATATTCAGCTACTAGTTCCAGGTATAACTACTGTTCTAAAAATAATGTTTAGTCCATTGTATCAAGCAAAGGAAATATTCAGAAACAGCCTGTGCTCAATATAATTTTATCACACCATCTTCTTTTATTAAACTCTGTGATGGATTCCCACTCCTCTTGAATCTTTTTAAGGAATGTATCTCTTAATACTGTTGTAAGTTTTTCCATTTCCATCATAAATCTAAGGGCTTTTCTGCACTACACTGTTACAGTGCTGTTGTTCCACTTTCAGCATCCGATGGAATCCCAGAGTTTACAGTTTAGGGAGGGCATTTAGAATTCTTAGTCAGATCGTTCTTTGGCCTCAGTAACTTACAAACCCCAGAATTCCTGTTGAACAAGAATGTGGGACAATAACGTTGTAAGAGGGTAGTGCAGAAAGGCCCTAAATTTTTTATTAGCCAGTCTTCTATTGATGGTGTGTCTTTCTTTCTCCATTTTTGAGCATAGCTTATTGTCACTCCTAAATATTTTATATTTTATTTTTGTTTGTGTTTTTCCATTTTTGTACGGGAATTGTGCCCCTAGTGCTCACAAAAGTGGCGGGCTCATTGTACTTGGTTTTGTTTTAGCACTCCAGATTTACCAGCTGGAGCCCTGAGCATAACAGTGGCTCAGAAAGAACAGCAGATATGCTTTAGAATTAAACAGGACACATCTGAGTATATCTCAGCCTCCAGCATGAACTGGCAACATACTCACAGACCTCCTGCTTTCTCCAGAAGCATCCTTTATATCAGCCACTAATCCGGGTTGCAAGTAATTGTAACTATTGAAAGTCAGACACCCTTAGGGACCTACTGCAAAGCATTAAAAAATTAACTTACAAGAATAGAGATCCAGACTAAATATTACGAAGGACTTCCTGACCATAATCACCATTTGACAGTGGAATAAACTAACTGAGAAGATGGCAGACATGGCTTCATTGGAAAGGACAGAAGTTTAAAAGTAGTTGATGGCTGTCTGCTGGGGATGTTTGAACTGTGGGTTCCTGTAAAAGAAGGACTTGGGCGACGTGGATCTCCTCCACCTCTGAAGTTCTTTGATTCTACTCATGCCTTCTTAAAGGCGTCTATCAATATGCCTTTTACTTCATGGAGCTAAAGTGAGAGGTACAGTCATTTTCCTCAAAGCTTACAGTCTGAAGTTAGGCAAGAAAGGGAGCTAACAGGTAAAAGAGAGACAGTTGTATGAATTGTACTTCTGGTAACAGACTTTAATATATAATGAGCTACTTGATGAAATTTATTCCATTATGTAAGGGAGGGGATAGTTGTAAATCTCTGGACAGTTAAGAGAGTAATTTTGAAGAGTTGTCAGTTGGCTTTGATTAAAAATGCACTGAAACAGTAAGAGCAATTCAAAACTCAAGAGAGGAGAAAAATATAGCAGAACCATGAGCTGAGAACATTTCCAACATTCGCATCTGCCTCCACCATTGAAACTGTATTATAAATTGTGATAGATTAGCATTCTAAGATGCCTTGGTGGCCTGTTTTGGCTGAAAAAATTGCTAACTGTAGGTCACATGTTTAGCTCAGATTTTTTTGCACAGTTGAGGAAGAGAGAATGTATGGTTCCACTGATGGAAAGCATGTGGCCCACGAGTCCCAGCTGTCCTTGCCAGCATAAACATGGTGACCGATGCTGCAAATTACAGTTAACAGCTGGGAATCTGCATGATTCTCACTGCTGCTCTAAATTAATAGAATTGAAGATAATTACTAATTTGCAATTTAATTGATTAATTAGATGTGTATTAGATTCCAAATTTTGAGACCTGCAGAGAAACATCAGGCAATTTTCTGCAAACTATTTCATAAAAGGGGAAATTCATCTTTTTATTCTCTTATGGTAACAAAGGTAATGTCTAAATATAATGTGCCCTTATCTTCTATCTCCACCAATTAAAATTGAATTATTGCAATCATTGCATTTGGGGTTGCCTCTGAAAACAGCCTGGAAGCATCAGGTGACGTAAACGATGACTACTGGAGTTCTAATTGGGGCTGGGAATCGTAAGCATATTGTGCCAACAATTTCATCATCTTTACCATCTTTGGCCCAGTTCAAAGTACTGTTTGTGACCTTAAACACATTTATAGTTTGAGAACTCAGTATCCAATAGATAATATATTTGCACATCTACCTGCCTGGACCTTGAGATCATTATCTAAGGCTGTTTTCTAAATGTCCCCACATAGTAAAATATGGCAAGTAGCTTTGCGAGAACAGGTCTTTTTAGAGAGGATCTCCCAGTGCCTACTTTAATATCTTTCTAGCACCAGGCAAAAATCCTTTTACACTTTCTACATTAAATCCTTTTTCACTTTCCAATTTGTATTATGATTTTATGCCATTGTGGCTGTTTAGATTTGATTTTTATGCTCTTAGCTTTAAAGTAATCCTTTCCTGCAAAGTTCCTTTCCTCTATTTTAAAGTGATTGGTAACTTTATTATAATATTGAATTTGATTTGTATTTAAGCTTGGTTAAGTCTCTTCAAGAACTTGATTCACAGGATTGCACATTGGTTGCATGAGCTATATAGTAACATAATAAAGTAATCAACTAAAAATGATATGCTGCAGGATAAGGCTTGCTTTCTAGTAGCCATTGAACCAAATCTTTCCTGGCAACCATTTTGAAAGTCTCCCACTGACATGAAATCTTGAAGCTGTATACGAGAAAGTATATTTGATGTCAGATGTGCATTAGGCCTCCTTTGGGCCTTCTCTTCTGTACTCTTTCAGATCTTTCTCCCTTTGAGCTATCCTTGCCTTTGGACTCAGCTTCCAAAAAGAAAAGAAAAGTAGTATTCAGTCCACCCTCTACTGACACTGCCATGGATCTCCTCAAAGCCATCACCTCCCCTTTGGCCACTGGCTCCAAGTCCTCTAAGAGGCCACTAGAGAAATCATCTCATTCTTCAGTTACTCCTTCTGGCTATTCAGAGAGCAAGAAGGAGCACCACAAGAAGAAGTTGAGTGGGAGCAGCAGTGATTTGTCTTTAGATGATAGCACTTCTCACAAGTCCAAAAAGATGAAGCCCCCCTATGTAAATACTGAAATGTTGACTCTGCGTGAGCCTGATGGCTTAAAGATGAAACTTATCCTTTCACCTAAGGAAAAGGGAGGAAGCACAGTAGAGGAGCCTTCCCCCCATTCTCCAGCGACCAAAAAATCCTCTAAAAAGTCCACCCGAGATGAACAAGGTTCGCTTCTCCCGAGTCATGATGCTCACGGCTTCTTGAAATCTGCACGAAAGAAACACAAGCCACCACCAGATCCACATCCTCCTCCAGTTGCTGAGAGCTTTAGCCCAGACACATCCATTTTCTCAGAAGGACAAAGCAGTGAGTTTGAGCTGTCAGGCCTGGAACCACAACTGGAATCTGGTTCGTCTTCTGGAGGTGAACTGGAAGCTGGTGAGCTAATAATTGATGATTCGTATAGAGAGATAAAGAAGAAGAAGAAATCTAAGAAGAGTAAAAAGAAGAAGGACAAGGAGAAGCACAAGGAAAAGAAACATTCCAAATCTAAGAAGAGTTCGGGGCTTTCATCCTCACTGGCGGTAGCCGAAGTCACAGCTCTACTGCCAGTCTCACCAACAAATGTGCCGTTTGCTGTTCCTTCTCTTCCTTCTCCTCCCCCACTGCCACCCCCCGTTTTCCATACAGATGGTCAGAGTGAGAAGAAGAAAAAGAAGGAAGAAAAAGAGAGGGCTGAAAAGTTGGAAAAAGAAAAGGTAAAATGCAATTGCAGAATGAGTGGGTAAAAGTAATTATTGGTATTGTTAGTAAAAGGAGACTGGCATGTTCTTAGCAACCACAGATACAGAGTCAGAATTAAGGTTTATTACAGATGCGTTCTGCACACAAAAATTAATGTTAACTGCTGTTTTCTCAATATTAACTAGAAAAGGGAACCAAACATATATATATATGTATATGTATATGTATGCCCAAGCAATTACATTCCTGAACTGCAGGCAACTGCAGAAGTACTGCATATGTTTAAGAAGTGCCCAGTTTTCTTCAGAAGTTTGTTGTCACAAGAAATTAGGAATAACATTATCCTCTTAGTTTATGCAAGTGTTTTTGTAAAAATCTTTAGCTAATGTATACCACTTGGAAAAGAGATTTGAAAGGAGCCTGTTTACTTGTGAAGGAGAGCCCCAGAAACCCTTTCTTCGAAGATTTCTACAGGCACCATAAACAAATACATACTATAAAATATTCCCTCCCCTCCCCGTTTTCTTTTAGCCAAAGAAGAAAAACATGTCTGCCTACCAAGTGTTCTGTAAGGAATACCGTGTGAACATTGTGGCTGAACATCCAGGAATAGGTAAAATAGCAGGATGTAAGGGATGGGGGTTTTGTTTGTTTTTCTTGTAATTTCCATTTTACTGCCTCTGAACTCTTGTACATTCTCATGGGTGTAAAATGCTCTGTCAAAACCCACTGAGTAATTTAAATGTTGAAGAGTGGCTATTTCTTCATAATCTCAACTTCCAGCCAGCAGTCATGTTTGCTATCTAACAGTTCAGTTAAAAAGAATCTTGGAAGAGCTTTCCCACCCACCTACCCCAAAAAAATCATAATTGAAATCAATAACCATATTGTAAAAAAAGGAAAAAACAGTAAGACCAGACAGTAGGCAGCAAGGTTGTAACCAGAAAGGAATCAACTTAGACGTTTAAACCTAAGTCATTCAGAAAAACAAAAAGACTTTCAGCTGCTAGAAAAGCTCCAAATTATGTATCTAGTGGAGAATTCTGAAGCAAGGGCATCACCATTAAAAAGGCTTTAACGGAGGGGTGGGCAACTATGACCCTCCAAATATTATTGGTTTGCGGCTCTCATCAAACTTAGTCACTAGTGAGGAAAAATGGGAGTTGAAGTCCATTAGCATGAACTCTGGTTGTTCAGCCCTACTTTTAATTTAAAAACCAGGACTTTGAATTGTTCTTGGAAATGTATTGGGAGTCTCTGTATTTCTTTCAGGAAGAGCATGTTCTATTCAACCAATCCCTGCATGTAATTTCTGGTGTTTTAAAATAACTGCAGTTTTCAAGCACTCTTCAAAGGCAGACCCAGATAAAATACTGCAGTGCTGCAGTACTGAGACACTTCAAAATATAAATGCAAATTGGGAAGAAGAGATGCTGTAATGCTTAGTGTAACCCTATATGTCCCAGGCGGGGTTCTGAGTTCACTTTCCTAATGTGTGCATGGAATCTTTTTCATACAAGTGTTTAAAGCATGGATGCAAAAACTGTGGAAGGACTTTTATAGTGAATGAACAACATTTGTATAAAGCAAATGAAAATGGATTCAACAGTTCAGTCCTACATGTTCCTGCTCAGAAGTCCAGTCCAGTTCAGTTCAGTAGGGTATACTCCCAGGTAAGTGTATTTAGGACTAGTGGTGTAGCTACCAAGGGGGGAAAGCAAAATGAGGGCATTACCCTCAAATAACAGTTCTCTCCCATGAAATTTTTCCTGTTTCCCCAAATTTCTAGCATTGCAGAGTGAGTTGTTCAAAACTGTTCACAAATAGAACTCTTCTACTTGTTGTGCTCTCATTCCCTTAATAACTTTGTCTGCATCTTTTCTTTGGATGCCTAAAGTGTTTCCAGTTTTAAGTTACTACAATCCTAGAAATTTGGGATGTGAAGGAAAATTTTGTTTTGGTAGAATTCTTATTTTTAGGAGGGAGTTGTAATAACCTTATCCCTACTTCTACCCTGTAGCTACACTCCTTTATAGGACCCCTGCTCAAAAGGTGGAAAATAAATAATTACTTACTCTTATTTGAGTGCTAGTGATCATCAGGTAGCACATTCCAAACCAAGTTCTGAAAGTTAAGCCACCGTGGAAAGGCCAGATTGTTCATGATCATTGTGAAACCACACAGAGCAAAAAAGGTAAATTAGTCCTGGAAAACGCTGGATTTTTTTACACAGTAAGCCAGGAATTGTTAACATTCTCAGTGGTAGCAAACACATTTGCATTAACATTTGTGCCAACTTTGGTTGATTTGATAGCAACTGTTCCCAGATAAGAATAGTATGGCCACTGTGGTCCATGTACTACTGTAATGCTTGAAGAGGGGGCTTTTCTTTACGACAATCTGGACACTCCAACTAGTGCTAAGATGTTAACAGAATTCTCAGATGGGATCATACCACACCTGCCCTTAAGGAACTGTATTGGTTTTCTGGTTGCTTCTAGGGCCCAAATATGTGAACACATCTGTCTGTACCCATCTGCCTGTGTTTTCCATTCTTCAAAGAAGGCTGTTAACAATGCTTTTTAGTCAGATAACAACCTAAGCCTTTCTAGTCATTCGGGTTTCCCTCTGTTGAAAAATTACCTTAAGTATTTTGATAACACCACTTTTACTAATACTACACCTTGAAAAATCTTCAGAAAGCAGTGTAAGGTCTAAGTTCTGCCCAGATTACTTGGGATTGACTGAAGCAAGCTCCATTTATGCAACACTGGGATGTTCTTGCTTTGGCATTATTGATACCTTTTACAGACAATGAGATGTTTTTACAGTTTTGTGAATGAATAATCCTGTAATCTTTCAGGCAATCAATTAAATGTTCATGGATCAGATTCTTCACATAAGTGTGAAAATCTGTTTTACTCTGTTTTGCTTTTTTTGCTCTGAACTCTTTACTTCTCTGCTAGATTTTGGTGATCTGAGCAAAAAGTTGGCAGAAGTTTGGAAACAGCTTCCAGAAAAGGATAAGCTGGTAAATATCTGGGGGAAAATGACTTGTCTTGGTCCTGGGATCTTGCCATCATAATTCTAGCATTCCTTCACTGTCCATATTTAATTTGTACAGAACATTCCCTTCCCCTTGCTGGTGTTTATGAAACATTGGCATTCAATCACAACAAAAGTATTTGTTGACATTGTGCTGTGCAGTTGCCCCATCAGAATCGTTGGACAGCTGACAATGAGATTTTGTATGTTTGTTTTATTTTGCCTATTTAAAGGTTTGGAAACAGAAGGCTCAGTATTTGCAGCATAAGCAGAATAAAGCAGAGGCTACGACAGTGAAGAGGAAAGCAACCTCGTCAGAGGGTGCCCCCAAACTGAAAGGTAACCTTCATACTCCATTGGTTTTTATGGTTCATGCATCAATGTTCTGCATATGATCAGAATTTTTTGCAATCCCTTTTCCTCCTAAGATCATTTTTGTATCTTACTGTTGTCTCAGAGATCAGAACAGCAATTTATTAATCTTTTTCCCCAAAGGTTCCTTAATCAGTAACATTAAGGTGTTATTAATAGCCCATAGAAACTGTCAAAGATGTTCCTTCCCAAAACTTTGTAGTTCAGATTCCAGGGTCTGAAAACTTTCTCCTAAGTGCTAAGGTGTTCCAAGCCTGGATTATCTCTTACTGAAGGCGCAGTAGGTAAGTTTCTCAAGACTGAAACGTCAGAACACTGATCTTTAAGTTCAAATATAGAATTTTTCAGGAGTGCTGACAAGATTCTGTAACATTGATTACCTCGCTGATTTGGCCTTCAGGTAGTAACTAATCTCCCATTTGAGATAAAAGAAATTCATCTGCAGCCATGTACATTGCACCTTTAATTGTGCCTGTGATACAGAATATTTGTGATGTGAAATAGGCACAAATAAGAAAAGGGTGGGTGCTTGAATGAAGCACTTAGGTAAAATAGTTACAAATGCAAAAATGTACATCTGTTGTTTTAGCTGGGAGAGAATTCTTGTCACTGAGAACATCAAAGAACTATAGATATTCAGACTTCTGAGTGGTAAACAAATGTAAACATAAAACTGCTTTACTTTCTATTATCAGCTTCTCTCACAGGTGGGCTCTCACCCCATAAGAAGTCCCCATCTAGTACTGTAGTGTTATCTTCCTCACCAGTTAAAGTTCCTGAAACAGATCCCATCGATGTAGCTGCACATTTGCAATTGCTGGGAGAATCCCTAAGTCTTATTGGACACAGACTTCAAGAAACTGAGGTGGGTGCAAAAGCCTTTCCTCACAAATACAGTAATTGTACTTAACACACAATATAGCTGCTGTAGTGTGCATAAAATTCAGATGACAATTTGAAATGGGTTGAATTGAGTGCGTGCTCATTCTGCATATAGCGTACAATACCAAGAGAATGGGCTATGTCCACTATTGACAACATTTTTAACTCTCCAAAGTAGAGATACAGAATGCCACAGGGCCAAAATGCAGCTATTGGAGATTCCTCAGATGGCTATATTGCTTTCCTTGTGCTGCTGGTTTCCCTGCATTTTAACCCCCCTGCGCACACACCCAACACACACAGCCGACAACTCAAATTATAAAAGTTTGATGCTGGTTCTTCGAAGACTGACTGGAAAGTGATTTAAGCTAAAATATGCTAGTATTTTTGTCTCACCATTCTGTTTTTGGCTCTTCCCACTAATGTGGCTCCCAAGAACCACTCAGAACTTTAGTTTGGCCCTCATTTGAAAGTTGTTCCCCCATTTTTCCATTCTATCAATAATGTATCAATTGCTATATTAAAAAAAAAAACTTCATGGTTAAGGAGTTGTCACTGGAAAAACCTTAAAACATTCCAGAGACAAGGAAGCTAAGGAGCTGTATGCCAGTTGTCTTCGACTTAATGGCAGCTCTGTTCATGAGATCCTTCCAGGAGCCCCAGTCATCAGCTGCCCTGCTCAAGTCTTGCAAACCCAGAACCTTGGCTTTGTTAATTGAGTCTGTCCATATTTAATGTGGTTTTCCATTTTTCCTACAGCCTACTAGTTTAGAAGCATTAGCATCTTTCTAAGTGAGTTGTGCCGTTCTATGACATGTCCAAGTTATCAAAACTTCACTTTAATAATTTTGGCTTCTATAGATCCGCTAAATTCATTCTTTTACAAGCAGAGAGTTACATAAGCTATCTTGTTCACGTAAAATAATAAGAAACGTGACAAAAAATAAATAAATCAATAAACAAATAAATAAATAATAACAGGTGCAAATACTCTTAACGTATGTAATAAGTGCTAAGTAAGGTTAAATAAGAAAGAGGATTATAACTAAATGACAAGATAATGTGTATACTGGATCAAACTTTGAAAAGATGCAAATGATGTTATTAGAGGACTTACGATACAAGACGAATATTAATAATTATCTGCTCTGATAAGGAAACATGGAAGAATCATTGTACATATGTGAAATTACTGTAAAAAGAATTGTATATTATATGATGTATTTCTTTTTTATTTTTGCTAAAATTAATAAAAAATTTTAAAAAAATAATTTTGGCTTCTACCGAATGTTCAGGCCTAATTTGTTCTATGGCACATTTGTTTGTTGTTAGCCATTCATGGAATCCATAGAACTCTCCTCCAGCACCATGTTTCAAATGATTTGGTTCTCTTCTTGTTGGCCTCCGTCACTCTTTAGCTTTGATAACCATATATATAAAAATCAGAATTGTTATGGCATGTATGAATCATCCATAGACTAAGCAGAGAGGTGGACAAACCAAGATTTGTAAAAGCTGAATAATATATTACAAAATCTAACATCTACTCTTATTTAGCGTCTGCCATGTTTGAGAAAGTAAGATGGGAAGTATTGTTGTATACTGTTGTGCAAACTAGCTGCGTCCCTCCTTTTATGCCATCTTTCTGGACTGGCTGTCTCCATTGAATAAAATGTCAATCCCTGGATTACCACTAATGTCACTAAATTAAAATGTTCAAATGGAGGTTTTGGCAACTACCCAAATCGATTTGCCCTGAAATGATGCCTCCATTAAGAGTGAAAGGACTTCTTGTAACATAACATGAAAGAACAATTCACCCAAATTGATTTTACATTTACTTGCTAGTTTTGGTGTCTGAATAGCAGGCATCCATTGTCTATTTCCCCAGAAGTTTAGAATGTTATTACTTTTGCTTCCACCTGAATTTTTATTTTCAACTTGTTTGAGATAAGTGTTTTTTTGATCAGGAAATCATGGAAGAGAGTGCTCTGTCTGGAACTGTAGGGGCCCATATAGCCATTATTAATGGTTGCTGATAATGTTAGTTTTATGGAACCACAGATTTCAGGGATAGTATGGCTTTGTGTATCGGCTGCTGGAAAACACAAGTGGGATTATGCTACTGCACTCATGTTCTACTTTCTATAACCATCTAATTGACTGCTGTGGCAACAGGTTGCTAGACTGAATGAACCTTTGATCTGATCCACCAGAACTTATCTCATGGTCCTATATGGTGTATCATAGTTTCAAGGACAACAGAACTGTTGCACAAGTATGAGAGTGAATGATTTCTTTATGATAGGGTGGGAAATATTTGGCCTGCTAGATGCTTATGAGTCTGTCTTTCAGCACTGAAGAGTTGAAAACAATACCTAAGAGTTTTGAAGTTCTGAAAGGAGGATTTGAAATTGGTAACCTGGCAGTGCTGGAACATGTGATCATGTGATTGTGATTTTACATGTGTGCTTTGTATGGAGATAGGTGATTTAAAAGCAGACAAACAGTGCTTATGAAAAGTTTGTTCTAGATCCCAGAAGGATGCAGTTAATCACTAAAAATGTTTATTTATTAGAGTGATGAATAAACTGAACTTAATAGTTCAAGATACGATAATAATTCACTATAATAGATATACCTATTATATATGCAGGCATACATTTGCACGCACATTCAGGAGTGACAAAGCAAATTCTATTGTGTTAGCCACTGTAATAAATACCTTCTAGGTGATCAACTGCATCTTTTTTTGATCCAAACAGACTTATCTGAAGGGACACTTACAGAAACAGAAGGATAGAAGAACTCAAGCTTTTCCTAATGACAAGTGCCAGGATGGGAGACAAGAGTCCTTCACTATGTTGTTGGCCTACGGTATTCAAGTATACATGATAGTGACAGGGGTGTAGTGAAAATTAGCTTCCCAAACTGTTCCATTTGAATTATATAGTGCTGTCTACATAGGACTCAGCGTTATAGTGATAATTGCCAAAAATAACAACAAAGTGAAAAAAAGCTTCTTCTTCGTGGTCTCTGTGCCTTCATACACTAGGAGCTTTAGCGCCTGCGCGGTAGCGTTCGGAAACTTCTAGAGCTTGTTCGCTTGGCGGGAACCCCTCCCCCACGCCGGTACTGCGCATGCTCCTCCCGCCGAGCAACGGTCTCTCCTCAGTTCTTTCTCGTCCGCCGCCACGTACGGAAGGTTCTTCAGTTTGTTCCTCTCACGTTGTGCTTGGCTTGCTGTTTTTCACGGTTTTACGGACTTTCGGACTGTCTTTGACCTCTCTTTCGGACTCCCCCTTCGGTTTTTCGTCTTTTTGTATTTCGGAGTTTGGCGTTCTTCGTCTTATGTCCGCGCTCTTTAAAAAGTGCGTGTCCTGCGGCCGCAAGGTTGCCCTCAACGACGGCCATAAGGAGTGTCTCTTCTGTTTGGGTGAGTCCCACAACATCCGGACTTGCCCAATTTGCCGGGATTTTACTCCCCAAACTCTCCGCAACCGCTCCGCGAGACTCAAATCTTATTGTTGGGAACAGTCTCTGCGGGCGATAGACGAGACCTCCACTTCCAAGATGGCCGACAAGAAGACGACCACGCCATCGACGGTATCGGCGGCTGCCGTTCCGTCCACCTCGTCGGTATCGGGCTCGGTACCGGCGAAAACGCCGATCTCGGCGCTACCGAGGATCCCGAAGCTGTCGGCGGCTGCCAAGTCAGCAAAAGGATCCTCGACGGCGAGGAAGGCTGAGGCTCCCCTTACGGAGACGCCTGCTAAAAAGCGCCCTGCTCCGGACGGAGGCAAGGGCAAGGAGAAGGAGAAGAAGAAAAAGAAGAAGGAGAAGAAGCGCTCCCCGGCTGGGGACGTTCGACCTCCTACTCCTCCTCCTACTCAGCAGCCTTCCAAAGGGCGAGGCGAGTCCGTCGATCTCTCGGAAGATGAGATCGAGGACGTTCCCCAACAGCGCCCGGACTCGCCTGTGGCAGACCCTCCAACCCTGGTGGAGGAGCGCCACCGCCCTCTTAGCCGTCGCAGGTCGGCCGACCTGCAGCAGAGGGAGCCCTCTGCTTCTCCGGAGCGGCGTTCGACCTCCTTTAGGTCCCGGTCCCGCTCTTCCGAGCGTCCGGTGGCCTCGCCGCCTCCGAGGGAGACAAGAGAGGAACAACCTCGCTCGTCTGCCTCCAGATACACCTCGGCGTCCTACGTGGCCAGGTACGCGAGGGAATCTGAGTGGAGAGAGCGCCCGGCCTCCTATCGGTCGCATTCGCCATCGTACCGGGATCGGTACCATCGTGGCCCGAGTCGCTGGGAGACCTTCCGGAGGTCCCGGTCACCTCGTCGACAGCGCGAATCGCGCTCGCCTAGAGGGGACGAGGCTCGGTACCGTCGACGCCGAAGCCGATCTCCGTCGGACCGCCGCTCCTTCAGCCGCTCTCCCTCTCCTCGATATCATAGGGCGAGGGAGCCTTCACCACGGTATCGGGCGATATCGCCACCTCCTAGGGTCACGGCAACGGCGACGCGCCCTACGGAGTCGGTGGTGACTGAGCGGGCTACGACGACGTCAGCCTGCCAGACTACCCCGGTCACCACCAAGAGAGTGAAGTCAGTGGTCAGCCATCCCAAGCGGGACGCTGCTGCTACCACCGCCCCGGCTGCGGAGAAGCCTAGGAAGGCAACACCTGCGGCAACGAAGGAGCCTGAAAGCGAGCGGCGAGAGGACTCACCGAGCTCGGAGTCGTACGACTCGAGCGCGGAGTCAGAGGTGTCTGAGGCGGCCTCACAGGAGTCTCCTCCGCTGGGATTCGGGGACCCGATCCCAGATTCTGCTCCAGAGGACGTCCACCAGTTCTCTGCGATGCTGCTCCGCATGGCCACTACCCTCGGCCTTAAGATCGCCGATGCGGAGCCGGAGGACGACGATCCAGCCTTCTCCGTCTTCGAGGAGAAGCGACCTTCCACGGCCCCGCTGCCTCTCCTGCCCCGGGTATCCAGACTGGTGAAGGCCGCCTGGGATAGACCGGCCTCGGCTCAGCCGATACCGCAGCGGTTAGAACACCTCTACAGGGTGCAGAAGGATAACGCCGGTTATCTCTTTAATCACCCTGTACCGAACTCTGTGGTCGTCGAGTCGGCACAGACAAAGGGCTCCGGCAGGCAACATACCACCCCGCCGGACAAGGAGGGCAGGAAGTTGGACGCCTACGCAAGGAGGTTCTATTCAGCTGCCTCCTTGCAGATCAGGCTGTCCAACACTCAGGCTTGCCTCGCGGCATACCTGAAAAAAGTGCTCGATCGCCTGCAACCGGCGATGGAGGCGGTACCGGAGGACATCCGCCAAGCCTCCTCCGTGATCTTCAATGAGGCTATCTCCATCGCTCGGCACCAGATGGCCTCCTCCCGGCACGCAGTGGAGATCGCCTCCCGGGTCATGGCGGGATCCGTCGGCCTTCGCCGCCATGCTTGGCTGCGACCGGCCGACATCCAGGAGGACACCAGAAGGAGGATTGAAGATCTCCCCTTCGACGGTGAAGGCCTATTCAATTCGTCCACAGACGAAGCTTTGGACAATCTTGTCAAGGCGAGACTGACCGCAAAAAAGATCGGGCTGCAGCCGGCCACGCAGGCCCGCAGGGCCTCCACCTTCCGCCCATTCTGGCGACGATCCTCCACCTCGTCGTTCCAGCGTTCGGCCCAGTCTGGACAGTCGAGACCGTCCTCCGGCTCATCGGCCAGACGCACGATTAGGCGGCGCCCGGCTTCGTCGAAGAAGTCCTCCTCCGAGACAAAGTCTCGGTTTTGACGTGCCTGGCAGGACCCACCAATACCCACTCTTCAGCCTACCATCAGCGCTCGGAGACCGACCGACTCTCGCTCGACACCTAGCGGAGTGGCAATGTGTCACTACGGACTCTTGGGTGCTTTCCATCGTCCGTCTTGGCTACGCCATCGAGTTTCTCGATATTCCTCCTCGAGGCGTTTACTACTCCACGCCGTCGAGTCCGGCCCTCCTGGAAGAGATCCAATCCCTCCTCCAGAAAGGGGCGATCGAGCGGCTCCCGCAAGAGGCCAAGACCACCGGCTTCTTCTCCAGGTACTTCACGGTACCGAAAGCCGACGGTACCCTCCGGCCGATCCTAGACCTCAGAGGGGTGAACTACTACATCCGCCCCAAAAGGTTCAAGATGGTCACGATACCGTCGATCCTGCCCTTCCTACATCGAGGGGACTGGTTCGCCTCCATCGATCTCCGAGACGCATACTTCCATATCGCCATTCTCCCGCAGCACAGACGGTACCTCCGCTTCGCAGTCGACGACACCTGTTACCAGTACAAGGTGCTGCCGTTCGGACTCTCGACTGCCCCAAGGGTCTTCACCAAGTGCATGGCCCCGGTGGTATCCTACCTGCGGACGAAGGGCGCTTCCGTCTTCCCCTACCTCGACGATTGGCTGTTGGTGGCGTCCTGCAAACAGAGACTTTACCACGACGTCCACATGACGTTGTCACTCCTGACCCGCCTTGGTCTACGAGTGAATCCGAAGAAGTCCCACCTCGAGCCGGCGAGGATCTTGGACTTCATCGGGGCGACGCTCGACTCGACCTCCGCCAGGGCGTACCTACCAGAGTCTCGAGCACAAACCTTGATCCGGGCCGCCGCTCATGCTCGTACGGCCCCGACGTTATCTGCGAGAAGCGTCCAGCAGCTCTTGGGCTACATGGCTGCGACGACCGCTGTGACATACCTCGCCAGGCTGAGAGCAAGACCTCTTCAACACTGGTTCGTCCGCATATTCGACCCCCTGCGAGACGAACAGACACTCCGACTGCAGCTGCCGGGAGACGTCCGCTCATCCCTCCGATGGTGGCAGTCGCGATGCAATCTCATGTCGGGGATGCCTTTCCAACAGCCGACACCGAAGGTGACGGTAACGACCGACGCCTCCCTGTATGGATGGGGTGCCCACTGCGGCGATCTCAGAGTCCGCGACAGATGGACCGACGACGAGACCGCTCTCCATATCAACGCGCTGGAGCTGCTCGCCGTCTGGAAAGCCCTACGGGCGTTCCGCCATGCCGTGGCGGGGCGCACGGTCCTGATTCTGACGGACAACACCACCACTGTCTGCTACATCAACAGACAAGGTGGGACTCATTCCACGACCCTGCTCGACATCGCGCTCGACCTGTGGGAATGGTGCATTCGCCTGCACACGCATCCCGTGGCGGTTCACCTGGCCGGGCAGGAGAACACCACGGCAGACGCCCTCAGCAGGGACACCTCATCCCATCACGAATGGTCTCTCTCCGGAGAGGCGTTCAGACTGATTCGGGACCGCTGGGGCGAACCATCGATCGACCTCTTCGCGACCAGGGAAAACGCGAAGTGTCGCCGATTCTGTTCCAGAGCGGGCCACGATCGCGCCTCCATCGGGGACGCTTTCCAGTTTCCGTGGACCGGGGAACTCCTCTACGCGTTCCCGCCGTTCCCGCTGCTCGGCCGGACGATATCGAAGATCCTCGCCGACCGAGCCGACGCGATCCTGGTAGCCCCGTACTGGCCGAGGCAACATTGGTTCGCACCCCTGCTACAAGCCGCACGAGACGACCTGCTCCGGTTGCCACCGACACCGGACCTGCTCTCCCACTCCGGCGGCCGAGTCCTCCATCCGGACCTGCCACGCCTGGCCCTCCATGCCTGGAGGATATCGCACTAGACGATCCCGTGCTCGGTACCGTCCTCGTCGCGGCCAGGAAGGAATCCACCCGTCGCAACTATCAATACAAGTGGCGACGCTTCCTGACCTTCGCTAACGAGAGGAGTGAGCCGGTATCGCCCGCGGGGCTCTCGACCGTCCTGCACTTCCTCCTGCACCTCCGGCAACAGGGCCTGGCGTTTCCATCCCTGAAGGTGTATCTCTCCGCAATCGTGGCATACCAACCGCCACGATCTGCTGCCTCGGCCTTCTTCAGGAACGATACCGTTAAGCGGTTCCTGAAAGGACTTCATCATCTCTACCCGCCGGTATCGCCGCCGCTACCGCCGTGGTCCCTCTCGCTGGTGCTCTCGCAGCTGACGAAGCCGCCCTTCGAGCCAATGGCGACCTCGGATGACAGGCTCCTGACAATGAAAACTGCCTTCCTGGTAGCGGTGACCTCAGCGAGGCGAGCGGGTGAGATCACAGCTCTTCGTTCCGATGAGCCCTTCACGGTCTTCCACAGGGACAAGGTGGTCCTGAGACCTGACATCTCGTTCCTGCCAAAGGTGGTGTCCAGTTTCCATCTCAACCAGGACATCATCCTGCCTGCCTTCTTCCCGAACCCGACGACACCGTTGGAGCGGTCCCTCCACTCCCTGGACGTGCGTCGGGCATTGGCTTTCTACAAGGACAGGACTGCTTCCTTCCGACAGACGCCGCATCTCTTTGTTTGCTATGGGCGACGTCGGAAGGGCCTAAAAGTGTCCACCCAGCGCTTCTCCAAGTGGGTGGTGAGGACTATTGAACTGGCGTATGAGCTCGCGAGGAAGCCTCCGCCAGTCCTGCTTCGAGCCCACTCCACCAGAGCTGTGGCTACTTCTGCGGCCCTCCTGCGAGGAGTTGACCTGCATGAACTCTGCCGTGTGGCGACCTGGTCCCAACCATCGACCTTCGTGCGCCACTACAGGCTCGACTGCCGGTCGCGCAGAGATGCCCGGTTTGGACGTGAGGTGTTGGCTTCCGTGCTGTAGGACCTGACCCGCCGTCCGACCGGTAAGCTACACAGTCTCCTAGTGTATGAAGGCACAGAGACCACGAAGAAGAAGAACAGGTTGCTTACCTGTAACTGTGGTTCTTCGAGTGGTCATCTGTGCCATCATACACACCCGCCCTTCCTCCCCTCTTTCTCAGGTCCCTGTAGGTTCTACGGCGGACGACAGAACTGAGGAGAGACCGTTGCTCGGCGGGAGGAGCATGCGCAGTACCGGCGTGGGGGAGGGGTTCCCGCCAAGCGAACAAGCTCTAGAAGTTTCCGAACGCTACCGCGCAGGCGCTAAAGCTCCTAGTGTATGATGGCACAGATGACCACTCGAAGAACCACAGTTACAGGTAAGCAACCTGTTCATCTCACTGTTTTTGTATGTGCACTTCATCCCAAACTTACCCATTGGAAATCCTTTTGCTAAGCAGATATAAGGGATCTTCTGTAAGAATGTATGCTCTGTCTAAAACAGAGATAATCGATCTATATTAAGGCTTTAACTCATATCTTGTGCTCCTATTTTTCTTCTCAGGGGATGGTGGCTGTGTCAGGAAGCTTATCTGTGCTCCTGGATTCAATTATCTGTGCCCTAGGCCCTTTAGCTTGCCTGACATCACAGCTGCCTGAACTAAATGGTTGCCCCAAACATGTTTTGGTAAGTCCTGTGTTACTGTTGAATGTTAAGTTCTGTTGCTATATCCTACAGCTTCCACTGTGATCATTTTCCTAGTTCAAGACATAGTTTGTAACCTGTTATGCTATACCCAATGGCTGTACTACATGTTAGTGCCCTCTTCCATCATGGTTCGTGCGGTATATTTGTAGAAAGGAATTTTAGGTTGGTCTTTTCAACGAACATTGAGGTGAAGGAGAACCACTCACATAGACCTCAGCTTTTCCACAGCAGCAGTCTGGTGCTCTGTAGATGCATAAATTTGTTTTTCACACAATGAGCAGATTCCAGATGTCTTCTGTATTTGCACTTTGGCCCTATGGACAATCTGTGCTTTGTGATTGAGTATAAAGCACTTTATTTTTTTTATGTGAGACTTTCGTGAGACACATTCAACTCCAGTGCCCTCGCAGTTGATATTACATTCATTGATATGGTGACTGCACTATGGAATTTTTGCAGAAGGGGGTCCTCCTAGATATTGGCTGTGATGTAATTAGAAATGGACTGTATAATTTTCCCAATAAATACGAATATTGGGAATTCTTTTAATAGGTTTTTTTTTAAGCACCCTTCCTCTGAAGCAATAAACTCTCAGTCTCCACTATGGAAAAACTCATTCACAAACACTAGCAAAGCTTCTCCTCTTAAAGCAGCCATTCTCAGTGGGAGGCATATGGCCGTGAAGGAGGCCCTAGCACATTTGAAGGGGTAATAGACTGAAAATGGTGAGAAGGGGAGCCTCAGGCGTTCATGGGGGCCCTGGTAACTGAACTGATGAAGTACCCAAGCAGTAAGCTTAGTTGGAGTCAGTAGTTTCCCTCCTGTTTATAATAGCTTTCCAACACACCATTTGACAGTTTCCTTGACAAAATCCAAGAATAGAATTGATACTGCAACAAGAGGTGACTTCCAACTGTGATTATCCAATGTGGAGCTTGTTATGAAGTTTGCAGAAAAGCACCTAGCTGAAGGATTGCATTAGGCCTGATAGAGGTTTAATTTCATAAGGTCTTCTTTTACATTTTGTCCAGTATGTCAAAATGTGCAAGTTTTCTTGATGTTCAGTAATAAATTATTTTGTTTATTTATGTTTTATCCCTGCTTGGGGAGGGGGAGCTGGAACCTGAGAAAAGCTCCCAAAGGGGTTGTAGCCAAAAAAACACACAAAAAACAAACAAACAATTGAGAATGGCTACTCTGAAGCAATGCCTTGCTGTTTAATAATCCATTCGCTTAGTTACCTTTGTTACTCTTCAGAGAGCTCTTGTTTTCTTCCTATACTGGAATCCCACATCTGATAGTAATTCACTGGTATTCCTTAAGGGAGCAGCAAGCTATAACCTAACAGTCTGCCCAAAGCAAGACTGTACTCCAGTATGTTGTATACAAGAAGAATACCATGATTTTGTTTCTGAAAGAGAACTGTGGGAAATTCCATGAAAGCATAATACATATTTTAAAATGTTATTGTGTTTATATTTCCATCTTTCCTTCAAGGAACTCAAAGCAGCAGTCCATTCATTTTTATAATCATGGCTACAGTATGAGATAGTTTAGGCTGAGAGACAGTAACCTGTCCAAGGTCTTCCAGTGTGTTTTGTGGCTCAGTGGGGACTTGAATCTAGGTTTCCCAGTCCTAATTAAGTGCTTTAAGCACTATACCACATTAGCTTAAGGATATCCCTATTGTGTAGAAGGACTCCTGCATTTGTCCAAGACTAATTCTCTTTGACCCATTTTTTGAAAGATGGTATTGTGCTGCATGCAACCTGTATTTATACTGTTCTTACCAGCAGGTGGCTGTGCTTGCATCTTGCATCCCTTGCCATTTCATCAAATATGTCTCTTGAGATTTTCTTTAAAATATTTATGCTCTGCCTTTTCAAGGATGCTTGAGGCAGCTTACATCTTAAAAATTAAACCATGCACAATATTGCTACAGGAAGAGTAATAGAAAAAAAACCATTGGCAATATAAAAATATCTGAGGACTGTTTACTAAAAATCAGCAGAACTACAAATGACAAGGGGCTTTACCTTCATCTCTAACTTAGAGTGGAGGGAATGGAGTGTCCTTGCAGGTGCACGGAACTTTTAAGCATCAAACACAACTGCAGGAAGATCTCTGTTGTTCCTTCCAAGTTTGTGTGTTGGCTGTGACTTTTTATGTTACTGTAGAGCAGTCAGTGTGCTCAGAGGACCTCTGCCATCCAGCAAACAAATAGAGCCCAAGCATTAGAAGGGAGGCCTATAAATGGCTCTTGTCGTACTGGGGACAGTCTAAACACCTCACCCTGGTCAGCAGAAGACAAACACATGTCCTTATCTCTTGTTCACTTCCTCTGTTCCAAATTTGGAAGGGGATTGAGGGTTGTCCTTCAGATCACATGTAGGTGCAGCATGAAATTATAAACCATCAACCCAATGTTACATCTACTCAGACGTAGGTCCCACTGAGTTCCATGGGATACAGTACGATACCATGCATGCTTGCTTGAAAGTAAGCCCCATCAAACACAGTGGAATTTACTGAATAGATTGGGGTGACCAAGTTCCGAGGAGCCAGAGTTCAACCCAGAACCCACCAAGGGGCTATAACAAAGAATGAAACCAATATGAAACCAATATATTTTGTAAAAACTGTGTATTTAAATTTTAAGAGTTGCTAGGAGAGGGCTGCAGTGTATTGAAGAGGAAGATATTCCTCTTGAAGAGTGCCTGGAGCACCATTTCTCCTTCCCTGCCCCTATAGTTTGAGAGGAACTGCAGAACTGTATGATTCCCACCCTTAAGGAGTATTTCATTTTATTTATATCTTACTTTTCTCCCATATGCGACCCACAGTGGCTACCAAAAGAAAAGACATTTGTAAGAATTCATTGAATGGAAAGGATGTATTCTTAGTGACCATAAAGTTGGCATGGGTTACCAAATGAAGCCAAATACTGTTAAGTTGGCTTCTAATTAAATGGGTAGAATCATGAATGCTTTTTAGTACCCATTCCTTTATTGTCTTAATCACAGCCATGGAAGCCTAGACCAGATTGAAGGGGGGGACAACCCGGTGCTTCTGAAAAATTGCAAGTATTTGTGTCTCTCAGCAGAAGTAAGCAACTTGTGAGAAACCTTTGTCCTCATTCTGTCATTAGATGTTGGGTCTTTTCTTAAGTACATCTTCTTTCAGTAGCAAGGCATATTTGTTCTGTAACATTACCAGATTGATTGAATATGTTTTCCCTCTCTTTCCAGTCAAACACTTTGGATAATATTGCCTACATAATGCCTGGACTCTGACAGGTGAAGGGCCATGGGAGCTGACCTGATGCCTTGTGACTGCTATATGTAGATATGTGCTAAACTGGCATTCTCCAAGAAGTCTGCATAAAAGGTTTTAACAATCTAAAAATCTCAACTTAAGATTGAGTAACTTGATTACATGAAACACTCTGAACTTAATTTCTGAGAATCAGCTCTTTTGATGCATCAGCCTTAATGTGGAAGAAAAATAAAACAATAGAATTGATACTACCCAGAAAAGTCAAGCAAGTCTGGGGAAGAATAAGTGTCATAGCACGGCATATATTGTACCATACAACCCAAAGGTACCCAAAACTTCTCTGAGAGAAGTCAATTAGTTGGAAAAGTTTTTGATTTATTAGGGAATGTGTGTGTTGTTAAAAGCAATGCTAGGAAAGAATGTGTGTGTTGTTGTTGTTGTTTTCAGTGTCCACTCTGCTCCCAAACCTGTGCTGGCATCAGGAATCTTCCTTATTTAATTTCATAGTCATAGGATTAAATCTCCCCTTCATACACAGAGGCAAGAGTGATAAATGAATTATTAAATTTTTAAGGGAAGCAAGGGCTTCTTAACATAGATGAATAGAGAAACATGACTTCTTCACAGACTAACTGCTCTGTGAACCCTGGTAGAATATTGCTTTAGTTACAAATTCAGTATAAATTTAACAAAGGGAGAAAAGGAAGGGGAACCCTTTTGGAATAGACAAGGCCTCCTATCTGACTCCTTGCAGTTTTAATCAAACCAATCCCACCCCCTGCCACCCCCAGTAGACTTAAAAGCAGTAGCTAAGGGTGCCACTATAAGATAGGTTCCCCATAATTGAAGCTCTGATTTGGAATCACTTGTCACCAGCAGTAAACAACTCAGTCGTGTTCTCATGGTGCTGAGATAGATAGATAGATAGATAGATAGATAGATAGATAGATAGATAGATAGATATCATAGAAGCAGTGATTAAGATGGCATTTAAGGACTTATTAAGAGGGAGACACTGATTGGACAAACTGAAACTGGGTTTAGTCCTCCGAATGCCTCTTCTTCTTAGGAGAAGCACTTCATATGCTCAAGTTTGGCATTTTTGGCTTGCTTATTTACATTTTCAAATATCTGTAGTAGATTAATTTATATTGTACATTTCTGTATATAGCTGTAATTAAATTCCTTCCACAAAAAGTGCAAAGGAAACATGAGCTAGCTATATTGTCTGGATACCCTATAAAAATTGAATTTCATGTGCGGTATCAGGGCATAGTTTTCAGAATAGGACAAAATAGCAACAATGAGAAGGAAGCTGGATGTTTGGTTGGTGGTGAAGGAATGGGAATTTTTATATTGTCCTATATTCTCTTGTCTCTTGCAATTTAGAGGTCAGTGTGGCAGAAACCAGGGTAATGTTGGTTCCAGGACTAAATTTTATGCACTGTTTTTCCAGGCACTTGAGACTTGACATGCTTCTTATTAGTAGCAGTTTTTAACTGACTGGGTTAAAAGCAAGATTTAAGTATATGAATGGTGTTTCTACTATTTTCCTCCATACTGTCTGTATCTTTAGATAAAGAACTTGTTTCTAAGTTGGTTTCTCTATTAAACCCAAGAAGAAGAGTCTTACTGTATAAGGTGCTATTCTGTAAATGAATTAATGTTCTGAGGCCTGATGGCTTGACTTTTACAAAACATCTGAAATTATTTGTCCAAATAGGGTCTCAGGCAGTTTTTGAGAGGTGGAAAAAAATTGTGTAATGTTTTTGATCTGCACAATTATCTGAAACTTTCCTTTTCATCCAGTAGTGTCCCTCTACTGATGGATAAATTACAGCCAAGGCTTCTGTGGTTAGAGTAGGGAAGGAGGCAGTTTTTGCTGATCCCCTTCTTCCACTGCGGACCCTATGCATTCCTCTCTACAATCTGTTCCATAGGCCTGGGGACTCTTTGACATACAATGTGAAGTGGGCAGGTTGCATGAGGGAGACAGTCAGCAAATGCTTCCCCCCTATTTTCTGCTAACAGAAGCTGCCATTGGATCCTAGAACTTCCTGTCAATGCCAGGACACCACTGGATGTAGTCTTCTATTTCTAGAGGAGATAAAGGGTTGGTTGATGTGGAGCACGAGCAGTGTCCTGGTGTGTGCTACTCATATGCTCCAGCTTGCAAAAGGAGGAGATCAACAAGCCACATAGGCTTGCTCCGTGGTTGGTTTAGTGTGTCATCAAAACACAGGCATGCCAGTATTTGGCTTAGATTCCAACATGTCCATCTCTGATTTAAAAAATAAAAGATCTGCTTCAGTTTTGCCATCTGCACTGTGGCAAACTTGAAGGTTTTTTTCTTTTAACACAAACAAATATATTCATGTACTTTTATTTAAAATTTGTATACATTTGTATAATCTGTATCTTGTGGTGTTTGGTAACCAAAAGCTTTGGACTGTTCTTTTTTTATATTGGTTATTTCCTGCCCATATAGTCGAGATTGTGTTGTATAAATGTTTTGCTAATGTATATAAACTTTTTTAAAAACTGAAACTTGCATCTTGAATTGTTTCAGATTTGAGTTGTGCCAAAAGTTTTTAGTTATGGTAGGTTACTTCTCCATTCAGTTTGACAACTTCCCTGTGCATTTTTCACACACCTATATAGTTTCTGTGTGGTACACACACCTATATAGTTTCTCTGTGGTACTGTTTACATGCCTCAGTGGGAATTTACTTTTATTATTCCATAACTATCTGCTTCTTTCATTCATTTCATCAGTGGTTATCTTTAGATTGTAGCCAAGTGGTGTGAGGTACCAGGAACAGTTGCTGAGTAAACTCATTAATTGTAATTGGATTTGTGTGTAATTCTCACATAAGACTTCAGGGTTTTAATCAGTCATAGCTCATAGCAAACTCAACCAAAAGTGGGCCACGCCAAGATTCAAAAGGCATTATAATCAGAGTCCTTTTTTTCCTGGAGATTTGAGCATGTGTATAAACAAAGTATGATAAAACAACTTCATGTGCAATTTCTCAGTTCCATGATGCTGCAAAATGCAGTATTTCAGCAGCCTGAGCTAGATAACCTACTGTGATGTCATGGGTCTATGTATAAATTTTTGCTTGGTTCATTGTGCAAGTAAGAGGGAAGTAGCCATTGAGAGGGAGGAGAAAAATGGTGCTTATTAGTGGAATGTGTGAGGAGACTTGCATGGCAATTGATAAATGTTGGAGTGGTGTGAGCAGTTTTTGTTTAGGGTTTGAAAAGAGCACAAAGGGAAATGTGTTTGAGAGGGCTTTGAGAAGCTAAGGTGGGACTTAGAGTAAGGAGTTTGAATTGAGTGGTTGGTAAGGGTCTGCTTTAGCTTCAGAGGAGAGTGTTGCTTTTCAAATGTTATATATAAACAATCTGTTTTATGGGAAGCTTCTGTAAATAAAAGTTTTGGCCTCCAGAATCTGTTCTATTGAGACCTGTGTTTCAGACAAGGTGTCTGTAGTGAAAGGGTAGTATCCTGTTCGGGATAAAAATCACATGTATCCACATAGGAACTTTGAGGGCATTTAGCCTGACTCCAAAGTTGGTGTCACAGAATGGGAACAGGAGGAAGTGCTTAAATGTAGCAGGGGGTAGGGATCAGGGAAGGTCCTCACACTGAGTGCAGTAAACACTGGAAGGCTTCACATTTGGTGCGCAAAATGTAAAGAGCTCATTTGGCCACAGTGGTAGAACTGTCCAAGAGAAATCGTAGCAGTTGGTGGGCACTAGTGTGATTGCCTGAATGGAAAGCCCTTCACTTGTTGTTTACAGCAGGGGGATAGTGGTGGTAAAGTGGGGAACCCTCACATTTGTTGTAGGCAGCGGTGGGATATAAGCTGAGAAGCCCACATTTGGTGGCAAAGGTGGGATTACTTAAGAGTTAATTTCCATACCAATTTCTGGTATTTTGTTAAAAAAAAAACTGAACGAGGTTAATTCAAAACTGAAAATTCTGTTTCTAGATGTTTCAGCACATCAAGTAAACACCTGTTTAGATGAAAGAGACTTCAATAAAAGGTACATGCTTGAAGATGTGTCAGTTCCCTTGACCAAGTTGTGATTCAGCTGTTATTTTCTTCTTTCCATAAAATCTGAAAAGGGTCATCTCTTCAAATTTAATTTACTGTTGCCTTCCAAGCATCTTGTTTTGCAAAATAATTTTTTTTTCTTGGCCTAGCCAATCTGCTGTTCCTGTTGGTCTAGTAGACCCACAGGCTAATTCTTAGCTTGAGGGTAGAGAAGAACAACAGTGGCAAAAAAGCCGACCTATAAAAGAGTTAGCCATGTTTTTCTTTGTAAAATCAACCTATTGTCCACATTCATACATTACATGACGTTCACTCATCTGTCTTTCTCAAGGGTCCACATCCAAAAATGTAGGGTTTTTGGCATTTTGCTCAGCCTATATAGAAGGAAAAACTTTCCAACCCTCAAATAGGGGATATCCTTTATAATAAACAATACCTGCCAACCTAAGGACATCCTTCATAGAATCATAGAAATCTAGAGTTGGAAGAGACCACACAGGCCATCCAGTCCAACCCCCTGCCATGCAGGAACACCCTCAAAGCACTCCCGACAGATGGCCATCCAGCCTCTGCTTAAAAACCTCCAAGGAAGGAGACTCCACTACACTCCGAGGCAGCAGATTCCACTGCCGGACAGCCCTGACTGTCAGGAAGTTCTTCCTGAGGTTCAGATGGAATCTCCTTTCCTGCAGCTTGAATCCATTGCTCCTTGTCCTGGTCTCTGGAGCAGCAGAAAACAAGTCCCCTCCTTCCTCTACGTGGCATCCCTTCAAATATTTAATATTCATATTAAGGGAGACCTGGCATCCTGTGTTGCCTGTTGACTTACGGTGACCCCATCAATTTCATAGGATTTTCTTGGGAAAGGAATACTCAGAGGTTGTGAGTTCATTCCTCTGAAATACCCTCTATAGCACTTGGTATGTGCCTGTGGTCTCCCATCCAAGTGCTAACCAGGGCTGACCCAATTTAGCTTCCAAGATCAGGCCGCATCTGGTGGCTTTCAAGGTACTTAGGACTTCTCCGAGCCTTTAATTCGGCGTGGCGGTTATGTGGAGAAACCCATCCCTGCCTCATTATTTCTTCTGAGTCAGCCCCTCTTCAGCAGCTATCACTGGTCATGACGTCAGAGTGTGCCCGTTTAGTGGTCCTTCGTGACGTCATCCATGGCTGCTGTCGTAAATCACCAGCGCATGGCTTGTAATCCCACCAACGTCCTTACGAAGAAGCCTGGTCCCATTGACTAAGCGGGACTTTACTTCCGAGTAGATATGCTCGGGCCCAAGCTGAACGTTCCCCTTTCCACACGGTACATCAGCCTGGCCCTTTAAATTCAGCCTGGGAGGGGGCGCGGCTCGCGTTTACGTCACGGATGTGCGAGCGCAAAGGAAAAGGAGCTAAGATCCAAAGCCACGCCCCCGCTCGGTCCCGAGACGGTCACGTGACGCACCCTCGCGGCCGTGTCAGCTGATCTCTCTGCCGGAGCTGTGGCGCTGGGATCGTCGAGGCGATGGACTTTCTACTAGGCAACCCTTTCAGCTCTCCCGTGGGGCAGCGTATCGGTAAGCCCGCCAAGCCTGGCCAGATTCCCTTCCTTTTACAGACTCGCCAACCTGAGCTCTCGCGGGCGCGGTTTTTTTTTTTTTTTTTTTGTAGCGTACGTTTTTACCTCAGCCCGGGCTCTTGGAGGGGGCGGAGTTAGTATTCCACGAAGGCGGGGCGAAGGGCACGGGAGCCAATGAGAACTCGGAGTTCGTTTGAGTGACAGCTGGGAGCTAATCAGGGGGCCGGCGGGTGTCGGTGGGACTCCCTTCTAAACCAATCCTGTCAGGATGAGTGGAAGGGAGCGGGCGGGCGGGCGGGCGGGAGCCGCGGAGAAAGTTTGTTTCTCTCAAGCAGCCGCGCCCTCTCGGGAGAGACCGGGCCCGTCACGCCTCCCTCCCCGACCCCGGTGCGGAGGGGCCCCTCGGGTTGCTGCTCCCTCCAGCTCCTCAGGGACCCCTGACGGGAGCCCCGCAGCCGAGGAGGCCTCGTTCCCCTCAGTCTTGCTTCCTCAACCCAAACCAGGCGGCGGTTGAGGCGCGGAGGAAGTCGCCTGCGTTGCGACAGAGCCTGTTGGCCTCCTAATTAAAACAGGTGGAGGTGGAGCTGCCTGCTGGCTTCTGGCCTCCAGTTCTCGCCTGAAAAACAACTCTCCCGGCGGGAGAAGGTGGCTGGTGGGCTCTGCGTAGGCCGCTGACTGGCCGCTTTGAGGACAGAAGCGCTGAACCAGCAGGGCTCTCCTTAGGCCGTTTCCGCACTAGCCTGTTACAGCGCGATGATTCCACTTTCAACCTCCTCTGGAATCCTTTGGGGCCCCTGCCTAAACTGCAAACGCCAAGATTCCATAGGATGTTGAAGGTGGAATAATAGCGCTATAACAGTCCAGTGCAGAAATGGCCCTAGAAAACCACAAGGTCGCAACCTTTCAATATAACTTACACATAGGCCATTTCCACACTAGCCTGTTATAGCACAATGATTCCACTTTCAACCTTCTCTGGAATCCTGGGGTTTGCAGTCTCGGGAGGGGCCGGCTGGAGGATGTTGAAAGTGGAATCATCATGCTATAACAGGCCAGTGCAGAAATGGCCTTATTTTCTTAGGGGGCCCTCCCTAAACCCCAGGATTCCATAGGATGTTGAAAGCGGAATAATAGCACTATAACAGTCTAGTGCGGAAATGGCCCTAGGCTGTCAAGGTCAGAAAGCCCAATCCAAAAACTCACCCAAATCTCCCTGGCCCTCCGAGAGAAAAATACCTTTCCAGGTACAGGGAGGGGTGCAGAGTTGCTTTCAGTGGATGATGGAATCTGTGAATGGATTTGAGGGCCGCACCGGCTCCAGGGCAGGCTTTTTTGTACCCTCTTTTAGACTGGCAATACTGGGCAGTAAGGTCTAACTGCCCTTTAAATATCTCATAATGTTCCTGATACAGTGTTGCTGTTCAAGGCATTGTAGGTAAACTCTTCTGTTTGGTGTTGTTTAGTGCTTCAGGCCAGACAGGCTGTGTCATAAGGTATAGATGGTAATACTGCCCTTTGTACTCTCTGTGTTTCATTTCCCTTTGACCGCACTATGTGCAGTCTCCTTCCTGAGTGTCTGTGTATTCTTGTAACTGAGGATAATACTTTGTGTCTCTAGTCCATGAAGACTCGCACCCTAATAAATTTACTAGTCCTTAAAATAGGGAGGGCAACTGTAGTGGGGAGCAGTTTTTGCAAACACAATGCAAAAACTTGCTTACCTCACTGTTGGTTGAAAATTGCAACCCTACATGGCTTTCAGTTGGCATTTCCCAGGACTGGAGTTAAGGATTGGGGTGGGGGGAATCTGCTTGGAATTCACCAGAAGTATCAGTTGATTTTTGCAGGGGTTGTTTTTTGCCTCAAAGAAATTGGGAGGCTGAGGGGGGGGGCAGAAAAAGGCGTGAAGACACACATGGCCTACATGTTGCGCTTTCCCCATCGCTACCTTTAGGTCATATAAGATTCAGTTGTTTTTGCTGCAACAGACACAGTTACCTCTGGAACAAAAGAACTACCAATAAAAGCCCTGAGAGATTCCCATGGATACCAAATGCTGATGTGTGCCCTGTGAAGCAGGGCATAGAGCCAGTTGATTCCTGGGGGAATCTACTAATACTCATGGGAGGTGTGCTACAGGTAGCATGTCTTGAGGAGACAAGTTTAGTATTTACATCAGCCATTCTTTGCTGATATATCTTTGTGGTATTTTAGATAAAAGCGTAGCTTATATATTCAACTACTTCTTCTGCAGAACAATTATTTCCTCACTACCTCATGCTCCTGGCCCGCTTCATAGATTCATATAAAGCTTTCCTTTCTGGCTTTTTAATGCATAATCTGTGTAAACTTGGAAGAAATTCTGGGCAACACAGTGGAAGAATATCCCTTCTCTTCCTCCCCCCCCAAAAAAAAACAGGCTTGACAATATGTGGGTCAGTGTAATCCAACATACTACGCCTCCAGTTTTGGCTAGTTCTGAATGTACCAAAACCTGAGAAATAACAGAACTCTCTATTCTTTAATTCATATATGTACTCTGACAATTTAAAGTTAATTCAGGCTTCCACTGATTAGCAAAGAGCAGTGGAATCTATTAGTCAACATTCAAGAATCTAATGACCCATTCCTTACTCAGGATCAACAGCTGAAATCATTAGATTAAATGACATTTGTTGAGAGGGCATTAGAGCTACTACTTGGTTAAATATGTGGATTTGCCATTCAGAATAGATGAGGTGGGCTTCTTTAAAGCCTTTGATTATGAAATAGCCCTGTTTTGTTCACAGAATTTTACACAGGGTTCAGGCATTGACATCTTCAATTAGCAATCTCCTCTGCATTTTTTTTCTCACTGCTTCTCCCATATTTTTTCTTACCAGAGAAGTATCTGTTAAGGGGAGAAGGCAGAATAGCTGTGCATTCCTTTTAGCACTAGGAGGTATCTTCTGGAAACACTTTTCATTCTTTTAAAAGGGGTCCACTCATGGTCCATTAAGGCTTTAAGTGCACCCCCAATGGATACCTTGACAACCCCCTACATTCACTCTCATAGAAATCTTAATTGAAATCCACATGAGAAGTGAAGAGACACTTTCTATTCCTTCCCAACAATCTCTGAACCAGCATTACATGTGGTCTTCAAGGTCCAAAAAATGGTGCAAACCTATTTTAAAACGTGAACAGCCTTGGAAGAGTGATTCAGTAATGAGTAACTCATAAACTGAAAGTGGAGTGAATGAGATGACAGTCCTTCTCCTGCTAACATCCTGATTATTTCATTCATGGATTATTATTTCACTGATTTGATGCACTGGCAGTGTTGTTAGGAAATTACTAACCCCAAATGCTAAAATACATTACAGCAAGCTTGACAAGATATATTAAACCTCAAGCTCCATCAGCAAGCATGCAGGTTTTACTTGTAACAAGCTTCTCTGCATGTAAAATTAAGAAGCTCAATGCCTCTGAGTGTGTGGTCATCCCAAGAATTTATTTTCAGGGCCAGACTTGATCTCACAGATCTTTCATGCATTAAGTCCATTCCTAGTCCCATTCACCACCAAGTTTTCTTCATTTCAGCAAACTTTGAGATATCAAGAGATATATAAAAGTTAAGTCATTGGAAAATCAGAAATGTCTGCTGATCAACTGCAAATCATTTCAGGCTCTACTGTTGGATCCCAACACTTGATGTACGAAACAATGTAAACTTTAATTCAAAGTGGTCTATTCAACTAAGATAGTTATTAAATAGTTCCTGATGAATCTGAGTGAAAATGAAGGCAATTAACACTGTAATTATTTAATACAAGTAAGATTTGTGAAAGAAAGTCAGTGTTAGTAAGCAATTTTGAAAGCCTTCTTTAAAGCATTAGCTAATTTTCAGATGAGGGACATACCTTGTTTACAGCATAGTAATAAACACTAATGACCATTTCACAGGTAGCAACTAGAGCTGAATTGTGATTTTTACAAATCATAAAATTAGTTCAATCAGCACTAAGTATCAGTACTAAATTCTAGTCCCTGATATTTTGCATTCTGGGTTGATGCTTATAGGTACTCACTGAAATTTTTCTGTCACTTTTCTTTGGAAATTAAACAACTAAGCATTTTAGTTTCAGAACATACCAAAACACTTTGATATCGAAAATAATCTGACCAGCCTGTAAAACGTAATGCTGCAAAGTTGTGTGACACACCCTGGAGGCAGATTAACCCTCTTCCGAACCAAGGCTGGAGATGCTCACATGTTGCCACTTTGAAATGTTAAGTTCAGTAGTTGCATTTATTCTCTCATGCTTCTTTTGATAACCTACAATTTGGAATGCTTGTAACTATGTGAAATTTGGGCTGCTGTGCCTATTGTCTGAGTCACCGTTTCTGTTCAGAAGCCATGTTGATCTGGATTAGAGTTCAGGAGGTGTGGATAGTTTTAATTAAAGCTTCTGAAGCAGAGGCCAGTGTCCAGATCTTTCATGTGACCAATGAATAGCCTTTGTGTTTCTAGGGGAAAAAATAATCAAAAGAGTCAAATCCAGGATTTTCCTTTTAAAAAATATTAAAACTTACAGAAACATTACAAACTTAAAATCCATTGCATGGATTTAGGAAACTAAAGAGCCTTGTTTGAGAGGCTGGCAGAGATTAAAACTGTAGCTCTAAGAAGCATCAGCATAAAAAGATGCTCTTTAAAACACCCAGTCGCAGTGATGAAAGTGATACTTTGTAGAGTCAACTAGAATCAGGCTGACACTTCTTACCCTTCTAGGAAAGCGGGAGACATCACTGAGGCAGTCTCTCTTTATCTTTGTTATTGTCCCCAACCCAATTTTCTGTTTCTTCTATCAGGAATGACAGCTTGCTAGACACAATCAACAGGAGTTTGTCAAGGCAATTCTGTATTTTTAGGTTAATTCCCAGTGGTCCTATGTGCTGCTTTTCTCTCCTTTCTTTTTAACCTGTTCATTCTTCATCTAAGGGAAGAATGAGAGCCTTGAAGTCATCCACTTCCTTTATCTCCACTTGCATATCAGCATCTTTTTCAGTAATGAATTTAGAGAGGCTGTATCAAACAGTAAAAACTCCTTAAGCTAGACTGTCAGGTAATGAGTTACTTCATCTACATGTGCGCTTGTTCTTCCTTCCCACACCTCCATAACTGAAATCTAGTCATCTTTCAGATGGTATGTGAATCATCCAATAGGAGTGACAGTACACATACATGGTGAATTTATTTAGTGACAATAAAATGATAAGTTCTGCTGTCATCTGAAAGACTTAAAAATTCTCTGTATTCCTGATTTATAGTCAGTTTGTACAAAACAACAACAAAGTTATACTTTTGCATTTTCAGATTTGGCACCTCTGTATGTGTTTGTCTACAACTTCTGTCATTTGCAGTCAACATGATGGAGAAGCAGTGGGGCCTGTAGGTGAACGTATAGAGGGCATCTTCCACCCCTTCCCAGCATAGAAGGAGGGCTAATGAAGGGTATCTTTGCTCTTTCCTGCCAATATTCAGAAATATTAGAGTTTGTCTTGGAAATCTCTTAGGGAAGAGCTTAGAGGAGAGGGAGGACCCTGTGGAGAGGAAGGGACTCTCCACATCTCTCAGCTAGAAGAATTTAGCCCGCAGGATGGAAATTCTCTTTCCCTGTCCTATCACTGTAGCACAGGTTTCCTCTTGGCATCTACATACTCCTATCCTAAGCAGAATAATGGCCAGCTCAGTGGACCCTTTTTTCCTCCAGTGAATGTTTGCTTTTATTAGTCTCCTTGTTGGAAGAATATTATCAACAATCAGTTTGCACTAGGCAAATGTGCAATCTTCATTCTAAGAACACTTTAGATTTTATTTTTCAGCTTCTAATACACAACTTACCAAATTTTTCTTATACACCTTCAGATAGCTGTTCACACTATCCTTGTATGTGTTTCTCAGTTGAACTGTCACTTTATTGGTCCCACTTCTGACTTTGTGTACACTTTATGTGCATCAAAATACAGGAATTGTTGCACCTTCCAAAGCTGTTGGCCCAAATGATAGTGGATTTCTGTGTCAACAGACTAATAGAGTGTACCTATTATGTTATAACTTTTTGAGTATCATTTTTATAAACCAGCCTCTTTCTCAGGCAGTCAGAAGTGTATGTGCATGGGGTTTGTTTGCATTCCTTTCTGCAAAGTAAATGTTTTTGGACCTTGATGGGATCTTTTTTCATTGATACAGAGGCCAGCGTAGTTGCCAAAAAATTCCAGGTAGAGAGTATATACTAGGGGAACAGGTCTGCCCTTCCAGTAAGCAAACTGAAGCAACCACCTCAAGCAGCAGACGCTGGGAGCAGCAGTGGCAGTCACCTAGCCATTCCCCCAGTAGCTTCTAGTCATTCCCTTCAGCTCCCTGGCCTACACCGACCAAATTAGCTTACTGCCCTTAGGTGTGATGAAGGACCCTAAAATTCAACTCCTGCTCCAGCTGGCATGGGTAACCTGGAACAAAGATGTGCCATCTTGTCCTTTTCCTCAAGCAACTGTATTCTGTGGCTTTTTTTGAAATATTTTCATTTATCAATCTTACATTGTAGGAGCCGAAGTTATGGTTTTATACTTACTGTTATTTTCCTTGGCCTCTCCAAAGGAAGGGTGAGGTATAAATGTTTTAAATAATAAAATAAGCAATGGCAGGTCATTCACCCCATCCCATTTATAAGCCTGTCAAAATTCAACTGAGAAAGCTTTTCCTGGCATTTCCTGGTGATGGGAAAATTTTTAGAGTACAGGTTCTGAATAAGTCTTCTTAGCCTTTATGGTCACACAAGGCACTTTGTTGTTTTAACTGCTTAAGAAAGGGCTATGCGTGTGTGCATGTGACAGGGACACTCCCAGGAAAAATGAGAGACACCCCCACCTCTGCTTCTGGGTGCAATATTGGTGGTCTGATCAGTTCACTACTGTGATTTATAGATTCAGTTGCTCTCTCATTTCCACCTCTCTTCCCTTCAGCCTGTTGCTTTGTAGACTCTTAGCTTCCTCTGCTGCTGGCATGGTATCCATTTTCCCTTTGTGCACTAGAACTTCTCCTGCCTAGACTTATTTAGGCCACCTGCTGCTGGGGTTTGAGGCTGAGTTGATTATTGGGCGGAGGCACTGGGAACTGGTAATAACAGCTTGTTTATCACTCTGTCAGAAGTAACATTATAACAAATACAAGAAGAGCTCCCTGTATGGGACACCATGAAAGGAGAACTGGATTTCACCTCACTCAGGTCTCCTTTCTGCTCTATATAGCAGAGGTGAGCAATCTGTGGCCCTCTGGATTTTCTTAAAATGTGACTCCCAGTATTTCTCATTATTGGCTATACTGCCTAGGGCTTGAAGGAGTTTCAGTTCAGCAACATCTGGATAACTGCATAGTTCCCACTCCTACTATACAATCTATCTGCCTTCTCATTCCTTACTCCTATAATAAGGGTGGGGAACATCTGGACCTCTAGGTGTTCTGGACTTCAGTTCCCATCATCCTCACTCAGCATGGCCAATAAAGTTGAGAGCCAAAGATTCCCAGCCCTGTCTTATAAGTAGATATCAATTTTGGATATCAGTAAGACAGTCCAATACAATTCAGTCCTTACTCTAACCTGAGTGATAAAAACATAGTAATAAACTAAGTAAAAAAATTATCTATTAGACTAGCTCAGAAATTTCCACCTAGATGATCCAGCATGGTCTTCTGATGGAAGAGTCCACAACAGGCAAGATGAATATTTGATCCCCTTCCTGCTTTCCTTCATATAAAATTCTGATGGGGACCCTCTGTGGCAGTTTAGACTCTCAGCTGCTGGGGGTGAAAGGATAAGAATGAAAGAACCATCTCATCTATCTCTGTGACCAGCCAAACGCTCTTCATAAATAAGAAATAGAGTATTAATGGAGATTGTCATTTCCCATTTTTGTCTTTACAATCTGGCCTCTGAACTTGGAAATTCTGTTAGCTGCCAGCCATGATAGCTTCTGTCAGTTATCTAGAGTGTCTTATTAATAAAGTTCTCCATACCATACCAACCTGTTTCTTTCTCAGGTGCTGCACTGTAAGGAAATTCCTCACATTGGCCAAGGATGAGTGGGTGGGCAGTGGCATAAAGAGAGAGTACAATTAGGTTATCTGGTTTACTGTAACACTTGTCACAACACAGAGTTTCTATAGCTAGAGGGAGGTTATTGGCCAATGGCTGCAAAAATAGTTTGCTCTGAGGAGGAACTTGTGAGCTTTCCTGATGTTGTTAAACTGAAGATCCCAGCATTCCTCACCCGTTGGCTATGCTGGATAGATGTAATGAGAGTAGCAATTCTCTGACAACATCTGGAGAGCTACACACTTCCCATGCATGGTTTACTATATGTTGCCATCATCTGGCTGCTGTGTGAAGGAGGGGTCCTAGTCCTCTTACCAAAATGTGCATCAACTTTTAACTGTTATCCATGCAGCAGCACAGGCCATTGATGTCACAACTTCCCAGGATGCCAGTTCTTCTGACAATGCGATGGCTATGTTTAAGGCCACTGTTTGAATGAAGCATAATATTCTCAGACAGAAGGTATATATTTGGAATCTTGCTACTTCAGCCCCAACATTTCTAGCTTTCTTTCATCCCTCAGAAACAAAGCTAGGGATCATCTTGGTTATTACGGTTATTGTTTTTGCTTTTCCTCACCAGAAAAAGCTACTGATGGCTCCCTGCAGAATGAAGACTGGGCCCTCAACATGGAGATCTGTGACATCATTAATGAAACAGAAGAAGGGTGAGGAAGTACTATTAAAAATGATGAGCAGTATTACCCATTTCCTAGGGTGTGCTCATTGTTTCACTTGTTCCAGCTTACTGTGCTATGCATGAGACTCCCAAAGTGCTTACAGCCACACCCTGTTTGGGAAAAGTTCTCTGTTTGTAAGAAGTCTGTAGATGTTGTTAGGCTTAAAAGCCCAAGCCTGGGTCCCTTGACACTTCCAGAAGAGAATATTGCTAGAATGTGCTACTGGAAACCTGCTTTTATACTATCAGCTGCCAAAGGCACCATTAGCCATAATTTATGGGAAGAGGAATTAAAATTAGTCTGATTCTTTTCCCATTTTTTTCTTCCTCACAAAAGGTAGCTTATTGGAGTGCATACTTTCTTTATAACCCCTTCTTTTTTCTCTCCATTTCCTTCTTTCTGTCTATTTCTCCATACATTCTTCTCCCTGGGAGTTTAAACATTCTCCCAACCTATGATTGAAAACCTCAAGAATTTCATTTTGGCCCTTCAGTGTTCTTATTTTATTTATTTTAAGCTGAGGCTTGGCTTTCAGATATATTTATAGTACAGTAAAATCAGAGAATGTATTGGGGAGAAAAGTATGGACTTCCCTGTTTCATTCCTGCCTTGTACTATTTCCCTGTCTATTCTGTGCCTGGATAATATACTCTAGGCAAACCACTGTAGAGACAGTCAGACATCTGAGGAATGCCAAACCATCCATGCTGGACCCTATAAATAACTGCTGGTGGGTTTGTTGGTGACCTCATTAAGGGCAAGAACAGCATGTAATTGGAGTGGTGGAATGCAAAGCAGTGGTTTTGTGTTGCTATAACTGTCTCCCTACACAGAAACTGAGGGAAGCTCTCTACAACTTTTCATTCTTGCAGACTCTGCAGCCTTGTCCTCCATTTCAGTGTATCTCATTCTGTCTTCCTAGATCATACATCAGTCCCAAGCATGTCCTCAGCATAGCACATCATCACATCAACATCCCTCAGTATTCCTTTCTTGGCCCCAGGCATTCCATCATTGCTTATCAAGTCAATGTTTTATTTGCTGTGGGATTTGATAACTGTCATTTTGCCTCATCTGTTTGCTTAGAGGCTTATCATTATCAGACTCTGTATTTGCCAGCCTAAAATTTGTGTCAGAATAAAAGAAGTGTATCTGATTAAATGATCTCTTCTGCAAAAGTACATGGCATAATAAATGTTGTAGTCTTTAAGGTGTAGCAAGACTCTTTTTGGAAGATCAAATTTCGTTATGGCTAATATTTCTATTCACAGGCAAATCCAGGTATGAAGGAGTCTTTAGGAAAATGCCATCTACTGTTTCCTCCCCCCTCCCCACAATATCAGTGGGTCCCCAGTGAGCCTGTCAGGTAGCAGGAGTAGTCATTGTCAAACAGTCACCAGCCACATGTAAAATTCATGGCCTTATGGCAAGGCTGCATCAGTCTGTCATTATCCTGGCTCTGGTTCTCATCCTCTTCCCTGAAGTATATTCCATTCCACATTTTTCCCTTTACACACATGTTTTGTGTATCCAGGAAGTTTGTAAAAGGACCCCAGGAAGATAAAATAATCTCCTAGATATCTTACTTTCTTAATTTTCCATTTTCCTTATCATGTCAACAGGTAGCAAGTATGTTGTTCCACCTGTAAAGATACTAGTGGAGCTCTGAAGTCAGTTTGCTGTAGGAGTGGGGATAATTTTTTTCCTGTGGGTAGATTTGGTGTATTTTACTCTATATCTGCCTAATAGCTGTCCAGTTTTGGCATGCTGTGGATATAAACCATTTCTCTTACTCCAGCCATCCAATACTATAGTATTTGGACTGGGTTATAGAATCGGAAGAGACCCCAGGGGCCATCGAGTCTAACACCCTGCTATGCAGGAACACCCATAAAAGCATTCCTAACAGATGGCCGTTCAGCCTCTGCTTAAAAACCTCCAAAGAAGGAGGCTCTACCACACTCCGAGGCAGCATATTCCACTGCTGGACAGTTCTGACTCGTCAGGAAGTTCTTCCTGAGGTTCAAGTGGAATCTCCTTTCTTGCAGCTTGTCCTAGTCTCTGGAGCAGCAGAAAACACGCCCACTCCCTTCTCAACATGACATCTCTTCAGATATTTAAACATGGCTATCATGTCCCCACTTAACCTTCTCTTCTGCAGACTAAACATACCCAGGTCCCTAAGCCATTCCTCATAGGGTGTGGCTTCCAAACCCTTCACCATTTTGGTCACCCTCCTCTGGACACATTCCATCCCATAATTAAGATGGATTAATTAAAAATACATTTTTCTGCAAATGTTTAGCTTGTCTGTGTTTCTGTTTGTGCTTGCCTTGCACATTTCATTTCTTGTTCTTGTTGATACATACACTTCTCTCTTTAATTATAAGCCACCTTGAGTCCCAACTGAGAAAAATATATTAATAAGAATAATTCAAGCATACTAAGATGGTGGGAAGAAAGTTGCTACTGGTAATGTGAGGAAGAGTTAGCTGAGCTCACTTGTCTTGCTGGATAGTTGTATAGCCCCAAGTGTCTGAGGAAAAATGCCAAATGAGTATTATTTCCTGGCAAATAGCAGCTATACATCATGTGTTTTTTGCATTGTGGTTGCTCCTTTAATCTTGCTTCTCCTGATCTTAGGCCCAAAGATGCCTTCCGAGCCATAAAGAAAAGGATTGTAGGCAACAAGAACTTTCATGAGGTGATGCTGGCTTTGACAGTGAGTATAATGTCCTTTTTCTCAATAAGACAAAGCCATTGCTGCATCTAGACTACTCCACCCTTTATTTCTTAGCATCTGGTAGCTTGTATGAAGCAGGCGTGTTGTCATAACAGAACTGCATTGATATTGGTAGTTAAGTAAGCCACTGGAGTACTGAACACTTCAGAAGCAAAAACATTCTAGAAGCTATCTGCTTCAGGGATATGTCTGGAAAAGTGACGTGATCACTAAACTTAAATGTTAAGTCTTGGATTCAGTAGTAGGAAAGCAGCAAATTCTGCAGCATGTATGCTTAGTTGAGTTGGAAGTAAGTGAAGATAACCTGCATAGCAAAGCATTAGTTTTGTAGACCAACTGCAATAGGCCATTTCCTTGTGCTTGCCTCCTGGTCCCTTTGCGGTGGAAATACCAATATGCCCAGTTGGGTTAGATGATGAGTGTGGTGATGAATGTCTGTTGCTAAATTGCTGTTTTTATCCCATGATCCAAAAAGAGGAAGGAAGGGAGATTGGGAAACCTAAAGTACTGATATCATGTTTGCTCTTCAGGTCCTTGAAACATGTGTCAAAAACTGTGGCCACCGCTTCCATGTACTGGTTGCAAGCCAAGATTTTGTAGAAGGTGTGCTGGTGCGAACCATCCTCCCCAAAAACAATCCTCCCACTATTGTTCATGACAAGGTTCTGACTCTTATACAGGTGAGTACAGGAGGGGAGTTGTACAAGAAAACACCTCACCCAGCTGATCCCACCTTTCCCAGCTGTGGGAAATCCCTTGTTTTTTTCCATTGACAAATAGTTAATTGAGCAGTAGGGAGCAAAGAAATCCAATTTAAAGTCAAGTACTGCAGGATGCCATTTTCTATATTAAATTCTCTACAAATGTGTTTGCCCTCAGAGGGCTGCCAGCATAGCCTCCAATGATGAGGACAGAGACAACAGATTCTTTGTTTAAACTTGGACTAGGCCACCGTTGTTGTTGTGCACCTTCAAGTTGACTCCAACTGATGACCCTATCCTAGAGTTTTCTTAAGAAGATTTATTCCAAGAAAGTGTGTCATTGCCTTCCTCTAAGGCTGAGAGAATGTGATTGCCCAGAGTCACCTAGTGAGTTTCCATATGTGAGCCAAGATTCAAACCCTGGCCTCCTGGCATTCTAATCCAACACTTACACCATAATACAGTGCTGGTTTTCTGAACTATCATACACACCCAAGATATTTCAGGGCTGTGTACACTCCAAGTCAGATTTTTTTTAAAGAAAGGAACTAAAACTCTGGGCAATCCAAATCTTCTCTGGAGAAAAGTTGAATTCTTCAACTTTAATGTGGTATGCAAATTAGCTCAGCTTGCAAAATGTAAAGTCATTTTGCACCATGTGTTCTGTTGTGTTTGCTACTATGTATAGTTTGTTCAGATGTTGCTAATAATGGAGAGAGGCAAGAAATTAGGTAAGACACCAAAGTTCTGTTTTCAGCTTCTGAAAACCTTATTTCCCTATTAACTCGTGAGATTTCATTTGGCATAGTTTACACTTAAAGGCTAGACATGTATTTTTAAAAATAAAGCTAAGTTTTTCAGGAAATGAAATTTTTCATCTGATTTTACATGTGATGCTTTCACTGTGCTCTTACAAAATCATGAAATACAGCACTCCTCCTTTTTTGTACAAATAAAACAAAAAAAATGCATTATAATAATGTGAAATGTCACTTTTTCCCTGCCTTCCAGTCTTGGGCTGATGCCTTTCGTAGTACACCAGACTTAACAGGAGTCGTAACTGTTTATGAGGACCTGAGAAGAAAAGGCCTGGAGTTTCCCATGACTGATCTGGATATGCTGTCACCCATCCATACCCCACAGAGGGTGAGATTAATCCTTTTGCATCACAAGAGTCTGTTTAAAATCAGTGGTTATTGAAAGAGTATAACAGAAAAAATGAAACGCAAGAGATAAGAGTATGTGCCCAGGGGAAAAAAAATACTTGGGACTTCAGTATCTATAATTAAGATGAAGAATGAAAAAAAAACAATTGTTCCCAGGATATTTAACAGAAATTTAATAGTAGTTGTTGCATTCAAAGATAATAGATTTTTTTCCCCTGCAGTATTTCATAATATATTGCAAGATTTGGAATTCTTGGAAGGATTTAGATTTGTCTTGGACGTATAACACGAATTAAAATTAGGCCAGCATCTTAATGTCATTCTGTTAGCACAAATAACATGCTCATAGATGCATAGCTCCTGAATATATGCAAAAAGGGTAATCCAATGTAGTTTCCTTTTGCAGAACTAGTTATATACCTGGTTATACATCCAATTGGACCAGTAATTGTGGATTCAGTAGTGTCCCTAGGGACCATAAGAACACTCACACTGTTACTAGTACAACTGGAACAGCCAACAGATGATCCATTGGATTTAGGCTAATGTTATGTATTGGTTTCTTAATTCCTTTCTAATTCTGATCCAAACTGATATTACTTAAGAGAAATAGATAAGCTTTTTGCAGAAGGGTTTATTGGCAGTAATGTAGAGAAGGAAAAGTGCATGAGTTAGCAAATCAGTATGGATAAATAGTTTGCTTAAAAAGCATTGAGAGTCAAAATATGTGAAAAGGATTATGTACTGCATGTTGAACTAATGAGTAAGAGGAACAAAAGGGAAGCAAAAAATGGCAGATAAGATCAACATTTGGTTAGAGAAAGAAAGAATCTAGAACCTTGAGTTGGAGTAAGTGCAGATTTCCTTTGACTTCTTTTACTTGTTACTGAAATCAGTTTTTATCATTCTGTGGATTCCTCTCTTAGACTGTCTATACCCCAGAATCCTCATCAGGTGTGAATTCACAATCAGCAGATTCCCCTCAAGTAATAGAGTCTATCCTGCACCCTGTGTCCCTACCAGGGGGCCCAGGAATCCACACAGATGCTCCCATCACGCCTACACCAGATCAGGTAAGAGCAACATGAGCCTAGCTTTTGTATAATTTTTTTATTTTGTATTTCTATTTTGTATAATCAGTGAGCTGTTCAGTTCCACATGTTTAATTAGGACTATCCCATTGCTGGCAGCACCAGTTATTTCCAAATGGCAAATTCCAGAGTTGCCTCTGACACCTCCCCGCCCCCCGGCAAAAAAAAAAAAGGGGATCTGCAGAAACAGAAACCCCGTTTGCCTCAGACTACTGGGACCTGAAGTGTCCATGCAGGCTGGAAAATTCTGGGAACTCAAGTGCAAAAAGTGAATTTTCAAGATCTAAAAAGGGGAACTCCTTTGGTTTGTTCTACCTCTGCAACCACTGTGCTCCCTGAACACCTGTCAGTGCAAAGACTGGTCAGTGCACTGATGCCTGCTGAGTCTGCAGTGAAGAGGCAGAGAGATGGTAGTGTGCTCATTGAGCACTCTTTAATATTAAAGCATCTGTTAGATGCAGGGGCAAGCCCACATATCTCTGTTCCCCCCCCCATTACTCAGCTGAAGGCAGGTCAACTTGCTTTGCCTCTGTGCCTGTCAGAGATTTGGAATGGCCATCAGGCAGAGAGATAGACTGTCATCTCCTTCTTTACATTCAGAAGCTACAGAGATTGAAGGTTTGTGATTCTATCCTTCCACTGAGCAAATACAGAACCAAATCAAATTTCAGGCTTCAGCCACAGTTTTCCAGTCGTCCTCTCTCTCTTTGCAGTTCTACAGTTTGAGGTAGGCCTCGGCTCATATGATTTGCCAGAGTTTGTCTACCCTCTGTATCTATATCACCATCCATACCATACCCTGAACACATCTGGTCTCATCTGATTTCAGAAGCTAAAGATTTTATACCATTTATGTTAAATGACTCAAGATTAATAATAATCAAATCATAGAAAACATTAGAGCATCTCTCAAACTGAAAGTAACTAAACAGAATATGGTATATAGCTCTTGCAGAAAAGTTAACATACGAAGTAAGAGTAGTAAGAAGGGAAATAAAAGAAGATATATTTGAAAGCACTTGGAATCCTTTTGTTAAATACGTTTATTAAAGATTAAGTTAAGATTAAGTAAATTTAATTAAGATTAATATATGAGTAACATGTAACTGTTTGGAATGTAATTTGTGTCTGTATTGATCAACAGAGTTTAAATGTATTTAAGATTTGGAAATTGGAGGGTGGAAAGGAGGAACAGAGGGAAAAGTTTGTTGTAAATTTATAGTATTTATCCAGGTTGAAAGAAAATTGTGTGTATTGTTCTCATCATTGGCCCTTTCCGCACGAGGCTGGTGAATTGGTTCGTGCCATTTCTTACTGGATTTTCTGGGCTCAAAACAAGGCGGACTTTCCCTCATTTCCTTCCACACAGCTACTGTGTATGTTCCATTCTGATTTGGAGGAGTGTGAGTTCATGAATCCACACTGCCTCTGCCGTGGCCACTCCCGCTACTTCCCTCACCCCTCCCCGTCAGCTGTGATTGGCCCTTTTTTGTTGTTGCATGGTTTAGTACGTCATTTCGTATGTGCATAAGTCCATACTACCCCCTGGACCCTCTCATGAGCCCTCCCCTGACCACCAATTCGCATTGGCACAAATGTACATATCTGCACCACTGCGAAAGTATGAATCGGATCAATCTGGAAAATTGGAAAACCAATTTCTTCTGGTTTTCAAATAGCGCACTTTACCACCACATGGGGGCGCATTTAGTCGGAATTGCATGCGGAACGAAGGTAAATAAACTGGACCTAGTCCTCTCCAAGGTGCAGAAGACCTCCATGGCAAGACGCATTGGCCCGTCTTAATAACCGCGTGCGGAAAGGGCCGTTGTTATTGTTAGTACTTTAAAAATTTAAAATAAAAAATAAAAAATCTGATTTCAGAAGTTAAGTAGAATCAGACCTGGTTAGTACTTGAATGGGAGACCACAAGGGAATCCCAAGGATCTCCTTGCAGGGCTGGGAAAAGAATTCTACCTGAAACGCTTGGTAGATACTATTAGTGAGAGTTGACAATCCTCTGTTCAGTGGTCTCGTAATATAAGGCAGCATCCTGTGCCTTTTTATTTCCTCTGACCATGGTGAAGGAGACAAGGGAGAATTTTGAATCCAGACTGTTAAGTCAGCTTTATTACCTGTCTATTTCAGAAGTGAGGCTGAGGTTGAAAGAGTACCTTGTCTAAGGCCACTTATTTAAGGTCATATGGATGATCAGATTTGAAGTGATGATCACCTGGCTCACTACTACGCTGTACTGGATGTTACAACATAATACTTGGACCAGGTTGGATTAGGACTAGGAGGAACTGATTTAAATTTCTACTCAGCCATGAAATTCTTTTGGCCAGATTTCCAGTTGCCTACTCAGTCACATAGACTGTCTCAACACAACTTATTTATTGTATATGATTTGGGTCCAAGGTGCAGCTGCCTGTGTTGGGTTCCTCCACTTTGGAGGAACAAGAAGCTTGAACATTAGAATCAAGAGGCAGGACATATTTCAAATCATATTGCTGATTTAGAAGCCCATAAGAGAGAAAGGAGAATCCCAGAAATCCTGTAAAGAAAATGAAGCTAATGAGTGTGTGCGTTGCTTCTATAGGATATCCCACGCTAGAGTGTTTGACTGGAGTGTAAGTATCCCACACTTCACACTGTTAATATCCCACACTTCAGTTAAAGAATCATACATAGCAGAATGAGAAGAGTGTCTGTCTGAAATGTTGGGAAAAAAAGAAGGCCACAATGGGCTTAGATGGACCAGTGGTCTCACAATATGTAAAGCAACATTATATGATTTTCTTTGTACTGGGAAGCCCATCTGGACATTATGGCCGTATTTCTGTTTTCAGATTGGGAAACTACGCAGTGAGCTAGAAGTCGTGAATGGAAATGTGAAAGTGATGTCTGAGATGCTAACTGAGCTTGTGCCAGGACAAGCAGAACCCTCTGACCTTGAGCTGCTCCAGGTAGGAAGTGGCTGGACTGAAGACTTCTATTTCTCCTGTGAGCAGGGCCTTAATTTGCTTCAGCCCAGTAACAACAGAGTTGGGCTTGCTTTGCCCAGAGAAATACAACCTGTCATATTGATGTCTAGTCTAGGCTAGTAGGAATGGATTTTTGCTCCAGCTGCTTATCAGCCGTCATTTCTTAACAGTTTCATTGGTCTGACTTTCACAATGTACATTCTCTTGCCATGGGTAGGAACTGAACCGGACGTGTAAAGCGATGCAGCAGCGTGTGTTGGAACTGATTCCCCGTATCCTCAATGAACAGCTAACAGAGGAGCTGCTCATTGTCAATGACAATCTCAACAACATTTTCCTACGCCATGAACGGTATTCCTGAGTCCTTTCCCCTTCCCCTGTTCTTTCCCTCTCCCTCTTGGAAAACAGAACATCCCACCCACGCTTCTCTGAAGCTCATCTCTCTCTTTCTCATAGGTTTGAACGACTTCAGTCTGGACAGCCTGCTAAAGTAGGTTAAGCATTCTTTTCTTTTTAAGCATGCTAACAAAGTTTTGTTGTTCCTATTACTTAGCAGAATATGATAGAATGGTCAGATGTTATAAGAAAACTTTAGGACTATTAGTGTAGTATGTCCATATATTTGCTATTGTGCTTGGTTATTCCACGGTATGAAGGGACAGGAAGACACAGCCTATAGGCTACATGCAGTCCCCACACCCCACTTTTGCAGCTCTCATATCTTCCTATCAGTTCTCAATTTTGTGAGGGGGTGCAATTTGGGGGCTAGATTATGTCAGCTCTCCTGCCATCCACTCCCCATCTACCCAGAATACCCCTTGGTGGGAAAAATATATTTTTCAGCCATCTTGCTGTCAGAATGGTGACTAAAAATAATTCAGCATCATTTTGAGTCACCATTTGGGCCAGGAAATGACCGGAGAGGAAAGAAACAAGATATGTTTTGGCACTATTGGGGAGGTGCAGCCCACATGAGGGATCTGTCAATTGGGAAGTGGCCCCACACTCAACTCCCTACTTAGTTGATAAGAAATTAAATTGTCAAGTTGGGTCACATTGTTTTATTCAATAGTGGTACACTGGAGTCATTTTAATTTAAGATGTACTTAAACAAAGACTGGTGGTTCACCACATAACAAACTTAAGTCTTGTGGGTTCTCACACTGTATATTTTTGGCAAAAACAGTCCAATCAAAGTCTACAGTCATTTCTGTCATTCTTAAAGCTGTTTGCCAACTCTGTGTATGAGTATTTACTACCAGAGGTAATGGCCAACAACATAATGTCCTTTTGTGTTGCTGAGGTCAAGATGAAGGCGAGAGGAAATTACTTTGTTGAAACTCCATTTACCTTATAATACAGGGATGGGGATCTGTGGAAGCCTAAGAGGCTTTGTTAGCCAACCACCTGCAGACCTATGAAGGCTGCAGCCCCTCATTGCACTTGCTCCTGCAAAAAACAAAAAATTGCCCCCAAATACCCTCTAGAGGTCTAGGGTAGACATTCTCACCATGTTTGGGGGCCTTCCTAGGCCATTTTGGGTGAGAGGCCTTTTTTTAACAACAGGAAGTGAACAGAAGTCACTTCTTGATGACTTGTTTTTCAAAAAAAGGTCTCCCCTGGGCATAATTTCCACCCACACATGGTGGAAATGCCCCTGCACCCATATAAGGCACTTGGGGGCTAAATTTTTTTGAAAAAAATTGCAAAAGCCTTTTGATTCCTGAGGATTCCAGGAGGCTTCCAAGCGTGGTGGAAATGCACTTCAAAACCCCTTGAAATCATATTGGGCCATTTTGGAGAAAACCCCTGACAGCACATGGCTCATGGGCCATGCTTTGCCTACCCCTGATATAGTGGAACTTGTTTTTAAGCTTGTAAATCCCACTGGTTTTAGTGTCACTGCAGGCAAAGCTTCTCCTTTTTAACTCTTCCTGTAATCCTCTTGGATGACCAGTTAATAAAGAGAGACCCACGAAAGTGTTAATAAAATGAATAGTACTTGCCTAGATAATCAAGTGTACTTACGGTGTCTTTCTCACAGAGGACTTTACATTTGTACTACACATTTTCCAGTTATGAATAATCTTTTACGTTTCCAAAAGTATTAAAATTCTCAAAAATTTAGATAGAAGCATGCTTTGGCAGATGTGCCACAATCATTAAAAACAGTAAGTAAACATTCTCTTTAAAGCAGGAAAACACTGCAGAAAATGTCAGCAATTTGATTGATGTGGGATCTAGTGCTACATCAGCAGAAAAAGAACCAGAAGCCACCAACACACTCTCATCTCAGCTTGCAGGAATGAGTGAGTAACCTGACTGTGGCCCTGGGCTGTGCAGTTCCTTGTCTCTCTAACCCCATGATTCTGGCCACCAGTTTAGTTGTCTCCAGTCTCTTTATCTTTTCTCTTTATATTTCCTTACTTTAAAAATCTCCTCAAAATTCTTTGAATAAAATAGAATCAATCCTGTAGAACTAGCAATTGCTGAGTACCATTACCTATTAATTGCAAAGTAAGTCTATTGTTCTCTGTGTGTGTGCATTTTGGCTGTTGATATCAGTATTCTCAGTTAAGATGAGGGTAAGAGATAAATCCCAGTGTTAGCAAATTTTTAGCATAGTCTTCTGCAAGATCATGGTTTCATCTTTATGTATGAAGGCTGACAGAGAAACTTGGCACCTATTTATTATATATGCCAATAGTGAAATCTCACCTTGGTCTCCTTCGAACAAAGGAATAAGGAATAAATAAGGAAACTTTAATTCAGATGTTCTTCTATACAGGTATCCCCCACCTTTCAATGGTCTACTCTTTTTACACTTTTACATTATTTCTGGAATACATTTATTCAACGTGTCGTCTGCTCTTTTCACCACACTTCGAATATATGGGTTTTGGTTGTTTATTGGAAAGAGTCTCTGTCCCAATGGGCAGAGGAACTAAGTCTGCAAAAACCTGAGTTGGAAAGAGCAGCAGCATCATTAGCACCAATGAGGCTGGGAGAGGAGGCACTGGATTGTGTAGGCTGGGAGTTGGGGCACCAAACACACATTCCCTCCCAAAGCATTATGGGCCACTTAACACCACAGGCAGCTGCAGGGGGTTTACAGTGAAGCTGAACTCTTTCCCATTTTGATGCTGTTTATATTTGCATTGAAAGGAGAAGAAAAACTCTTCTCTGCTTATGTGTCACGCTTCTATGTTGCTCTGCAGAAAGGTAATACAAGAAAGTCTAGATGCATTATTTATAGATGCCTCAACCCTTCTTTCTTTTTGGACCCATCTGTCTCTTCCAAGGATTGATGCCAGCAGGGTGGGTGACAGAACAGAACTGCCAATCTGAGGTGCCATTTTTGAACAGGCAATGACAATTGTATAGGCATGCCCTGCTTTTTGACCATTTCTGCTTTTTGACAGGACTCTGGTTCCTAACCTGTCAAATAAGCGAGGGGTGCCTGTATGTGTATTATATACTGTAAATAAGTAAATGTGTGCTTATCCAAGATGGTTCAGGTTTTGTCTGTTATAGTAATTCTATTTTATGTACTCTTTTTGGTACATTTTTTAAAAAACATGTTGGATATCACCTTATTTCTGTCTCTTATGCCTTGCAGATCTGGGTTCAAATAGTGTCAGTGCTGGCCTGCAATCCCTTAACAATTCTGGCAAACTGGAGGAAGAGTTTGATATGTTTGCATTAACCCGTGGCAGCTCCTTAGCTGAGCAACGCAAAGAGTAAGTGGCAGCACCTGCTATAATTATGTACATAAAGTGATGTATGTAAAGGCAAACCCCTCTGAACAAATCTTGCCAAGAAACCCCCCTCATAGGTTCACCTTAGGTCAGAAATAAAGGCACACAACAACAACAATATTAACACGTACATTTAACAGAATGCCATGATTCTCTGCTTCTTGATGTCTTTTTCATGTCACTTAAGCAAGTTGTTAAATTCTAATATCCAGTATAGCATGAGCAGAGAAAAGATGAGAAACTAACATGGAAATCAAGTATTTGTGTAGGATGGTGACCATGAGAGATCTAGATTGGCTCAAGTCACTCTTTGCAGTCTAGCATGCTGCCAGTGAAGCAGAAACTTAAACAGGTGGGTGCCAACTGAGGTACTTGAACATAACTCTTGAGATTTCTACCTTCAACAAAGATTAAAGCTCTTTTATTTGGACTGCAACTGGCAAATTTTACTTCTACAGCAACTAAACATTTTTCCAAATGGGACTTCTTGAAATTCAATGTTCTTTGCATAAGAAAGGACTGCTAACCTCCACAGGACAGGGACAGAGAAGTTACTTTTCTGTTGCTAATGGAGTTGAAATTTGATTATCGGGATGTTACTGTTCTTAGTTTCCCAGTCCCCACATGGCCAAAAATAAAAGAGGGGTTGCCTCTGCCTGATTAACTGACAATGAGAAGTGACATCTAAAAACAGAATGTAAGCCTGTGACTCTAACATGATCATTTTTTTTCTTCTTCTGTATTATTTTTAATACCTTTGCCTAATGAAGATGCCAGTGGAGTTTTGAAAGCTTACATTATGTATTTTGTGATTTTTTTTAGTTGGCTCAGTAAAGGTATCACTATTTTGTGGATTGTGGATGTTGTTGTATTTTGCTTCATGGCCAACGCAGCTACCCCTGAATACATTTCCTAGAAAGGAATGGTTTCCATTTCCAGTGTATTTGGACTGGATACTTATTTTTCAAATTTTATGTCCAGTTTATCTGGGTAGGGAAAAATTCTCATGTGTATCACTGCTCTTCCACTGCCTTCTACTTGCCTTTTGCAAAATAGATTGTTGCGTAGCTGCTGTTCAGGTCACTTCTGATTTCCCAGTTTGTGGCATTCTTTGATGATGGAATTCTAAAATTCAGGAGTAGACTGTCTGTTCTTTAACGATAGAGTGATGCTGCTCTTTCAGAAGACTTGGTGGTGTTATTGTTTATATACACATATGCATATACAGTTGGCCCTCCATATCCACAGGTTCTGCATCCAAAGATTCAACCAACCATGACTCAAAAATATTTTTTAAAAATCTAGAAACTAAACTTTGATTTTGCTGTGCACCAAGCATTGTGCTGATGTGTAGACATACCCTGCTGAAGCCTCACACCATTTCACAGATCCTCAAGCTCTCTCTAGCACTTGAGTTTTTCACTCTTTTGTATAAGGGATACCATTTTACTATGCCATTGTATATAATGGGACTTGAGCATCCATGAATTTTGGTATCCCTAGAGGGTCTTGGAATCATACCCTAGCAGATACCAACAGCCCACTATATATGCAGATGATACCTCTGAGCCTTCATTAGTGCATACTTTCTCCTCTGTTACTTGTTTTCCTTGGCTTGTTGTCATTCTCTAATGGCCTCCAGGAATTGTAGCAGCAGTGGGATGGATAATTTATTTTTAATAGCATGACCCAAATGGGAGTGCAGAGCTGTGTGTCACTGCCCCAGAGAATGCTGGGAAGTCTAAATGTAACCCCCAGTGCAAAATAATATTCAGCTAGTCATTTGTTCTGTTTTTCATGCTGGTAACCTGAAAATGGAGATGTACTTCTCATGCCATATCTAGAAAACATTGCATTGTTTCACTCTGGCAAGCTAGAATGGAATCTTCAAGATATTTGAGAGCGTGTTGCTTCCTTTTGAAAGTAAATCTGATAAACACAAGAAGGTGCTGTGCCCGTTTGGATATAGCCATTTATTTTTGGCTGGGAAGGTTTGTTTTCTACAAGGAGGGAGCTTCCTTTGCCTTGCACTATGCATTGTTGTTTACTCCTTAGGTCATATGCCTTGTTTGTGCCTGCTGTCCCAGTTACAGTAATTTTAAATGTTGTGAGAGTTGCTAGATAAGCTAAGAGCATAAGCTGTGGGCTTCAATATAAGGATGGGTGAAAGTTTTTACTGTCTTACTTTGCTGCTGCCACCTGGGTTTTGTGGCAATGACAGCTGTTATAGTTATTGTTATTACTAAAATATTTATATCAGTACCTAACAGCAAAAGATTTCAGGGTGACATGTAATAAAATCAACTTGACTAATGTAATACAATTTAGTTAATGTTTATAAAATACTTCTCTAGCATACATGGCTCTCCTTCACCCCTCTTTATACTCACAAAAACTGATGAGGCAGGTCAGACTGAGAGTGAATAATCAAAGTCATCCAGTGAATGTCATGGTTCCTTAGAGACTTCAACTTACATCTCCCAGTCTACTGTTAAGTATTGGTGGTCATACTGCTCTTTACGGTAGCTGTAGTTGTTGCTGTCAGAAGCCTCTGTACTTCATGTTAGGTTCTGTGTTATGCCATATATTCACATGCAGAAGATGACTGTAGTAGGAGGTGGTGGCTATCCAGGAGGGAGGAGTGTGTCAAGCTTTTTCTCCCCCTCAGAAACCTCTCCCCATCATGATATAGCACTAAAAAGAACATTCTCTCTCAGGACAAGTAGTGGCTGGTGGCTACCAAAGGGGGCACTGCTGATGCTACCTGAGTTTCATCCCTCCCTTCATTTCCCAAGCCCACACTCCATAAAAAATTGCCAAACACACACATACCACCTTCAAATAGAGCAGGAAAGATAAGAAGCCCATTCTAGTTCATTGTACTAGTCCTGATTCTGAATCTGAAATATAGGAATGATTAAAATATTGACCTAGGTTGCAGGATGGCTGTTTTAAAAATTACCATGTGAAGTATGGAAATCAAATGCAAAGCACTATTAGTCTATAGAGGATCTTATCTTGGCCTTGTACTTGGCTAATTTTCTGGTTTCTCTCAGCTCTGTGGTTCAACTTCAGTTCACTTCTGTTGATGCTAGAAACAGATGCTTGTTACAGGCCATGCACAGTTATGCTTGAGCATAAAACCCATGCACACACAAACACTTAGCCAACTAGGCTAGGTGCCAGCATGCTTCTAGATGCCATTGGCACAGTTCTTATTGCTGCTGAAGGCTTTATAATGCTTCACTCAGAGACTGCTTTCTCAAACAGCCTAACTGATTCACTATCTGAAAGGAGTTTGAATGCTGTGTACACATACCAGGCTTCAGGAAGGGTGCTCTCAACAAATTATTTGCTGTAAATTGAAGCATGGAATAGAATAGATGCATACAGAGAAATAACCAGGAGCTTCTGATCTTGTGGTGAAAATCAGCCTTTGGACATACACTCTGGCCATTTCTTCCCACTCTGGAGGGCTACAGAGGAACTGGGCAGCATATCTTCTTCAGTACAACCTGATCCTCCTGTGACCAACGTGGGTGGAGTGTGAACTTTCCACTAAAGAGGCACCTTCTATTTATTTCTCCTTCTCTCACTGGACTAGCTGCCTTATACTTCAGCTTTCTTGCCAGCTTGGGACTGCTTGTTCTACAACCTCCCAGACATTGGTCTGCCTTTCTTTTTTCCTGAGGCTTTGCTGCTTGAACATAGCTCCCTTTGTGGGCAACCAAAGGACCTGGACCTGCCTGTCTTTCCTGAACCCCATGAACATCTGCGCGCAGAATTTCTGGCAACAGCTCAAACCCTTCCTGCCATTTTGCCTCATCAGTGGCATGGTGGCAGCACTCTTCTTCATCATTGACGCCATTGTGCACAGCGGGCCGTTCACTGACAAGCACTTCTTTGAAAAGTTTGAGCAAAAGTGGCCCAATCCCCTGGCTCTGAGAGGGAACAGTTCCCAGTGACCATGGGAGGGACAGAGACATGGCCTGAGGGAACTCACTGCTGGTACATCATCACCCCAGGAAATTTTGGCCTTCCTGTGTAAGAAATAATCTGCATCAATGAGAGGGTGAAGGCAAAGGGTGTGGTAGTGTCCTTTCTAAAATGAGGCATGGAGCCGTTAATGGTAGTGGGTTTGCAAGCATGTGAGATAGTTTCCCTGAGATTATATTTGAATGCAAAAGTACTTCTGTATTTGTGCATGCAACAGCTAATCAGGAACAATTATCTTTGTCCAAGGACAACTGCAACTCATTTAAGTGTCTCTTTAGATAACGAAAGGTGAAAGTATGCAGAGTGTGTATTAGCATTGAGTGCTTAAGTAGAACAGAATCAACCTAAGCGCAGGACAATGTGTATGACATAGTTTTGCAACAGGAGAAATGTAGTACTGAATTTAGTGTTTCAGAATCACAGCTATCATTTTTATAAAAAGCGTCTAAGTGCCATTGCTTACAAAATAGTGTTAAATCAATGGGTGGTGCTTCCAGAAATTCACAAAAAACCTTTCTCCCTTTTTCAGTTTGGTTGTGTTATCTATTTGCATATGTTTATATTGATATATTCCTTAAAGATGTGAATGCTTATGTTTATGGCTGAAGAGAAGATGCAAGCTGCCATAATCTTCAGCAGACTCTCTGCTTGGATGTGTTCCCTTTTAATTTCCTTCCATCTTTCAGAGTGAAGTATGAAGATCCTTTAGCCACAAAAGGACTAGCTGGAGCCTTGGATGCCAGGCAGCAGAATACAGGAGCGGTGAGTAGCTCTCCATAAAGGTGTTTCTTGAGACCCAAGCTATAACAAACCACCCAAGGCATTAGTTGTAGATCCCTATAGATCAGCTCTCCTCAACTTTGTGCCCCCCAATTGAATTAGACTTCTGTTAACCTGCAGGGAACATGGTTGGTTGCTGAGGACTGTGGAGACTGTGGACCAGGTTGGGAAAGGCTGATGCAGATCATTGCTTAGCCTGTTCATCAGGGCTGCTCTAGATATCAGTAATGTAACTTCCTATATTACAACATGTACTTAATATCTAAAGTGGAGCTTTCACATTTTCCCTGTGTTTTGCCCCCATGGTGGTAAAATGTATACCTACTTCCTCATGGTGCAAGGAGATGCATGATTTGCATCCATCTGCTTATAGTTGGAATATTAATGACATATACTGTCTTCCCACATAATTGTTTCCAAGGTAGATGAACAGCAGAATGAAATACATAATTCAGTCAAAGGCAGAAATAGTACTTGCATGAATGTTTCAGACAGTTCATCAAGAATTCAGTACATAAGAACGAGAGTAACTTTTAAAAACTATTCTCAGCAAGTACAGAAGTTTGAAACATTTGTAGACTAGATTCAGTAATACCTTGGAATTATAATATACTGTAGTAAAGAAGAGTAACCTTAGCAGCTATTATGGAAGTGTTAGAAGTAAACCTATAAAAGCCTACAACCAAATAATGATCAGCAAATTACAAAAATACAGTGCAATATCAAAGTAACTCTTTCATTCACCCACAAATAAACTGTTATCCTTTTTAGTGGATCCACTCAGAGATTATGGACAATTTGATCTCAGTATCAAAAATGTCATCATCTTGAGGTTGAGTTAGCTTTATGATGCTGCAAGCATCAGATAGAGTTCATTTAAATTGTGGCTTAGGTTGGAAGGCTAGCAGACTAACCTTATTCAACACACAGGAAAAAGAACTGATTCTGTGCCTCATAACTTTATGTCTCCTGAGACAATGCAATCTAGTCTTTCGTGGTGCTTTTCTCCAAGCTCATGTTGCGATTCTCTCACATTCCATGAAAAGGGGAAATGTCTACTATCTTTTATTTGTAGAAGCAGGCTGGTCTCCTTGCTAGTCCCATGAACATAGAAGTTGCTTGCCTATCCTCCCCCGGTGCCCTACACCTTCCACTTTTCAAAGCAAACTTTTTCTTAACTAGCTGGAGCCAGGTGCATCCACCGATGGAACTCCCTTTGCAAACTGGATGATGAGCCAAGGAATGGTGAGAATGTGTCTCTGCTGGGACAAAGGAAAGTCAAGATTAGAGGCTGCTAAGCAAGGGTGTAGAGCTGATGGAAAAATGCATGGGGAAAACTCCAGACAAACTGGTATGAATAGGCTAGAAGCCAGAGAAAACATTCCAATAAAGTCCACAGATGGAAGAAATCTTACTACAGTGAAAGCAAGGAAATACATTTAATATCCCCATCAACTTACTGCAGAGTTGCACAACTTTTGGCCCTCTAGATATTGCTGGACTTCCACATCCCATCAACCACAGTCAAGATAACCGGGGCCGGGGGGGGGCGAGTGGTAAAAGATCTAGTCCAGCAGCATTTGGAGGGTCAACATTTGCCCATCTTTGCTTGCCTTGGTGTGATAAAAATTGTCATCTCTGAACATAGCACATCCTTGCTGCTTCATCTAACACTAGCATTGCAGCATTATCTAGGGACTGAACAAGCAAAATTAGTGTGCACTAGAGAGGATAGCTGTTTTTCCAAACAAGAAAGATCACCATTGGGCTGAAGGAGGGTCAGGAAGTGGCTGTCCCAGCAAACTCTTACATGTCACACATTTTTCCATATGTTTGTCAACTGACATTTCCCTCTAGATGTCTGCCCCTTCTGAAGACTCATACCACAATTCCCAATGAATGCCAGCTTGAACTGAATGTATCCCAGGAACATGAGTAGCACCAGGCTGCCTGTTATTCTGAAACTCCCAGTCCAGTACATACAATAGCATTAGCTGAGGAAATGATCTGACACCCACACAAGCATACCAGTTGAGATGCCTTGTCTTAGGTATCCCCATGCATTGTTCCAGCTGGGTTGTATAAGTAAGCCTCTCTCCCTTAAGTTCAAGAAAGCTCTTCTGAGGGTAAAGGAAATCTTGGCATAATCCTTAACTATATTCCTCTCTTCCCCACCCCCCTCCAAACATAATAAACAATTAGATGAGGAAAGAAAGAAGAGCTTTACTTGACAGAGGAAAGAGACTGATCTAGGAACAGCTCTGGATAACTGGCTTTAAAGAATCTGTCTTTTCTTGGGGAAGATAAATTCTGTTGCTTTGGGTTGCTCTTTTCCTTTCCACCACTTTGACAGCAAAGGATCCACAAATTTAACTGCACTGAGTATCAAGAACCTATTTCGTTTTACTTAGGCTTGAGGTGACCTCTGGGAACAATTGATGATCCTCCTCCCTGATTTGCCTTATTTTTGAAATTTCCTGTTCCATTCAAAGGTCTGTGGATTTGACCAGCTTCTTTTGGGGTTGGGAAGAGGTACTTTTCCACTGTTCAATTTCATTGCAAAAGGGAAAGATCTCATGTTTAAAAAATTCTAGCTATGGAAATAAAAGTTCATTTTCTCAAACTCAAGTGCTTGGCTTGGCACAGGGAGCAGTTTTGGAAGGGTCAGGAGGGAGTGTTTCTTCACCTTATGTCTATCCTTTCTTCATTCTTCTGGCCTACAGTGCAGCATGCATCCGTTTCAAATGGAGATCAAATATCTTAAGCGTAGCAGAGTTGTTACTGAAAGTGTGTGTCTGCCTAGCGTACTTTTCATTACTTGTAAGCTTATACAGATTGCTTTCCTGGATCAAGTCCAGGCCCATCAAGTCACAAACCAGCGTTCTGATTCCAGCAGCAGCCAGCTACCTCAGATAACACATAAGGATAGCACAAAGTTGTTGGTTGTTAGCTGCTGTTTATGTTGAGCATAATCTCTCTTGCATTAGTCTGTCTAAGCAACTGGAAGGAGGTGTGCTAAAGATGGGTGGATTATTCAAGCGCCCAGATTGTGCAAAAACTTACGCAAAAATGTATGGTTGCTTCCATTTACGTAAGTTCATCTGTAGACGCGCAGGGCAGATCCTTAGTCCAGTCCAGCAGCCCTCAGTTTGCCACAGATTAGAGGATGTTCCACCATTGAGAGATGCAGCAGTTTTCTTAGATGACAGTGTGGAGGGAGAGATCCAAATAACACCAGACCTTTACACCTTTTGTGAACTTCACTCAGAATAAAAGTTACTGATAAAGAAACATAAAGGGCTAGAGAGAATGGATGAAGAAGCCCTAACAGGTTTGACATGCCAGTGCCAAGGTAACCCTATTTGACTGATAACTGTGTGTCTGTCTAAGTGGGTAGAGAAAATATGATATTGACATCAGGAAATCAAGGCAAAGTGTAACACAGAGAGCCACTTTTCTTTGTCATTGGAATGTGGTTCAATATGTGTAAATTCTTCTTTGTAAAAAATAGAAGTTTCTCCTCTTTTTTGAGGGAAAAAGGTTGTCAGAATATGATGGTGTATCTTGAAGTGTTGCTTTGGACATCTTATGATTTCTACATCAGTATCATGACTTGCTATCTGATATTTGGCTATGTGAAATTCAATATACCTTGTGATAAGCAGTTTGTTGCAGTTCTCAAAAATGTAATGATGCATTAAAAATGTTCTTCCCCACACAAAAATCAAACTCTTGAACATTTATAACCTACATCAGTGGTTCTTAAGCTTTTCTTTACCTGGGACTCCCTGCAAGTATAACTTTTTGCTGGAGACTCCAAGACTTAACTCAAGATCTAGATATTGAAATTTAGATTTAAATATCAAAATGTTTATTTAAATTTTAAAATATTTATTTATTTATTCATTTGTTTATTTATTTATTAAAGGCTTCTGGAGACTAGGATTCGAATCCCTGCTCAGATGGTGACCTTGGGCAAGTCACATTCTCTCAGCCTCATAGGGAGGGCAAAGGCAAACTCCTTCGGAACAAATCTTGCAAAAGAAGGAAAAAAACCCTGTGACAGGTTGATTTTAGGGTTTCTGTAAGTCAGAAGTGACTTGAAGGCACATAACAAAGTGCTACTGACAGGGGGAGGTTCTTTCTAGCCATCATGTCTCTCCCCTTTGAAAATTGACTTATGATGTGTCGTGGGGCGGGCGGGGGGGCATGACTTGTTGCATTTGTCTTTCTCTAACGCTGAGAGAAGGTGACTTGTCTAAGGTCACCCAGCGGGTTTCCATGGCCAACTGGAAATTCAAACCCTGATCTCCAGGATCATAGTTCGAGTGCATGTACACCCCTTCTGCCATGTCCCTTTTGTCAGGGATGTGGCAGCAGGGGTATTTTTGCATGCACCCAAACTGCTCCCTCATTTGAGGGACAGCTTAACCCCCTCAAACCCCCAGCTGCCACATCCCTGTTGCTGTTGCAGGGGGGTTTCGTGGACTCCCAAGGCTCCCCGGACCCCAGGTTAAGAACCACTGATCTTTCCCTTCTTTTCCTGTCCTTTCTCACACTGTGTTATTGAAATGTAAAAATCATGTACACTTTCCATTGCACAATCTGTACCCCATGCAGATCATGAAGATCAACAGCTTTACATGTTTTGGGGTTACTTTTGAAAATGCCACTTAGCATCTGTAAATATCCTGCCCATATGACTTCAGACAAATGTAGAGAAATGTGGGGAACATTCAAGGTCACCCCTGTGGAAAGCACATCCAAGCCGGAGAGATGAAACTAACAACAAATAATAAGATGTTGGCATCACTTACGACCTGAACTTGCAAAAGTTACTTTTTTGGACTACAGTTCCTAGAATAGGCCAGCCATCATAGTGAGTGTATGTGATGGTGACAGAACTGTGTTTATTGTCCTCCCCCCACACACACACACAAAAATAACATTGCCAGATTATGCTTAAGAGAAAGACTGTATTGGGGATGGGTCTTGAAAATGATATTGATTTAATAAAAACATGTCTTTGGGAGTGGCTGTCAGTTAAATGCGCAATTCAGAGAAAGAAGTATTTTTGGAAGAATGGATTTAGTTCATGCTTCTCCCTGTCATTCTCTGCCTTGTCCCTTTCTCGTCAGATTCCTGTCCCCCAGGCTTCCCTTATGGAAGAAACTGAGCAGTGGCTCTCCACTGATGTGGTAAGTAATAGAGATGAAGCACATGCCTATCAGTTAAGGCTTCACTATATATTTTCTATGAGGTACCTTGGAGAAGGTGCCATAGCTCAGCAGTAGAACACATTTTTTTGCATGTGAAATGTCCAAGTTCATTCTATGGCATCTCTGGGTTAAATCAAGAAGGTCACCTGTCTGAAACCCTGGAAAGCTGTTGCCTGTCCGTGTATTCCTGGGTGAAAATCTTGTAGCCTGTAATCTATATGTCATCCTAAATGAAGTTTGAAGCCACCTAGGTTTTATCATCCTCCTGAAAGCCCCTGGGCCCCCACCCCCAAATGAACCCTTCATTACGGGGGGGGGATTTGACCCCCATTCCTCCAGGAACAGAAGATTCACATTTTTGAAAGTCCAAGAGCCTCCTATCCACAAAGTCAGCCCCCAAAGCCTGCCACTTACCCTACAGATCACTTCCAGTTGGGATTTTTGGCCAGTTTTCTAACCAGAAATAGTGTAGTGCAGCATACTGCAAACATGAATATTGCCCTCTGTACCTGCTGTGGCCTCTGGTGCACACCATACTGAATTACATGGAGCAATTGTCTTTGTATGAGAAAATTTCCTCTGTGTTAACATCCATTGGTGCTTTTCTGCAGTCTCATTACATCTAAGTTATATAAACATCTGCTGTTTGCAGTTTATTGAATTAATAGCTGATTGTACTACTGTATTATCTGAGATACGATATATTATCTGCAGCCAGGCTTATATCAGCACAACTTTCAAATGTGATATTAGTCTTGTACCATTGTGTGTCTGGTTTCTTGTGGACAAAATGCAGGCAAAACATAGCTTAAACTGCCAGCTACGGGCAATTCATTGTGTGAGTCATCCTTATTACTTAGTGGCTAAAATGTTGGCCTTTCTCCCTTGAATTCCTTCCCTTGAGTGTGTCTCTTCTGATGCTGATGAAATTTCTCTCATCCTTTCTGGAAGCCATGGCACAAGTAAAATGATCACCTGGGCATGCTTTTTGCTAGTCATTTCCCCCTTGAAATTCTGCCTTGCTTCTACTGGTATGGGAGACAAAACCAAGGCAGGCAAACTTATACCAGATCCATGACTTGGTCAGAGTGAACTTCTCTGTCCATGCAATTAAGCTTCCTGGGCTTTTGTTTGAAATCCCCACATTCCTGTATTATCTTTATTTCTTTCTCTCTTCTTAGGGAGATGAGGCAGTGGATCCAAAAGGTGTCACCAGTGAAGGTAAGTTGCTTTCAGACTATCCTCTCTACCCTGAAGGGCTACTCTCCCACTCATTCCAGTGGACATAGGATGTTCTCTGCCTACCTTGTCCATATCTGCAGATACATAAAAACATTCTATGTGGATGAGGAATGCATAGAAATTACTTCTGCAACCTTCAGTTCTTCATAAGATTGTCATATCACAAATCTGTTCCCATGTCTGCACATGCAAACATGCTTTGTATGAAAAATGCTGTGTATGACATTGATGTCCTACTAATGACATGAACTATACATTTTTGAAAGTATCTGAAATTAATATGACTCATTAATGTGCTTGCCACAAAACATAAAGTACTCTTTAGGGTTCTTCCAGCTCTGATTAGGTTCCTCCACATTTCCTACTGTTCTCCGCATTTTCTCTCTTACCAGAATTTGACAAGTTCCTGGAAGAGCGAGCAAAGGTGGCCGACCAACTACCCACACTTCCCAGTTCCTCCACTGCGGGTCCTGTTCCCTCCACCAGCTCTGGACCTCACCGGAAGAAGGACAAAGAAGAAGATGCCATGTTTGCTTTATGAGCCCTGTTGTGGACTGGTGTGCTGTGGTTGCAAGAGGACCTGTGTGTTGCACTACACTCCCCATTCTTGGGTGGGTGGGAGGAGAAGTAAGAGGGGAGTGGATAGGGGAAGAGACCTTCCCTCTTTCCTCGCTTCCTGCCTCTCTTTCTAGGCTGCTTTGGGGTTAGATTAATCATTGCTGCATTGGGGGGACATGAGAGAAACGAGTGCTGGGAGGGGGTTGCAAAGCTGCCAAATGAGTCGCCAGATGAGTTGATGGATTTGGCGTTCCTCCTGTGTGGTTTAGGCAAACCAAATTTGTTCTCCATTATTCCATTTTTCCTTTCCCAATGAAGAGACTGTAAAAGCCATGCTGAAAACTGGTAGTGGGATTTATAGTTTCTTAACAGTCTGACAATGGCTGCACTGAGTTTTAAACACTGCACAGCTCTCTTCTCCTAGAGCTTTCCATACTATGCCCTCCCCTAACAGAAACAGGGATTTTGGATGCAGTTTGCAGTGGCAAGAGAGTGCTGTTGGGAGTAGGGCAGTAATACCAAGCAGGCCACTCTTACATCCCTTCCTGCTGTGCAAGCACTTCTTTGAAAATCTTGCCTGCAGGCCATGCAAGCAGCCAGTTCAGGTACCAGTCTTCTGGAACATAGAGGAAAAGGAACATTAAGTGGTATCAGATCCTTCCAAGGCTGGCTTCTTCCAGTTCTTCAAAGCTGAAACATCCCAGAGAGAAGATTCTCTCTTCGAAAAGAATTCATACTAATCACTGATCATGACCTGTCTGTCCTCACCATAGCCTTTGCTCTTAGAGCTCCTCCCAATACCCTCTCATTCTTTATCACAGAAGCTGAATTCTTTGTACATTAGCAGAGAACACCTGTGGAAGTGGCATTTACTATGTTAAAGATCGGTGAGGAAATGGTTGGAGTGAAATACTGATTTATTCCATGTAACTGGGAGACCTGCCTTTTATATTCCATATTAAAAACAAGAACAAAAACTTTGACTTCAGAAGAGGATGTGTGTTTTCTGTGAAGTTTGGGTTCTACTTGATAGAATGAAATACAGTGTGGTGAAGTGAAATAAAAACAGGAGGTAACCAAGCTTCTTCATGAGAGGCTCTCAGGAGTATGCATTGAGAGGGGGATAGGTCTTTAACTGACTTCTTTCTGGGTGAATGTAGGCACAGATGGAAAATTGATTCTCTTGCTCAGTATTTCATTGGTTATAGCTTTCCATATAGTGGGTCAGGGAGGCATAATATGTTTTCCCACCATAGATGGTGTTGTAATGCAATTCCCATGATCACTCACCATTGACCAATTGCCTGTGTTGTCTAGGGCTAGGTGACAGTTACTGCCCAACAAAATCTGGAAGGCCAAATATTTCCCTTCTGTGTATTAGACCCAAGCTGCACAATGAGGAAATAGGCAATACATACTTGGAAAAAGCTGTGCAGATTAGGAACATGAGGATAAATTTGTATAATTACTTTGATTGCAAAATTCAGGATGTGGAGAACATAGAATTCTTTCCTTTCCTTCTTTTCTGTTTGTCCCAGCTGGGAAAACATAAGTTAGTATGAATAGAAAGCTTGACACCCAGGAAATTACTTCTGAAATTTACTGAGCATATGGTCTTGTGTATTGAATATTTTGTTTAGGCAGCTGGAGTTTTGTACAATACTTAATTGCTAGCTATACCTTTGCTTACATTTGAATTAACGTGTGGAAAAAAGTTAAAACTGATCTAACCCTAGGAAAGATTTTTGCCATGAATCTTCAGCAATGGAGAGAGGAGAGGAATGTATAAAGATGGTTCCTCTGATTATTGGATGATTTTTCCCAATCAGACCAGCTCCTGCATTGTCATAGCAAGGTCAATCTCTTTCCCATGTTGCCCCAGTAAAATACACAATGGAGGAAGCCCTGTAGAAGAAGGACATGATGTTTTGACATTAGTGCTGCCTCCAGCATACAGAAAGGAGGTAACAGTAGCTATGTTACTCAGGTGGCGTGGGACACAAGTCACTATAAGCAGCAACCCTGAGGACTTCCCAGCTCACTTAACAAATACACTACACATTAAACCAATTTCTTAATTCAGTTATACAATAAACAGGAGATCCATGTAAAGAGGTATCTTAACAGAGCAATCCTATACACTAATACCTTAGGACTCAGATACACCATGGTTGCTTCAGGAGAATAATCACTGTACTTCTATTCACACAGTCTGAGAGGAGGGAAAAGTTGCCTCCAAATAGTAGCAAAACAGCAGGTACACATACAGCATCCATATGAACTATCACCACTCGATGCCCCCAACACTCATGTTGCACATGGGCTGTTGGTGAGGAAGAGAGCCGAAGCCAGGATGTGTCCATCATGTTGTCACACCTCAGCATGCAGTTAACAGAGAATGTAGGAGTGGTCACAGGTATAGCCATGGGAGTCCTGTGATGCTATATGCTGAAATCAACATAAGATCAGATGGAGACTCACATTGGACAACATTTTATCTCTGCCTTTCTCCAAGAAAAAAAATGAATAGAGTGAGGCAACAGTGAGTATGAGAAATACAAACATACAGTCTCCCCAAATCCATGTAGGACTTTTCTCCTCTATCTTAGTAGCCGCTATTGCTTGGAAGGAGGGAGGGATGCTCTGTGCAACTACAAAGGACGTGGAAATCACTGCACATGTGCTTCCAGGGTCACTTGTTCAAGTAGTCCCAAAGGAATGCAAGTTACACATAAAACACATCCTGTATTAACTGGGAAAGTCATCCTCCTGCCTTAAAGGACCATTGGGTGCAAGTCAGGTCTGTGGCATTTGGAGCTTTTCTGCTCATTCTGCTGTGTGGGCCACCAGACTTCTCCCAAAGCCTGCCATGAGGGCACTACTGAGCTAGGCACATGTGCTTGGGGACATGAGCAGCTGGAAGGGGCACAGGTTGGGTTCCAGCCATTTTGATGCTTGCCATTTCAAGAATTGTTGGAAAGGAGCCAACACATCATACAAAAGTGATCATGACATTGCCAGACAAGTCTTTGACATGCAAGAGCTGGCTGCAGGGGAAATCGCAGCCCAGAGGCACCCAGCAGCGCCTGAGATGTTGCAGGGAATGCCCTAAAAACATCCCCAGAAGGGTAGTGATCACCAAAGGTAGCCAAAAGGAGCATAAGCAGATAAGATATTGTGGTCACATCCTATAGATATTTTTGTCTCAGATCACCTCTGAATCTGCCTGTAAATGCCAAGAGCATGAAGCTATTGCCTATTGTGGAGATGAGAAGTTGTGAGTATACTTTGCCAAACAGCACGTCACAGTTCGTATCTGCCAATAACTTCGATGGGTAGCTCTACAACCCCCAGTTCCAAGGCCTGGAAAAGGATATAGTTTTGGATGTGTACTGAAATCAAGCTGTCTGATATGAGGGACTGGCAATCCCCCTATTCAGTGTACCAGGGACTGGTACCATATTTGTGTCCAGTGGTTAAAATTATTTCTTTTTCTTTTTTCTTTTCTTTTTTTTCAGTACTCACCGGGGTCCAGCAGCCCATGCCTTGTGGACTGGCACTAATCCATGGACCACCACTTTTGTGTCACTTTGGTCTAGACAACTGCCTTTCAAACTTTGGTCCTCCAGTTGTTTTGGACTTCAGTTCCCCAGAGCTCCAAACATTATGGACAATGGTGAGGGATTCTGGGAGCTGGAGTACAAAATCTGGCAGACCAGATTTAATAAACTCCTTGTCCTCAGTTTTCTTGCCTAAAAGTTTATTTATCTGCAGACTAAAAGAGTTATGTTTTTGACTACAGTTCCTAGAATCCATAAGGCAAGCTAGCTGGAGGATTCTGGGAGTTGTAATCCAAGTTCTGGTTTTATTAGTTTCGTTGGTTCATGTGCTACCATGAGCAAGAAAGTGAAAAGTTCAAGCATCTTTCTCTGTCTGTGTATGTGTGTCTATAAAACTTAGGGAAACAGCTGATTAATCAGATATATAACAAGAAAAATTAAAACTAGGGAGGGAAAAGGCCCATAACAGGAGTAGGCAGCAGCAGAAGTAGTCTTGATGGTATCTGCCACATTCATTTCTTGGAAGAACTGGAATTATAGTTGATATATAGTTCCACTCTGAAGGATTAGACCAATTAAAAATTAATATAGCAAATCCATTAAATCTTATTTGAACAGAGAAGCTATATTGTTTACTACAAAAGATGTGATGAGGGCCACTGAAGCAGCAAATGCTGCTGAAATTTATACAGGTCTATTTCACAGAGCAAGTGCAAAAACAATGGATCCAAATAGCTGGAGGTAAAAGCAGATTTCCCAGTACCATAACCTGCCTGTGTGCGTGCTGGGAAAATACAAATCCACCTCCACTGCACACCAACAGAATCACTATGCAAAAGACAATGACCAGCCGAATACCTGGAAAGAATGAATTGCCTTGGGTAATGTGGGCGTCATCAAATTACATATCAAAAGCAATACAAGTAAGATACTTTAAGTAAGTAAGATACTTTAAAATACTTTATTGATATAATAAACAATGATTTTCAGAACTGAAGCCATTTCCGCACTAGACTTTTACAGCGCTATGATTCCACTTGAAACATCCTATGGAATCCTGGGGTTTGCAGTTTCGGGAGGGGCCAGCTGGATGTTTCAAGTGGAATCATAGCGCTGTAAAAGTCTAGTGTGGAAATGGCCTTAGTTTATAGGGCCATTTTTAAAGACATTCTGACAGGATTTTCTTTCCTTTTTTGACTTTTTATGCTAGTAGGAAAGTAATGAGCTGTTCAAAAAGCCATGCAACAAGTTCCTTTTCCATGACTTTATTAATAGGAACAAATGACTTTTTAAAAAGGCATTGTCCGAGGTCTGCATAGACACAGTGCCCTAAAAAAAGAGAAGACTTTTTGTTTCAGCAGGCCTTTGAGAACTGATTGCTTAATGGAGAAGGGGCCTTCATGTGCTATATTATCTGTGTATTTTGTTTTTGTTTTCGTTTTTATGGGCACACTTTCAACTGATTTCAGTTCTATTGACAGTTCACTTATGTTTTAACCTGTGTATGATGATGTATCTGTTTTAACTTTTGTAAGCCAACTTGAATCCCAGCACTGAGGAAAAGGTGGTTTACATATGTTGCTGCTGCTGTTCTTTTCCATCTTTGCAAGAAGCAGTTCTTTTTTGTAAAGTTAATGATTTTTGCCCACTCAAGACCAGCCAACCCAAAATGCTTTGTATTGCAAGAGGGATTGCGTATAGGAATACACTATTCCAACTATGGTGGAATTATACATCTAAACTCAGAGGAAAGAGGCATCCAACGGCTGGTAGTAGGTTATGTCATAGTACTTCCAAATTATAAAAAGAAGTCCAGGGCTTACAGCCTATATGTCACTGTTTACCAACTTCCACTTAGAAAAAGAAACCTTGTCCTTTTAAAAGAGCATGTATCCATGCCCAGTTGAACCAGCAGATGTCAGTAGAGTTCTATGATGCAAAGAAAGCAGGCTGTTTCAGTCCATCATCATTCAATTGCCATCCCTGTTTCATGGAAATTCATCAGTGGTTCTGGGTAATATTGTCTTCACTTGGTGACCCTCTCCCCACAGCTTCTTCCATTGCCTTTCTTTCCATACAAAAAAATGTATTCAAAAGAAAAAAGTGGAATAGCAGCACAATCTGTTTGACTGGTACCACTAGGATTCCTTCACGTGGAAGCACCCATGGGTGCCTTAATAGTGCAGCCATCTATGTACTATACTGTGATTGAGAAGGGAAACTAAAGGCTTCGAAATTGCCTATCAGCAGTGCAGACCTGGATCTTTTTCTCACTACACAATTACAGCACTATGATTCCCCTGTGAGCATCGTGGCAGCAACCTGTGGGATCCTGGGATCTGAAGCTTCAGGAAGGACATTTAAGATTTCTCTGCCAGAGAGCTCTACTGCCTCACCAAACTACAAACCCCAGGATTCTGCTGGATGTAGCCATGGCAGCTAAAGTGGTATCAAAGTGCTATAATTCCATAATGTCAAAGAACTCCTAGATATCAGACTGAGCAGATGCACAGGTAACCTGGTCATAGTCATGTGTGTTTCTATTTAAACTCATGTATATGTATATACAAATTAAATGGTGGGAACCATCCAGCCTTCCAGAAGTTGTTGGGCTGCAACTCCCAGCATTCATCACCATTGCCATGCCAGCTATGGCTGCTGGGAGCTGCAATTCAACAATATCTGAATAGCCACATAACTTCCACCCTTGATTTATATTATTGTTATTATTTCTAAATTTACATATGTACATGTCTGTGCAAACTTGTGTTCTGTTCTGTCTTCTTTTTTGCTGATACATAACCTGTTTCTTGGCAACATGAAGTGTGCATTCTGATCTTTAGCATTCTTTATCCTCTTCTTGTGGGTTGCCTTGAATAGGATAGGCAGATTTATTCTTTCTCCTGAACTGCTGTTACTAACAAATGATTGAGCTCTGTTCATTTGTTTCTATTCCCCACCCCATCCCCATGGCTCATCTTAGGAATTTCCTGCTATAATGTGAACAGGCATTATTCTTGCAATTAATTACTCCTCCATGTTGGGGAAAACTGTACCTGTTCTATATTTCTGCCTAGCAGACAGAAGTGGTAGATACCATTGGCCCTCCACATTCAAAAGAGTTAGATGCACAGGATCCCCACAAAAGTGGAAAACTCACAAATCTTAACATGGGTATGTGTGTCTGTGGGAAGGTGGCTGAGGCATGGTGAGGAGAATGGGCATTTATCATCCAAATCAGGTCAGGGAAAGAAGGGGGACAGCATGGTGGCCCTATATTTCCTCTCTCACACCAATCTCCTTCCTTGGGCATGTGTGGGGCATTGGGAGAGGGTTTGCGGTGCTGAGAAATTGTGCTTTGAGCCTCCTTAGCTGGCCAGACAGTGACTGGTGGATGAGGAAGAGGACTACAGGCAGGTTTTTAAAGAGTTGCATGGCCTGATTGGAGCTGCCAAGAAGAAAAGCTCCCTCCAAAAAGAAGCACTTGAGGTGAGGGGGCAAGGGTTGAAGAAACTCACAAATAAATCCATGAAAGTCAAACCCGCAAATGAGGAGGGCCAACTGTACAGAAACTTCCAGGAGAGGAGAGAAAAGGGCACCACCCTATATAATTGCTGAGCAATACCAAACATCTCAGGGCAATACTCAGTTTCAGAAAGCAGAAGTAAGATTCCAATTTTTTTTCCCTTTAAAATAATGCATACTCAAAGCAATTTTCAAACTTCAGAACTACTGACTCATCCTTTTGAACATGACAGATGTTTTGCAATGGTGGCTGTGTACATATAACAGCAAACTATCCTTCAGAGGCTTTATCTTACTGTCCTTATTTAAAAAGTTTTTTTTGAATTAATAAATACTTGTTACAAGTAGGCCTCACTTAACAAAACCACTGACAAAGAAACTCATTTTGACAAAAGTCTTTTCCCAGGAGCCTAGCCCCCATTTTCCTGGGTTATGTCTAGCTGGTCTTAGAGGAAGTAACAAACAGTTACAAATAATAATTTAATTCTAATTGATTCTTTTTGCAACAGGTAAGGTGTAACTAAAGGTTACCTGGATTATGCCTTTTTTGCATATTTAGAAGAGATGCTGCTCCAAGTGATGAAAGATACCTCTTTGCAGCAGTAGATAATTCTCCTCACCTATGTATTTTGCATTGAGCATGCTTTATTTTGTGAGGGATCAATGGAAAATAAATGCAGGCATAATTTCCAAGTCTGAGTCTCTGAGGAGGTCCTATTCTGGGAGTGGAAATGGACTAATCATAAGGAATAAGCATTCTCCTGAATGACAGATTTGGCCTTTAAGATTGTACACAGCTTCATTCTTCTTGTAATGTAACTGTATTTTATTTACTTTTATAATTACAGGGTTTGCATGTAGACTCACAAGAAACTTAAATTTAAAATGAAGGTGAACTTTCAGGCTTCTATGAACACCAAACAAAAAGGTGGGGAGTTTGGAGGGGAAGGCCTGTACAATGGACAACAAGGCACTCTATGTCTTTTGTGAAGGAATCAGAATTTTCGCCTTTTGAACATACTTTACCTTCTGAAATCCAATACCTAGGAGACAAGGATGATCTACTTCAGCATCAAGTCACAAGTTCAGGTTAATTTTCCCCTGTGATGTTTCTGTTTTGAGGAAGTAAATGGGTTGAGGCAGCCATTCAGTTCAGTTCAGTTCAGTGCAACAGTGCCGGCTGTAGGTTTTAGGGGATCCTTGGGCAACACCTTCTCTGTAGACCCTCTTCTTTCAGTGGGTCCTCATGAGAGCATAGAAACATTACTTTTTCAGACTACTGCTTCCAGAATCTCACAGCAAGAGGAATTCCAGGAGTTATAGTCCAAAAACATAACTTTTGATTGCCATTTTGTCACCCGCTGCTATCATTCCAAGGAAATAGCTGATCGAGCTGTTGATGGTACCTGTTGCTCTTGATCTTTACTCTTCTTTGGCTCATTCCCCCTGGGGCAGAGACTGAGGGTGTACCCACACTACATAATTCTAACACTTAAATACCACTTTAACAACATCCTAGAGAACCCTGGGATGTGCTGTTTCATGTGGTACTTAGAATGCCTTAACAACATCCTAGGGAACCCTGGGATGTGCAGTTTCATGTGGTACTTAGAATTCTTTGCCAGAGTGTTGGAATACTGTAATTCAAGGGAATGGACTAGAGAATTCTAAGTACCCCCAATTCTAACTACAAAACCTAGGATTCCATAGGACAGAACCATAGCCAATACAGTGTAGATACACCTTGAGTGAGCAAACAGGTGGGAACACCACAAAACATGAAGATCTTTCATTGTTGGCCTTGACAGGTGCCCTACCAAATCAACTCCTTATTTTTGTCTTGGTCTTTGAGTTGCCACATTCTACTGACAGAGAATCTGTGTACTTTGACATAAGAGGGTCTTTTGGTGGAATGGTAAGATAAGAGAAAAAATTATTTTAGCATGAACAGAATGTTTCTGTTTGGGTATCCAGCTAGCCAGCATGGCCTGCAGTAGGATACTCAGTTCCATTTCCTTCCTGGTTTTCCATCTATCTGTGCCCCCCCCAGAACACTCAGTCAAACCTTATAAGGATCCCACACACACACACACACACACGTTTTGCATAGCTTGCCTCCAAATACCACACATCTGTATGTGAATAATGCTCTTTTAACTATATAAGGAACCACGCTGAGAGACTGTATTTCATATTAATGGATAATACAAATCCACTGGTCTTTACAGCTGTACAATAGAAAAATGGAAGAAAATATTAAATTCCCTCTGTCTAGCCGTCATATGTTACTCCAGTTATGGTATGTCTGGTGAGACCACTAGATATCCTTTTGATATCAAATAATTCGGCCTTTGCTTGACCTTTCTCTGCCACCCTACCCCACATGTTTGCAGAGGTCCTCTGGACAAGCACGAATTAGGTGCGGCTGTTAATGGTTGTACATTCCAAAACCTCATTCAGGCAGGCAACTTAAGCCTCTCTGATGCTTTAGGGAAAAACCTCCCCGCAAACCGGCTTTGCTCTGTGCGGATCTTCACAAAGCCGCAATGCCAAGAGCCAAGCCATTCCTTTATGTCAGGCCATCAGCGTACTGGCCATACTATCATCATCCAGTGTTAAGCGCATCATGCAAAACCTGACCTTTTCCAACTCCTTTGTCCCGCTCTAAAATCCTTTTGTTCTCACCGAGCATAGCATAGCCTGTAGGCATGATCCACCCTATAAAAAGTCCCCACTTTTGGGAACACTTTGGATCACCCTGGACTTCCATCCAGCCTTGCTGCTGCTCTGTCCAGTGAAGTTTTCCCTTCAATTCCCTATAACTGAGTCTGCCTCCCTTTTGGACTACTTTGGACTTCCATCCCGCCTTGCTGTCAGTTGTCTAAAGAAACTCCGCTCAGCGAACCACGTTGAGCTTTCTCTCCCGGAACCCCGTCTTTCTCTCCAGGACTACGAGACCTGGTGTCGTATTACCCGCTCCCCAAACCTCTCCATTTCTATTTCCAAGTTAGCTAGTGTGTGTGTTGTCTTATTTGCTGTTTATCTCTCAATAAAACTGTTATTTTTGTTACTTCTAACCTTGTCTGCCTACGCTCTCTGACCTGAAGCCGTAGACATAGGGTACAAGATCCTAGCTAAAGTTACCCTGCCTCTCATTAGCTTAAGAGAGTGATCGAGCTCAATTTCCCCAACTTGTGCTTTTATTTGGTTATTTGGGCGCCTCTCCCGGGACCCCCAACATACAGGGTAACAATAGTGGTAATCCCACTGCACTGTAATTTTTTTTCTTTCAACCTTTATACTTTTCATTCTTCTTCACACTTATGTAAACATGGTGATAAATGAGGTGGTACAGTCCTAATGTGGTAGTACTCTACCAGTTCAGCTCAGATTGCATGCTTTATGACAAGGGTGGGCAGCTTTTCAGGAAGGCAAGTGCAAGAACTAAATCATAATACAGCCTTTGCTCCATCTCATTAACTTTGTGCTCAGGAAATTCCTAAATAAAACAGAGCTTTTACTTCAGCCTGTTTCAACATTTTACGATCAGCTTTCCTAAAAGGGAGATATTTGGGCGAGGGAATCGCCCCATGCTGCTATTCACTGGACCTTTCGGCTCCCCGGTCCGGTCCATGGCGCTCTGGAGCAGTGCGTGCTCGTCAATACGCACTGCTCCAGTGTCCCAAATGGCAGCTTCCAGTTGGTCAAGAGTCCTGACCAACCGCTGAAGCTCGCCATCCTAAAGCCCGGCCCTGGGGCAGATTGTAGGCCCGCATTGGTGCGAGCCTGCGAATCTGCATAAGGGAGCAGGCTCGCAGTGGCACGCTGCGTGCTTTTGAAAAACTGGAAAAATCAGGTCTTTCAAAAGCACGCTGGAGGACCACTTGGGGTCGTTCTGGACCGGACTGAGGTGCGGATCTACGTTAAATAGGTCCGACCCAGTCCGGTCCGAGGCACAGACCTCCTCCTTGGAGGATGGACCGCACCGTTTCAAAAACCCTGTGCGGAAAAGGCCATTGAATGAATTTCCTATGCCCATCTTATCTGTCCCTGTCAGTCAAGCATGGTCAAAACGGCTGATCATGTTCTGTTATATTGCCTGCATTATATGTATATGCCTATAAATCCAATCTTGGAAAAGTTTCCAGACAGATCTGATAGCTTTGATATCCTCCTTCTACTCCTCTAAAGAATCTGTGTGGAAGATTACAAAGTTTTGCTTGTTGGCATGTTCCACTAGGAGTAAGTTAGTGAAACCAGATCACAGCTCACCCTAACACTAGTGACTACTATCTGGTATTGATTTATAAGCTAGTTTTTGAACTGCCGCTTTTGTATTATGGTATACAGAAGTTCGTGTATCTAAGAGCCGGGATTTTTTAACCCCTATTTTCCACTATGTTCTGCTTTTGCCCTTTTATGCCTGATTTATGTTCATAATAATAACTTGATTGATTGTTGCACCCCCTCCCTGCACTGTTCGACTTAAAAAAATGTTTTTCAATACCAGAAGTAGACATCCAGCTGTTTCCATCTGGGTGTGGTGGACCCAGCACAGTTGCCCACCCTGCCTTATGATTATAGATCCCCCCCCCCAACAGTGTAAAGTTGTACAATCCTTTATTCTTATTTTGTGCCTTCAAGTTCTTCCTGACTTATGGTGACCTTGAAGTAAACCTATCACGGGGTTTTCCTGGCAAGATTTGTTCAGGGAGGTTTGTCTTTGCCTTCCTCTGAAGCTCAGAGAGTGTGACTTGCCCAAGGTCACCTAGTGGGTTTCCATGGCTGAGAGGGGATTTGAACCTTGGTCTCCAGGATCATACAACACTCAACACTCAAACCATTATACCATGCTGGCTATTTTCTATCACCTCAAAATTCTACCACCAGCCCTTGTTTTATTTCCACTCTAAAAACTGGGTATTAACCTTTTGATTTTCGGAAGTGCTGAGAACTAAACTGGAGGAACTCTCTATAAACTGCTGATGGCTAGAAATATTTGCCCTGTAATGACTATTAGTACCCTTCCTGTTGCTTGCATATATTGCTGTTCAGAGCTAAAATGGCACCATCTTATTTGAGGTCAAAGTTGTAGGGGTTTTTTTTACAATTGAAGTGTTTGAGGAAACTTCAGTACAACCACTGTTTACCACCATAAAAGTGATTTCATACACCATGCATGCTACCCACAAACAATCACACTGTTGGATGATATTCACAGAAATGGACCCTTATGTCCTGGTACAAAGTTAAATGGCCAAGATTTATAGTCAGAGAATCAGTTTGGTTATAGGATTGCTATTCGATTAGCGTGAATAGCAATAGCAATGTTGGTTTGTTTTATTATGGCATCCTCAGCCTGGTGCCTTCCGGATACATTGGGTTGAAACCCTCTTTTGACCATATTGGCTGATAGATGATGGGAACTGTAGTCCAGAAATCTGGAGGGCACGAGGTTGGAGAAGACTGACTTGGGGCATTGCCTGACCAGAGTCTCAAATCTGAATGTTACTAGACTGGAATGTTAAGACAATATATCTTAGAGGAGCTAAATGTTCAAAGATACTTGTGCAGAACAAGAGGGGTGGGAGGAAAAGAGGAGTGGGAACTTGAAGGGAAATTGCTGAGTTTCTCTGTAGAGACCTGACATAGAGCAGAATAAATTTTTATTGGTCGGAGTATCAAAGGAGCCAACATGATGCACGTTCCCTTCAACTGTCCAGATTTGGAAGTCCTGATTAATCCCCTATCATCTGCTTTTTCAGCTGCTTTTAAAATGTCCCAGTTTCTCTTTCCTTCTCTCACTTTCTCCCTTTGTACTCAGCTTACTTCAATTGTTGCAAACTAAGTGCAAAAGTAGTTTGCACTCAGTTAATTCAGCAGGGAGGAGAGGAAGGGTGGAATCTTCTCTTCCCAGAAGGCTCAGGAAAAAGCAAACTGCTGCAGCCTCTCCTAGCTTGGGCGTCCTTTCTCATTAATAACTATTGACATCCCGACCATACTCTGATGGTGCTTGGCCACATGAGTCTCCGTTTTCATCTGTGAAAGGTAAGAGTGTATCAGTGTAATAGTTTGGGTGTTGGACTAGGATTCCAGGATGACCAGGCTTCAAATCCCCACTCAGGCATGGAAACCCACATGGTAACCATGGGTAAGTCACACACTCTCTCTAAGAGAGTGCTTTTCCTCTAAGGCAATAGCAAACCTCCTCCGAATAAATCTTGCCAATGAAAAAATGTGATAGGTCTGCCATACGTCTGAGACACCTTGAAAGCATATAAGGAGTGTGAAGAGACATACCTCTACCCTTAACAAATCTGTATAATTAAAAATAAAATCCAGATATTACAATCATCATCATTCAGACATTTTGACTACCATTAGAAGTGGAAATTAGCAAAATGCACCCTCCAGATACTGCTGGATTGCAGAGTCCAGCATTCCTCTCCATTAACTATGCTGACTGGAGTTGATAGGAGTTGTAGTCCTACAACAACTGGAGGGCCACCTTTTGCCCTCTTTCCTGCTAGAGTTTTATTGTACAAATTCTTCATCAGCTACTTGGAATTAAATTAGATTCTTATTAACTGGATCTTTCTGCCAATGAGACATTTCTAGTACAAAAAACTATGTGTCTCTGTTGTCCTTTAGATCTTGATAACCTTTTTTGAGTTTTTATCTCAAATCAAAAAAAGGGGGTAGGGAGTCCCACGGATAAAATTGTCTGGGGATTGTGCTGACTAACGTTTTCAGCTGCCTACCAGGGGATGGACTTCTTTGTTCATTCTGCTGTGTCACGGTAGCTTTTGTTGCCTCTTCACATTGCTGAGTAAAAGTTTCAGTCCTGAGAACATTTTTTGCTGAGTCACAGTGTGACATGTGAGGCTGTGTTGAAACCAAATGGTTTCCTGTTTCTTGTCCTGAGATTGCAGATGTTTGAATTGGCTCACGTCCAGTGCCTCGATGTGGAAACAATTGCTCTCTAAGCCATCTGGCTCTTCTCCCTTTAACTCTTTCTGGCCCTTTTCCCTACAGGAGAAGGAAGTACATAGTATACCTGATCTTATACACCCTACCTCTAACCCCACTTTCCCATGAAATAGCATTTTTAAAAAACTGGGGTGAATTGTAGCAAGCTTTGCAGATTGTGAAGCTAAGCTAGAAAACTGCAAAAGAATGCAATTTTCTTTAAAAAAAAAAAGGAACAGTCACTTTGAAAAAAGATTACTGTATTAACTTGTACAGAAAATAACAGCTATTTATTAAACAGTGTAATGATTTTTGTTTCGGTGATGTCTAACAAATCACTGAAAACTTCATAGTGTAAGCTGGATAAGACACTCTACAAAGGAAATAGAAAAATATTCTTATCGTGATTTTTATAGTCATTATGGTCCAGAAAAGACTTAGAACTCTTGAAGTAGTTGACTTGGAAGGTCATTATTTCTATTTTCAAAAGAATTTGGATATGTTTGTGGAATCATGTCCTCATATTCCATTCTGCTTCAATTAAGCATGTGCAGCCATTCATATCAAAATAAATGGGAAAATGAAGAAAATGGGATTGATTTGGTTCAACTTCTATTCATCTCAAAATGAAGAAGGAAACAAATTGGTATGAAACAGAGTCCCATTCAGGATTCCCATGCATATCTATTCATTCCATTTAGAGGAGTGGACATGGATGAAATATTCTCCATCGTTTGTGGCATCACGAGTAGGAACTTTCTTCAGGAGGAATTTCTAGCAGCCACCACTGAGTTTTTCCAGGGGGGGAATTGACTGTTGAAGGGAGAACTGCCCCTATTTAAACATGGATATCATTTCCATTCACAATGCCCAGAATGTTTGGGGGCATTTTAGAAAAAAATATGGGGGCCACAAGTAGGCCCATGGCTGGCACCCTACATCACAAGAAGTAGAAGAAGAGCAGGAATGGTTCCATATTCCAAGGCAAATGCGAGCGCTGAGATAAATGACAGACTGATATGGAAAACACAAAGAAATTTGACTTTAATAAGTGAAACCCAATGCAAATGAAACATTCAAAAAAGTGGGAGAATGGAAATGTCATGTTCCTGGCTTGAACTGAGAGTAGAATCCACCCTGTATCACTGAAAACATATTCAGGGATAGCCATGTTGACCATGCAGCAAAATACCACAAAATCCACAAGACAGCAATGCTATTTATGAGCTAACTAAAAGGTATAAAATACATTGTCCAAGATTTTAAAGCTCTACTGGCCTCTTCATCAGGCAAAAGATGTTTTTTTAAAAAAACCATGCAGAAGAAGAAAAGGAGATATTGGGGCAGTGCTGAAACTTCTCTCTTGTTTGCAAATGTATAATGTATAGTAAGGTATATACTTTGTCAGGGACATAGCAGCATGGTGTGTGTGTGCCAAGGGACATGGTGGCAGGTATGTACACCTGCCCAAACTGCTCATTTGCAAACAAAGGAGCAGTTTTGGCACCCACCCACACATACCCCACTGCTCCATCCCTGTTGTTATTGCTGCTGGTGGTGTCCAGCCGCAGAGTTTTGCAGATCTCCTGTGAGGGATCTGCAGATTCTAGACCGGCTTCTTCAGTCTCCACATGGCCATGAAGGAGAGTAGACTCTGCCTGCATTGAAATACCTCCAGAGCAATTTAACTACAACAGAAATAGCATCTGATACAAAATATAGGCTTGTAAATCTAATATCTCCAGAGGTCACTGGACTCCAGGCTAAGAATCATTGATGTAACTGATTTGGCTGACAAGTCCCATTAGACTCACCCTCAAAGCTAAAGGTAAGAGATTGTGTGTATTCAGAGCATCTGGCAGGCCAAAGGTTGTCCCAGCCCTCTGTGAAAACAAAGCTTACTTATCTCTTCCAAGCATAAACTTGACTGCTGCTTTCTGGCTTTCCCACAGAGCTCCTAGCATATATGTTAATGTTCTGAGTCACTGTGTTAAGGGTGCATGGTTCAACAAGGTGAGCTACCATTCCATGTATAATATCTGCTGTGTACTTGCATCACACATGAGTAATTAACCTGAATTCATTGTATGCTTACGTCTAATCAGACACAGTGCCATTTGATAAAGTAATTAGAATCGAAGTTATGAGATATCTTAGAATTGCTGTTGACCAGGAGACTTTTCAAGGATATTAAGTCCTGCTGCAGAGGAATGAAAAGTACCACAAGAAGCAAAATTTCCTGTTTTCTATTCTGATGGACTACAGCCCACTGATCTCGAACAGTATTTAGAACCCATGAAATTATTTACATCCTTCCTCATCCTGGTGCCCTCCCAATATGTAGTCTATATTGTAATCAAAAACATCAGGAGGGTGCCAGATTGGGCAAAGCTTCCTTAAAGCATGCCCTGCTCCTCTTATGAACCTGCTCCTGGCATGAAAATGAGTGCTTGTCAAGCTGACTTTGCTACAAGTATCATGACTTATTGGCATGCTATTGTTCTGTCTTCCTCTCAATTGTGACTCTAGAACCACATGCCTTTCCGTCTCATCTGTGCTGTGTGTATCATTGAGTCAGACCAATGCATGCTGAAGCTTATTATCTAGCAATCTGTTAGTGGTTCAGTACAAACAGCCGTACTTCAGTGGGTCTACAATCCAAATGCTCACAGTCTGTTTTCATGGAATCCTAACCATGTGAATCAACCTGGCACGCGATATACATGTTAGGTGAGGACTTCTGCTATAAGTCCTATAAGTGAGGAAGCATATCAAAGTGAAGGTCAGATTCCCAACCTTGCAACCTTTCACATGCTGAATGATGTCATGGGATGATGCCGCACCATCTGACATCATCAGACTCCTGACTAAAATGCTACTTAAAGTTTTTTCATCTGGCACTTCCAACAAGGAATCCAACTTCTCTCCTCTTACCTCTTCCCCATCTAGCAGTCTCTCTGTTTTACATTTTATTTCAAAACTACCATTTCTGGAACTTTCCGACTGAGAAAATCAAAGTTTTGCCCCAAAGATTTTTTGGTGAGGCAGTATCAATGGAGATTGTGAAGCCTGGAGGTTAGAAAGTCCATGAACTTGGGCCAAGGCATCACACACTGCCCACCACTACTGTAGGCCAACTTTGTTTCTTCCTCAGGAAAAGGTCTGTTTCACATCATCTGCTATCTGGTCCTTTTAAACAAAGATGCCAAGGACTGAACCTGGGACCACCTGCATGGAAAGCAGACACTCTGGCACCAAGCTATGGGTCCTCCTGAGAACATAGCTCATTGCCCATTAGAGAATTGAAACTCCACTTTCCAAGCTGCCTGCAATGTTAATAAAAAACAGCTCTTTCTTGCTCATTTCTCCCCAGTCTATCAGTCTGCCTGAGAAAAGTTATAGTTCTGGAAGAGATTATGCTTATGGATTTTCTTCCTGCTCCTTTTTATTCCTTTGTTTCTTTTGTCAATTTTTTTTTTTCTGTCAAGAAGAGGAAGCTCCTTCGGTGCACAGGACTGAGGTCCTGTAACAGGATAAGCTCTAGGAATCTTCTCCAACTATCTTTTCTCCCACAGGCCTTAAAATCTGTGTCCATGAGGGATATCTCTCAGATGACATCCATTACCCCTGATTGGGTGTGGATATGTGTAGACTACAAATGATCTAGCCTTGATTCATTTGGACATTTCCCTTTCTTAGAAAGTGTTTTGGCTTTGTTCAGAGAAGAAAACATGGTTCAAAGTTAATTGTGCAATTAACTGTGACAAAGGAGCTTTAGTAAAGGCCTAGAATAGGGCTTTCCAAATGGTGTGCCGTGATACGTTAGCAAGTAGCCTGAAGTGTGTAGGTGTGTTGCCTACAATCTTGGAAATGTATATTATCATTTATAAATCATATTTTTTAAAGAATATATGAAAGGTTTTCATGAGATATGTTGTGTCCCCATACATTTTGTTATTACAATTTATGTATGTGCCTGTATCTCTTAGAAGGGGTTGGTTTAACCTCCGGTTTGCTAGTAAAACTGAAATTACTGTGTTGCAAAATGATGCATGTCTAAAAAGCATGTCACCAACATGAAAAGTTTGGAAAGCTCTGACCTAGAAGTTCTACCAAAATTCAGAGTAAACTGATTATATGAGGGATAAATGGGATGAATTACCACCCACCACTATGACAGATGGAGGGAGGAAGATAGGTTCTGTGACTTATTCTTAGAAAATGGCTCTACAGCACAGTCCAGTTTATTTGTAGGAATTTAAAATTTGAAATGTGGCCTCCAACAAGACTTCTGCCGAATACCAGTAATACATTCACTTCCTTAATGGCTGCCGTGGTGTTACAGCTGGATAAAAAGAATTAGATTCTTTTTGTACCAATCGTGTGCGCTTCAGTCTCTGCAAATCTGTTGCTCTTTCCTGTTGCAGAGCTGTACAGGCTGATCCTTGAGTCAGCATTTCCCTTCAGTGCTGTTTTCGCTGTGTCATTGTTCAATGTACCCAGAAGGGAATGCATTGCTTTTGCTGAGTAATATGTTGTTGTTCTTCCAAGTTTAGCATCTGGCTTTGCTCCCTACGGCAGGAACAAAGACAGCCAGATTGGAAAAGAACCTAAGACTGACTTTCAGATTTATTCTAATGTGCAGCAACTAGAAATACAAAAGATCTATTTTTTGTATCAGTGTCAAATCAAGTTTATTATTTCAATCCACACACCAAATAAACAAAGCATAAAGGAAAGCCTGAAAGACACCAGATCCCATCTGATCCTGGAAGCTAAGCAGGGTAAGCTCTGGTTAATACTTGCATGGGAGACCACCAACCAATCCCAGGTGCTTGTAGGCTATATTTCTAAAGAAGAAATCAACAAAACTACCACTGATTATTCCTCGCCTAAGAAAACCCTATGAAATTCATGGGGTCATTGTAAGTTGAAACATACACACAAAGGGAGAATAAGGTATTCATTAAAATACACTAAAATTTGCACGCAATGAAAACAAAACAGCATTAATATACGACATCCAGTTATTTGAATCTGTCTTTAAAATGCACTGTATAAAAACACTGCTACTGCTTTTTTTTACAGAAAAAACTATGTTCTACAAAGCAAGCTGAACTACCAAGTTAAGAAATTAAGAATGATAAGATCTCATTTAATTTCATTATGAAAATGACAGGGAATAGATGAGTAATTGTCCAAATTACATTAGCATCACAAGGGCACACATGATTTTGAAAAGGAATTTTCTTATAATAACTGCCAAGACTTGGTGAATACAACACATTATATTCTATCAGTGATGAAGCTAAGGAGACAGGGATAAGGGTCTAGATGTGACACCCATCTGAGCTGCATTAAGTTCATGGAAGGGGGGAAATGGGATAATAAAGAAAATACTTTGGAGAAGGGATGAATTGGTAGTGGAGGTAGTACTGTACTAACCATGGACAATATTTCCTCATAGTTTTCCCAGCTTTGGTTTGCTGGCAAGGCTTGTTTTTGGTTTCGTGGTTTGGAAAACTACATGAAGGGAGAAAACAGAGCAAATCAGTTGCTCCCCTCTTTTCCAAACATCCAAAATTGAATGCCCTTATTCATCCACCCCACATGGCACCATCCACAAAAAGCATCAGCAGGAGTAGTGGAAGCCCAAAGTACCACAACAAAACAAAACAAAACAATGAAACCTTAAGATGGGGTCCCCCAAAATACTATAGTGAGGACTGATTACATTCAATGGGCACAGAATGCTGTCTGACTGTTAAGTAGAGAACGGAAAACTTGGTTGGAATGGGGCATGGAAAGGAGTATTCTAGGAGAAGAGATGGCTAGCTGGTATACTGAGAACAGAACTCAGAGCTATAACTTTTTTTTAAGTCCTGAGTATTACTGGACATTATTGCTTATTGGGCATTGTTTGGAATCACCCAAGGCCTGCATGATGTTTATTCAGTATTTACCATTCTACCTCAGCCTTCCTTTGCAGTGTATATGGGGGTTAGTGTTTCTCGTCATGTTTTTTTCTATCACATAAAAGCCACTGTCTGGTGTAGGCAAGAAGGGACATTTTTTTTAAGTGCTGGAGATGCCCACCTAGAGATCACACCAGCTGTAAGCCCAGTGTAATTCATCACTGGTAAGAAAAAGAAATTAAACTGTTGTATCTCTGGGAGTGGATAAAGAAATATTCCACTTGTTAGCTGTGGGGATCTTGCCACGGGGCTGTGCCTACATATAATGCCACCTGAAGCAAAGAACAAAAGGGCACCCCTTATTAATTTTATGTATAGAATCTGACAGGACAGGTAGATAAATCTTACCTCAACATTGGCAAGGGTTAAGCATCCTCAACATGCAAGCAAGCCAAAAGGCGAGTTGAAAGGGCTTGAGCAGATAACGTGGCTCTGTATATATCTCTGTCCTCTAATGAATAGTAGTAGCCAGGGGCTGAGGTGGGACAGGGAAGACTCCTTCCATTGCCCTTCAACACTTGCCACTCAATACAGTTTATTTATTCAGTCAAAATCCTTCCCTATAATATCAAAAGATCCCTGGCAAAAAGATATTCAGTAGTAGCTGTGTTGGCCATGCAGGAACATAGAACAAAATCCAAAATCCACAGAACAGCGATACCTTTATTCAGCCAACTCCAAAGCATAAAATACATGACACAAGCTTTTGAAGCTTTACTGGCTTCTTCATCAGGCAAAGATGCTAAAAATCATACAGGAGGAAAAAAAGGTTGATAATGTTAGAGTCAGAGGCCGACATTCTATCTCAGATATTCTATTGTCATTTAATATGGTACTGAGGGATTTCAGTATAGGCAGAGGGTAGGTCTCTTCTTGGCCATGTAAGGAGTAGGGACCAAGGGCAATAAAAGACAGGTAATAAAATTTCAACTCCATTAGCAACAGAAAAGTAACTTCCCTTGAGGTCCAACTTTCCCTGTCCTGTGCAAAGCTGCCTCTTTGAGCTTAATAGCAGAGCCAGCCCTGTCAAAGCAATGCTCCTAGTTTGTCCCCTCATTCATTTTAACTTCACAGCAATCCAGTGAGGTAGATTAGGCTGAGATATAATGAACAGCCTAAGGTCATCCAAATAAGTTTTACCACTAAGGAAGCTTTCAAAATCAGGTTACCTCTTTCATGGTCCATTGCTCTCTCCAGTATACCACACTGAATATGAGTTGTTCTTTAACGCTGACAAATGTGATGTCTTTGTGACATCATGTGTACCATATTGTCGGACATTTACTGCTCCTTTTTATCTACCCCCTTTCAACTGGAAAAATAACCATAAAGCACTGGACAAAAGTGACAACTAGATGAATGAAGTCAACGAAACTCCTGGGGCAACATGACTACTGTGTTTTCCATGAGGTAAATGGGTTGCCTGAAAGCATCCTATGTGATTCAAGTGAGCTGTGGGGAAAAGTATTCATTCTAAAGGCTTTCATCTCTGCTACTCCTTTCTCAAGCTGGGTTCTGTCCAGAATTCCTCAGTGATGGGTGAACACAATGCAGTAGTCACCTCACATGGATCAATTAAACACTCATCCACAAATTTGGTTCCTTGCTGTGTCATGAGAAGATTCATCAGCCTGATGGTGGGTACATGGTGACTTCTGACCAGATTGTATAACTGTCTTGTGTTGTACCTGAGAAATCATATGGCAGAGATACAACTGTTGGCAGGGCTGACAGCGGTGTTTTAAATTGTTCCAACCGGTTTGAAAAGAGAAGAAGGAAGTTGCGAAGAAGCTCAGCTGAGTCAGCAGCAATGTCATTGCATGTCATACTTCCTAAACGTTCCCTGCCTCACTCAAAATGTCTGCCTCTTCAGCTCAAACAAATGAAAACAAGACATTTCTTTTTCTTCCAGTGCTTTTCTACATTTCAGTAATGGAGTGGTCCTGAGTGTGCATTAGGGCTGCAGCTGGAAGATCAGGTTTGGGGACTCTTGTACTGAGGGCCACGTTCCCTTTGGGGCAGTCTATCAGGTGGGAAAAACCACAGTTAAAAGCTGACACCCCTCTTTTATCTCCCTTTTTCTGCCACCTCCTTTTCTTCCTCCCACTCTTTTTCCTCCCTGCCTTGCGGGTTGCTAGGAGCAGGAAGATTATTAATACCAGAGGTCTAGGCTGATCACTCTGAGGGTTTTTGAGGTTAGCCTTAGGTCCACAAGTCACCCACCCCATGAGATTATACCAAGGTTGGGTGGGTGTGGCCCTTCCTTGGACTGCAACTCCCACAATTTGGCTATGCTGGCTACAACTGGTGGGAGATGCAGTCTAACAACAGCTGGAGGGTGCCCCCTGTCCTCCCTGGTTTATATTGTGACTCACCAACAACTAAGGGACCCTATGTTCCTCATTTGCTTTTTTAAAAAGACGAGCATTAGCAAAGGTCTTGAACTTGTGGCCTGGCTGATGTATACCTGCCCCTGCTATGCTTGAAGTTCCCAGGCAGAGCCAGTGGAATCCCACCTAACTACACCAGCAGAACTTCCCACAGGCATCCTAGGCAGAGTATCACATACCCTGTGACCCTACGTGTCTTCTGTTGGCTTTCTCCCAGAATTTTAAGAACTGTTTTAGCCCCCGCTTCAGCTCATTGCACTCCATTGCTTTACTGCAGGTTTTACTTTGGTTTTATATGTTCATAGGAGAGCTAGCATAGTGTATCGGTTTGAGTCTTGGACTAGGAGACCGGGGTACAATCTGGCACCTTGGATAGCTCCTTTGCTTTAGCAACGTGCCGCAGTGACTTGAGCTCTGGACTAAGACACCTGCAGTTTTTAGCCGTGGAAACCCACTGGGTGACCTTGGGCAGGTCACATTCTCTCAGCCACAGAGGAGGACAAAGGCAAATGCCCTCAGAATAAATTCTGCCAAAAGACCCCTGTGAGAGGGTCACCATAAGTCAGAAATGAGTTGACAGCACACAACAACAATCATTTTTATTGTGGGTTCTGGTTTATTTGTTGCTAGTTATCATATATGGGAGAGCCAGTGTGGTGTAGTGATTTGAACTATGAACTATGACTCTGGAGGCCAGGGGTTAATTCCCTACTCAGTCAGAAAAACCCAGACACACTCTCAGCCCCAGAAAACCCACGATAGGTTTGTCTTAGGCCATTTCTGCATGAGGCTGTTGTAGCGCTATGATTCCACTTTCAACATCCTATGGAATTCTGGGGTTTGCAGTTTCAGGAGGGGCCAGCTGGTGCGGAAATCCAATTAGGGTGCCATAAGTCAGAAACAATTTGAAGGCACAATACAACCACCCCCATTTATGATCCTTTTTTTAAAAAAAAAATATTTTGTACACCCCTCCCAAGAGCATTTATTATTGCTGAAAAAATTTAAAAGTACAAGACATAAATGAATAACCTCATAAATAAGATTGCCCCCTAAATCTAGCAACAGACAAGCTTTCTCCTTCCTCATCTGCTCCCTTTGCGTTCTTCACACATGCTTTTTGCTTTTGTGTTTTTTTTTAGTGAAAGAAAAAGCACTTATGCCCCCATAGAATCACGACTCCGACTACTCATATTCTAAATATATAGGTTTCTATGACTATAGGGAAGAAAAGGGGTTAATAATCTGGCTGAGCAGAGTGCCCTGTATTTTTCACAGAGCTGTCTCTTGACATCCTGTCGTTGCTTAGTTGTCAAGTTGTGTCAGGTGACTTTCCCTCCCTCCCCAGAGGGAGGAAGAAGAGGGAAGCGATGAGCTGCTCCACTGAGAAAGGGGGGGGGGTGACAACTCTGTAGGTTGTGCAAAAGATCTGTACACTGAGGTCAGATGTTTTCTGAGTTGAGCACGTGATCCCCAGAGAAGCGTATAAGAACCATGCGAGCGCACGGCCGCTTAACTCAGAAACTTCTCCGACTCCGGGCAGCAGGAGAGGATCGGGCGGAAAGAAAGACGCAGAAGGCGAGATACGAGCCCGAACGAAGGAAGACCAGGCGAGGATGGCGCAGCGCTCGGAAGGGTAAGCGCAGGGGGGCGAGATCGCCTTGGCGAAAACTGCGCCCTGGCTTTTTCGGAGATCGCTTGGCAGGGCTGTTCTACGAGTAGTTATAGACAGGTGTGCCTGCGCCACGCTTCTCTATCGCGGCTTTTCCAAGGCACTGGCCATCTCCGCACGAGGCTGTTAGAGCGCGATGATTCCACTTTCAACCTCCTCTGGAATCCTGGGGTTTGCAGGCCGGCCCCTCCCGAAACTGCAAACCTCAGGATTCCAGAGGAGGTTGAAAGTGGGATCATCGCGCTATAACAGCCTCGTGCGGAAATGGCCACTGACCATGCTGGCTTGGGGATTCGGGACATTACAGTAACTCTTCCAAGTTCTGATGTATACTATACATGTATGTCTTAGTCCAAGCCCAACTCCAAAGTGGTATTCCCGAGGACCACGAAGAGTCCTGTGATACCTTGAAGGCGAATAGATTTTAGAATATAAGAAGCTTTCGGGGTGTTATGGTACATGCAGGTGTAACATACATTAGAGCTTATGCCAGCTGAGTGTAACATTTGATGCTCAAGGAAGCTGGCAAGTTTCTTATACTCTGAACTATATTCGCCTTCAAGGTACCACAGGTCTCTTTGTGGTCCTCGGGAATTCCACTTCGGAGTAGGGCTTGACTCCGAATTGTGTCTCTTCCTGGAAAAATGGAGGAACAACCCTCTTCTTTTGCAAGAAGGATGTAGAACCTCTCCTCTTTCCTGGGATGTTCTGTCCTTTCAGTGTCCACCCCCCCCCCCGCCCCAGTACTGTAGGTTTTACTTCTGTGCCGGTGGGAGATGCTTCTTTCTTAATGTCCTTCTTTCTTTCCTTGCTGGCCATTCTTTCCAACAGATTGTCCCACCGGGACTTGTTGGAAGCCCTGAAGGAGAGCACCAAAGAGGTCCACGCCCAGGCAGAGAACACGCAGTTCATGATGAGCTTCCAGAAGGGGCAGGTGTCGCTCCGGGAATTTAAGGTACCCAAGGTTCCTCAAGTTGCTTTTGAGAGTTTAGGATCGCATTTAGGAAAGGGGAGGCTTCGGGATTTCACTTGAAAAGAAAAGAAAAGTAGGCTAGAAATACCTTCCATAAAAGAAATATATAACTGCTCTGCTATGTTAATAGCACGTGTCTAAATTAAAAGGGACCCATCAGACAGGCCATTTCTGCACCGGCCTGTTATAGTGCTATTATTCCACTTTCAACATCCTATGGAATCCTGGGGTTTGCAGGATTCCATAGGATGTTGAAAGTGGAATAATAGCACCATAACAGGCTGGTGCAGAAATGGCCAGAGGCTTGGACCTCAGTTTGAACTTCGGGTTTCAAGGCATTTAGAAGTATTCTGCCCTAACTATTCCAATCAGGGGCTGATTCTTGTTGTGATTCCCATCTAGAGGCAATGGCCTCAATGGGATTTGCCTATGTATCAGTTCATCATGTAAGAATTGATTCTACGGGTCTACCAGTGTTGGTACTAACCAGTAGGACTCAGCCTTAGGGCTGCAATGTTCATTGAAATAACCACTTTAAAAAATAAATTAATCAGAAAGAAAGTCCTCGTTAATTGGGTAGGATATTGTGTTTCAGAAGATTATATATCCGAAGAGAGATGTTGTTGTTACTGTTGTTGTGTGCCTCCAAGTTGTTTCTGACTTATGATGACCCAAAGGTGAACCTCTCATGGGGTTTTCTTGGAAAGGATTTGTTCAGAGGGGGTTTGCCTTTGCCTTCCTCTGAGACTGAAGCATAGAGTGTGACTTGCCCAAGGTCTCCTAGTGGGTTTCCATGATTGAGTGGGGATCTGAACCCTGATCTCCAGGTCTAGGAGACCAACACAATTTACTGGTTTGAGTGTCCGACTACGACCCTGGAGAGCAGAGTTTGATTACCTGCTCAGCCAGGTAAACCCACAGAGTGACCTTGGGTGTGTCACACACTTTCAGCCTCTAGAAAACCCCTGATAGATTGGCCTTAGGGTCACCATAAATTGCAAACCTGCAGGCAAACAACAACTCCACCTCTAGGTTCAACACTCAAACTGCTATAACAGTGTGGCTCTCCATGGAGAGAGATACAAATATAAATAAATACACACAGTTCTTCGTATAAGTATTTGCAAAAACCTCGGATGCTGCGTTCTAAGAAATTTTCCACACCAGTTTGAGTGTTGTTGATCATATTTTTATCTTAATTCTGACTTCAAAATGCTCAGAGCATAGTTCTTTAATCCTCCCCTTACCCTCACTACAGCCATGCAGGGTTAGCTGTGCTGAAAATTACTGTAACAAGAGACGTAGAATTTGAACTTGGATCTTCCTAGTCCTCATCCAGTCACTTCTAATCACTTCACCATACTAGTAGGCTTTCAGAAGAATTCATAGGAATGCCTCTGGGTGATGTTTGCTCTTACATATAGATGCTTCTTTTAAAAATAAGAATATATGTCTTGCTTCAAAGCCAGCATGGTGTAGTGTTTCAAACACCGGACTATGACCCTGGAGACAAGCACCTGATTCCCTGCTCAACCATGGGAACGTGAAGAATGCGTGTGAGTGAGTGACCCTGGGTGCATCACACACTCTCAGCCCCAGAAAACCCCATGATAGGTTTGCCTTAGGGTTGCCATAAATCAGAAACAACTTGAAGGCACACAACAACAACAGCAGCAGCAACAACAATGCTGGTCAACCAAAACAGATACAATTAATCGTCTAAAAAATTTTCAAATGGGTAACAGTCCTAATTCTTATACTTCTCAATTATAATATTTTGCCCAAGGCATTTCTGAGATCAAGATACAATTATGAGCAATTTGCAGAGTTGTGGCTTACCAATATTAGTAATTAATTGGAATATATATACTTTTTAAAAGTTTAAAAACTACGAACAACAAAACATTTCATATTTCATCATCATTATAATTTAACTGAATAATAATTTAACAATAACATATAGTTCTGTGATGTTATGTTTGGATTCCACTTCACACCAGGGATAACAGCACAGTTTCCAGGTTCATTTAGAAACTGAAATGAGCTCTGCCTTTCAGAGGTGTACCACACCTGATGGTACTAGATGATTAAAAAAAAATGCCGAGCATTGTTTTCTACAGTCCAGTAGAACTAGTTAGAAGTAATGTTTGGGTGTCACTCCTAATTCCTGAATGGATAATGAGGTGTGAGTAGGCAGGAACGCAGATGTAGCAGTCAACAGGAAGAGAGAGAGAGAAAGATGGGGGAGAAAACCTCCAAAGAGGTAGCTATGGGAACAACAATGACATTCTTGAAAGACTAGTTCAGGTGACCAATATATCACCAAGAAAATAAATGTGGAATATTACCCGGAGATAACTATGCTTTGTTGGTTGACTGATTAAACCAGACTGATTAAACCAGACTGATTGAGTGGGAGAAGAAGAAATTACTGGTATTCCATAATCTGTAGCTACCTGAGCACTAAGGCAGAAGATATCTTGTTGGTGATATCAGCTTCAAAAGAAAATGTGAAACATTCAGGCCAAATTTGACATTACCCAGGAGATCTGGCTCCTAACACTTTTTATAAAAGCAGATTCAGGACTGGGAGCAAATTCTATTAAGGCAGCAGAACCAGAAGTAGGGGTGTGCTTAATACCCTACCTCATGCCATTTTTTTTAGAAATTAGGAAGTTTTCTTTCTTTTCTTTTTCTTTCTTTCTTTTCTTTTTTTTTTTGTAATTACAACTGCCACCATTCTTCAGCTCACTGGACATTCTGGCGGTTATAGACTAAAAATGTAACTTTCTAATGTTCTGCACTTTCCCCAGTTGAAATATTGTCTCATAGCTGCTAACAGTTTACTAAGGATCATAGAATCATAGAATCATAGAAATGTAGAGTTGGAAGAGACCACAGGGGCCATCCAGTCCAACCCCCTGCCATGCAGGAACACCCTCAAAGCAATCCCGACAGATGGCCATCAAGCCTCTGCTTAAAAACCTCCAAGGAAGGAGACTCCACTACACTCCGAGGCAACAGATTCCACTGCCAGGCAACAGATTCCAAGTTTTTTAAAAAAGTGTGGAGACATACGCTTTTGGGTCTTCTCAGCAACATGAAGTCTTGCCTTGTTGTTGTTATCTGCCTTCAAATCAACTCTGACTTATGGTGATTGTTTCACTGGGTTTTCTTGGCAAGATTTATTCAGAGGTGGTTTGCCATTGCCTTCCTCTGGATATAGCTTACAGCACTTGGTATTCCCTGGTGGTCTCCCTTCCAAATACTAACCAGGCCAAACCCTATTTAGTTTCTGATATCAGACAGGATCTAGTGCCTTATTTCACTTCCTCGCTCTATCTCTAAGCGTGTATGTCTGTTTAGTGAGATATCAGAAACCAAACATTTATCTTAGTTTCAGGCTGGTAATTTCATTATCTGATCTTATTCTGAGACACTCCAGGAGATTAGCAACACAAAGATATTATATGAATTAAAATATGTAGGAAATAACATATCTGTTGAAAATACCTTGATCCTTAAGGTTGACAGGAATTTGCTGTCCTGTTAAAGCAGGAGTAAGGAATGTGTTACCCTCCAGCTATTGTTGAATTACAATTCTCATCATCCTTTACAACTTACTGTGATGAATAGCTGTGATGGAATTTGCAAGACAATACCTGGACCATTATGTTTACCACCCCTGCTAGGAAATTACAGATTCAGCAGGAGAAGGAGTGGCAATGTCTCTCTCTCTTCGTCTTGTTTGCGCTCATTCCCTGCTACTATAAAGAGTAAGGACTTCAGGCATGCCACACAGTTTTTGAGGGTATTAGGAGCCTTAGCTGTTGCAGACAAAATCAGATGTACTTATGGGCTCTACCTTGTAGTCCAAAACATGGAGTCGGGAGGGGGGGAGTAGGCATCACACTGCTTAACCCTGGTGCTTTCATCTCATTCCTCCTGCTCCCTTAGCCAACTGCCAACTCACAACATGGGGCAAGCTAGCATAAGGGAAGTAATTCAAATGGCCAGAATCATGCTAGAATTCAGCAATAAGCAAAAATCAACAAAAGAACTGGGCTTTTCAGAGCACGTTCCTTGTTTGCATACCTGGCCAACTGAGGTCAAGGAACACTTGTGGACATATCATTTGCCACAAAGTTTACACTGTGATCCTGGAAATCAAGCAGTAAGCACCCCCACCCCCAGCCACCTTTGCATGTTGATGTCCTAAATTTCATCATATCATATACAAATACTTTTGGCTTTGGTGAAATTCTGTTCTGTGTATTAATCCCTTTGGATTGTGACCCCAGAATATTTTCCCACATGGGCTGGTCTTTACTGTCGATAAACAGATCTTTCCTGGAACTCTGTTAATATTTAAAATGTGTTCTTGTTCTGGATTTCAGTTTATAACACAGAGAGGGACAGAAAGTACTTTATAAAAGGGCTGGCAATGTAGTAATAATTCCTCTTTCCTCTTTAAAGGTAGTGGCCTTAACATTTGGCAGAATCATATTTATTCAGATGTATTGTAATAGTGTTTTTCCATTAGTGAAAAACATGTCTATTTGTACAAGGGAAGGGATTTGGTTTTCACAATTCACCCACCCATCCACTACAGCCCATGGTGCGCCCACCTTGTTCTTGAAGGTTAGGAAACAAGATGAGATGTTGCACAGAAGGGAGACAGTGCAAAATGGAATCAACATAAATCAGATTCCCCTGCTTCACACAAATGGGGGTGTTTTTCTGCCACTTGTACAAAGCCAGCCCATTGATTTTATCTGCATAGTTACAAGTGCATCGTGACTGTTTTCCTCTACTGGCAGCCTGTTGTCAGGCATGCAAATCTGGGGAAGCCTAGTGAGTTCTCTTGCAGCCAGTGTGGAGTGTCTTTAATTAGGCTTCCTGGCCTAAATCCTATTGTTATATTTAACTTAAGGAGACCTGCTGAATCAAGACAACTTACATTTATGCTGAGCTACCAAATTCCTATTGATTCAAAGGGGTTTATTTTAGTTGGGAGTAATATTTGGGTTTAGGTCCAAATGTTTAATGGGTATAGATCAGCAAAGCTTAAATATGATGATTAGAATGTTTTCCTGATTTCATAGAATTATAGAGTTGGAATAGACCACAAGGGTCATCAAGTCCAGCCCCCTGCCATGGAGGAATACAGAATCTAAACACTCCTGATGGATGGCCATCCAACCTCTGTTTAAAAACCTCCAAAAAAAAAAAAAAAAGGAGACTCTGCCACTCTTCTAGGCAGTGCATTCCACTGTCAAACTTCTCTTACCATCAGGAAGTTCTTCCTAATGTTTAGATGGAATCTCTTTTTCTGAAGTTTCAAGCCATTGCTCTGTGCCCTAGTCTTTGGAGCAGCAGAAAACAGGCTTGCTGCATCATCCATATGACATCCCTTTAAATATTTAAACATAGTTAACATATCACCTCTTAAACTTCTCTTCTCCAGGCTAAACATACCCAGCTCTCTAAGCCTCTCCTCATAGGCAGTTTCCAGGCCTTCTACCGTTTTGATTGCCCTCCTATGGACACATTCCAGCTTGTCAATATCCTCCCTGACTTGTGGTGCCCAAAACTGGACACGGTATTCCAGGTGGAGTCAGACCAAAGCAGAATAGAGTAGTACCATCACTTCACTAGATCTAGACACTATACTCCTATTGATGCAGCCAGAATTGCTTGGGTTTTTTAGATGCTGCATCACACTGCTGATTCATGTTCAGCTTATGGTCTGCTAAGACGCCTAGATCCTTTTTCATATGTACTGTAGTCAAGCCAGATATCACCCGTATTATATCTATGTATTTCATTTCTCTTTCTACCCAAGTGCAATATCCTATACTTCTCGCTGTTGAAATTCATTTTGTTAATTTTGAGATCATTTTGAATTCTGATCCTGTCCTCTGGTGTGTTAGCTACCCCTCCTAATTTGGTGTCATCTGCAAATTTGATAAGAATGCCCTCTATTCCCTCATCAGAATGATTGATAAAGTTGTTGAAGAGCACTGGGCCCAGGACAGAACCCTGAGGCACCCCACTGGTCACTTTTCTCCAAGATAAAAAGAAACCATTGTTGAGCACCTTTTGGGTTCAATCAGTCAACCGGTTACAAATCCACCTAACAGTAGCATGGCCAAGCCCACATTTTACTAGCTTGTTTGCAAGAATATCATGGGGGACCTTGTCAAAGGCCTTGCTGAAGTCAAGATACTCTATGCCCACCGCATTCCCTTCATCTACTGGTCTAGTAACTCTGTCAAAAGAGAGGAGGGGAGGGAGGGGGGATCAGATTAGTCTGGCATGACTTGTTTTTGAGAAACCCATGTTGACTTTTAGTGATGACAGCATTCCTAAGTGCACACAGACAGACTGTTTAATGATCTGCTCTAGAATATTTCCCAGTATTGGTCTATTGTTCTGCTGAGGCAGTTGTGCTCTTAATTATCCAATTATGCTTTCAAAACCATTTATTTATGATGACAGCAATAGAACGCTACAGGGCAAGTCCAGTTCCTGATATAATCCAGGACGATTGGATAGGGAAATGAACATATAAAGTTTCCTTATAGCAACATGCCATTTATTCATGCAGTTCAGGACCATCAAGTTTGAATGGTAGAGGCCCTCCTAGGCAGAAGTCTTTCCTAAACCACCATCTGAAGGCCCAATCAGATGTGGCCTCAGCCATTCCATGTACAAACCCATGGAGCTGCTATCATCACATGTTGTCCTTTAGGTTCTTCTCACAGGGACAGCAGGAACTGAACCTGCCACCTTACGCACATAAAGCATGTGGTCACCAGGGAGTAATGGATCTTCTGTAAAACACTTGTAGGCTACAGATCCCCTGCTCCTCTTTATCCAGGAAGGGACTTGATAATTCAAATTAATAACATCATGGTGCAAGCATAGAAGGAGTGCAAGATGTGCTGGATGTTTGGCACCTCTCAAGCATGGAATGTGAACACAGAATAACAATGGTCATAAGCTTAAGAAAACACTGTGCCATGTGGACCTTCTTGGAAATTGTTCAATTTCCAATTATCTAGCCAAACAACCACAGTAAATGGAAAAGTCCAGATATGAAAATAATGTAATCCCAGAAGACCAACATTCCCCTTTAGAAAAATAATAGATATAGTATGTATCGCTTTTTAACACAAGCTATGGCCGTAACAGCGTTAACTAAAAGGCCCAGAGGGAGGGCCAGTCTTCTGCTTAATCTAAAGTCAACCGACGGACAAAAATGTTCTCATTCCATCTTCTCGAGTAAAATATAGGAAGAAACCACAAAGCTGCCATATGAGAGGATTTCAATATAAAGTGAAATTGCTCCTTCATGATCTTTCTTCAAGGTACTGAGAAGTGATTCAGTACTAACTGTTGGCAGATCAGTAAAAACTGTGCTGGCATCAAGTACTGCAGCTAAAATGTTTAGCTAAAATTAAAAAGAACCAGTGTGATGTAGTGGTTTGAGCACTGGACTACAACTCTTGAAACCAGGGTCTGAATCCCTGTTGGGCCATGGATACCAACTGGGTGACTTTGGGCAGGTCACACTCTCTCGAGCTCAGAGGAAGGCAAAGGCAAACTCCCTCTGAACAAATCTTGCCATGAAAACCCCATTATAGGTTCCTCTTAAGGTTGCAATAAATCAGAAATGACTTGAAAGCATACAACAGCAACAACAACATATGTATGCCACATTGGTCCTTATGGAATTCTTCCATATATGATTTCTCTGAAATGGTGGTAGAATCTTAACTGTGAATAGAACAAAAATTTCAGTGGTAGACAGATGGTTGGTTAGAGATAGAAATATGGATTATAGAAATAATTATCATAGATCCATTATTAATAGAAAGGGAGGGTATAAGTCTCAATTAATAAAATAAGAATGCACAATGATTGTTCTGTATGACATACAAGGGATTTTGTTGTCTAGTCAAAGGGAGACTTTGGTACTAGACTTATCTTCCTCCTCTCTTCCTTTGTTTCAGCTATATTTAGCTTCTCTGTACTACATCTATTCTGCTCTGGAGGAGGAGTCTGAGCGGAATAAGGACAACCCAGTCTATGCCCCTGTTTACTTTCCAAATGAGCTGAACCGCAAGGCTGCTTTGGAGGAAGACTTGGAATATTTCTATGGTCCAGCATGGAAGAAGGAGATCCAATGTCATGAAGCAACTCAGAAATATGTGGACAGACTACATCATGTGGGCCAATATGAACCAGAGCTTTTGGTGGCCCATGCTTACACCCGGTACCTGGGAGATTTGTCTGGAGGTCAAATTCTGAAGAAGATTGCTCAGAAATCTCTCCAGCTGCCTAGTACAGGAGAAGGACTGTCTTTCTTCAATTTCCCTGGAGTCACCAATATCTCTAAGTTCAAACAGCTTTATCGCGCTCGGATGAACTGTCTCCCCATGGACACGGCTACTGAGGAGAGAATCCTAGATGAGGCCAAAAGATCTTTTCTCCTGAACATAGAAGTAAGTAATCAGCTTGCAATAGTCTCTTATAAAAATACAAATATCTTCAATGTTGTTTCTTGGAAATCCTGGCAGATGATGGTTTACATGAACTTCACTGAGCTTCTCCCATTTAGAAATGCGTAACTTGTAAAGTAAACTGGTAAACTGGGGACATCGAAAGTAGCACAGAATAATCAGTCAGGTGTTTTGGACAAGAGCAACCATAAACCCTGACCACTGGGCATGCTGAGGGGGGCTGATGGGAACTGTACTCCTAAACATCTGGAAGGCCAACTAGTGATCACTCAGGGGGTCTTTCCATACTATACTGTTATAGTGCTGTTATTCCATTTTCAACATCCTATGGAATCCTGGGCTTTGCAGTTTAGGGAGGGGCATTTAGAATTCTCAGCCAGAGAGCTCTTTGGCTTGAGTGAACCACAAACCCCAGAATTCTACAGGATGTTGAGACTGGAATAGTAACACTATAACAGCGTAGTGTGGAAAAGCCCAGGGTTGCAAAAAAAAAACAAAAAACAAAAAAAAAACTGAAGACAATTCCTTTACCTTTTATGGTAGTATAGAAGAAATTTTAGCACACATTGCTTGTCAGACAACCATTTAACAAGCAACACCTTCTGAAATTCCCTCTTCTACACAACCATTAAAGGCGCAGGAGCCATCTCCAGTTTTTATTTGGGCAGCCCTAATTAATCACAATACAGTGAGCTAGTTTTTTATTCTCAGGATTAATGTTAAACAAGCAAAAATATCAAAATGAAGGCAAAAACTGCATTCTTGAAAAGCAGGCATGGTGGAAACCAATTTGCAGTATTTTGAAGGTTTGCAGGGCTCCCTCAAATGTAGGCAGCCTTACTTTTAGCAGAAAAAAAAAATCCAGGTTGTAAGAGTATCATAACACCTAAGTATATATACTGTGATTCTGTTCCGATCTTAAAATGCACATTCAGAAAGCTCTTTGCTAACTAATTTAGTTGCTTTAGACAGAGTCCAAAAGATCACAGGTTATATTAGGGTTTGGTGAGGCAAGGATGAATGCTTCTTTTGAAAACAGAGAAGACAGTAATTATTTGAATCTGTCAAAATGGATATTGCTTCAAACTTGTTGGCAAGCAATTGATCTGATTCCTCTCCTGTCTGTATTTACCTTGAGGCTGGTTTCATTTTCCCTACTATTTTTTGACTAAAAATTGACATTTGGGCACTTTAAATCAAACACACAGGTAATCAATTAAAGATTTCCCCATACAGAAGGAAGTTCAAATGTCACTGCAAAAACCCCAAAATGTTCTGTGCAGTAATTAGCAGTGGGGGGAGAGGGATATGCACAGCATTCTCAGGTAGGTGCGCAAACATAGGAGTGTACAGTGACCATACTTCTGCAGGGAACACATACTAGGCATGTTGGAGATTATAGACCAACACACCTGGAGGGCTCCAGGTTTGGGAAAGGCTACATGAGAAGATTTTCCAAGTTTTCCTACAAGAAATTTCATATTCATAACTGAAAATAAATGTCCATGTCCCAACATGAACATGATAGGAAGCTTAGAAGATCAAAGGAATGTCTAATCTTGTTAAAATCATTTTTGAAGAATCCTAATACCTCTGAGTTACAAAAAAAAGGAAAAAGAGTGCTCCTCAGTAACAAAACTACTCTATAATCCATCTTCTCAGGTGTTTGAAGAGCTACAGAGGCTGACGAGTCAGGGACGACTATCAGAGAATAACCATCTTGTGCAACCCAAGTTAGAACTACATGCAAGAGGAACCAACAGAACACATGGTAAGAAAAACTTTATTTATGAGTGCCACTCCTGCTGCTTCAGTTGCATGGCTTTCTGACTTCACTTGGATCCATAACAGAAGGAGGAGTGATCTTGTCCAATCTTTCTTAATTGTTATGATTTATGATTTTGTTAACTAGCATGCTGGGTGTGTAATGAGTGAATCTGGGACTTGAGAGACATCTATACTGCAAATACAAGTTCTCTTGAAACCAGACTGGGGTGTACTGGGAGTGGCAAAATGGGGGCATTGCCCTACCAAATAAGAATTCTGCCTTCTCTGAAGTTTTCCTTCAGTCCTTTAATTTACTGTAACTTGAAATTCCAGTTGAGCATTTAGAAATACAGGGTAGGCATCCAAAGAAAAGGGGCAGGCAAAATTAACAAGAGAGTGTGAATACATCAAATATAAGAAGCATTTTTAGTGTCTCCCTCTATGCAATGCAAGATGTTTGGGGGTGCAGAATTCCTGTGGATGACAGTGTTCTCATGTTGCCCCTCTCTCATGGCTACATCTAGAAACCAGAAATACGCACACAGTATCCTATACAGAAAGACTTAAGAGATTGTAAAAATAACAATTCTCATCCCTACCAACTCACAGAACTACAATTCCAAGGGTTCTTTGAGCTTAACAGAGAAACAGATGTAAAACTAGCTTAACTTTGCAGTGTTGACTACAAGGGGGCTGTAATGGACCAGTTGTCTCACCTCCTCAGTGGATGTATAGTAATATCACATTACTTGGCAGGCAAAATTGATGCTTGAAATTATTTTTGGATAGCAGTTCCCAGAATCCACCAGTCAACATAGCCACTTGTCACTCTGGTTTTTTTTTGGGGGGGGGCAGTCTGGAAGCTATAATCAAAAATGTAGCATTTCCTCATTTCCAAGCTATGATAAGGACACTTCTACCTGACAGTGCTCAACTTTGATACCTTAGCACACAAGTGGAAGTGAAGGGGAAAATGTATGGCTAGGAAGGGAAAGGGGTACTATTCCAGGTTTTTTGGATTTCATAATGTGTTATACAGTCCTATGCATATTTATATGAAAGTAAATTTCACTACAGAGAGGCAGTGTGGTATAGTGGTTTGAACACTTGGCTACAACCCTGGAGACCGGGGTTTGATTCCCAGTTCAACCATGCAAACCCACTGGGTGCCCTTCAGCTTGTTGCACATTCTCAAGCCCAGAAAACTCCATGATATCTTCACCTTAGGGTCGCCATAAGTCAGAAATGACTTAAAGGCACACAACAACAATGAATTCCACTGTATGCAATGAGGTTTATGCCCCCAGATGTGAGTACATGCATATGTAGAACTGCAGCTTTATAATGCTGAATGAGAAAAGGCCACTTTAATGGTTAAATGTTTATGGTAGCTGTCAATTTCAGGTACACACACCCTTCCTAATTTAAGGGCTATATTTACCCAACAAGTTTTCCATGGAGCAACATCAAGTACACAAGAGAGCTGTAATATTATCTGCAAGTATCTGTGTCGTTGTGCTTAAAGTGTATGCCTGGTATCCAGGGATGTTATCAGTGTGACTGTAGCATCACTTAATGTTCTTGAAACAAAATCTCTCCATCAGGTTTCTTCATTTGACAAGTTTCCTTTTCTCTTAATATAGGCCTAAAGGAAAATGACCGCACAAGAATGACACACAAGGACATGCTACCCAGCACCCCACTCCTGCGTTGGACACTTGCTCTTTTCTTCTTAGCAACAACAGTTGCTGTGGGCTTGTATGCCATGTGAACAGAAGGAACCTGAAATATCCTTCACCAGCACCTGCCTATTCCTAAACTAACAGCTCTTTTTCTAATCAAGGAAGGAAGACATGCTTAGATGCCATAACTTGGGCAATCTGAGCTTAGCTGTTTTTCATTTTACTAACACTATAGACAACACAAGTGGTTTGACAAATCAAAAAGTCTGTGTGGAGAACATTTCTCTAAAGACTCTGTAGTGCCACAGTATGGCATATCTTTAAACAAAGGGAAGAAACCATGAAGACCAAGCACTTTCTCTTTTGGATATCTGAGGAATAAATGTTGCTGCTGATCTTTTATCTAGTGTTTATTTTGTACAATTGTCTAATGTTGTGTGGCTTACATTTACCCATCCCAAAACATAATGCTTTGCTTAAACTACACTTTTATATGATGTATCTATTTTTGATGGACCTTGGAAAAACATAAGCCATATATCCTACTGTATTTGTAGGCTGTCTTTATAAATTATAAGTGCAACCATTAAAATTTCCTATGAGCAGATTGAATTGTGTCCTTGTGCTTTCTGAATATAATGATTGATCCAATTATGGACAGCGGGTTTTTCTTTTCTTGTTATTAAATTATCTCAGGTGGTTGCTGGATGATCAGTGCTTAGTCCCAAAACTAACTGACTTTGCATCGTGTCCAAGTCTGTTTTAATTATTTGTTGCCACTGCTTCTATGTTTGGAAGATGCAATCAGCTAAATCCAGTTTGAACCCTAACTAGAATAGACCCATTGAATTCAATGAAACTTATGTTAGCATTGACTAACACAGCCCATGCATTTTAATAGATCCAGCCCAACTGGGACTAAATTTCTGGAAAGTAAGCTTTAAAACGCCTTCTAGGGAAAATATGACATTTGTGTTGCTTCATAACCCAGATGATATTTAAAAAAAGTTTGGCGACCATAAAGATGGTGTTTATGTTTGCTGAATCCACCATCATTTTATGCCTGTTGGGGATCTGTCTCTCAAACACTGTTTGCAGTCTTAGCAAGTTACGTATCTTAATTTGGAAAGGAACCAGGGGCAAAAAATGGGTTGTTTTGTTTGTTTTGGAAATCTAAAACCTGAAGATCTTAAACATATGAATAGGTATACCTCAGCTAATGAAAGAAATGCATTCCTGGGTGTTACATCTTTAACAGAACATTTGGTACCGGGGCAGAAATAACATGGAAAGAATAGGGTCAGGCCCATATTCCACAAAAAAGGGACAGTTTAATCTGTTTCAGCAACCTTTTCAGCAGCCCTCCTATTTCACGGGCTTTTTATTATTTTGGAGGCTGACTTATCTAAAGAATGTATCTGTGTTTTTATATTGTTTTTGTAACTACTCGTAACTTAAGCGTGCCAGGGAGGAAGAAAGCCTCTCATGTGTATGATTGCCTTGTTTATTTGCATGCCTTGAATAAATGCTTTCTGTAAAACCTCTGTTTCCTCTCCATCCCCACACCATACGCTAGATAGGACTTCCTCACCCAGGGGTGGGGGGGAAGGGGAGGTCCTTAGCTTAGGGATTGACAATCTACTGAGCAGAGTCCCACTGTGCTGTTCAGTTAATTCAAAATTCAGTGGGTGGTGGCAGCTAAAATTATTAACGATGGGATAATTTCCAGACCCTCTCGGGGTGGAAGTCCGGCTTGGGAGGGCTGGAAATGAAATTTGATTATTTGTAGGTTATTTCATTTATTTATTAAAAACTTAGTGTATTTGCCCCTGTCATGGAATAATACATTCTTTCTAGGAATCCCTAGGTATACTCAATGGCCCACTTCCACTGGAAGCTGTCTATAGAATTGCACTAAAGGACATAGAGATTTCTAGAGAAATGTTCCTCAGGTTAAAAAAAAAAAAAGTTCACAATTTTTATTTTTATTTGTTGTTTTTCCATTTTTTCAGGGACCTTGTGTCCCTTGCCCCAGCAAAAGTGGAAGGCTGACTATAATCTCACATTTTCCTACCTTGTCATGAAAATATTAGCAAATTCTGGTAAGATTAAACCAACACAAAAGGAAGAAGCAAAATTCTCAGCTGTTTCTAGTGTCAATCAACAACAAACCAGAAAGTTTTTATTTATTAGAAAGGGAAGAATTATATCTTTCACATAAACTGTTCAAATTGTAGCCTGACTTAAAAGTTCTTTCTCTAAATCACACCAATTTGCTTTAATTAATTACAAACAGCCTTATCCAATTATATATTTTGTCTGTATGTTTACACCTGTTAGATTTAGAATGCTCTCTCTCCATGTGATCATGCATCAAACAAGATGGCAGAAAAATCACACTTTAATTCTTGACCAACAGAGCTGTAGCTACCAAATGTCACTTATCAGTTCTAACCGGTCTTGTTGACAAATCTTGAATGAAAATCTCATTGGGAGTTCAGCTTTGAATGCGAATTTTATCTCCTCTCGCAGCAGCAGCAACAAGAACAACATGCCCAAGACAACTCAGTCTATTTCTTTGAGAGACAAATAGATAGACAGACAGACAGATATAGATATAAAAACTCAAGGAGTTGCCAAAGTTAGAAAATGACAACTGTTGCTATTTCTATAAAGGAGATGAGAGGGAAACTACAATTGAATTCTCACACTGTTATAAAGTAACAGTACAGATTTGGGAAGAACTTAGTGACTATATCATAACTAAAGTACATGAAGGAAGTGAGAACAGAATTTCCCAAATGATGTTTAATTTAGAGGGCTAGTGAAAAGTAATTTCAATGCAAGACTGATCCTATCAAGCTTCAACATCTACTGTAAACCTCTCTCTCACACACACACTCTCACACACAAAACTTTAGATCATTCTATATCTACTCACATTAATTTTAGCCTCCCAATTCCTTCATACATTATGTTGTTGAACCAAACCACATCAGTAATGCACTTCTTTAAAGCTGAAATAGCACCATCTATGGGCACAGCTAGAACATTACATGAATGGTACAACAAGATTACAATATTTATTATTTGCATTGCATTTTAGACTGTTGACACGCATTATTTTTCTGTATTATTTATTTATTTTGTTTATTGAATTTATATGCTGCCTTTTCTCCTAAGATGGGAACCAAAGCAACTTCCAGAAGATTAACAAAATATTAAACAATTAAATATATATAAACAATTAAAACATTAAAAGACATATAAAATTATAAAACTAACAACAGATTTTTAAAAAGCTAACAAATAAGCATAAGGTCTCCAACTCACCCAATAAAGGCCTGTTTAAAAAGAAATGTCTTTATCTGCCTACAAAAAGAAAGCAGGGAGGGGGCCAGCTTAGCCTCCCATGGGAGAGAGTTCCAGAGGGTGGGAGCAGCCACCAAGAAGGCTCTTTCCCATGTCCTTACCAAGAGAGCCTGAGATGATGGCGAGACCAAGGAAAGCCTTTCCCTGCAGATCTGAGGGCTCTAGCAGTTTCATATAGGGAGATTTGGTGTTTCAAACAGTCTGGATCTAAGCCATAAAGGGCTTTATAGGTCATAACCAGCACTCTGAATTGTGCCCAGAACAGGTAGCCAGTGGAGCTCTTTTAACAAGGGAGTTACATGCTCCCTGTAACTGGCCCCAGTCAGCATTCTGGCTGCTGTGTTTTGAACCCACTGAAGTTTCCAAACAGTTTCCAAAGGCAGCCCCACATAGTTCAACTGAGATGTAATCAAGGCATGTGTCACCGTAGCCAGATCTGATATCTTAAGAAACATGTGTAGCTGGCATAGAAGTTGTAACTGTGCAACTATTCATCTGTCGGGAGTGCTTTGAGGGTGTTCCTGCATGGCAGGGGGTTGGACTGGATGGCCCCTGTGCTCTCTTCCAACTCTACATTTCTATGATTCTATGATTCTATGAATGCACTCTGGGACACTGCTGAAATCTGGGCATCCAGGCTCAGAGCTGAGTCCAGTAGAACACCAAGGCTGCAAGCTTGAGATTTCAGGGGGAGTGCAGCCCCATCCAGCATAGGGAAAGTCCCTATTCCCTGATCTGCCTCTTTCTTGTCTGGATTAAGCTTCAATTTGTCTGCCTTTATCCAATCCATTACTGACAACAGACATCAGTTCAACACTGAGACAGCGGTAATCTTCCGTCTATATGACAGACCTGCATAATTATCATCATAGGACAGATGCCAAAGCAGTGACTTGCCTATGGTCTTCTTAGTTCATATAAGAAACAATATCCATATTGGAGACCTCTTAATTCAGGAGTGGGCAATTGGTCACGCTCTAGATATTGTTGAATTATAACTACCTATTATCTAGGGCCATTTCCGCACTAGCCTGTTATAGCGCAACGATTCCACTTTCAACATCCTCTGGAATCCTGGGGTTTGCAGTTTCGGGAGGGGCCAGCTGGCCCCTCCCGAAACTGCAAACCCCAGGATTCCAGAGGATGTTGAAAGTGAGAATGTTGCGCTATAACAGGCTAGTGCAGAAATGGCCTATGTTAGGTAAGGATGATGAGAGTTACAGCCCTACAGAATCTGGATGACAAGTTGCTCAGCCCATGTTTGTAACTCACTCAGCTACAGTGTCAGTACTAGCCTCGTCAACTGGTTTTTTGGGGTTTTTTTTTTTGGTATGAGTTAAAAATTAAAACAGGTTTGGATTAGACTTTGCAGCCTACATAGTTGCTTTCTGCATTATACTTATGAGGCATGCCCTCCACCATAGGGAGGTATTGCGCCAATGGGTTGCCAGGGTGTTGAAGTGGACCAGAATGGCTAGTTGTCCCACGCAAGAGTCAAAGCAGGAGCACACATCTGTAGTTGGTCCAGGTGTGCCTGGTTGTGGAGAAACTTTCCAAAGCTCCTTTTGTTGTGCACCTTCACGTCACTTCCAACTTCTGCAGATGAACCTGTCATGGAGCTTTGTTGGAATAATTTGTTTAGAGGGGGTTTACCACTGCCGTCATCTGAGGCTTAGGCCATTTCCGCACTAGCCTGTTAGAGTGCTATTATTCCACTTTCAACATCCTATGGAATCCTGGGGTTTGTAGTTTAGGGAAGGGCCTCAAAGCCCAAGACTGTGTCACTTGTTCAGGGTCACCTTCTCTGGCATGGGATAAATATAAGGATGTTAAATTTTGGCCCTTTACAACCTTGCAACAGAAACACATATTCAGCATGTGCATTTTTCCACAGTACTGCAGATTTCCGGAACTGGGGAAATGTAACTTATTTGGCTTGCTGCCTCACCAGGCAACTACTAAATTGTGTTTATTTGTTACATTACACCCCATCTTTCCTCCAAGGAGCTTAAGGTGCCTGGTTCTCTTCCTTCCCACTTTGACCTTCCCAAGTAGGTAGGATAGGTCAGCTTAACTCTACGTGGGGTAGATAGTTTTCCATAGGCCATTTCCGCACTAGCCTGTTATAGCGCGATGATTCCACTTTCAACCTCCTCTGGGATCCTGGGGTTTGGAGTTTGGGAGGGGCCTGCCGGCCCCTCCCGAAACTCCAAACCCCAGGATTCCAGAGGAGGTTGAAAGTGGAATCATCGCGCTATAACAGGCTAGTGCGGAAATGGCCATAGACTTGAAGAAGATGAGATCAAGGTTCCCTCAGCTCCTCCCATTCCCGCCTACTGCCGCCATCTTAAGTCATTCCACCCTCTCCGTCCTTCCCGTGAGGCGTTTTGGCGCTAAAAAAAAAAAAAAAGGCTGTACGAAAGCGTATTCACTTAAAAAAAAAAAGTCAAGAGGAGGCGGGCTCTTCTTGCTACCTCCTCCAATCGGCTTCAGACGTTTGAATCCCCGGGCTGAACGGGCGGGGTTAGGGCGCCTCTGCCTAAGCCAATGATTCATGCCTGAGCTCTTTGGAGCCAATGGGAGCGATCGGCGCGCGAACGTCAGCGGGCGGGAAAAGTTTTTTTTTCTTTTTTCCCGCGAAAACTTCTCGCGTCCTCCTGGCCCCGAAAGAAGTAAAAGATTGACCTAAGAGGGGATTCGAACTTCAGTTTCAAAGAAGAAGGTGGGTGCAGCAGCGGTTCTTAATTCGGAGTTAGGCAAGGAACAGTAGCCTCCCGTGGGCTTCGTGGGTGGGTCGTCCTCGGCAGCGCTTTGCCTTTTGTTACGGTCGGGAGATGAATCGGCCTCCCGCTTCCCAATAAGAGGGTCTCCTTTTGGCCATTTCCGCACCAGACTGTTATAGCGCGATTATTCCACTTTCAACATCCTATGGAATCCTGGGGTTTGCAGTTTAAGGAAGGGCCTCAAAGGATTCCATAGGATGTTGAATGTGGAATAATCGCGCTATAACCGTCTAGTGCGGAAATGGCCTGCCTTTTTATCCGTGAAGCCAGATTCCTCGAGTGAGTGTGCTAGGGCTCAAAACGGCTCGACATTCCAGATTTCTGGTTCCGAGAACGTTTCTGGCTATCCTAGAACAAGCCTTTTACACGTACCGAGTTACAATGGCAAACGCTGATTGGGGATGATGAGAGTTGTTGTCCCTAGATTTGGAGGACGGCGGGTCGAGACTGCCGTTAATAACAATTTTTGTATATTCACGTTGGGTTAGTTTAAATAGCCAGTTCCGCTTGAGTTAGATCCTTTGAATTAATTGGATTTAGAGAAGTGCTGATTTACTATCCAGGCTCTCCTCTGCTTGGGACTAGTAACTCGATCTAGGCCTATTTATTGCACGTTTGAACCGTGAGGTAATCAAAGCTCTCTCTATGTCATGTATGCTAAAATATAAAATACAGCAGTAAAGCAGTGCCTAGTAGGTGGAGAATATGAAAATAAGGCCAGGAAGTCTCCCTACACTGCAAACCCCAGGATTCCACAGGATGTTGAAAGTGGAATAATAGCACTATAACAGTCTAGTGCAGAAATGGCCCAAGATAAAGGCAGCTGCAAGGAATAAAACTGTATTAAAAACAGCAGCAAGATAAAAGTGTACAAATATCTCAGACTTCCAAACGACTCTTAAAATATTCCCTGGGGAATTAAAAAGGCTGATGGTGTATAATTGTTATATTTGGGAAGAGTGAAGAATAAAGACAAATTGTACATACAGAATTGTACTCTAACAGAGGAGAGCATTCATTCAACTAAGGGAAGGAAATTGACACCTGAAAAAAAGGAAAGAGAAATGGGGTTTGTTTGGTTATGAGAGGAATTCGTTTTTTATATGCTCAGATGCACTTTCAGTATCACAGGACTTTAAGCCTTGGTTCGGTTTAGGTTCTGGTGGATTACAGTCGTATATCTTTCTTCCTCCTTTCAGGACCTTTGTCGTTCCCTGCAGATTGAGACACCATGTCTGGCTTCGATGATCCTGGCATCTTCTATAGTGATAGCTTTGGTGGAGACACAGGAGCAGATGAGGGGCAGATCCGAAAGTCCCAGTTGCAGAAACGTTTCAAAGAGTTCTTGAGACAGTATCGGGTTGGAACAGACCGGACTGGCTTCACTTTCAAATACAGGTGCCCTTTTCTCTACTAAATAAGCTCACTTTCCTTGCTACGCTTCATAGTTGTTTGGGAGAAAGTATGACTGTGTTAGCATTCTTTAATTAGCTTGTTAAAATGTCCTACCATGTGTCTACTTGGCTGTGAGCTTCTTGTTTTCAGTCTGATGTGTCTTCACCTGTCTTGTTGTTCTCATTCTGTCTTAGAGATGAGCTCAAACGGCATTACAATCTGTGCCAGTACTGGATTGAGGTGGAGATGGAGGACTTGGCAAGCTTCGATGAAGACCTGGCAGACTACCTATACAAGCAGCCTGCCGAACATCTCCAGTTGGTATGTGTGGGTTGCAATGACAAACGCCGCCTGAAAGAGATACATTGTGGTCAAAGTGCTGCTCTGGAAACACATACAGGGCCCAAGGCTGCTTTTGTGACCCTTGACCCTCCATAGACTGAATGCCTTCCTTTGTAAGCTTCCATGAAGAGTGATTTGTCATTTTATGAGGTTGCAGTGCCCCTCTGTACTGTTTACATTCATTTTTTGACACCAGGTGTAGATTGCTGCCCCTTCGGGTTTTGTTTTCCCTAAATTTCAGGAGCATGTTTGATAGTCCTTTGGGCTCTCAGAGATTCCTAAAGAAAGAGAGTTGCACACTAGACCAGGGTTGCAGTTAGATCTGCTTGAATATCAGTGTTTGCATGTAGGACCTGCAACTTGGAAAGTTACATCCTCTTCCAAAATCTCCATTTCATTCTCCCAACCCCAGTCCAGTTTTCTGTTTGTTTGTTTTTTTCATTTTAAACTATGGTTAATATGCTTTAACAGTGGAATCTTTGGACAGATAGGGATAGGACGAGCTGTGTTCTGTTTTGATTTTTTTAAAATGGTATTAACCTAGTGGCAGCTTAAAGACTAATAAGCTAAAAGTTCATCTTTTAGACTGCCACTTGTTCCTGAACTTTGGTCCTCCAGATGTTTTTAACTTCATCTCCTAGGATCCCTGCCTGTTGATCACATTGGTCAGGGTTTCTGGGAACTGATGTCCAGATATCCAGAGGACCAAAAGTCGAGATCCACTGCACTAGCCTCTTTGTTGTTGTTGCTGTTGTTGTGTTTTGCAGTTACAGACTAACATAGCTTATACTGTGAAAAATAAAAGGTTTTAATATTTCCATATACGTCAGCATTTCCTTGAATGTGCAACTGAATTTTCCATTTCTGATGGTTACTCAGCCACCTAAGTCTGCTATTTGAGAAAATTATAATCATTATCTTCTAATATCCAAACTGCTGCTGTTCTTTTCGCAGTTGGAGGAAGCAGCAAAGGAGGTAGCCGATGAAGTAACACGTCCTCGTCCTGTGGGAGAGGAGGATCTTCAAGATATTCAGGTTATGCTGAAATCAGATGCCAATCCATCCAACATCCGCAGCCTCAAGGTGAGCTGGATCCACTTTGGGAATGGAAAGAGGAAACTTAGATAAGTGCATTTCAAAACAAGAAGATTTTTGGAAAGCCATCAAGTTTGCTGAATTGCCTAGCAATGAGTCAGTGAAAGTGGGAGGCAAGTTATAGTTCAGCAGAGTTAATGTGTTTTCCCTCTGCATCCTTCTTATCACTGCAAAATGGTATTCAGCTATTCATTTGTTTGTCCCGAGAGATTTGATTCAGCGTTCCTGTTTCAGCCAAAAAATAGACGCAAAAGACAAAGTCGTAAAATATATTTGAAAAGATTTCATTCCCTTGAATTGAGAAGTATTTGTATGACCTTTATCAGGGGATGTTAAAGGAAAAAGAGTGGGAACAATATATTTGCATTAGTAGTTATAGGCAAAGCATAGACTAAACAATTACAGGTACATGTGTTGTCTTTCTCATATCAAAGTGCATATAAAATGCATTAATTAAGAAATAATATATTAAGCTAGATAAAACTGAACTCATGTGGAAGACTACCCTCTTAATACTTGCAAAGCAATTTAAAAGTCAACCTGCAGGAATTTCAAACAGTATTTATAGAGCTTATGCCTGGCAACTGATACTACTTAGAGGAGGGAGCAAAGCATCACACTCAAATGATAAGAATTTTTTTCTCTATGTATCAAGGTTATTGTACTCAAAATAACTTGGCAGTAGGGTGGAAGTGTAAGGAATATGTAAAAACATAACACTAGTCAGATGGTTACGCTTCAGGTATTTCTTCAGGTTTTCAAATGTCCAATGTCTTGTCTCCACCTACCCACCACCATTTTTTTTAACAGCCCCAGCAGAAGACCACACAAATATTAATGCTTCAGTTAATTTGAGGAATAAACACTTTTTATATTTAACCTGAAATTCAATTTCTTTCTTGCATCTCACTGGATGTGTCCAGTTTGTTCTGTTTTATGGAAAGGAAGAAACCAAGCAGTAGTGCTGTGCATAGAAATTTGTCCGAAGAGGTCTTCAGGCTTCTAGCACTTTGACATCTGAAAACAAAACTGAACAATGATGTTATGTAGTTGAAACAAAGTAACTTAAGTAGACATGATTGTGAAACACTTTGTTTTGCATTCTTTAAAGTATAAGGGGATGTTGTGCTTCCAGATCAGATTTTGTTTGGTACTGGAGCAGAGAAGTAGGAATTTGTGGATCTTGTGTTTGGCTTTGAATGCTTCATGTTTGGGTGTAAATCAAAGTTTTCTTTATAGATCCACTGTAGCTAGGGTTTCCTCCTGTTTATTTTGCAGTCTGAGCAGATGTCACACTTGGTAAAGATTCCAGGAATCATTATTGCTGCAACTGCTGTGAGAGCCAAAGCAACCAAGATCACCATCCAGTGCCGCTCCTGCAGAAATGTCATTCCCAACATTTCCTTGCGCCCTGGTCTGGAAGGATATGCCCTCCCTCGGAAGTGCACCACGTAAGAGAAGAAGCTGAAAGTTTTTTTTCCAAATTTCACTTGCTCTGTTGTTTATTCATTGCCTCTGTAAAAAGCTGGTGAGCAGTTGTAACTCAATGCTGGAGCACATGCTTGGCATATGAAGGGTCCCGGGTTTCATCCCAAACATCCTCATGTAGACCTGTGAAGGCTGTTTGGTAGCATCTCTGCAGGATTTCACTCAGTGTAGAAAACACTGAGCCAGATGAACAGCATCAATATTGCGCAGCTTCCTGTAATCCTGAGTGTTAGTTCCATTTGAATTCGTCTCCATAGGATTGATTGTTGGTGGCTTTGATAGCACAGTTCTGTATCTGTTTATTCACAAGTAAGTGGTATTGCACTTAAGTTGGGTAGGTGACTGAAGGATGCCTGAGTACCAAGTTTCTGAACAGGATCCATTAGGACAGAAATGCAAAACAATATCAACAAACAAAGAAAATACTCGACATTTTAATTCATTTTTTCTTTTAAAATATTTTTATCCTGTGCAATGTCATAGGATCTCAATGTGGTTTTCAAAAGTGGATACTTTTCAAATGTTAACTCATGGGTGTTGGTGAATTTAAAAAGTCCTATTCCTGAAGTTTTTTGGGAGAGACAATTCACTCGTCTTTTTGCTAGAAAAAGGGGAAGCCTGGAAGAGTCAAGGGCTACAGAAACAGCTAGGAAGAATACATATTACCCTGATATAAATGGAGTTTCTTTTCAAGTCAGCAGGCATAAGACTGTAGTAGTGTAGTTTACTTATCTGCCTTGGGTTCTGTCCTGAGAGAAAGGCAAGGTATCAATAATATAAAATAGATAAAATGTTTCTTTTAAAATATATATTCTGCTTCTCATCTACAGTTAGGAACACATAAAACAATTCATAAAACAGCAGCTTAAAAACACGCAAGTTAAACATTTACTGAAGTTAGCGCATAGCATTTAGATCCCTGTAGACCAGATACAGTGAAAAGGGATTTGTTTTTTTATTGAAAATCTTTTATTGAAAATCTCTACAGGCTGAGCTTGGTGGAGTGTTCTGCAAAGAAAGGACACCATTACCCTTAATGTCTAGAGATGAGAACCTGTAAAGCAAAGTTCCTTCTTAATACCACTTTTATGGATTCATAAATGCCCCCAAGGCCTCAGTAATGGGCTGTGAAATTTAACACGGCAAGAACCATGAATGAGAGCTCCTAGTCCAAGAATGAAAATGGGCTAGATAGAGCCCATCTGGAAGTGGTAAATCTCCCAAGTCCTGTTCCATTTTAGAGTCCACATTACTACATTCTTGGGTAGAATGGGAACATCAGTATTGGGGTAGAACTATATATGGTGTGTCCTAGTCTCCGTTCTCTGTGTACAAAGAACTGGATGGCTGAAGCCTCCAAAAGTCTTTCCCTAACACTCCATCAATCACAGCCGTTCTTAGCATCTCTCAAAAATACCTCCTCTTGAGTACTATAAGTCATCTAGTGCAATCCATTCCACATGGGCTGAGTAATGTAGCTTTTACATGACTCTTTTCTCACAGTATATATTTTAGGCTGGCTGACAGCAGTAGAATTCTAAAGAATTCTAACACTGCTTTGAGAGTAAATGGATCTGAATGTATATTTGTGACTGCAGTCATCAGAAGCTGAGGCACGTCACATAAAACCTGTGTCTAAATTGTGATACTAGGACAAGATGAGGGTAAATCAGGCAAGTCCTATAAAGCACAAACTGTAACACAGGGATGGGAGACCTTGACTCACAGAATCCCAGTGATATATTTAAGTCTTTTGCTGCAAGTCTCAGGTCTCGTCTCAAGTCTCTACTTCAAGTCAGATCTCAAGTCCTTGATACTTCCAAGTCAAGTCTGGAAGCCAACTTTATATCCCAACCAAAATTCCAGAATTATTGGATAGAGTGAAATAAATTCAGTTTTAACCATTTAAGCAGAGTCGGCTCACCACATTTGCAACTTTGCCATCTGCAGCTTTTGAAGTGAGGAATAGGATCCTATCTTACTCCCCATTACTGAAGATTCAAAAGATTTAGAAGGAAGGATCCTTCTTCCTCAAACCCGTTGCCTAACACATTTTCTGTTCCCCTCTGAAAAATGTACCCTGCACTCTGGGGTTGAGTCTTGTTTTTGCTCTTAGGGAATGTTTTAGAAGACTCCTCCAATATGCAGCAGGGACAGGCAGACCTTGAGCAGACCTCAAGCCCATTGCCTAACCTGTTTGCTGTTGTCCTCTGAGAAATACATCCACACTTTCAACTTCAGAGAGATTGTCATGTGACTAGTAGGCAAAAAGATATGTTGTTCAAAGTTGTAAGGTTTCTGGATGAATGTGTTATGTTACTGAACCAAGGGCATCAAGCCAGTCATTAAAAATATACAAGTCTCAAGTCAAGTCAGTGCATCATTTATGACTGAGTCGAGTCCGAGTTGAGTCACTGAAGCAACTTAAGTCCAATTTGAGTCCAAGTCTATTGAATTGAGTCTACATCACTGCAGAATCCCAAGCCAGAGTGGCTGGTGGTCATGGTTGATGGGAGTTGTAGTCCTAAATGGGCATGCCACAGGTTCCCCAGCATCTCTTTAAATGTGCAATACTCTTCCATCTTACCTGTACGCTCTTTCTTCTCTTCATTTCAGGGAGCAGAATGTTCTAGCAAAGTGTCCTTTGGATCCATACTTTATTGTTCCAGATAAGTGCAAATGTGTGGATTTCCAGACATTGAAACTCCAGGAGTCACCAGATGCTGTCCCTCATGGAGAGTTGCCCCGGCACATGCAACTGTACTGTGACAGGTAGTTCCTTGCTAATTATCCTTTTATCAGCTGATTTTTAGATGGGAAATGGGATTAAGGGGGCAGAAACTGTGGACTCTTTCCCACTATGCAGTTAAAGCACTATGATTCCACTTTAACTGTGATGGCAACATCGTACAGAATCTTGGAAGAGAAGAGTGTAGAGAGGACTGTTTAGAATTCTCAGCCAGAGAGTTCTAATGCTTCACCAAACTGCAAATCCCAAGATTCCATAGGATACAGACCTGGCAGTCAAAGCAGAGTCATAGTGCTATAACTGTAGTGTGTAAGGGTCCAATATCTCAGGAGCAAAGCATGTGCTTCTCTGATTAAAATCAGGGTGGGCAATTTTGCCTAGCTAGGCGCCAAATTTTCATCCCCAGTATCATGCTTAGAAATATAAGAAATTGAACCCATCCAAAAAAAAGTCAAAATCAGAAGACTAATACCAGTTTCTGGTTTTAGGAGAGGGTTTTTTTTTTCAGGGGGGCGTCTGGGAGCAATAGGTTGATGCTTGTGATATACAAAATTTGGAAGCCTCTAGGAGTGGAAGAAACAAGTGTTGCCTGGAGAAAAATAATCTGAAAAATGGCATTGAGGACTGAGTTAAAATGTCCATGTTGCATGTGGTGGGAAAGATCCTGAGATCCTACTAAATTAGTGCTACACGAGATGGACCAGTGGTCTGAATTTAGCAATCCATGTTTGATCACTCTGTAGACTTGTGGGAAAGAAGGCACTGAGGCTTTGGCATCTTCTATGCTAATAGGTGCTTTCGTTGAAAAAGAACTTGTGGGGCTTTGGGGACAGAGGATTCTCTGTGGATTCATTTAAACGGTGGTGAAGAATCTCTGGCACTCCGAATGATATTGGACTCTTCTATTTGCTCCAGCCAGCATGGCTGATGATCAGAGATCATGGGAGTCATAATTCAGCAACATCTGGAAGACCACACATTCCCCACCTCTGGTTTATGATAAATCAATGTCTTTTTTATATATCTATTTTTTAAGAAAAAGAAGCCAAAATAACTTTCTTCCAGTTCATACACAGCAGTAGTTGAGTTCAGGCCTCTGCAGTTATGTTGTTGCTGAGACCAGTTATAAAATTGTATGCATTTTTTTAGTCCTATTGAATATTATAAACACATAAAATGGAAAAGCAGGATAAAAAAATCTCTTGAAATGATTGCAATATTTAATTTTCACTTCCTGTCTCAGTCTTTCAGTGTTTGAGGCTGGTGCATATAGTGATCTTTTGCCATCCAGTTTAAGTCACTTCTTGTCCCTCTGCCCCACACAGTGGTCCTGATCATGCTAAATGATTGTACTTAATATTTACGTTAAATGTTTTCCAGGTATTTATGTGACAAGGTTGTCCCTGGGAACAGAGTTACCATTATGGGCATCTACTCCATCAAGAAGTCTGGCATTACTAAGAACAAGAGCCGGGACAATGTGGGAGTGGGTATCCGAAGCTCTTACATCCGTGTGGTGGGAATCCAAGTAGACACTGAAGGCTCAGGTAAAGTTGTTCTTAGAAAAATTTATCCCTCACTGATGCCTTTTCTTCATATTGATCTCATGCTAAGGTAGGTCTGGAGAATAGGTGGCCCTCCAAATATTGTTGGTCTGCATCTCCCATCATCTTTCACCATTGTGTTGGCTAGGGCTCATGGCAGTTGGAATTCAACAGGGTCTGGAGAGCTCAGTGTTCCCAAACATTGTGCCTTGGCTTGAAGAGAAGGTTTTGGAGTGAAGACAGTTTATCTTAAGCCCGTCTTGGGAATTTCCCATTCATTTCTGTAAATCTTCTCTAAGATAATAGATGTTGGATATCTTGGTGTAGCAGATGAAGTACTTCTAGGGATGTGTACATGTGTGTCATGAACATAGCAAATACAAGAAATGTATAAGAAAGTTAGAGTTCTGGACCGGGACTTGGGAGGGAGGCATGAAACTGCTCAATAACCTCAATCAGGCCAGTCTCTTTCAGCCTTATTTACATTACAGAGTTGCTGTGAGGATAAAATATGGAGGAGGAGGGCCATGTATACTACCTTAAATTAACTGGGGGAAAGGTGTGATAGAAATATAACAAATAATATTAACAAATAATATAACAAACAATTACTTGTAATAAAGTACCTCACCCAGATACCTCTACAGCTCAGCATTCCTGTCTTTTTTTCCTCCCTTCATCCTCTTCAGGACGTAGCATCAGTGGCTCTGTGACTCCTCAGGAGGAAGAGGAAATTCGGCGTCTTGCTTCCATGCCCAATATTTATGAGACTATTGCCAAGAGCATTGCTCCCTCCATCTACGGCAGTACTGATATTAAGAAGGCTATTGCATGCATGCTGTTCGGAGGCTCTCGAAAGAGGTATCCATCCTAGGTGTGAGGAGAAGAGTGAACAAAAAGGATGCAGTTAGAACATTGGTGGGCTATGTGAATCCTTCCAGATACTTTTTAATACTTCAGCTCCCAGAAGCCCATGCTAGCAGAACTAGTGATGAGGAATGCTGGGAGCTGCAGTCCAGCAACTTCTGGAGCAGCGCATGATACTAACCCTTGGGCTAAAAAGATGTGAATTCTATGTGTCCCTCTTATCCTGTCTTCTAGCAAAGGAGCTAATGTTGATTTTCTGACTTTGCTTTGTTGTTGTGAATGTTCTTGTTAGACAGAGTCAGGTCATTTATCTAACGGTATATTAAGGGGGCACTGTAGTTTTGCTCCTTGACTGAACTAGGATAGAAAGGAAAGGGATGCTGACATCCCTCCAAGGAACTTAGTATTTGATAGATGGAGGCCACTGAGCTTGGGAGCTTAGTGTTAATGGATGGGAGCCAGTGTGAAACATGAGAGAGGTATTGTTACGTTTGGGGAACCATATAGTCTGCAAAAATGCACAAAGTCCTTGTAAAAATTAATGAAAGGGGCCCAAAGCCAGTGAGGACTGGTTTGGCTTGACAGCCAGTTCCAGTAGCTCTCGCTGCTAGCCAGTGCTGACGAATGCTGGGAGCTGTAGTCCAATAACATCTGGAGGGCTGTATGATTCCCAGCTATCAGCTATGGTATATTGAGTGTCAGCTGGAAGGTGAAATTGGTAAATAGCCTCTGGTGCTAAATCCAGCCAGTCTCTGAGTCTTAATCAAGCTTTTTAGTCCTCTTTGCAGGACCATTCTCACTTCCTCATGATACTGTCGCTGGGTGGTTTCCCAGCTTTAGTACAGGTTTTTATCTGTGTATTAGAAGGTTGAAATGCCTTTCCTAACGCTTGGTTAATAGCAAGAAGAGCTCTTTGATAAAATATGCTACATTTTTGGTCCTATCCTTTTGCCCACAGTCGTCTTCACGTCTAAAGTGGTGCCCAAAAACTTCTTTGTACCTGAATTCAGCTTTTTTAGGCCAGAGGAAGAGGGCAAGACTGGTAGGGATATTTACAGGTACACAGTTGTTAGGAGATGATAGGAGGGCCAACGTGGTGTTGCCATTTGAGTGTCGGACCGGGACTCTGGGAAACCAGGCTTCCAATGCCTGCCTAGCCGTGGAGACCCATTGGATGATCTTGGGCAAGTTACATTCTCTAAGTCTTAGAAGAAGTCAGTGACAAACCACCTCAGAGTAAATCTTGAGAAAGTTGCCATGAGTTGGGAGTTGACACAAAGACACACAAAAACAATGAGGAGGAGGATATACTGCAACTTTTTATTGCAGGTTCTCTGTTTGCAAACAGACTTGCTCAGTGTTCTCTGCATATGAGGGTTGGGAGAACAGGACTCTTGGCTTCAAAACTTTGCTATATCACCCTGCACTTCTTAGTGAAGCTTTGAGGATGGGAGATTAGCTTTCTGAACCAGTGGTTCATATTCTTTTCTCTTGGGCTCACTCAACAGACTTCCTGATGGCTTGACTCGCAGAGGGGATATTAACCTGCTCATGCTGGGAGATCCTGGTACAGCCAAGTCCCAGCTGCTTAAGTTTGTAGAACGATGCTCACCTATTGGGGTAAGTGTCCTTTTGAGTAATTGCATATTGCCACTTCGAGTAATTATCACATCAGCCAATATTTCTTTATTGCTCTGGAATAATACTGCTTTCCCATATAGTCTAAGTTTGAATCCATAGGAAAATAATCTACTGATCCATCAAAAACTCATTCAAACTATAGATCAATGGTGATAATCACTTGAGTAACCTAAAATGAATATTCTGTGTTTCTGGTTTGAGTGTTAGCTGCGTCTACTGTTAATCATACTGACCTTATAGTGGAGTCCCTGATTATGTCTGGGTGGTCAATTTTCCGTTTTGTATTGTGTCTTCCAATAAATAAGTAAATAAATAAATTTTAAAAAATAAAAGGAAGAAAGGAAAAAGAAAAAAAAAAAGATTTCCTGGGTTTACTTTAATTATTGCATTTTGGTTCTGCTCTTCTACTAATGACCACAGGGTAGCATGATCTTTGGCATCTTTGAGAAATAGGTTAGGCTGGAAGATGGTAACAATTCAGTTGAAGAGGAATTAGACTCTTGTTCTCCCCTGCCCTAATTTGATTTTCCAACCACAGTAGGAACCAGAGCTGGGAAAAGCTCCTTCTTTGGTGCTCCCAGAATTCCCCCAATCATGCTGATTGGGGAGTTGCAGTCCAGAAAAAAGAACTTTTCTGAGCTCTTAACAAAAGTCAGGTTAGAAAACAGCAGCAGAGTTAGAAGCACAGTTAAAAAAAATCAAATCAGCAAGGACAGAACAGAGTCAGGATTAATTGATCAAATGTCAGGAAGGACATTGCAGCCTTCCTTAAGAACTTGGCCAAGTTTGTATCAGCTCCGCATAAAGTATTGCTCCATTTGTTCAGATATAGATGTTAGCAACCTGCAAAAAAGAAAATAACTAGCTTCCTTTTGTGTTTGCTTGGAGGAATTTCTTAGTCATTCACCTCACTTTCTGTGCTGTTTACAAACCTGCCATGCACAAGCAGAATGTAATTTGTACATGCAGAGCGGTCAAAGTAGTCTTTGTGCCACAGTAATAACACTTCCCATTATGTCCTTCAAGTAATTTAGCACAATATGCTTGGCATGTTTGTCTCTTTCTTCACAGTAGAAGTTGGCTGTGGCTGGGAATCAAGACACACTGTGAATGTAACCAGAAAACATTTTCTCATCTGACTCAGTGATCTCTGCAGCAGTTGTCACACAGACAGTAGTTTGTCTGTAGGAGTGCAGTGGAGTATGCCAGGAGGGTCCAGAGCCCATACCTACCCATTTTCTCATCTTCCCAACCCATTCCCAAGCCTTGACAGGTCATAACCTCCCTTTTAAAGCAACGGATATGGGCAGACAGTCACTTCTAGTTTTGGAGAAGCTATTTCAGGCCTAAAAAATGCCCATGGAAGGTGCTGGAACAATCTTTAGCCAGTGGTACCCCCTGGAGATTCTCCTGGAAGCACAAATGGCCTTCATTTGGGAGACTGGAATAAACTTCAGCAAGGGGTGGGACCAGAAGCCACTGTCCACTGCATTCAGGTTGCATACTTTCCAGCCCTGGCCCTTGGCTTCTGCTCCAACAATACATTAGACCCATGGTGAAAGCCACCTATGTTAGAAGCAAAGTGACCAGCCAGTTTCTTGCAGGTTTACTTTTATGATACAGTAAGAATGAATGTGAAATATGGAATGAGAGAGCGGACTTTTAATTGCAGGATTTCTTTGCTATTTGGTAGATGCAAAGATTGTCCAACTCTTACATATCATATTTGTCACATTATTATAGCTTACTGCATTGGAATTTAACATGTGTTAGCTATTTGGGCTGCCTCCCTAAAATGGGTACTTTGCAAATGTTCAACTCACCTGTCTGATTGGCTTCAGTTTGGGGTGAATACTCATGGCCATTGAAATGGCTTTGTGCAAACTGTGAAATCATTTGAATAGCTCAATGTACAATTCATCATGTCGATGATTTGAGCAGATCTAATTGTAGGGTAAGCTGGATGTGGCTCATCATTGTCCTTTTCCAACATTTCTGCTTATTTCCCATGCTTCCTCTTTCTGGCTTTGTGTAAGTTAGCTTGCCTGTAACAAAGGGTATATCTACACCAATTTCGTATCTCTTTAACCGCCATTTCTCCATCCTACAGAATCCTGGGATTTGTATGTTGTTGGGATTTTCTCTGGCATTCTCTAGAAGGACTCCTGAGTACCTCACTAAAGTATAAATCCCAGGATGGCATCTTGGCAGCTATTGGTATGAAACTGCTACTAACTATGTAGTGCACATACTTATGAATCAATGGTATAAACTTCCTTGGTCTCCCAGAACTGCCAAGCTGGCCTGGCACTGGCCAGCTGAATTACTCCATTTGCCTTGTCTCTGAAATATGACCCGCAGGATCTCATGTAGAGCTTGTAGATAATTACATTTTTGTAGACTACAACACAGAAAATTCTAGGAGCTGTTGTCCAGAAACTACAAGCTCTGGTGATATGTCATGTTCTTTCTCCTTATCCACTCGCAGGTGTACACCTCTGGGAAAGGCAGCAGTGCAGCTGGACTGACAGCGTCAGTCATCAGGGACCCATCTTCACGGAGCTTCTTCATGGAAGGAGGAGCCATGGTTCTGGCCGATGGAGGAGTGGTTTGCATAGATGAGTTTGACAAGGTATGTATGGGATGGACCAGTGAAAGCCTAGGCTTTGCTAAAGTACCCCAGTGGCGGTGGGCCTTTTTCTAGGCTCTTGCAGTGGCACCAAAAGGGAAGGGCAGAAGAATCTATTAGTAGAAGTATTTAGCTACATTTGAAGCTACTGTCAGTGGGGAAAAATAGGAGTGCTGTGGCATGTTAGAAGCTAAGTAGCCTATTAAGTGGTTTTTTTTTTTTCATCCACTGTTCTAATGAGTGCTATCTGTCTGGTTCTGTGGTTTCTGGTTTTTTAATGCTCCTTTTTATTGTAAACTGACTTTTAATTTTAATGGTTGAGAACTAAATTGGTAAGTAAGTGGAAGCAGACTGAAATGTTAAGTGAAAAATCTGAAAATTCCACACCATAAATATGTTCTGTGTCCCCTCATCCTTCAGAGGTGAAGTTATTTAGTTATTAAACTGCATATATCCAAACTTGTATCATGGGGTGCAGCATACTACCAAAATGAGTATTAAGAGATTAAAACAATTTAAAACAATAAAATAACTTAAATAGATTAAAAGCATATTAAGCAAGTTGATATTAAATAGAGGTGCATATTTATGCACAATGTGCAGAAATATTTTGGAGGGAACCAGGCCCGAAAGGCTTCAGTGGATAGCCAGGTCTTTATGTGGTGCTAGTCCTGCTAAAGGCAAAGGGAGGGCATTCCTCAGCTGGGGTGCAACAGCTAAGAAGGCCCTCCCCATGACCTCATTGATGGGACTCAAAGGAGAGAGCATTGCCAGCAGGCCTGATTTTCAGGCAAGCATATATTGACAGGTATTCTACATAGACTCCCTTTTAACAACATTCTGGTTTTGGAATTCCCTCTCCAGAGAAATTTGGGCAGGCTCGACATTATGGTTTAGACCAGGAGCATGGAATGTTTACCCTTCTAGATTTTTTATTTCAATCCCCATCATTCCTCTCTAGCATGCCCAGTGGTAAGGAGTTGTGGGAATTGTAGCCCAAAATAGCTGTAGCAAAAGTTGTTCCCCTGCCCTACTTTAGATAGTAAAAAAAAAACATACTGATCCACTGAGCTCTACGCAGTTAATACTGAACTCTGATTTCTTATTTGTTTTATCTGTGTTTACCTTTTCTCCCAGTATGGGATCCAGGGTGGCTCACAGTGTGACCTAAAACAAAACCTAATCATAATAATAAGGAACAAGTATCCTGTTGAAAGCAGCACTCGTTTAAACAGTCTAAAAGTATTTAAAACATAACAATGAGGATGAAAGTATCTTGTCCCCCATTAAAACAGACCCCTGCAGCAACCAGTTGATAACTGAAATCAAAATAAAAAGATGCTGTTATTTTAAAAAGCTGATTAGTTTTTGTCTTCTAATTATTTATATTGTTTTTATTTATACATTGCCTTGAGCACACACTGAGCAATAATTTATCCTAAATTATTTTTTAATTTTATTTGTTTTTTAAAAAACTAGAGGCTATAAGGACTTTTAAAGGGAATTTGACTCATATACTGCCTTTCTTCCAGGATGGTTTCCAGTATAGTCAAAACAGGATCTAGTTTAAAATTAAAATACATTCAAATGTTAAAATATAGATTTAAATAATATTATCAAGGCATGAATAAAAATATTTTAAAAATATTTTTAAAAATAACAATAAGGAGGGAGTAAAATGTTAGAAGTCCAGCACAGCTGTTTCATCATAATATCCAGGAAGTTGCTGACATCTGGCATAAACACAAAGGTCTTTGCCTGCTGGCAGAACAAGAAGTGAGGGGATTAGCCTGGACATCTCTGGAAAAGAGTTTTGTAATCTGGGAGCGCAACTGAAAAGACCCTGTCTTGTGACTGCACCGAACGTACCTCTGAAGGTGGCAGAACTGAATCCTAGCTCTCCTACAGACCTCAAAGCTCGGCAGGCATGTAATAGAAAACACAATCTTTCAGATAGTCTGGATAGTCTGGGCACAGGGCTTCATAAGCATTCTGAATTGTACCCAAAACTAACCAGTAGCTATTTAACAAATAAGTATGCCTAGAGCTTTTATTTTAAATATAACTACACTTGAACTTCTAAACTAGCCAATAGTTCCAAACTTCTGCGTTTGTCATGCATGCACCTTTTTATTCTGTACGGCTGAATTTTCTGTGTTTTTGGGCATGGAAGTGCTACAGTTCTTGGAATGCCAGCAGCCTAGGTAGCTTAGCATTGTGCATCGTTTGCGTGTCTCTGCTAGAGAAAGAAATAGTGTAGACGGATTGATGTTTTAGTCTTCTACCATTCATATTCCCCAATGTTCTAGTCTTCTAGCATTCGTATTCCCAGATGCTTTAGTCTTCTAGCATTCGTATTCCCACAGGATAGGCCTGGCTTTGATTGACTTCTCCTTTTTATTTTGTCCCCGTTTACAAGATGCGTGAAGATGACAGGGTAGCTATCCATGAAGCTATGGAACAACAGACAATCTCTATTGCTAAGGTGAGTCTGTGAAGCTTTATGGACCTCTGAGGAAGGTTTTCCACTCCTTTGCGCCCTTAGGCAGCATGTGCCAACCCCCACAAGGCCATGTTTGGGGCTCCAAGGAGTCAAATATTTTTTCTCTCAAAAAAAGGAACACAGAACAGGTCATTTTTTGGAACAGGAAGTAACTTCACCTTACTTCCTTTTGTTAAAAAAAAGGCATCTCCTGGATCTCAAATGGCCTCAGGGGGATTTATAAAACATGAAAATACCCCTTGCCTTTTGGGGGCAATGATTTTTTTTAAAAAAAAAATTGCCAGGGTATGTGGCCTTCCAGAGATCCAGTGTGGTGTAGTGGTTTGAGTGTTTAACAGTGAATCTGGAGACCAGGGTTTGATTCCCCACTCCAGTATGGAAACCCACTGGGTGACCTCAGGTGCATCAAACACTCTCAGCTTCAGAAAACCCTGTGGTAGGTTCACATTAGGGTCAGTATAAGTTAGAAATGACTTGAAGGCACACAACAACAACAACAACAGTGGCCTTCCAGCATCTCCTGAGTAGTTAATGTGGCCCCTTAAGCCCTCAGAAATTGCCCTCCCCCGATCTACAGTATGGAGGAACTTGTGTTTGCTTGTCAATGTCTTGTATGGCTTTTAAACTGCCAATCTGGTATAGCGGTAGAGTGTTGGACTCAGGTTTGGGAGATCCAAATTTCCAATAAGCCATTGAGTTCTCTGGGTGACCTTGGGCCAATTTACCCTCTCGTAATCTGATTTATCTCACATACAATGAAAGCTAGGCTTAAATTATACTGCTAAATTGTGTAATGTCTGTATAAGAATGTGCTTGTACAGGAGTCCCCTACTTTTCAATGATTTCTATTTTTTGGCATTGCTTCGATCCCTAACCTGTCAAATAGATGAGAGATGTCTGTATTGTAAATACATGATGAAGTGAGCTTCATTTATCCTCAGTGGCAACAAGAGGAAGCTGGTAGATTTCTCAGCTCACTTCAAGTACGGCGTTACTGTAACTTGTAGATCTGGTCTACCTTTTGCAACAGTTCAAAGAAAGACTTGCATATGGGTTTGCTGTACTATTGTGTTTAGTGCAATTCCGTCACCCTCAAATGACATAAGTTTCTTTTCACACTTATGCAGGCTGGCATCACAACCACTCTAAACTCACGCTGTTCTGTGTTGGCAGCTGCCAACTCTGTTTTTGGGCGCTGGGATGAAACTAAAGGCGAGGAGAACATAGACTTCATGCCCACCATTCTCTCCCGATTTGATATGATCTTCATTGTCAAGGATGAACACAATGAGGAAAGAGACATGGTAGGTTCCTGGATGGAGTGAAGGTGCCTAAACTAAAAATAAAAGAAAGACACTCTTCCAATGTTACCCTACTTTGTATCTGTTTGGTGTGATGGAGCACCTCCAGAGGAAGGACAATTCTGAATCTAGTTGTTTCCCATGTTTCGAACGGTGTGTGCTTCTTGATTGACTTTCCTTTCTTGCTAGTGAAGCACTCTTGGCCAAATTTAGCTTTTCCTTTGGGTGGAAGTCAGACATCCAAAACCTACTGGGATCCAATTATTAGGTTGTTGAGTTTGGATCTGAGACCCCCTAGTGTGCAAGTCAGTAAAGAAATTCTGTATCTACCTGTGAGTTTCCATTTTGGATCCTCACAGGTAGATACATTAAAACTACTAATGCTGCTGCTTTCCTATTTGTGAGTGGTTCAAGGATTTTATCTTGATTCAAAGATTTTACTGAGAAAATTGTCTTTTTTGGTATGGAAAGAACCTGGTTGGATGCCAAGATGCTAGAATGTTCTGGCCTCCAAAAGGTCCTGATTGCTTCAGTTTGCACCTCAACTATGGCAAATTTTTCTTACAGAGCTGAGCATAGCTCCTTTGTTCTTTTGCCCTCCCAGATTCTTTGTCTGTGTGGGTATGGTTTGCTTTGCTCAGAGGTCCATGTTTCTTCCTCAGGTATGCATGATAGGTAGTCTATAAATCAAATAAACATACATACATACATACATTTTATAGATTCTTGGACAGTTCTGCTTTCTGATGGTTCTGTTTGTGTAGTGCCTCATACTATTCTGCTTTGTAAATAAAGAAAATGTATTATTGGGAGTGTTCATGTATTATTAGGAGTGGCCTAAACTTAGTTTCTTGCCAAGTAGATATTGTGACAGAACTTTACAGTAAGATAAAATTATTACTCACTCCAGCTGAATTGGAGATGAGATAATGCCAGCTGCTCTTTGCAAGATTGCTGCTGACCCTGGCTAATTTACCTAGAGTTGTCTAGTAAGTGGTTTGAACCCTGAGTAAAGTCCAGCCTCTCCCTTGAAATTTTTTTTTTTTTTTTTAACTTTGTCAAGGCCATTCTATCTTTCAATCTCTGCAGGATGGAAATATTGGTGGTCTGCTTCACATAGTGACTTCTTTTAAAGATTACAGAGCATTTTTATATGTGAAAATTGTTTCCTGAAGGATAAGTAATTGTAGCAGAAGGCCAAATGAGCCATGAGTGAAGAGGCCAATGGCTCCTCATTTAAATGAATGCTATGACAAACGGGGGGTCTCTTGCAAGGTCAAAAGCAGGTCTGTGTGATTCTTTTCAACCCTCCTGCTCTGTGCTGTTTCCATAGACACTGGCCAGACATGTGATGTCCCTGCACGTGAGCGCCCTGACGCAGACCCAGGCTGTTGAGGGTGAGATTGAGCTCAACAAACTGAAGAAGATGATTGCCTATTGCCGCACGTAAGTCAGTTGGACAATTGCAGTGAAGATCAGCCAAGAGCACAGCCAAGATTCTTTAAATAGGTCATAGCATGGGCCAGCCAGTTCTTCATTAGGAGTGCATCTACCCAGTTATAGCACTTCAGTACCACTTTCACTGCCATGACTCCATCCTGTAGACCATGAGGAATTGTAGTTTGCTGAGGTACTTAGCACTCTCTGCTAGACAGACTTCTAGTCCCTTCCCTTCAACTACAGCACTAGGTAGGCAACTGTCCCTCCAGGGCACCTTGGAGGGCCACACCCCAGAAAAAAAATTAGAAAAACAATGTCCAGCAATACCTCCAGGAACATAGGGCAGTGTCACCACATTTTTGGCCCTCTAGGCTGTTTAAGGCTCCAAAGAGCCCTTTCTTCCAGCTCAGTGACCCAGATGTTGATGTCATAATCATTTCCTGATGGAAAAAAAAACCAAAAGCATTTCCTTGGCCTAAAATGGCCTGGGGAAGCTAACAATATGCCAGAATTGGCTCCCACATATCTTATGTGGGATTTGGGGACATTTGAAGGAAAAAAGAGTAGAAGTAAAGAGTAGAAGAAAGAGTAGAAGAAAGAATTTAAAATGATTTGGTGCCCTAGGGACTACAAAAACAACCCTGGGGTTCTTTTAAGTAGCCAAACTACAAATTGCAGGATTCCATAGGATAGAGCTATGACATTTAAAATGGCATCGTATTGCTATAACTGTGTAATGCTGATACACTCTGTATGTGGTATGTAGCTTTCTCTTAGCTGATGAGAGGAGGAATCCACACACTGTCGAGAACAGACAAGGAAGCAGCTGCCATCAAAAGCAAATGGCTCTCAGGCAGCGGCCATCTTGATTTCTTGGTTCTTTCCCTGTCTATGCCCAGAGCAGAACTCTGTTGCCTTTCCCCTGTACTTTGCTGTTGTCTCTCTCACTGTGTTCCGGACTCCATCTGCAGCTGGTTTCTTTTTAAAGTGAGAGCAGTCTGAAGAGATTGTGAATTTCAGCAGAGGAAGTAGCAAGTTGGAGACGGGCTGCCTTAACCCTTTTCCCTGTAGTTATTTTAGCCTCTTCATGGTGTTTGGACTCCATCTTAGTTGCATTGAGTAGCTGTAGTACTGAGATACTGTTGAAAAAGTTGAATTCTCTCTCTCAAAATCTGCTGTGATAAGTAACAAGGCAATGTAACAAAGCAGCAATGTAACAATGTAAGATGCAACAATGTAAGATCATTTTTTAAGCAGAAACTATATATGAATGAAATGAAAAGAAGTAGATTCAACTGGAAAATAAGCTTGGAAGTGAGGAGAGGTTTTTTTTTAATTTTCAATTATAAACTTCAATAAAAGTATTATTAAAAAAAATCTTTTGTGATATATGAGAGCATTTCCAGCTCATGGTTTCAATTACACTGAGGCTCTTCCAGGTGGATGAGCGCTAAGAGACCAGCAGCAGAGCTTAGAAAAGTTACATTCTTGAAATACAACTCCTGGAATCTCACAACTGTCATGGCCAAAAAAAGTAATTTTCCAGCCTTAGATGTATGTCAGGGCCAGCTGGAAGCAAAAGTTTTATCTACCATCTGATTGACTGAGTCGTGCATTTCCTCCTTCAGGAAGTGTGGTCCTCGTCTCTCTGCGGAGGCTGCAGAGAAGCTGAAGAACCGCTATATCCTCATGCGCAGTGGTGCCCGCCAGCATGAGAAGGAGACTGACCATCGATCCAACATTCCCATTACTGTCAGGTAAGGAGACAACATGGGTCTCTGGATGATGGCAACATCACGTGGAAGACATCATCTATGTTATGCTGAGCTCCCTTGAGGGAATCTCTGATATTATGGACTAGGGTCAGGGAAGGAAATGTTTTTGCAATTATTGGGTACCTTACAGTAAAGTACAATAATGTATAGTAATGTAATAACTGTAGTGAGGGGATGAGAGTATGCTATGGCTGGCTGGTGATTGGTTGAGTGTCTGAGGGGATTTTAAAAAGGCAGGTGTGGGTGGCAGCTAGTCAGAGAGCTGGGTCTGTCAAGATTAGGATTATGAATTAGAGATGTCATGAGAGTTAGTTAGGATATGAGAATGAGGGGTAAGTGTCACCATTTGGAATATGAGAGATAGATATAAGGTGGAGGTAGTCAGGATTTAAAGGTATTAAGTAAGTTATCTTTGATGTTATGCTCAGTTTCTGTTTAATAAATCATTTTTGTATTATACACTTCTGTCTCTGAGAACACTACACAAGGATTGTAAAAGCTTGAGTTTCAGACACATGACTTCTGTAATGGCAGCAGTTAATCAAAGGCGGTGGTGTCCAGTGGGAAGATTAGATGAATAAAGTTTCAAACAGAAACCACAAGGGCATTTAGAAGGTTTCCATATATGATCCCATAGTGAAAGGACAGGAGGAGGCCCTTCTCCTGTTGGTGGCAGAGGTGGGATTAGTGGAAGCCCTCAAAGAGTCCACGTTGCACCATTGTTTAGACAACATGGGTCACATTTTCCCCACTCAGGACAGTGACCTGCATGATAGATGTGAGTGTTTTTGCCACAGTCTTGGATCTGGGAAGGACATAGATGTTGCATGCAGTTCGTATTATAAGAAAGCTTTCCCAGTCCTAGGCCTGCATCAGGAAATGGGGAAGTGTATAATGGTGAAGGAAAACGGAAGAGATACTTGGGCATATGAAACTTGTGTGCGTAGACATGTGTGGCCTAGTTCTTGATGGGAGAGCAAAGCTGATATCACATCAGATTGCAAGACTGGCTGGGATTGCATTAAGCTAGTATGCCATTGAGTCATATAGGTCAACATTATCTGTTCTTACTGGTAGCAACTCTCCAGAGACTTGGGCAGAGATTTTCCACGTAACTTCTTACCTGTGCCTTTTAAACTAGAGTTGCTATGAATTGAACCTGGAATAATTTCTGTGTAAGGCAGGTGCTCTGCCATAGAACCAGAAGTTGTATCTTTTAACATGTTCTGTCATTGCTGCTCTTGAAAGTGGCTCTCCTTGCCACTCTGTGGAGTGACTTAGATGGTTTTGTGGGAGCTGCCCTTTTCCTTCTTGACGTTTGAGCGGGGTATGTTACATGAGAGAGAGGGAGGATATTCCTTTGAAGAGAGATGTTCTGTTGGTCCTTTGGTTCACAATAAAAATTGTACACAGCAGAAATGGGAATTGTGAGGGCCCTCCATGTGCTATTGATCTGCAGCGTCCAGCTTTTCTAACTGTAAGCTATGATCAGCAACATCTAGATGGCTGCACAATTCTCACCCTGTGGCAGAGCTAACCCCTTCTCAGGTTTTTAGGTAAGGCTTGGCTCATCCCTGCCTTAAGAGTGTTTATTGCTATTTACCTCTTCCAAAAAGTACAGTATGAAGAGAAGGAGAGACACTATCTTAGAGTCTAGGGGTGAAAAGCTTTATTGGGGAATAATCATTGCCCAGTACTGATACTTTGTAAGCATTTCTGTTCCAAACATCTTTCTGCTTTACCTTTGTATTTTTATTTTTTTAATTGTTATTATTGTTTTTGGCTTCCAGTTTCTTTCATACTGTTCCCTTTTCCTCCTCTCTGCTCATTTAATTTAATTTCATTTTTCCTTCTATTGATTTTTTTTTAATAGATCCCTTCGTTTATGTCTTTTAGACAGTTAGAGGCCATTGTGCGGATTGCTGAATCTCTCAGCAAGATGAAACTCCAGCCTTTTGCTACTGAAGCAGATGTGGAAGAAGCTCTGCGCCTCTTCCAGGTCTCAACACTGGATGCTGCCATGTCGGGCAACCTTTCAGGTGAGCTGGACAGAAGGAAAACGTTCAGCTCAACTCAGTTTTTGTTGACCAGAGATTTCACTGTACTAACTGTGATGCTGGGGGGAAGTGGCAGGAGATGGCTGATGTGTTTTCAGGATTTCAGATGTTTTGTTCATGTGGGCACAGTGTTGTTCTTTGACTATAAAACCAACTGTCTGAGGCTTAGTATAGGCTTTGCAGAGGTGGTATGGTATTGTGCAGCCTTCCCCAACCTGGTGCCTTCCGATTGTTAAACTAAAACTCCAGTCATCTTCAGGTAGCATAGTTGATGGCTGCTTGAGGAGAATGGAGTTGTAGTCCAGCATTCCTCTTTGATCCCAACCTGGGAAACACTGAGATCATAGCTGAGAGGGAACTAGGAAGCCTCAGCTCCATTTCCTGCCTTTTCTGTGAACTGAAGTCAACGTGTAGCCTTCTACACACTATTACTAGAGAGCTGAAGGGTGTTGCAATCCATTAACATATGAAGAACTAAAGCATTTTTCTCACTCATCCACATCAGCAATTTGATGATAATACAGACATTACCTTACTTTACAGACTTGCTGTAAGGAGAAGCAATGAGATAATAGATTGCAGTGTGCTTTTGACCCCTCTGAAACACTATACAAATTGCTTTTGTTTTGGACAGTGTTGTAAAGACTGGATTCCTTAGAAATATAAGTAAGGAATGCAAGGTGGTCTCCTTGCTAATGTCTTTTATTTTCCTGCTTGGAAGGATATGATGATTCCAATGGATCAAATTTGACAAAGCAGGGTGTTTCTATACTAAATGAGACTGCAGTCGTGTTAAAGCAGTTCATCCATTCCATTTTCTCTGAATGAATTGTGTTTACAAGAGTGACCTGCTCTTGTAAACACAAAATGTGCTCTTTAAATTAGGAGGTGCAGTGGCTCCTTGGGATCCCAATAATAAATGTCCATGGAGGACTGTGTCGGTCTGAAATGCTGTCTCTCCTCCTCAGGAGCAGAAGGATTCACTACCCAGGAAGACCAGGAGATGTTGTCTCGTATTGAAAAACAGCTCAAGCGTCGCTTTGCCATTGGCTCCCAAGTGTCAGAACATAGTATTGTCCAGGATTTTGTGAAACAAGTAAGTTAAACAGATTAGATGATGGGAAAAGTTAGGGTTCATGGCAGTGGTGCTTGATGGCTTCCATTTGAGTGGGGCAAGGAATTCAATCTAAGTTTTAGTCCAGACTTTTAAAGGAGCCATATCAGGTGTTGAACCCTATTCTTGATAGGTTCAGTAGCTTGGATAGCTCCCTTAATATTTTGCAGAGCTGAACTACAGGTCATATAGATTCTCATCAAAGGAAGGAGTCTACCTGAATCCCTTGTTGAGTACCCCTGTAGCATTCATCCATCTGTGGCCAAAAATAATAGCTACTGGCTTGGTGAGAGGACTCCTTGTTTTTAAAACAGTTCTCTCGTAGTTTGTACTCTCTGCATGTGTTGACTGAGCAAATATACTTCACATACTGAAATATTCTAGCTGTTGACATCTCACACCTACTTTATTGCACTCTCAGATGAATGGAACCAAGTTATAAAGAATATCATTTTCAAACATAACCATTTAACTGAAGAAGAGCTAGAGTCAAGAAGCTGCTTTGTCATTCAGGAACTCCTGTTCACTTTCTCCTAGCTTCTGCCTTTGATTAACCCCAGATTGTGCAAGTCGGATTTGAAATAACAATTTTGTTGAGGAACCTAGCATTGACACATTAAGTGTTGCTCCCTTTTTTCATGTTTGTGATTAACAGGATATGCTATGTTGCCACTCTACTTCAGGTTTGCACCACTGTGTGATGTGCTGTGACACCCATGTGAGCCACGGAGGAGCTCCCATCTTGACTAGGCCCATATACCATGAGCAAGGCTCATACGTCATAAGAAAGCAACTGGTTGCACTGTTGGCTTCCATTTTGTAATTAGCTCTGAACTTGTAGGGGCTGGTGGCTGCTATGTCAATGGAAGTTTTATATTTTCTCTGGGTTTTAGTCTGAGCTTTAAAAGGGCTTTCCAAGGTATTGAACATTATCCTCAGAATAGCAACTTGCATAGTTTCTTTAAAGTTTGGAATACAACCCAGGGCAGATTCACTACTCCACTGACTTGTGACTTGCCCCTTCTCACTACTGCCCTAACAGTTTATGCTCTGGAAACCAACATGAATGATAACTGTCTAAGGGCACATGGTGGAGTTGTGTTGCTGGAACTTTTATGCCACTTGGATGGGAGGTCAGCTGGGAATGGTCTTTTCAAAGGAGAAAGAAGGACAGTCCTCTACCCAGAGGAGTTCAATAATCATTCAATTAGTCATTGAGAGTGTACTGACAACCTGGAAAGTGAGAGATCTGTGCCAGCTTTCCCTGTCTGCATCTAGCTCTGTCCTAGGAATAGGCAACCTGCGGCCCTTCAGATGTTGAATTTCAGCTCTTTTCATACCTCACTATTGATTATGCCTGCTGGGACTAGGAGTCCAACAACATCTGGAGGATCATCACTTAACCTTGTTCACTTTCTTGGTTTAGCTTCTCCGGGGTTTCTATTTGCCCTTAATGGCCTTTAGCTTGCAGTAGGGAGAAAGAAGGGATCTCTCTGCATGGATACTATACTTTTACGTTGGGAAGGATTGTGCCTTGTAATACACTATAAACCTAGAATGTTTAACAGAGAATGAAAGTTAAAAAAAAAAAGCAGCTGTGTCTGCCCTTCTTGCTAATCCTCCCCTCCCCACTCCACAGAGCTCAGCATTGTGTCCCTGTTGTACTTTGGAGGCAAAGCTGCTCGGCAAAGCAGATGCTAATGTCAGCACAGTGCATGCTAAATTATCCATGGGACTAGCATCTTAATTCACCCACTGTTCCCTTCCCAAGTTCAGTTTTTGCTTTTTGACATCATGGGCTTCACAAATTTGTCTTCTGCTCTTCTGTGCTTCTCTCCCAGAAATATCCTGAGCATGCCATCTATAGGGTGCTGCAACTCATGATGCGCCGGGGAGAGATACAACATCGCTTGCAACGCAAGGTCCTATACCGCATCAAGTAACAGGCTCAGTTTTCTCCTGTGAACTGAAAGAAGATTGGCTTTCACTGCCAGCAACAAAAGTTCCAGGAGTTCCCTTGGGCTACTTGCTTCCTTTGCCACACTTAGCTTCTATGGTGAAGTCCTTCAGAGAGAAGGTGAAGACCATCGAACATTTACATCCTGACTTACAGAATCTCTTTCTGGCATGGGGGTTAACAGAAGTCAGAGATAAGAATACATCTTGTTTTTGTTTGTTCCCAGCTTCCCCACTAAAATGTTGCTTTGATCTTTTGCTAGAATATTAAAAACCTTTTAACTGCATTAAAACTTAACAAATAAGCTATGTTATGTTTATCACGGATGGATGGATGGTGCCTTTTGAAGACCTAGAGGGGAAAGGATGGAAGGGTTATCATGTGTAGAGGTAATCTGCTTTAACTTGCTTCTTTCTGTTCATGGCCATCAGAAGCTTAGTTGGCTAGGTGTACTCAGTTCTGTAGTGATCTCAAGTGAACTGCACTGAAGTTGTTGGCAGTGGCCGAGGGGCAGAGCATTTTCTGAAAACAAAGCTTCTTCCCGTGAGAGATACAAATTCTAAGGCATGTTTATGCAACCTGACTTTTGTACACGGTGGTGACACATCAATAACTAATTAGCCTGTAGTTTGGGAGCTAATTTGAGTGTGTCATCCAGTGCTAGAGGCAAGGAAGCAAATGTGCTGGGGTTTGTGAGGCATGTGGTAGGCTAAATCCTTCCTTTTGGGGATGAAATGCTTCTGCATAGCTAATCAGTGTCATGTCAGAGGTAATGGAATGTCTTCAGCCATCGTACTTTCCTTAATTGCAAGTAGAAAAATGGCTTAACAAGAAAGGGACCAAAGTATATCAGTTCACCTGCCTGTTGGCATCTCTGCATAGGCAGCAAATCTAGGTGAGTGGGATCCACACTTGTACAGACATACAACTGGCAAGTATGTTCCATTTTTCAAGAACTGCAATATCTGCCAGTGGTGCTTCCCTCAAAACAAAAGGGCCCATTTTGTATTCTTTCTTAGGAAAAAGGTATTATGCTGTTTGTTTCCACATAATATATAAATAACATAATGATGATGTATACGCTACTAAAAATATCCTGTAGAAAGTATTAAGAACTACAACAAGGTAACATTTAGGCCATTTCCATACTAGACTGTTATAGCGCTATTATTCCACTTGCAACATCCTATGGAATCCTGGGGTTTGCAGTTTCAAGAGGGGCCACCTGGCCCCTCCCAAAACTGCAAACCCAAGGATTCCATAGGATGTTGCAAGTGGAATAATAGCACTATAACAGTCTAGTGCGGAAGTGGCTTTAACAGTGTTCAATCTAAAACAGCAGCAAGTTAAAGCCTGCCAGCATTGTATTTTAGAAACCAAACAGTCAGGCCAGTATAACATAGTTGGATAATCTAAATATTCTCCCAAATGGCTGGTGAAATTGTACAGCCCTCACTAGTTAACATACAGAGGAGAGTTCCCTGTATACCGAATTCCACAAGAATAGTTGCATCATCACTGAGAAGAGCCAAATCTGATCCAATAGACAAAAGCCTAAGGCTCTCTGTTAGAGTATGTGTTTTGCATGCAAAAAATCCCAGGTTCAATTCCTGACATCCTTACCTAGGACTGAGCAATGGGAAATACTTATATCTGAAAGCCTAGAGCACTATTCCCAATTGGTACTGAACAGGTGTGACCAACTGTTCTTGGCCTAAAGCTCCCATCAGTCCTACATAGCTCAGGTGATGATGAGGGATTATGGGAACTGCAGTCCAAATCTTCTGGTCTAGACCAAGAATGGGAATCCTGTGGTCCTCCAAATCTTGCTGGTTTGCAAGTCCCAGCAGCTTCAGACAACATTGTCAATGATGAAGACTGATAAGACTTCCAGTCCAATGAAATCTGAAAGCCATGTGATTCTATTCCCTGATCTAGACAGTACTGAGAGAGATGGACCAGGGTCCTGGTGCTGTAAGTCAAGGATAGGTAGATGGGTCTGGACCAAGTGGTAGATCTCCAGGTGTTTTGCAATAGATCAGACAATTTTGTGTGTATCTCCTCCTCCCTGTTAACACCAGTGACGAAAGAGATCCCCCCCCCCAGTTAGGCTGTTACCCATCTACTTGAAAATCTGGAGATAACCTTTTGATTTTTATGTATTTATTACCCGTGTTTACATTTTCTTTGAAATGGGATGCCTATATTGAAAATCTGTTTTCTCAGCATATTCCTCCTGCCCTGTAAAATAGCCCCTCTCTGTTGAAAATTAATTGAAAACATTCCATAAATGAATGTCATGAAGTGGTATGAACTTTATATATTTAATATAACCAGTAGAGGGTGCTGGTAATTTGAGAACTAAGAACTAGAACTCCACAAGCCCACACAGCTGCATGTTGAGATGCTGTTCCTTTACCAAAATAGAATAACTGAACCAACTTGGGATTGGAGTGCCTGCTAGCCCTAAGGATTTGTCGTGCTCAGCTGGAAATACATTGGTTGAGCTCTACATGAGCATTTGCCAGAAAGAAAGAAAAAGTCCCATCCAGTCTTAATCACGTGGAATCATACAGCAGATCCATTAAAAAATGTGATGGACATTGCTGCTTCTTAATTATATCCAATGACATGATGGGTGAGACTTATTGCTGACCCTGCCATTAGGCAGAGTGTTCCGGCTGACTCTTAGCAGTAGATCTAGCATGTCTGAAAAGGGCAACAAGCTGCTAGCGATCCAATTTGTTATTTTACTGCAGGGGATGGAGAGAGATACTTGTGGGATTTTCTGCTTCATGTGCCCAAATAGCTTTGTTGGCTTTTAGTACTGTGTACCCTAAAGGCACCAGATGCTGCCTGATCTTTGAAACTAAGCAGGGTCAACCCTGGTTAGTACTTTGGATGAGGAACTGCCAATAAATACCAGATGCTGAAGGCTATATATATATTTCCTGGGGTTTGCAGAGGCCCTTCCCTAAACTGCAAACCCCACGATTCCATAGGATGTTGAAAGTGGAATAGCAGTACTATAACAATCCAGTGCAGAAATGGCTACAGTCGCACACATCCCTCTGGAAAACGCTCTGTCCTCTTCCTACGTGCATCTTTTCACCAAGGGAAAAAAAAGAGGAATCCAAACTAAAAATCTCACCGCTCTTCGGTTCGTTGGAGCAGACACACTACAGACAATAAGCTGACGGCTTAAGGCTGCAATCCTATGCACGCTGCCCGGTGAGGAAGCCACCCTGGAGACTTACTGCTGAGTAAACATGCTTAGGACCGGGCTGTGAGGCAGGTGGGCGCGGGTGCGCTCGCCACCATCCCTCTTTCCCAGCCCGTTTCGTAAGGGAAAGGGCTCCCAAGGCCGCTCGCACAGGACCCGCACTCCTCCCTTACCCCTCCAGTGAAATCGCCACCGTGAGGGGCAGCCTTCTACCTGCGACTCTCCCCCTCCTCTGCCCCATACTAGATCTCCCCCTCCTCCGCGGCGACGCTGGGCTTCAGCCACTTGGCCTTGCTCTTGTACATACCGTCCTCCTCTTCCTCGTACTGCTCCCCAGATGACAGGGAGGACATGGTGGCAGCTGGTTCAGCAACGGGGTGCGGGCGGGCGGACGCTGGGGACTCGCAACCGGTGCGCAAACCCCCGCAAGGAGATGAATAAATCAAGCAAACAGGCTGGTCAAAGATGCTCTCAAAGACCAGCGAAGACAAAACCACAACTGCGCCCTCACACACTCGCATGCAGTGGGGCAGTAAGGGCCTTGCCCTGTGATTGGTCCAATTACTAGGTTCGAATACCATGGTTGGCTTAAGGGGGAGTTTCTCCCAAGCAATGGGCCGTACAATTTGAGGAAAGCGACGTCCATCACGTCCAAACAGCCTGTCCCTTTCTTGAAGGTCCTTTCCCTCCCCCATCGACTGGCGCTGGATCCATTTACTCAAGGGAAAGAGGAGGAGACAGGGGCATGAAAGGAGCACGAGCGGGCGCCGTTGCCAAGGGCAAAGGACATAATGCCTCCATGACTGAGCTGGAGACAAATAGAGGAGCGGTGTCTCTGTCCCTAAGACCATCAGAAATATGTGTTTTCCGATGGTCTTAGGCGACCCCTGTGAAAGAGTCGTTCAACCCCCCCAAAGGGGTCGCGACCCACAGGTTGAGAACCACTGGCTTAGAGGCTCAGGATCCCTGTGAAAGTGGAAAAAACACAAATCTCTTTAGGCCCTTCCTTCCTTGGGTGTAGCAGGGGGGTGTTGGAAGAGTGTTTGTGGTACCAAGCAGCAACCGATGAAGGAGGAGGATGCTCAGTGATGGATTTTTAAAGGGCTTCTCAGCCTGATCAGAACTGCTGAGAGGGAAGGTTCCCTTGGGAAAGAAACACTTGAGGTGAGGGGTGCGGGTTGGACCACACTTGTGAGGAACCTCTTCTCTGCTGGCAGGAGGTCAGTCCATCAGGTTGTTATCAAGTTCATATTTGCTTTTTTCTCAAGCCCTGGCTGCTTTATTGTGCAACAGCTGGGTGAATGTGGTGTTTCACACACACTCACTTTTTTGTGCGTATACACAAATATCAAATCTGCAAAAGTTAAACCCACAAATGTGGAAGGCAGACTGTAGTTCACTTCATCAGTGCAGTGCTCAAATTTCTAGGGCGTTTATACAGGGGTAGGCTGGGGATAGCCCCCTGAAAGGAAATACAGTAGCCCCTCCCACTGTAAGGCAAATTGTGGCTTCCTCCTCTATCCTAAAACTATTGAACAGGATACAACAGTTAAGGAGAACAAGTTTGTCTCTCCACCCCGGATAATTTTTACCATGACTACAGAAAGGCACATCTGTGTTGAGTGTTCCCTGTTTGCTAACTTGAATAAATTATCCATGGATGCCTTGTTGCATCTCAGATGTTATGTTGAGTGGAAATGCTTTGGCAATTTTAATTGAGCCAAGACACTGCCAGAGTAAGTGCTTGATGCTGTGTGGCTGAAGATGAGCAATGGAGTTTGTGCTAGTTGCAGTTGTGTGATACATGATTTAAGAGATGATCATACATCTGCTGACCTGATCAGCCTATAGGAAAAAATGCTAGCAATTTAAAAACAAATACTGTGGATTAACATTTCTTTAAAAAAAAAAAATAGCCATTTAGCAGTCTATAACTACAAACAGTTGGGGGAGGTTTTGGATGCCCCATCTCATCATTTTCTCAGGAATGTAAGTTGTTGATCTATTGTGTCTGGTCAGATTATCCATGCAACCCAGTGTTGTCTACTGGTGACTAGCAGTAGTCGTCCAGTATCTTGCTCCTTAATTCTTGCAACTGGAGCTGCCAAAGATTGAACTCAAGACCTTTTGTAGACAAAACACATGCTTTATGGCTGGATTATGGGTCGTTTCCCAAAATAACCAGTTAGGAGAGTTAGCCACTGAACATATATTTTCACAAGGTGTTTAAATGCAGCCTGACATCCTCCTGTACCCTGCCTGCTTCAATATGGACCACTTCTTGCCACCTGTCTTTCTGCAGCTGTAACTTCAGGGTAGGATGGTAAGGAGCCAGCAGAGCAGAACATCCTTTCAAATAAAAATGCAAGTTCTTGTGAACATAGTTCAATGGACTCCATGTGTAGCTGATTGAATCTGTAGAGCCTGATGGAATTGTGACCCCTCCCTAAACTGCAAACCTCAGGATTCCATAGGATGTTGAAAGTAGAATAATAGCACTATAACCGTCTAGTGTGGAAATGGCCAGAGATGCCACTTGAGCTCTTGTTTGATATGGGGAGTTCGGCATGGCTATTGCCAGGGGAAGCTGATGTTGAACTACAGCTCCAATGATCCATCACCATTGATTGTAGGATGATGGAATTTGCAGTTCAGCAACATTTGGAAGGCTGTTCATTCTCCTATCCCCTGACCTAGCAAATTCTCACACTGGTGCAAGGACGTCTAAGATTTATTTTCCATTTAGGCAAGGCTTTGTTGGTACCACTTGGAATTGGTGCAACATAAAAATGAGCCTCAGCACTCATTATTCACTCTTTCTCACTCTTCTGCTGCCCAAAAGATGATGTCAAGCTTGGTGATGCTTCGAACAGCAGAGAATTATCAGGTTCCTGAACTGTTATGTTTTTCTCTAGGGACAATTCCATTTCATAACAGCCTTATCTTACGACAGAAATAATCCTGTGCTTGTAAGGAGTGTTGGTCTCTGGACCTATCAGTATCACATTCTAGAAGTTTTGTCCTTCCCTTCAGGGGCCCAGGTGAATGTGGTTTTTTCAGGTGTTCAGCCTCAGCTGTTTGCTAGCAGCAGATCTGTGCAATGGATGGGGAGGCTGGAGGGTTACCAGAGACCAGACAACCAGCTTGGTATGTGTGTCTAGCCTGGGGTAGTGGCTTGGGGCTGAGCAGGAAAGGGGCTCTGGGCAGTACAAGATAGGGAGGAATCTGAGGAAGTGGTTGTTCCCTCAGCTTCCTCTCTCCTTCCCTGTCAGAAAGAAACTGCAAACCTGCTGGCTGAGGGGGCCTCCTAGTGAGAGCATCCACAGTGTTCCCAGCAGCAGCTTCCTAGTGAGTGCACCCACAGTGTTCCCAACAGGGTCTAGACAGGGCAGCTGTTTGGTGTGGTGTGCAGGGGGGTAACAGACACTAGGGGCTTGGCTCAGCTGAGATCGGGACTTTTTCATTTCCGCAGTCAGGCTGCTTCATTTGACACCTGTGGGAGCAACTCCCAAGGAGTCCAACTTCCTTTCATGGATTGCCTGGTGGCTAGGGGTGCTAGATTGAATATGAAACAGGGCTCCTGTTGCTTTAATATTTAACAGATCCTTAATCAGGAGGACTCTAAAGTTCTGTCAGTCAGACCTGTGGCATTGCTCCTTCCTCACTCACTCCCAAATCATATTTTAGTAGATGCAGCCCTGCACACGAAAGACTACTTTTTTGTTGGTGGAAAACAAGGGGAGGAGGTAAAAAGCTGCAAAGCATCCAATTCTGTTTCTGTGCTCCAGGACTGGGCAAAGTGTAGCCCATAGGCTGCATGTGACCCTCAGAGCCATTTTGGGGCCACCTAGGAGGTCCAAAAATTGCAAAATTTGTTTCTGCTCCAAAAAAAGTGACAGGACAATTCCACCATATTTTGGGCAGGGTTCCTGAGCCCATTTAGTGCCCTGGTGAACCTTTTTTGGAAATAGGAATTATATAGGAAGTGACTCCTACTCATATCCTGTTATTAAAAAAGACTAAAACTTGGTGAAAATTCCTCTCATGTTCCTTGAAGAGAGTTTGAGGGAGCTAAAAAATTTTCAGGGATTAAAAAAAGGAGCTGGTTGGTGTAGCACCTAGACTCCAAGGTCCCATGGTTGGGGGGGCTAATGTGACCCCCTGGCCATCCACAGTTGCCCACCCCTGCCATAGTTGGACACAAAATCATGACATCATCCTCTGAAACTTCCTGAGGACCTGTTGCTATGCATCCAGCTACAGGAGCAGAGCAAGACCCTTCCATGCTGTGCCTGCCCCCAATTTCCACAAGCCAGTAAATTGCCATGGGGGGTGCTGCATCATCTGCAAGTTTGGATGGGGGGATGAGGGAGAAGAGATGCCATGGTTCTGCCTGACAGACCTTTGCAATAAGCCTTTCTGTTGTCCTGGGCTTGGCAGCCCGCCAAGGTTCTTCAGCTGCCTAGTTAGCTAAATAATGACAGCTATGTAAAACAGCTTCAGGGCTGAAGTAAACTCTCAGTAAAACACAACAGTCCAGAAGGGGAATAGTCCAAAAGCTAAACTGACAATCCGAGCGAAGTGCCAAGGTCCAAGATCCAAAATACACAAGTAGGGAATGCAAGAATCACCATGGCTGTTACCACCAATAACATCAGTAGTTTCCAGCAACCTTCTGTTGTTGAGGCCTCTGATTATATAGCCTCAGCATCCTGGCCACCTGTGTACTAATTAACAAGCCCTTCCCATATAGGCACTGCCCAAGGGCTGGACTCTCCCTTTAACTCCTGCACTGGCTGCCCTAAGTATTGCCTTTTCAAGTTTCTGGAGTGTGGCTGCTGGGGAGGGACCTGTCTGGGTCCTGGGTCAAGGGCATGACCCCTGTTCAGGGATCTGAAAAATATTAAAGCCCTGTCCCATATTAACCTGGCAACTCTACTGGTGGCAGTTTTGAGTCTGGCTTTACACAGAACTTCAGATATCGTATATTGTTATTGTTTTCTGTGAAATTCACCAATTTTACCATGGATGTCAAAAACAATCAACAAGTAATGACACTAGTGAAACAAAAATGTATGCAACATATGCACATATATAACACATTGACATAGCATCTTCTGGCTTCCTACTACTAATTCTTGTACAATTGCTTACTCAAGAGCTTAAAGAAATAATTGAAGGGGATTCTTTTTCAGAGTTCTGAGTTGGTTCTCCTACATGTGTATGCACAAAAATAAACATTCCATGGCCCCTAAGGAAAAGCAGTGTCCTCAGGAAAAGCATGAGAGAAGGGTGAAAAATAATAATGTACGTTTAGTCAAGTAAGCCCTATGGAACTCAATGGAACTTATTCCCAGGAGAGTATAGGATTATAATTTAAGCAAATCAGCGCAGCCAATTGATTAAGCTAGCCAATTGATCTATTAATGTTCAACATTTTAAAAAAAAATGCAAAAGGAAAGCAGTAACATATTTTAGATCAGCCTATTTGGATTTCTTAGCTCACACCAGAGTGTGGAAGAGATTTCATTTTCACTCTCAAAGGTACACCATTTTGAATACTGGTGTCCTCCAATTTTCAAGAAATTAACAAAATGTTTACCAAACAAAAGTAAAAGTAAAATTTGGCAAACACCAGGCAGGAGAGACGATGGCCAGAAAGATGAAATAGATTGATACTTCTGACAAGAACAGTATTAGAAAAGTGTGTGCCTTGAACAGAAAACACACACATGCGCGCGCACACAAATCCCAGAAATGATGTTTATAGATCCAACAAGGCAGTACAGAAAATAAGACTTCCTCATGTCAGTATCCAGGTTTCTGTTGGGGAGGAGGACTTGTTGGTAGCTAGGATGTGGCAGACTGGAAACAAGCTATACAGTGGAATGAAGAGCAGGTTTGGAGCAGGTTACCTTCCTTTACTACTGAGGTCTAATAGTGTGGAGTGGTCTTGCCTATCCTATCACCATCGTAGCATGTGGCATTGTTTCACTACAGGAACATCAGGATGGCCTACTGTTCTGATATTCTTGGCATCAGCACACATGCCATTTTGGCCAATTACACATGTTTGAGCCTTGCTGACATTTCCCAAATAGCAGACTGCAGAGTTTTTGGATTCTGAGGAAAGAGCCAATGTTAATTGGCCTGACCTTCAAAGAGCATGTGTATACAGATGTAATTAAGGTGGTGTTAACTGCTTCCCTGCTCCCATTTTGTACACAGAACAAGAGGCTAAGTGTAAGTTAAAGCCCAGGCTCAGGCTATGTCACTTTCCACATCTTTATGTGGGAACATTTAAGCAGAACTTGAAAGTAATTAATTATCTCTGTTTATCTGTAACTAATTTCTGCCCCAGTTAGAAAGGCATAACAAAGGCCCTTTCCGCACGGGCCTATTAAAACGGTGCAGAGCGACCTCCAACAGAGGTCTTCTGCACTGTGGAGTGGACTGGGGCAGACTACTTTTCGTAGTTCCGCACCTCAGTCCGCTCCAGAGCGACCGGAACTGGTCGTGCAGCGTGCTTTTTAAAAACCTCTTTTAAGAGGTTTTTGAAAAAGTCCGGAGCATGCAACCCTGTGTTACTCCGTCCCTGCGCTCTGGTGCGGATTTGCAGGCGCACACTAGTGCGTGCCTGCAGATCTGCTGGGGGCGGGCTTTCAGCTGGTGAGCTTCTCCGGTTGATGGAGAGCCTTCCCCAACCAGAGGCTGCCATTTTGGACCCTGGAGCAGTGCAGAGCGACGAGCTTGCACTGCTCCTCATCCCAACAGACTTGCCCGGACCCACCAAAAAGCCAGTGAGTAGCGGCAGGGAGCGTTTCCCTTGCTGCGTGCGGAAAGGGCCAAAGTTACATTATGATTGTATGTGAAAGAGGGACATGTTCAGTCTTCTTGGTGGAACTGTAACTTTTCAGTTCTTTGTACAATTGTGGGGCAGGCCCTCTTTAAATGGCAGAGGAGAAATAGCACACCGTTTATATATTGGCCCATGCTGTGTTTGTGCTTGTAGGTTTTGAGGCAGCAACAAGAGGAAGTATAGTCTTGTAACAGTTTTGATTTTTAAAAAGAAACTAATAGGAATGATTTTAGTTGGTTGGAAAAACAGTGAATTAAAACATTTTGAAAATGTGATTAAAGTAGTAAAAAATTGCTCTGGGAATATGACTACTACAACTGTAGCAATTTGCCAAGTTTGGTGTTTAAACAGCAGAAACTCACAGCTGATGAAGGTAGGGTTAAAGAAGTTTTGAGGGTTGGTACTAAAGTATGATTAGTTTTCCAACTAGTACAAAAGCCATTTACTTTTATTCTTTCGGCCCTACCTTTCAACTTCAGTTTTCCAAGCACTGCCTAATAGCTCTGCTTCTGCTGCAATATCTTGGCAGACAAATTATGATGATCCGTTTTGGTTTCAACAAATCCCTCAGCCTGAAGAAAGCTAGCATGGCAGGAGGAAGGGTTCTAGCCTAGTCTTTCTATGATGTACTCCTTTTCTTTTGCTTGGCAGGTTCAATTTTCTTTAGAATGTAAGGGAATACAAATAGGCCGTTTGCCACAGTTTGATCCCAGGATGCCTGTGCTATCCGCTTATCATGTTGTGCAGATCTGAATTATTAAAACTACAAGGAATATATCTATTTACCTTGCCAGAGACTGACTGTAGGAAATTTCAGTCACAGACCATGCATACCCCAGCATGTATATCCACCTGCTCTTTCAGGAACATTACACTTTGAAATAAAGACCAGTACTTTTTATCTGTCTGTCTAAGAACCCATTCTTCATAGTCTTAAGGACCTATTGTGTTTCTTGAATCACCCCTTCCCCAATGTTACTTGGCAGAAGACTTCTGTAACTATCATAATTTCAATTATATCTTTATTTTGATGTCTTAATGCAGAGAGAAGGTTCTGAGTCATTGTGTGTACTCCAACACTTCACCAACTAAGGGGGTTGTATGCCAACCTGTCCATCACATGACACAGGTGGTTGGAAACTGTGAGGAGACAGAAGCCAGAACTATTGGGACTATAAAGGTAGAGCATTGGTGGGTTCTGAAGTTAGAATCATGAGCCAGCCCCCAATAGTGTGGCAAAATCAAGGCAGCCATTAGCCAAGCAGTAGATGAGCGATCGGCCAATTAGCATGTTAGTAGATGAGTGACCAGCAGATGAGAAGAATACACTGAAAGCCATGGAGGCCCTTGAAGAAAGATGAGCCTCACCCAGTGCCTGATTGCCAACCCTGGAAACCAGCTCTTTAGAGCAGGGGTGGGTAAAGTGTGGCTAATAGTGTCAAGGTCCAAGGCGTGGGTGGCTAGGATTGACTGCAACAGGTACTGGGGCTGGGCCAAAAGATGGGCACTAGGTCAGGAAGCCAAGGGTCAGGGCAGAACAAGAGTCCAAAGCAGCATTCCTTCAGGTAGCAAGAGTTCACAGGGCCACAGGCAAGAAGCAGGTCCAGGAGACAGGCAGGAGGCCAGAGCACAATGAGAGTTCAAGACAATAGGGGCCTTCCAGGCAACAGACATACACCGGGCCAGAGGCAAAAGGAAAGTCCAAGAAACAGGCAGAAGGTCAAGGCACAACAAGGGTTAAAGGCAGTAGAAGCCTACCAGGCAACAAGTCCACAGCGCCAGAGACAAAAGATAGATCTGGAAAACAAGCAGGGGCCCAGGTCAGGACCACTGAAGAGTCCAAAAAAAAAAAAAAAAACTGCAGACATCACTAGAAACTGTTTTACTGTGGCAAAGACTGCAGAGGAACCCCAGCCCTTATCTAGCTGGCTGCTAGCTGCTCCAGCTCTCCTGCATCAGAGCAGCCAGCTGGGTCTGAGGTACTGGGCAGAATCCTGCAAGAACTTAGCCACAGACCAGAACCCTTACACACAGCCTGCAGCCCCCCAGAGATGTTTTTGTGGCCCAGTGGTCAAGAATTATTTTTTTTTAATTTTCTCCAAAATGCCTTCTGGAGCTGTGGGGGCAGTTTTGCCCATCCAGACCATTTTAGGCTCAAAGGGTTTTTTTTTTTTCCTAACAGGAAATGAGCTGGAAGGTGACTTATATTTGGGTTTCCAGAACAAAAACTGGACAGGACTCCTTATCTTATTAATGGTTGCTTGTTGCATGACAAGCAACACCAACTGAAACACTGCCTCCTACACCACTATTAAAAGTAAAAGAGTTGTCTCCAGTTTTCACCCTATGTGTGACTTCCTATTGTAAGAAAGACCTCTCTACTGAGCCTAAAATAGCACAATGGAGGGACTAAAAACATGGCAAAATGGCCTCCACACCTAGAGGGCAATTGAGAGGTCAATACAACCAGCCATTTGCTGACTTTTGGACATACCATTCTAGAGCACAGCTGTGGCTGTACATTGCTAGAGGTGCTTTATTTCTTACTGTTCCTTTCAGTGAGGTGGGCAATCACAGCAAGTTGGGTGGACAATTTTATGCTGCAGAATCTTTTAGGGCTGCATGTTAAATGAAGTAGCCAGATTTGAATGGAACATACCGTCTGACTGTCCTGATTTGGCAGGAACAGTCCTGATTAATCTTCTGTCATCCCACTTTTTCAACTGCTTTTAAAATGTCCCAGTTTCTCTTTCCTTCTCCCACTCTACCCCTTTGTCCTTGGCTTGATTCAAGTGTCGCAAACTAAAATTAAAATGCAAAAGTAGTTTGCTGCTCCTTTAGGCTTCCAGGAGCAGTAAATTCATTCTATTTTGACTCCATCAAATAAAGCCAGTCTGGGTGGATGTGTTGAGAGCCACAAAAATGCCTTGCACTTTGCCTACCTCTGCCTTACATTCACATTGAGAAATTTGTGGTATCTAGGGAAAAAAGAATCTGAGAACCAATGGTGGAAGCAAACCATGCCCTCCAATGTTTAGCAGATGGAAAGTGGGACATGTGGCCAAGCAACATTGGGGTGTGGTCAAGACGGCAAAAGTTATTAATGAGGAAGAACACACAAGCTAGGAGAGGCTGCAGCAGTTTGCTTTTGCTTGGGCCAACTGGGAGGGGCAAGATTCTGTCCCCTCTTCTCCTCACTGCTGAGTTAGTAGAGTCCAAACTACTTTTGAACTTTGAACACAGTTTGCAGCATATGAAATAAACTGAGGACAAAAGGAGAAAGTAGAAGGAGGAAGAAGAAACTAGGACATTTTAAAAACAGTGGAAAAAGTGGAACAACAGAGGGTTAATCTGGACTGTCTCTGCAAAACTGGGACCATTCGAGGCTATGAGCAAACTGTGGAAGAATATGTGGATTGTTGACAACTGAAGGCCTTTCATACTGCACAATGATAGTGTTCTGTTTTCATTTTAACTGCCATAATTCTGCCCTGTGGTATCCTAGTGTTACTCCTGCTATGGCACTGTTGGTGAGGACCCCACATATCACTTTGATATCAAACAATTCATCCTTTGCTTGACCTTTCTCCAGTCACTTCACTCCACATGTTTGCGAGGTTCTCCGGACAAGCATGGACAGGGTGCAGCCACTAATGGTTTTACATTCCAGATCCTATTGAGGCCAGCAACTCAAGCCTCGCTCGTAGCTTCAGGGAACTTCCCACTGCAAACCTTACAATAGCTGCACGGCTCTCAGCCGAACCAGTCCTTTTAGACAGGATATTTACATACTGGCGAAACTATTGTCGTCGAGCGTTAAGCTCATCATGCAAACTTGACCTTTTCCAAATCCTTTGTCCAGCTCGAAACTCCCTTTGTTCTCACCTGGCATGACATGGCCGGTATGCACAAACTCCCCTGTAAAACCCCCTCATTTCCAAACGGTCCTCGGACTACTTTGGACTTCCATCCCGCCTTGCTGCCGGTTGTCTAAGGAAACTCCCCTCAGCGAGCCCTGCTGAGCTTTCTCCTCCGGAACCCCGCTTCTCTCCAGGACTACGAGACCAGGTGTTGTATTGCCTTTCCGGAAAAGCTCTCCGTTTCCATTTCCAGCTAGTTAGTTTATGTCTTGTCTTGCGTGTTTCTTGCCTTTAATAAAATATTGTTTGTTACTTTAAAAGCTTGTCTAGCCGCTCTCTGACCCGCCGCTGTATACATAGGGTTAAAGATCCTTGCTAACGTTACCCTGCCTCTCGTTTAGCCGAGAGAGTGCTCCAGCTAAATTCCCCCAACTTGTGTTTTTATTTGGCAATTTGGGAGCCCCTCCTGGGACCCCCAACATACAGGGTAACATTGGGAGAGATGTTTAGAATTCTTATCCAGAGAGCTCTAGTGCCTCCCCAAACTACAAACCACAGGATTCCCCAGGATGGAACGAGGGCAGTTCAAGTGGAATCATAGTGCTATAAGTAGTGTGAAAGGATGCTGAGTGAAATCAATGGTAGGCAGATACCTATATCGGTAGATCAACTTGTTTTCTTCCTCTGAGATCCATCAGGTCAAAACTTAGTTCCTCCCCATCCAAGGGCTGAATGTGGAAGAAAGGCAATTCTACACATAGAATTAAGTAACCCTGTGTCTCTGAAGATGGGCTCAGAATTTGCTTTAGAGCTCACAATGAGGTAAGCAGTATAAGAGTGGGCAGCTTACCACCTTCTAGATGCTATTGAACTGTGGCTTTAATCATCCTAGTGTATCTAGAGATGAAGAAAGACTAGAGCTCTAGGGCCTCAAGTTGCCCCCTTCCATGCAGTAGCCCTTTCACACACAAATTCAGAGCAACTATTTCCCTTCATAATCCTTTTCTATTTCAGCGATCTAACTTTGCCTCTCTCTCACCTCGCTTGCTGATCACCTGCCAGTCACCCCCAAGAGCTACCAGTCTATTTGATCTACTTTCTGAACACACCTATGGATGAAATGGCTTTTTCAATAAGGTTTCACCTGATGCTTCTCTGACAGCAGTCAGTGTGACAGCAATATTGTGAGCTTGCAATAGGCAAGAATAACAGGTAGAGCTCCCTATCCAGGTGGGACAAAGGAGTCCTGAATATGGATGCAAATAGTCCATTATCAAGAGCTGCACGTGCCAGAGAATGACAGGACTCCACACATGGCTGGGAGTTCAAGTGTACAATTTGGTTTTCTGTGCCAATTCAATGGTTGCCATGGGGACCTGGAGGTGCATTTGCTCTTCCATTCTCTTCCTTTATTGTCAAATTCCAGATGCTGCCAAGTCTCTGGAGCACCCTGTTTTCAGTTCTTTGGCTGTAACGTACCGTTTTTGTGCTTTGAGAAGCCCACTGAGTTGGTCCTTTGAACCACAGGGTGCCATCAAGGCAATGAACACTTTGTGCACAAAGAAGGAATAAGAGAATGAGGGAGAGGAAGCAAAGGGGGAAGAAGGAGTAGCAGCTATTCAGATCCTCATACATAATGGGTAAGGAACCCTTGGCCCTCCCGTTCTGCAGATCAGCTCCTAGAAGCCCCAGTCATCATAGCCTAAGGCAAGGGATTATTCAGACTATAATCTGAAATATCTGGAAGGCCAAAGATTCTCCATAGGGTAGAGTGGGGAAAGTAATGCCCTGAGACCACATGCAGCCATCCTCCAGACTCCTTGGGACTACCCCTTTTTGGCTTAAAAAACGCCATGAATTTCCTCCCCGGAAAGCCTTGAGGAACAGCAATTCCCCTTTTTCAGTAAGCTTCATGCCCCCTTATTTTCTTCTTCTTTTCCTTCTGCTTTTTGGCAGTTTTGATAGCTCTCAAAGGGTCCCCGGATGGAAAATCAGACTGCTAACCCCTGCCATGGAAGGAGAATGAATAGCTTTTTCTGGCAAGTTTGGCCGCTCATTCACAATTTTAACCACTTTTCTTAAAAAATGATGTACAGGAAAGACAGAGATGGGAAGTGGCTGGAAAACTGTGTGTGAGAAAAGTATATTGAGAGGGAGAGATGGGTAGATGAGTAGGGACAGATTAGTCATGAGGTACAGCAGGGGAAAAGTGCTCAGAGAACCAGTATGGTGGATTCGGTCCTATATAAGGCCCTGATATATTTATACACTAATGTGGCATACTGGCCTTAGGAAAGCAGTGGAGTAGCTGCTTGCACATCACTGGAGTACGGGGGGAGATGAGGACAGTGTGCCCCAGGTGGCAATTTTTGGGAACACCCCGCATGACGTGACTATACCCTCATGTGAAATGGCCATGACCCCACATCACATGGCCATGCCCCAGTGTGACGTGGTCACCTCCACCCTGCCCCTCCACCTGCCTCTGCCCCTGCCCCCCTACCTGCACTCCAAGCTACGTGACTGTTGTACATTTCCAGAAAAAGAGGGCAAACAAAGACAGAGGTTTGCATACAATTAGTATATGCTAATATAGAGGGCTGGGAAGGGAGAGAGAAGCATATTTGGGAAGACTTACTACAATTTAAATAAAATCCACAGGCAGACAATATGTCTAGTTGGCTCAACTATACTTCAATACCACAACACCACGCAAGCTGTTGAGTTCTCCGTTACAATCATAGAATCACAGAACTGGAAGAGATGACAAGGGCCATCTAGTCCAACCCCTGCCATGCAGGAAAACACATCTAAAGCACTCCTGAGAGATTGTTATCCAGCCTCAGTTCGAAGACCTTCAAAGAAGGAGACTCCACCATGCTCTGAGACAATCTAGTCAACCTTTCATCTGGTAGATCTGGGATGAGAATCATGCAGGCCTATAAATGCTGTTAGACTGCAAGTCCAGTAGCTCTAGCCAGCATAGTGAGGAATGCTAAGAACTGCAATCCATCAGTATCTGGAGGGCTGCATGATTCCTACGGCTGGTGTAGGTGCTAACAAAGAATCGGAGAGGAAAGAAGCATGAAGATGGTACCCAGAGTTGCACCAAGTCCCATAATGAAGAAGATAGACTTGATGCATCACTGGAAAAATCTGAGATCCATGCTCTTCCCTGCTCCCCAATTGTTGTTTTTTTAAAAATCACCTAATCTCATGAAGAATTTTGCAAAGCTCAAAAGCTTATACATTTTCATGGAACTATAGTTAATACTATTGTGTTGTTTGCTTATGGATTTTTGGTTTTGTTTTGCTCTAACAACAACAACAAACTACAATATTTCTTACCCTATGGATTGAAACATGAAACAACAGACTAAAATGCAGCAGCAAACAGACACATAACACAGTTAAAAACATGAACACCAATTAAAACTATATAATCAGTTAAAAGAGCAAAACATTTAAAAAAGCAAACATTAAAAACAATCAATTCATAATCTAAAAATTTGTAATTTAAGAACTATTTGGAGAGGCCTGGTGGAAGAGATTGATCTTTAATGCTGTTTTAAACACAGGCAGCATATCCAGCTGCCAAATCTCTTCTGGCAGGTCATTCCACAATTTGGGAGTGGCTAATGAAAGCATTCTCTGCTTAACAGTTGCCAGCCTGGTCCTGGCTGACTGAAGCAAGTGTCCCCCAGAAGACCTTATGGATCAGCACACCTACGTTCCTGTGATTTAAATGGAAATGCACAAGACATCTCACCATAATGGGGAAAATGGAGACTTGTGTGGCTGCTCAGTCTGTTGTCCAGGTGTTCACTATGGAGGCTCAATTTCAAGGCCTTTGCTCTCCCTTCTTATGATTTTCATCGTTAAAACAAAGTTCAGCTGGACAGCCCTTTAACAGAAGACAAGTTCAAACAGAGTACTGCCCTTTACCAACAGATACGCAGCCACTTCAGCTTCCAGTCACTGCTGAGTAGTATTGCTCATAGGGGGTAGGGGAACTTGGTTAAGCCACCAGTAGTTGGTCTAATTCATTTCTGGAAAACTGATGGAGTAAAGTGGCTAAGAGTAACTGGGCTCATTGGAAAATCACTGTTCAAACAAGGGTTTTATGTTTACCTCAAGCTGAACTAGGAAACAAATCGTGACATTTACAAGCCATATTGGAGTTCATTGGTTGCCATGTTCCTATCTCATGCTTGCATAGTATAAATCTACATTTATATAGTTCCATCGTGGTAGCACCATAAGACTTTTCTGCTAGTTACCAATGTTGTGCAATTAATTGTGCATCTCTCAAGATACCAGCTCATTCTCCAATTGTGCAATATGGAATGCACAGAAGCTGTTTCTCCAGTCCTAATGAATAGAACAGCATGTGAAAGCACCAATGAAGTTATATATCATCCAAGAATGTGTGACTGCATGACTGGAATCCTGTTGGTTACTCCCAGCTGACCCATCCATTCATCCCCAACACATAGATAAATCCCAAAGATTCAATGGCTCTACTCTGGTCAGGACTAATGATAGGATTTAAACCTATGTGAAATGGTTACACTTGTGAAACTCGACTTATGCAACCATGAACTGAATATGTCCATTGCACAGTGCCCCCGCAAAATATAAAGTGCATATATAAGGGAAATTACATGCATATGACCCCAACAGGATTCTGGCCAGTATATTGTGCTTGCTATTAATATTAGGCATGGCACATTTTCTAAGTGTACAGATTTGAAAAGTAAGACAGTCTGTACTCTCAGGCTTATAATCCAATAGAGAAGATAGAAAAGGAATCAGCGAGTAAAATGAAAGATGAAAGCAAACACTGCAGCAGGTGTATTTTGTCTGGCTAATGGACGAACCCCAGGTCAATCTCTATCTTATTATGATGGTCTTCCTAGCAGGCAGAGGGGAGGAGCAGCCTCCCAGTGTTTCTAAGGCTCCTGGTGGATAATGAAGGACAGGATCTTCTTTCCTTCATCTCTGTAGTCATAGGCCAACTGACAGTTGGAGCAGAGTGTCCTTTCTGGTAAGGAAGGGGTGTAGCACTTTGGCAAAGCAGCACCTGGAAGGTCTATCAAGTTTTACATATCCAGCAAAACAGCACTTTTTGGTCTAATTGAGAAGTAAGCCACATGCATGCTGGGGTCAAACCTTGCCCAGCCTGATGCCTTCCAGCTAGATAGGGCATATTAGGTAGGGCTGACACAACTCTCATCAGCTCATACTAAGATGACTTCACATGATGCCTCATGGGAAATAGATGTCCAAAACGTGTGGACATCTTAAGGTCACCTTCTCTACAGGAAACTGCTTTTGCAAGCTACCAACAGCTAACTCAAGCCTGAAGACATTCCATTCAATTACCTTACCTTACCATTGCTGGAGGTTGTCTAAAGCCCTTTGTGACGGGAGTGTGGCTATCTGAAGTGCCAGAGCAGCCTGGAAGCAGGGTGCCAGGCAACCAGAACAGCAACTCAAGAGAGAAACTCAGCCAAGTAGTGTGTGGGAGGAGCTGGTGCCTGAGAGGAAAAGTTATTTAAACCTGATGTCACTCCATCCTTCAGTGAGATTCCAGCAGAAGAGAGCTAGGGAGTGGGGTCCTTTAGCCAGTCAGAGAGTGCACTGAGAGGGTTAATGCTCAGTGGAAGCCTAGTGAGAAGCAGAAGAGTAATTGAACCCTAGTAGAATCTGGTCAGAGAGTGTGACCTAGATTGGGGGTCAAGCCTTTGGTGAGTGTGTAGTAATAGGGTTGGTTATGATCCTTGCGCTTTATATGTGAGCCTAAAGATAGAAGTGAACCATCTGAGAAGTACGCTGAAGAAATGTATCAACCTTGAACTGCATTTGAAATCTGAAACACTAGTTTATTCTGATTGTTATCTTAATAAATGTTACAGTTTATTTTGATAAATACTGACTCAGCTGAGTTGTGTTTACAGTATATAAGGTAACACAGAAAATATACTACCATAAAGTTAAGACATAGTTCTAAACAAACTCAGAAAACCCTCACCCTTTTACACCGAGGTGGTGTTACAAATGGGGAGGAAGAGCTACGTGGTAAAGACAGGGCGCTTTATCAGATTGGGAACTGTCACACCAGCCTGGGAAAATTAAGGGACTGTCACACTCTTAATCTGGAAATATTTGTTAAAAATCCACAGGGTTTTGTGTGTTTCTTTGCAAATATCCTCTAGCAGTTGTGTTTTGCCATGACTCTATTAAGCTCTAGGAAGCACAAGGGGAAACTAGATGAAGGAGACACGGGTGAAGCAGCTGCTGACGTAGGCATGACAATGAAACATAGCAACATCACCGTTCTCCTTTGCAAGGGCTTTAGGGAGTCACAGAAACTGGGGTAGGGGAAGCTTAATGCAGTATATTGCTTTGCTCTCCTACCACTTTAACAAGGAGTTAAAATATTATAAGTGGCAATATATCCTTTGCCAAAAAGCCAAGCATTCCTTTTCCTGATTTCCCTCAGGGGACTCTGTTTGTTTGCTTTTTTAAAAATGATACTACTGATGATGTCAGTACTGTCCAAAGAAAGAAAGGGGAAGGGGGAACTCATGTTCTACTGAGAACAATGAATAAATAGAAACTGGAAGAAAGGAAGCAGCAAGATTGATGGTTTCTACACATGGGTTCTTTTGCACTGCTGAGGAATTCCTTTCTCAAACAGTGCTGGGAATGGAATTAAGACAGTAGCTGTATATTACAGGCTTTGTTGTACAACACACTTTCTCATGGTCAATTATTTCTATAACACAAGAACATCCTGTTTAGTAAAACTCCCCTAACAATGTTAATTTAAAACTTTCCTTGGTATAGGTTCAGCCCACCATATTACTTTCAACTGAGCACAGCTGGAAATTATTGATGAATTTTCCTGTAATTAGTCAGCTTCTCTTTCTTATGGAGGGACAATTAACTATAGGTTCCCTTTCATTATAGTTTTTCTTTTTCCCTATTTCTAGCCTGCCATGGCTACATTTCTGCTTTTAAAAGAAAAATGTGGGATACCCATTCATAGATCACCCTTTCTCTTCTCTAAATCACAGTTTATGTACTGAAATGTAATTACCGTGGAGTACTACTCTTGCTTTCTGTACTGACCTCCTTTAAAACTTCTCATGGATTAGTAAGTTCCCTTCAGCAATAACACTCACGCAGCCTCAGAGGGAAGGCAAACAAACCCTTTGAACAAATCTTGCCAAGAAAACTCCATGATACATTCACCTTAGGGTCACGGTAAGTAAGAAACTACTTAAAGGCATACAAAAACGACGCCAACAACAACAAGCCAATGCATACCCCCAACATTTCAGAGATGAAAGTCAGGACATGTGTGGCTAAGCAACATCAGAGTGCAATCACAATGGCAAAAGGTATTAATGAAGAAGACAAGAACATGTTCATCCTTCTAGTTCACAAGTGGGGCCATCTCACAAAAAGCAGCCAATTCTTTGACCCCAATGTCTGGGCCTCAGGGATATGCTCTTGGTAAGCATGAAAATTTCATTGAACGATTATGGCCTTTGCAGAATGCATGACACTCAACAGGTAGCCAGCAAAAGCTTCGTTTTGAGGTCTAACAACAGCAGCAAGGGGGTGGAATTTCAGAAGGGTAATGATCACAAAGAACAAAACTGTTAAATCAGTACCAGAGGCATTATGCTTTTGCATATCAGTTGCAGGAGAGTGTGAACAACTCACCCTAAGTTGAACATGAGCCAGCAGTGTGATTCTGCAGCAAGGAAGACAGATGCTATTTCAGCCTGTATTAATAGAAGCATGTTTTCCAGGTTGAGAGAAGTAATCGTCCCAGTATATTCTGCACTGGTCACACTCCATCTGAAGTACTGTGTTCAGTTCTGGACAGCTTTTTAAAAAAAGTTTATACACAAGTTGGAACAGGTTTGGAGAAAGGCAATGAGGATGATAAAAGACATGGAGAACAAAATATATGAGGAAAGGCTAGAGGAGCTGGACATGTTCAGCTAGCTGAAGGGAAGAGAAGAGGTGACATGACTGTATTCTTTAAATACCTCAAGGGCTGTCACAAGGAGGAGGGGGCAGGCCTGTTCTCTGCTTGCCCAAAGGGTAGGACCAAGTCTAATGGTTTGAAGTTACAGGGGAGTACATTTCGATTGAACATAAGAAGGAACTTCTTGACAATAAGAGCAGTTTGGCAACAGAACCAATTGTTGTGCATGCTTTACTTGGAGATCCTGCACTGAGCAGGGGGTTGAATTCAATGGCCCACAAGGCTCCTTCCATGATTAAATGACTCACATTCTGCTTTTGGTAAGCTCCTTATAGGCAACAGATTGTCCACACTGTACACAGAATGCTAGACTAGGTAAGCTTTGATTTCATCCAACAAGGATTTTATTAGGTTCTCCCACAATACATGTCTCATTTCTAATTCTGTTCCCCCGCACCCTCACAACCACCACCTTCACGCTACTACTGGCTTCTACTATCATAAAAGGAAAAAATCGACATGTGAAATGTATTCACATGTTCATTGTCATGTCTGTTTTGGACCCAAGAAAGCACAAGGCTGTGAGGTACCCATCCTAGCTTTGAAGCATCCAGAACTGACTGCTGGCAGATGCCAGATCCTGGGGTTAGATTAATACAGTGCTTTACCAAATGCGGTTGTCCTTCTGGGGATTTTCCTTGGTCTTTTCTTCATAATCTTCCAACCCATCCTCTCCAGAACATGCTCATATATGCATAAAGACACATTCATAGGCACACACAATTCACCCACATTGGCTTTGTTCTCTGTCCCAGAAGAGAGATGCTCATTTGTTAAGTGTGTTAACAATTTTTTCTTTTTTAAGCCAAAGAACACAGTGGTGGCAAGGACTGCTGGAAAGGGATTATAACTTTCTTTAGAATTGCCTCTAAATTTTAGCACTATGATGTGTTGGCAAAGGATACTGACAATTACAGGCAGGATGATTGACATCTTTTGGCATTACAAAATACGTTGATTATATGGTGTGGAAAGTTACATAAGTATGTGTTAAGGCTTGCAAATGAATGCTATTGTTTAGCAGCTAATGTATGCGGCTGAGTTGTACCCAGAGAGATTCTTCTAGTATTAGATGTGAGAAATAAATGTGTCTTGAAAACAGGGATGAATAAGCAACCTATTGGAGAGTTGTACCCCATAGTTTTTCCAAAATAGGGCATTCACTTTGGTGGTATGTGATCAGCAGCACTTAGGAGAAGGTGGACTTAATGTATTTTATTTATTTTAAAATTTAATAAGCTGCCTTTTAAGGTAAACCCTCTTAAGTTGTATGCAGCAAAATGTACAAACCACAAAACACAATAAAAGAACAGTTCAATACCACAATAAAACAAAAAAGATTAATATCAGGGAGCGCTGTATATAAAATGGCACCTAATAAAGTCTTCACTCAGTTATGGGCTAGCCACTTGAAAGCCCATATAACCTACAATATTTCACAGATAAAAACTGGAATGTGTGTGGCCAAGGAACATTGGAGTGTTGTCAAGATGGCAAAAATTATTAATGAGAAAGAACTCACAAACTCAAAAAGGCTACAGAAATTGCTTTTGCCTGAGCCAATTGGGAAGGAGAAGACTCTGCCTCTTCCTGTCCTCTCCCCCCACCCCATCACGGAGTTCATTGAGTGCAAATGACTTTTAGACTTTGAGCTCAGTTTGCAGCAATTAAGTAGACTGAGAATAAAGGAGGAAAGTCAGAGGAGGAGATAGAAACTGGGACATTTTCAAAGCAGCTGGAAAAGTAGGGTATCAGAGAATTAATTGGAACTGCCTCTGTCAGATCAGAACATTTTCAGGATATGGATCTGGGATGGTAGGGCCTGGACACTAATTGGAACATCATTCCACAAGTGCAGCAGTTGCTATCTGATGGCCCCACCATTCATGTCCACCTATGTTGTTCCTACGAGCAGCAGGCCCACAAGAAGGGCTTCCAGTGTTGATAGAATATGAGTAGTGTGCATTCACATACTAGAGTACCAGGAAGGACCTGGAGTCAGACTTAAACATCACCAGCATGATGTTCAAACTCTGAATTTTCTAGAAGAAACCTCTTCTCAATGTTCACCTTGACCCCTTTAAAGAAATAAGTTTTCATCTATTAAAATGGTATAGCCAAGTTCTGGTGTGGTCCAGGGGCCTATTTCCTCTTTGAAGATCTGACAGAAGGTGGTCCAGCTTATCTCGCAAAACAAATCCAGATGTGGCTGAAAGTCTACCTCAGGTTTTGTAAAAAATCTTTTTGGGAGAACTTCTGCTCCCTGAAATTCAGGAATGGTGCTTTTTCCTTAAAGCATGTTTTGAAGAAGACTTGCTACTCTCCTCCATACTGCCCAATAGTTCTGGTAAATGTTGGGGCTTTCTCCTTTCAGGATTTAACACCATGTGGTGTAGTGGTTTGAGGGCTGAACTATGACCCCGGAAAGCAGGGTTCAATTCTCCATGGAAATCCCTTGGGTGACATTGGTCACGGCACACTCCATTTCCACATTGGACTATTATAGTGCTATTATTCCACTCTCAACATCCAATGGAATCCTGGCATTTGCAGTTTAGGGAGGGGCCTCAAAGGCCAGTGTGGAAATGGCCACAGATTCTCAGGTCCAGAAAACCCTGTGATAAGTTCCCCTTAGGGTCACTATGAGTTGGAAATTACTTAAATGCACTCAACAACAAGAACAATAATTGTTGTTTCCACCTCTGTATCCAGTTGTGCCCTAAATATTAATTTAATTAATAATTGTTAATAATTTGTTAATGTTGAAGTGCTACCCCAGTCTAAAAGAAAGAGGGTGATGAAGCACTGAATCTTATAACTGGAAATTTATATTTACCCTGGCCTGCACTGGGAGCTCTCAGGACTAAAATGCACACCCACGCAAATCCATACCCTGCACTGGGTTTTAAAAGTTGTGGCTACTACCAGAAAAATCATAAGAAAAATACTGGAACAAAAAGAACATCATGTGAATATCAGAGGAAGCAAAATGCTCTTAACTACAGCCATAACTCCTGACAAATCCTGAGGCTCTCGGCCAGTCTGGAGGCTCCCTTAGACACCTTCAGGCTTGTTAATGTTGCATATTTGGTTGAACAAAACGGAAGGGGGAAGCAAGAGTCTCTGAGAATCTGGAACCTGCAAAAATACACAGCTGCATGTACTGCATGTTGTCTGCTTCCATATTAGATTAGTTGCTGGAGAAGCAATCCAGATCAAGAAACTAGAATGTGAAGGAAGATGAGCCTCAGTTTTCAGGCTAATTTCCCACCCATGGCCTTGAATTATGGTCCTAATTTCCTGCATCTGGAATTTTTATGGTCAAAATGTGATAGAGAGGACGCCAATCCTTTTACAGAAGGAAAATGCTGCTGGGCCACCTTTGAATTAGCAGCCTCATCTCTGAAACTTCAAGGACATGGAATGCATTCTCAGCATGAGCCCAAAGCAGCCATTTCAGAGCAGAATGAAGCAGGTAGGTGTGTGCAACATGTGTCTATTTTGTCGCATGGGTTGTTAATCTCTTTTTAACACCTGACATGTAGAGAGCTCCCTCTTCTTGACAGAAGTGCCCCTGCTCCAGCACTGAGGATCAGAAACTGAACAGCGTAGAAAGTGATTAGCAATTGAAAGAAGTGAAATTGACTTCCAGGTACTTTAAAGGGCAATGTGTTGATTTATATCAGAGGAAAGAGCAGAGGAGAGCTGGGCCTGTGAAGACATCCTAGACCAGGTGTGTTTTACAGGCTTGTTTTTTTGTTTGTTTGTTTTTTTGCTGTGCTTGTTTTTGCTGTGCTTGAGGGGCCTTGCTTGTTATTTGCTTGCTATTGATTGCTGGCTATTGTCCTGGCCGTGGGCTCTGCCTGATCACACGGTCTGACTAACAAGGGGGAGGAGGCAGCTAGCGGGGAGGAGCTTTATTAGGAGCTACCAACGGGCCTCTAGCTCATTTCCCAGAGGAAAGAGCAGAGGAGAGCTGGGCCTGTGAAGACATCCTAAACCAGGTGTGTTTTACAGGCTTGTTTTTTTTTTTTTTTTTGCTGTGCTTGTTTTTGCTGTGCTTGTGGGGCCTTGCTTGTTTTTGCTGTGCTTGAGGGGCCTTGCTTGTTTTTGCTGTGCTTAAGGGGCCTTGCTTGTTATTTGCTTGCTATTGATTACTGGCTATTGTCCTGGCCGTGGGCTCTGCCTGATCACACGGTCTGACTAACAAGGGGGAGGAGGCAGCTAGCGGGGAGGAGCTTTATTAGGAGCTGCCGAAGGCGCACGCACTTGAACTCCTTTACTTTCTCGAGCTTCTCCTGTACTACTCTCTGTAGTTTCAAGGATGGAAGGAGAGGGAGCTGCTGTAGTCACCTGTAACACTTGTGGCATGTTCCTTTTCTTGCCACAAGAGGTTCTCGGATACACCTGCACCAAGTGCAAGCTGGTCACCTTCTTGGAGGAGAAGGTTCGCCAGCTGGAGGCACGAGTTTCTGATCTCCACCTTATCAGGGAAGGGGAGGAGTTTTTGGATAGGGAAGAGAAGACCTACCGGAACTCCAAATACACGGAGGAGCTGCCAGATCAGGAAGCCAGTACACAGCGCCAGGAAACGGAGGCTTGGGCAAATGTTACACGGAGGAGTAAAAGGGCCAAAAAGGTAACAGAGACTCTTAACCTACACAATCGCTTTGATGTACTTGGACTTACAGACAAAGGAGAGCACTACGCAGAGGGAACAGAATGTCAACGAGAAAGAATCCAACATCGGCAACAGGAACTAGATCAACGCTCCCAGCCTCAACAGAATGCTCAGGCAGTCCTGGTAAAACATGCTTATCGAGGAGCCCAGGGGAAGCCTCAGAAGAGGCGAGTTCTGGTTGTTGGGGACTCTTTGCTAAGAGGAACTGAAACAGCAATCTGCAAAACGGACAAGCTCAATCGAGAGGTCTGTTGTCTTCCTGGGGCCAGGATCAACCACGTAACGGAGAGGCTAACCACGCTAGTCAAACCCACTGACTATAAGCCCCTCATTTTGGTTCATGTTGGAACCAATGACGCTGCGAGGAGCAGCTTAAACCACATTGCAAAGGACTACGAACGTATGGGGACAAAGCTTAAGGACCTTGGTGTGCAGGTGGTCATTTCATCTCTCCTCCCTGTTCAAGGATACGGCGCACGTAGGGAAAGGGCAATAGTAGAGGTCAACAACTGACTCCGCACATGGTGCCACCAACAACGGTTTGGGTTTTTGGAACATGGCCTGAATTTCCATGAACATGGGCTTCTGGCGAGGGATGGGCTGCACCTCACAAAACTTGGCAGGAATGTTTTTGCTAACAGTCTTGCAAGGAAGATTAAGAGGTCTTTAAACTAAGTTCCACTGGGGAGGGGGACAATATTATTCAGGGCAAGGACTCAGAGAACACAGGGGTAAAAGGCCCAAATGATATTGGACAAGTAGTACAAGTGGCCAATGGCGGGAGGAGTAGAATCAATAGTACAGGACTTGCAGGAAGGGCCCAGGGACTTAAGTGTCTCTACACTAATGCAAGGAGTATGGGAAACAAGCAGGATGAGCTTGTACTCCTAGTACAAGAAAATAAATACGATTTGATAGGCATCACTGAGACCTGGTGGGATGAGTCTCATGATTGGAATACAGGAATAGAGGGGTATAGCCTGTTTTGTAAAAATAGACCAAACAAGAAAGGAGGAGTAGCCTTGTATGTCAAGGATGTTTTCACCTGTGAAGAGATCCAGGACTTAAACCCAGAAAGCCAGGTAGAGAGCATTTGGGTAAGAATTAAGGCAGCGAGAAACAATAGGGATATTCTGGTGGGGGTTTACTACAGACCTCCAACCCAGGCTGAGGACTTGGATGACGCCTTCCTCAACCAAATGACTGCACATTCAAAGAGGAGGGATACAGTAATAATAGGAGATTTCAATTACCCGGATATATGCTGGCAGTCAAACTCTGCCAAGACAGCAAGGTCCAGCAAGTTTCTTGCTTGTCTTGCAGACAACTTCATGGTCCAGAAGGTGGAAGAGGCCACAAGGGGATCAAATATTCTAGATCTGGTCTTGACCAACAGGGATGACCTTGTGAATGAGGTAGAAGTGGTTGGATCCTTAGGGGGGAGTGACCATGCCCTGTTGGAATTTAGCATTCAGTGGGAAGGAGAAGATAAGGGTAGCCAGACACTCATCTTAGATTTTAAAAAAGTGGACTTCTGTAAACTTAGGGAGCTGCTGGCTGGAATTCCGTGGTAAGGAATAGTGAAAGGGAAAGGAGTTCAGGAGGCATGGGAGTTCCTTAAAAAGGAGATACTGAAGGCACAGTCTAAAACAGTGCCATTAAGGAGGAAAAATGGAAGGCATCTGAAGAAACCAGAATGGTTGACTAAAGAACTCTCAGCTGAGCTAAGAGTTAAGAGAAACATGTATAGGAAATGGAAGAAGGGGGAAACCACCAAAGAAGAATTTAAGCAAGTAGCTAGGAGATGTAGGGAGGAAGTCAGAAAGGCTAAAGCACAGAACGAGCTTAGGCTGGCCAGAGACATTAAAAACAATAAAAAGGTTTTTTTTAAATATGTCCGCAGCAAAAGGAAAAAGAAGGAGACAGTAGGGTCGCTACGCAGAGAAGATGGCGAATTACTCACAGGGGGGAGAGAAAAGGCAGAGCTACTTAACACCTTCTTTGCCTCCGTATTTTCCCAGAAGGATACAAGCACTCAACCTGGCGGTTGGGGAGCAGGGGAGGAAGCAGAGGAAATGAGGCACATAATAAGTAGAGAGGTGGTATAGGAATACCTGGCCGCATTGGATGAATTCAAGTCTCCAGGGCCAGATGAATTGCATCCTAGGATATTAAAAGAGCTGGCAGAGGTCATTTCGGAACCGCTTGCTATAATTTTTGAGAAATCTTGGAGGACAGGAGAAGTTCCAGCAGATTGGAGGAGAGCAAATGTTATCCCCATCTTCAAGAAGGGGAAAAAAAAAACCCAAATAATTATCGCCCAGTCAGCCTGACATCAGTACCCGGAAAGATCCTGGAGCAGATCATTAAGCAGTCAGTTTCTAATCATTTAGAAAGCAACGCGGTAATCACGAGAAGTCAACATGGATTTCTCAAAAATAAGTCATGCCAGACTAATCTTATCTCTTTTTATGATAGAGTTACTAGCTTGATAGATGAAGGGAGTGCTGTGGATGTAGCATATCTCGATTTCAGTAAGGCCTTTGACAAAGTTCCCCATGACATTCTTGCAACGAAGCTAGTAAAATGTGGGCTGGACAGGGCTACCGTTAGTTGGATTTGTAATTGGTTGACCGACCGAACCCAAAGGGTGATCACGAATGGCTGCTTTTCATCCTGGAGAGAAGTGACTAGCGGGGTGCCACAGGGTTCTGTCCTAGGCCCAGTGCTGTTCAATATTTTTATCAATGACTTGGATGAAGGAATAGAGGGCATGCTGATCAAATTTGCAGATGACACCAAATTGGGAGGGGTTGCTAATACGCCAGAGGACAGGATCAAAATTCAAAATGACCTGGATAGATTGGAGAGCTGGGCCAGGGCGAACAAAATGAAATTCAACAGAGAGAAATGTAAGGTCCTACACTTAGGCAGAAATAATGGAATCCACAAATATAGGATGGGGGACACGTGGCTGGATAGCAGTACGTGTGAAAGGGATCTAGGAGTCTTCATAGACCACAAGCTGAACATGAGTCAGCAGTGTGATGCGGCAGCCAAGAAAGCCAATGCAATTCTCGGCTGCATCAATAGGAGTATGGTGTCTAGATCGAGGGAGGTACTGGTACCACTCTACTCTGCTTTGGTTAGACCCCATCTTGAATACTGTGTCCAGTTCTGGGCACCCCAATTCAAGAAGGATATTGACAAGCTGGAGTAAGTCCAGAGGAGGGCGACCAAAATGGTGAGAGGCCTGGAAGCCATGCCCTATGAGGATAGACTTAGAGAGCTGGGTATGTTTAGTCTGCAGAAAAGGAGGTTAAGAGGGGACATGATAGCCATGTTTAAATATTTGAAGGGATGCCACGTAGAGGAAGAAGGGGACTTGTTTTCTGCTGCTCCAGAGACCAGGACAAGGAGCAATGGGTTCAAGCTGCAGGAAAGGAGATTCCACCTGAACCTCAGGAAGAACTTCCTGACAGTCAGGGCTGTCCGGCAGTGGAATCTACTGCCTCGGAGTGTAGTGGAGTCTCCTTCCTTGGAGGTTTTTAAGCAGAGGTTTGATGGCCATCCGTCGGGATTGATTTGAGGGTGTTCCTGCATGGCAGGGGGTTGAACTGGATGGTCTGTGTGGTCTCTTCCAACTCTGAATTTCTATGATTCTATGATTCTATTATTCTATATGCAAAAGCCCTTTGCAGTTGGCACATCTGTACAAAGTGCATTATTTGGTGCTGAGTATCTATATCCTACTACAAAGCATAGTGCAAAAAAAAAAAAAACAGTTTTAAGCGAGAAATTTATTCCTTTATTTTTCTTGCCTGTGTATTTATAAAAAATAACAATAACAACATTGTATAGAGGATGCCAACAATTTTTAAAACGTCAGGAGGAAGAATGCAAATGAAAAGCAAGTCATTATTTTGGTTTCCCCAACATGTCTGATGAGTTCTAAGTCCATTTGTCTACATTTATGGAGGGGCAGCTTGTGTTTCTCATCTCAGAAGGAAAAAAAAAGCTGCCAGTTAATGTTTTTAATTAAGTGCAACCAGTTGTAGTCAATTATATGCAGCTAAAATAAGCACATTAACTCTTGCCTTCTGGCTCATAGTATACTTCCTGAGCAACCCATTATACAGAAAAATGCATTTGCCATGGAATGACAGCTAACAACCATGGAAGGATTGGCCTCAGGTTTTTCATTGCAACAGGATGTAAAATGTTAAGTGCCTTCATGCCATTGCTGGACAACTGCTTCCTCTACTCTTCAGAGATAAAATCTGCAATCCTTAAAGGCATCCCAAATCCATTACCTTAGGGCAAAACTGCTCTTCCAATACCATATTCTCCAACATTGCACAGAAGAAAACTGGGACACATGTTGCCAAGCAACATCAGAGTGTGGTCAAGATGGCAAAAGTTATTAATGAGGGAGAGATGCTGCAGCAGTTTGTTTCTGCCTGAGCCTACTGCAAAGGGCAAGATTTTGCTCCCTCCTCTTCTGGGGAAAAGTGAAAGCATGTAACAAAACTGAAATTTTAAAAGAAGCGAAACGAGTAAGATCATAAAGGATTCATGTGGATTGTCCCTGCCAGATCAGAGCAGTCAGAGGTCTGTAGCCACAGTTTTATCATACCCTATCACCCCTTCTATGGGATATGCAAATTTCATAAACTGGATTTATTAATGACAGGAGAACATGATTGAGGTCATGCTAACTGGAGAACATGTTTCAGGATCAAACTGACCTAAAACATGTTCAGGTCACAAGTCTGGAGAGGATTAGGCAGGAAAACCTGATGCTGATGGGTTTGTGCTAATCTTTTTACCACTCCAGGCTCTGTGCATTTCTGAGTACTGCCCAGATTTGTAAGCAATCAGAGATCATCCCTCAGTCTTATCCTACAGAGATCTTCCCTATATACCCTATCTGACCAAACATTAAATGATTGTCACGAATCCTATCAATGTTTGGTCACTTTGAAGTTAAAGTGATCAGCTCATTCCAGATCCTTTTGTCAGTCCTGTGGGAAAGCCATTATGGCTTTGTCAACGCACCCCTTCAGGGTATGAAATAAGTTATAAGAACCCTAGTTTTGACACAAGCCAATTGTAGTACCTAGAATGTAGTCCAGATTGCCGCTCCTCCATGCTACGCTCAGATGGTCTCTGAGCCCCTGTGCTGCAACCTCCTTCTTCAAGACTGGTAACTATCACCCTTTCCACCCCTAATTTCTCTCTGTCCAGCCTTTCTCACCTGACTTTGCAATAGTCTTGTATCGTTCTTAAGAGTGTCTGATTTCTCGTGTGTTTGTCACTTCAAATAAAATACTTTGTTTAACTTTAACTGGTGTCCTCTCTACAGTTAGTACTGGTATACATAGGTGAAAAGATCCTGCTAGTACCCTCCTCTCCAAGACTTTCTTTGAACTATAATTCCCCCAAATTCTAAGGAAGCACCGGTATTGTGGGTGGACCCCAGTGTCCCTCACCTCTTAGGGTAACACAGTTTCCTTCCAGATGGCCAAACTCCAACTTTCATCACCCTAGCCAGCATGGGATGCACAATTATGACTAGAAGACAAAGATCTGACAGGTAGTACTGTTCATAAATTGATCCATCACAGCAAATAGGTCAGAGAGATCACTAGGCAGGACAATTTCATTGAAATCTAAATGCATTCAGACAGAAAGAGCCCAATGGTACCACTCAAACTGCCACACATTTTGCAGCTATTCCATCTTTTGTTCCTTAACAGAATTTTTTAATGGAAAAAAGAAGTGGCGAGGCAAGATGGGGAGGCTACAGATAGAAAATAAGGATTTCTAGACCATCTGTAAAATTCTGTAAGTGAAACAGGGCAATTGCACAATGATACCCTTTTTCTGGAGACACTGCTGGTTTTTGGTTTTGTCCTCCATGGGTACAAAAAAATAGCAGCTTCAAGTGTGCAGTTTGAAGCAGAACAGAGTATGGTCACATTCTAACTTTTTTCTCAAGTTGCTCAAGGTGTGGCATACAGAGTTCTGCCTTCATTTTATCTTTACAACAATGCTAGGAGGTAGAATAAGCTAAGAGCTGCTACATGGCCTGTGGTGACATGGTGAGCTTTCCAAATGCATGGTAATTTGAGTCTGAGGGTCTTTCTGCACTACCCTGTTTTAGTGCTATTATTCAACTTTCAACATCCTGTGGAATTCTGCTCTCTGGTTGAGAATTCTAAAAGCCTTTCCATAAACTGCAAACCCCAGGATTCCACAGGATGATGAAAGTGGAATAATAGCACTATAACAGTGTAGTGCAGAAAGGCACTGAATCTTCCCAGTCCTACTCTAAATCTCTAATCCACAGGTTTGAGAAGTTACTTTTTGGGTCTACAACTTTCAGAATCCCTCAGCCAGCATGGCCAGATTTTGAGAACTTTCATCCCCTAAAAACGACCATTTCAAACTCCATTTTAATCTGAGATTACAAGGACCTTTGATTTAGGATGAGCCAGTATGGAAGGAGACTGATGTGAATGAAGAGAGGGATTTCTTAACACCTCTGTCCACTTCTTTTATCTTAGTGAGGGAAAATATACAGATACCACCATATTTCCTCTGCAGAGAAAATAGTACCTTCAGAGAGGTTGCTTTCAGCTGGAAAATGGTGTAAAGGCAAAGGCTTAAGAAGTCCCAAACTCTCTAACATTTCACAGATGAAAACTGGGACCATGTGACCAAACAACACCAGAGTGTCATCCTGATGGCAGAAGTTTCAATGAAAAACACAGAAGCTAGGAGGCTGCAACAGGTTGCTTTTGCCTGAGCCTACTGGGGAGGGCAGGATTCTGCCTCCCTCTCTCCTCCCTCCCCCAAGTTAATAATTGAGTGCAAAGTATGTTTGCACTTTGAATTCAGTTTGCACCAATTGAAGTGGCGGGGTGGTTGTGGAGTAGAAGAAGGAGATAGCAACTGGGTCAGTTTAAAAGCAGCCAAAAAAGAAAATCAGGACTGTCCCTGCTAAATCAGGACAGTTAGAGAGCATAAGGTCATTTTCCTCATAGGAGTTGTCAGCTTAGATTTCAAACTGAAGCGTAAGTGGCTGCATGTGTAAGTGGAGGGGAAATAATCCTAATTTAAAACTGAACAATGAAACTATGCACCACATCTAATTCTGCTGTAACTTTCTCCAAGACCTAGTTCACACAAGCAGCAGCTGACATGGCAAAGTCATTTCTGGAATGTACCATTATAGACCGTAGGCTGGGATGAATCACTACCACTAGATTCTTTCTAGATAGGAATCATGCCCATTGAAAAATTACCATATCAGAGAGAGTACTAAGATGGAACATTCCCATCACCACCATTGACGTATCTAGGTTTTTAAACTGGTCACAGGCCAGAGACAACGTATGAAGGATAACAGGGCCACTTAGACTGGACGTAGGCTGCCAAAGCTTACCCCTCAAATGCATCTGCAAAGCTGAGTTTGGGACACGAGCACACAGATTCTCAGCCTACTCTTCCTTGTTGTGAAGTTAACGTTGCTGTGGAAACCATAAAAGATAAATTTTCTGGAGTTCTTGTGCATGTAATTGCTGAAGTCAGGCAATTCAGACTTCATGGTTTCCACAGCAACATTAACATCAACATGTTGCACCCTCTGGTAACCTACTGTTCTGCACTCAGGCACAAGCAAAGTGCTATGTACGGTAACCTGGAAACAAGGTGTCCGTTCCCCCAAGCAGTGGCTTAATTCTAGGACTGACTTTAAGAGTAGAAAGAGAACTCAAAAACCAGGAAAGGCCAAACAAACCATAAAGTTATAGGCACTTTTGACCTATTTAGAGTGAATATAGAGAGCCACTTCACTGTAGTGGTCTGGGCATTGGACTATGACCCTGGAGACCAAGATTATATATTTTTAAAAAAATTCACAAAAAATGTGCATGTTTTCTGGAAATTTAAAAAGGGAAATAAAATAAAACCCCAATCCAATGCAGAAAAGGGACAGAATGATGTTAGGACTGGAAAAAGGAGATTCTGAGTGAAACAGAGCATAAAGCATTACCTATACCAGAGCTAATAAATTAGTGTAAAAGTCATTCCTTTACTTGTCTACTAAAACATCTTTTTGCCTGTTTAAAAACAAACAAACAAACAGTGCCCCTAGCAAGTCTGCTCTGGATCCCAGCAGGATGCAGTTAATCACTTGCAATACATATTTATTAGAATGATTATCCAACCAGAACAACTTCAGCCTTATTCAAGATGGGGGTTCAGAACGGTAAAGATATACAGAGTGTAGATACTGGAGTGGGTGAATGGGTGTGACAATGCCACCTTAAACAAGAATTTGGTTCCCCAGTAAAGGTTTTCTCCAGTCCCCAAATTTCTACCATTCCAGAAACTGGCACCGAAAATTGTTGACATCTAGAACTTATGTTTGCTTTCCCCTGGTAATTGTGTGTCCCTTTTCTTTGGATGCCTAAACTGTATTTCTAAATGCTCAAGGGAAGTTACAAGTTGCTGCCATGCTAGAAATTGGGGGACTAAAGGAAAATTCCATTTGAAGTGCCAGAATTCTTGTTTTGGGGACAATATCCTCCTCCCTCTCAATACCTACAACCCTGAGAAAAGAGGATTCCAAAGTAGATGATGAGGATGTTATGTATCATCCCGCAACACACTTTGCTATCAGATCCGGCAGGTTGTGATACTTTGAATTAGAAAACTGACTAGCAATTTGCCAAATAGGAATATCAGCTGTGAGTTTCACAGGCAAAAGTCCAGCTTCCATCAGAGTAACTCACTTTTTTAGATGTTGCAGAGAAACAATAACAACATCTCTGGGACCTCCAGAAAATCCCTGGAGATCCTGGAGGATGCCTTTTTGGTGAAGCAATGGAGCTCTCTGGCTGAGAATTCTAAATCTCCCTCTCTAAACTGCCAATCCCAGTATTCCTGTTAATCCTAATTTAATGTGGAATAACAGCACTATAATTTGTAGTGTAAATGAGCACATAAGAGGATGCTTTTCCATTCCTACTCGCTCTCCACCAGCCAGTAAATGCAGGGCTGCATTAAGATTTTTGTAGGCCCTGGCACTATTGTATTCAACTCCCCACCTAGCAACATACCAACATGCCACTAATAATGTTTTTGGACGCCCATAAATTCTGTTTTCATAGGGTCCAATTTTTTTGTAGGCCCTAAGCACTGTGCCTAATGAGTAGGGTGGCCCTGAGTAAATGGCTAGGTTATTGAGTCACTTCAGCAGCTAAATATGAGGATTCGGGGTGGGGAAAGAGATGTTTTGCAGTGCCGCCTGTGCAGAACTTTACTATATGTCTCTCCATGCAGGATCTTGGTCATACTTTCATCCACTTAGGAATACTCTGTCCTCCAACTATTTCTTGACTGCTGCTTTGGATACAGTTCATATTTATTTTGATCAGTTGAAGAAGGCAGAAGCAGTAATGTCCTGCCATGATATTTAAATGTTTCTGTTTGTTTAGTTACTGTAATATAGTGCATGCATGTGGGTATGAGATTAAATATTTGCATTTGGTGAAAAATTGGATCTAGTATTAGAAAAACATTAGGTCTTTTGCCTTTTCTCTGATCTTCATTTATATTCTCTCTTGCAGAGCCAATATAGTACAGTGGTTTGAGTGTTGGGCTAGGACACTGAGAGAGCAGGATTCAAACCCCTGCTCAGCCATGGAAGCCCACTGGGTGGCCTTGGTCAAATCATACTCTCTCAGCCTCAGAGGAAGGCAAAGGCAAAGCTCCTCAGAACAAATTTTGCCAGAAAAAACTCATCATAGGGTCACAACAACTACAAGATAAACGTATCACAGGATTTTCATGGCTGAATGGGGATTCAAACTGCGACCTCCAAAGTCATAGTCCAGCATTTGAACTACTATACCATACTGGGACCTGAGGGATGCTATCCAACTTCAAGGTATCCTTCAATTTTGTCTCTTGATCTCCTTTTCCCTAGACACATTAAATCTACAGGCGTACCTCACTTAATAGAATCTCTGACAAAGAAGCTTCTTTTTACAAAGTCTTTTTATGGAAACCCAGCCTAGCCCTTCTGTTCTTGTCTACCAGGAAGTCTCTCCCACCAGTATTGGCATTAGGAGGATGGTGAAGGAGGGCTGGAGAAAGATAGGCTTTCAGTGTTGTGTTGCAGCAGAATATCTGCAGTAAATGATGCATTAAAACTTGGGAAAGAATGAGATTTTACTGTAGGTGATCCTACTTTAGGTGTCTGTTACCCTGTTTTCTGGGGGTCCTGGGAGGGACACCTAAATGCGCTCTCAATTATATAAGTTGGAGAAATTAGCCAAGAGCACAAGCTATCAATACGAGAGGCAGGGCAACGGAGCGAGATCTTTCACCCAATGTCTATGGGGTCAGGCCGAGTCAAGGAGCAAACCGGATTGAAATAATAATTGTGATCTTTATTAAAATACAGTCAAACAGTGTATGCAACGCACTCACACAGATAACTATAGAAATAAAGGTTGGAGTGGGATAGAGGGATTTTAAGAGGAGTTGTTGGTTTGGGTAATACTACACCTGTCCTGAAGCCCGGGTAGTCTGCAGCAGAAGTTCGGAGGTATGGAGTCTCAGTACGTGGAACTGAGGGGAAGGCTCGCCAAGCAAAGCGGCAGCAAGGTGAGATGGAAGTCAGGAGTGATCCGAAGAAGCTCTCAAAGTCAGGGGTTCTTATAGGGGAAAATGTTGCTGTAGGCTAGTCCGCACTTGGGGAAAACAATGAGTTTCGGGCTAGAGACAAAGCCTCCGAAAGGTCAGAATTTAGCATGATTGAGTTAAGCCAGAATTGACAAAGGAGTAGACAGTATGCAAATCAGAGTGCTTGACAGATGAGGATTCTTCTAATTAAGCTGCCTGTTCGGGGCAAGGAGTTCTTTGTAAGTAGCGTGCATACATAATAGAGTACTTGTCATGATCCAGGCTGAGTGTGCTGCCAATTCAGACTGGGACTCCAAGTTAGACTTAGACTCCCAGCCGGGGGAGGATCCCTTGGAGGGGCCTTCAGGAGAGGGGGCTCCTTCAGAGTCTAGGGAGGGATCTGCCAGCACCCCCACAGCTGTCCCAGGCACAGATCCCGAGCCAGTACCTGCAGCACATGGTTGTGCTCCGGAGGCAGAGGTCAGTGCTTCTGGCTCGACAGAGGCTGACTCCAGCCCGGAGTTTGCAGCAAACCCTCCCCCCACATTCCTCCAGAGGCGGCTGGAGAAGGGGGCAGTTCGGAGACCGCAGCAGCTGTGAGAGAAGCGTCTGATGAATCCGTCCTGAAGTCTTGAGGGGCTCCAGCTGTGAGCTGGGCGAACAGACACCTGATCAGCCCCAGCTGAGCTAAAGACTGTGTATTTAAGACAGACACTGTGGGAGTTGGGCATGGGGCAACAACTGTCTACCAACTGGGAATCTGCATCCTGTGTCATGGGCTTTCTGTTCCAGGCTAATCTCTGCTGTTTGAGTTTGCTGCCTCTGGGACCTGGGTGATGTAACTTCTTGATTTCTTTATTACTAAAGCCATAAACTCAGTTCCTGCCTCTGTGTCTGCTTAAGCCGCCGCCTGACAGTGACAGTACTTGCCTTTGAGGTCTCCTGAAGTGGCGGGATGACTATTTCTGGCCTGCCTGTATTGTTTGGAATATTACAGCGATTAGTGGCCATGCCTGTCTGTGAGCTTGTCCGGGGGACCTCACAGCATGTGGAGAGGAATAGGTAAAGAAAGCCAGATTATTGATATCAAAGTGATATCTAATATCACCCCAAATGCGGCTTAGGAACTGCAGTAACATGTGTGTGCTTACATACAACAGGCAAGGTAAACAGCTGCCTCTATAATCCCTTACCCAACCTGTGTGAAGAGCAAAATAAAAAGGAGGGAACACATGAGGCTGCCTTATCAGCTACCCTGGCATGTTGAAAAAACATTGATCTATATGTTTCAGCATCAAAATAGAAATCATAAGAAAGGTGGACACTGCTGCATTTTGGAAGAAGCTTTCAGGTGGTCTCTAGAGTTTAGAATATTTGATATGCAAGAGTTACCTGATCTGGTTGTTTCATTTCACATGTACATATTGTTAGTTTTGAATGAAAAGTTTGCTGAAACATGTTGAACTGCTCTTCTTTTTGTGGTGTAGGAACCTATCCCCATGTTTTTCATGTTATTTTTTCCTCTGGTACCAAAATTTCTGTTAGAGCGCTAAAACACAGAAGACATCTACTTTGGTAACTGAGGTAAATCTGTACTCCTATAGCTGAACCAGCTTTGTGCAAGTTTCTTGTAAAATAAATCATTTTCAGATTGTATACATATATGAAAAAATGATTTCTCCATCAACAAAATAACCTAGCGTGCAGTATTTCACAATACAACCATTTAGAGTCTAGCATATTTTCATCATTTACTTCTAATCAATAAGGGCTTCTTTGCAGCACATCTTTGAAGATACTTACATCCCATAAGGTGTCTTTATCATGTTAATATCTTTCAATCTCAGCCCACAGTGCTGAGATCATGTCTTGTCATTACTTGACTCCTGTTAGGCAGAGATGAAACATCAGAACCCTTAGAACACTGAAGGTGATTATCACAAATGGGTAGTATCTGAGTTAGGTAAGATAAATGACCCCACGTCTCCATCACTTAGCTGGATTTTAAATTATTCCTGTTGAGATTCCCACCTCCAGCATTCGACAGAAATATTTGTGAAAATCCAAATGGTTTTTTTGTTTTTTGTTTTAATATAATAATAAATATTCGTATACATAATCAGTACAGAAAACATATCATCATTCTTTATCATTATACAGATGTTATAATTAGCTTCTTCTTATTTCTTATCATAAACTACTTTCTCTGTTCAGAAAAAGTAATTTTTTTTTACTTCCTGCTTATCTTTTTTAGGTTTATTCTATGCATTATTAAGGATACCTCTATAAATGCAATACATTTTGAACATATATGCACATTTTTTAAATCTTACTTTACCATCCTGTTAGACCACTCATAATTATGTTGCTGTTGTTTTTGTCACCTTTCCCTGTTTAATCAGGGTATTCAGTACTAATAATGACGAGCTGTTGTGATTTTCAATAATGGTTTTAACCTTTGTAAGTTTACATTATTATGTCGCCATATCTCCTTTTTAGATATTTAGTTATTGGCTCCCAATAACTGTTTCATATATCTCCTTTTTTCCTCCTTAAGTGATTTTGATAATTTATCACAGTTTTTCATCTCATTGAGCTTCATGATCCATTCATCAGGTTCTGGAATTTGCTGACTTTTCCAATATTTTGCATAGACAATTCTAGCAGAGGTAATCATATACAATATTAATTTCCATCTATTTTTCACAGTTAGTTGTTCTGCTTTTGGGATGATGTTCAATAAACAGAGTTCAGGGGAAAGTGGTATATTGATCTCTAACATATCTGACATGATTTTGTAGATACTCTTCCAAAATCTTTTTGCTTTTGTACACACCCACCACATATGGTAAAACGTTCTCTCTTCTTTTGTACATTTCCAACATTCCTTCTGTCCTGTTTTATACATCCTATCTAATTTGAATGGACTCAGGTACCATCTATGAAACATTTTCAAGTAGTTTTCTTTAAGATTTTGGGATGATGTAAATTTTTGCATCCTTCTCCAACTATTTTCCCAATCTTCCAATTGTATTGTTTTGCCAATATTTGATGCCCATTTAATCATTGTTTCTTTTATAGTTTCTGTTTCCATTTCTCTATTTAATAGAAATGTATATATTTGAGATGTCAGATGTGTTGGTTTTTCAAAAACAGCCACTTCAAATTCATTTTTCTCTGATTTGGAAAGAAATCCCTCTAGCTTCATGTTCATTTTAAATCTCTCTTTAAGCTGCATATATAAGAACCATTGACTGGGGAACCCTTCTTCCTCTAGTTCAGCCCTTGATTTTAATCTAAAATTTTGCGCTTCAATTATGATGTCTTTGTAATGGATCCATTTTTCCTGAAGGGTTTTCCATCTCCTAAAGACTGTTTCATGGGGAGAAACCCATTGTGGAATTTTTTTGTAAATCTTAATCTTAAATTTTTTTTCTAGGTTTCCAATAATGATTTTCTTATGTAATGGTTCAAAGAAAATCCAAATGGTTTTTCAGGTGGTCTGTGTTAGAAGTGTAGGAGGTTGACATATATTTGTGAGTCAGAGCACTGATCCATTTATTTCTGTATTGTCTGGGTGAGCCTCTGTCAAATGTCTAGGACTACAACTCCAGTCAGTACCAGCCAGCATGGATGATGGTCTGGGATTATGAGAGCTGAAGCTCAAATATCTGCAGGGTACTGTAACCACAGTTTCCAGCCCGGACTTGTGGGATGTTAGATATCACTTTGATATCAATAATTTGGCTTTCCTCTACCATCCCTCTCCACGTGTTTGTGAGGCCCCCGGACAAGCACGAAACTAGGAACAGCCACTAGTTGCTGGACATTCCATTACCCACCCAGGCTGGCCAGAAATAGCCAGATCGCCACTTTAGGAGACCTCCCGGCAAGTACGCTATTATGTATGCATGCTACTTACAAAGAACTCCCTGTCCCGAGCAGGAGGCTTGATTAGGAGAATCCTCATCTGTCAACCCTTGCAAAAGTAGTGGGGCCACTGTACTCCCAAAGTTGGGCCAGATACAGCTGCTATCTGCTTAAAAAGGAATTCTTTCTTCTCTCTGTGGAGTTTATTACACGATATTGTTACATTTCAGTCCTTTCTTTGCCTGGAGCTTCCTGTACAACATGGTGACTCTCCTAGTGCTGTAATGTGCTGGACTGCTGTTGGGTCATTTGGAAACTGTTTGTTTTCCCACCTGAAATAATACAGAAATAACAGCCTGCCTCTCTCATACTGTCTCTCATACTGTTTCATTGCAATGTTGGGAATATAGTGGCTATGGTGGAAGTGTAGTTTTACTGCTTCTCCCTTGGGGATACCTCAGGGATCTCCAGTAACATTCTTCATTCTCTGGCATGGTTTTGTCTTTTATATTTTTTTTTACATTATTTTATATTACATTATGTATTATATATAGTACATTATTTAATATGGGAAACAGGACGTTAGCACAATCCCACTGTAATCCTATTAAGGAATGATACCTAGAGAAACAACACAGTCCAGGAACATTTAGAGAAAATCAAACATAACAAGAGTTTAAAGAGTAATATGCAAAAGTCGAACCAGGTAAGTGTTGAGTTGTGAGAAAAAGCATAGGAAAAAATGGTGAAAATAGCATGGTGTGTGTTCATCTTCCCAACCTGCATGGAGAATGGAGATGGTTCCATAATAGCATCATTACATAATGGCACAATTGTGTAATTGCACAATTATGACTTCCTTTAAAAAACCTAAAACAATTATGGGGCAGGAGGTAGAGCAAACAGGATGGTATGCCTTATTTCAAGGTATTGTTTTAAGATATTATTTCACAGTATTGTCATATTTCAGATTCATGAAAGCAAATTGTGAACTAATACCACTAAAGTGCAAATACAGATAGTGTGAAAGAGTACTTTGCCATTCTGCTACCTTTCCAACTACAGAAGAAGCAGTCTTCAAACAGAACAACCCAAAACAACTTAATGTGATAAGTGGTTACAATTCATTCCTTTGGTCTTAACAGTCCAACTATCTGAACAATGTCGAGCCCTCACCTGTAGATGACATGCCTACTTCTAACATATGGCTGACAATTTCACCATCATTCTTAGCAAGGTAGGTCTACTTCACGCTAACTATTTCACTGCAGAAGCCTGTAGTCATTGTGGAAATTAGTAATCAACCAAAAGCCTCTGCTTAGCCACTGGAAGAAGCAGGAAGGTGAAACTATATAGCTACACGATATAGTTATTATAGAAGTTAATATGTTTTAACTACCATTGCTCCATCTTTCAAACTACTGAGATTCATAAGTTGCCAAGGTAATTAAAATTCTTTGCTGGAGAACTTTGGTAGTTCAGGGAAGCACACCAGAACCCTCCAGCAAAAAATTCAAATTGCCTTACCAAACTACAAATCCTAGAATTCCAGAGGATGGAGCCATGACAGATAAAGCAGTATCAGACTGCAATAATGGTGTAGTATACATGCATTCCAAGACGGATCTAGCATATGTTTTTAAAATTTGGCTGCTGGCTACAGGCAAACTATAATGGAATCAGACAGAAGTGGGAGATACTTAATGATATCCATCTCAATCCCTCATTCATAGGTCTGTTGGAAAGAGCCATGCAAAGCCCATGTGATACAGTTGTCAGGGTGTTGGACTGGGGTTTGGGAAATCTAAGTCCAAGTTCTCACTGAGCCATGAAACTCACTGGGTGATTTTGAGCCAGTCTCTCTCTGCCTGACCTACATTATGGGATTGTTGGGAGGTAAAGAGGAGTGGGGTAGAGACATGTATGCTGCTTTGAGTTCTTTGTACAAAACATGGGAAGGAGAGAGGTAATTTACACATATTACTAATAGGATGTATATATAATTAATACATAATTAATAAAAGTAATAGGTAACTTACATAAGTGATAACTAATGCACAACTATTAAAATGTATAGAACAACAATTAAATAATTGGGTAATAGTTTAATTTGGTTTTATTGTTAACTTTTTGCATGTTTTTAATTGTAATCTTTTATGCTTGCGAAAGCTGCTTTGAGGCCCATTGAGATATAAAGTGGGATATAAGTAAAGTTAAGAATAATTAATAATAACAACAGCAGCAGAAAAGAACATCCCCAATCATAACATGGATATTTTAAGTCTAGAGTATAGACATGATAAGATTACCTCCCAATATTATTTGACTGACTTTGTTGTCGCCTGATCAATCATTGTGAGCTAGCTGCTTTTGCGTGCTTTGTTGTCCTCTCTGAAGACCTTTTCTTTCTTCATACAAATATATGTACAGGCATACCTTGATTAACAAGGCCTCTGACAAAGAAGCCTCTTTTTACAAAGTCTTTTTATTCCTCATTTTTTCTCCTTGTCCTCTGTCTAGGTGGAACATTTTTAGGAGCATCAGTATTGACAGGATGTTGAAGGAGGACTGGAGAAGCACAGGCTTTTAGTGCCAGGTTGCAGCAGAATGTCTGTAGTAAACAGTGCAATAAAGCCTGAGCTGACAAAGAATGGGATTCCACGCTTACAGATCCTACTGTAGTGCTGTGTACCTTTCTATAACGGACAAGGTAAACAGCAGCTGCCTCTAGAATCCCTTCTACAGCATGCGTAAACAGCAAAACAGACAGAAAGCAGGAAAGTAGATTAGCCTGGTACCCCCAGCAGCATATTTTACAAAGCACAGCTCTATATGTTTGGCCACCAAAATGGAACAGGAGAATGAAAAAAAATCATTTCTGGATTCATTTTGTAAGAAGCTTTTACACAGTCTCTAAAAGGTTAAAAAAATTCTTTAAACTTATGTAAGCCGTATCTGACCTGGTTGTTTTATTTTACACACGCATATTGTTAGTTTTAATTTAAGAATTTGCTGAAACATGTTGAACTGCTATTCTTTTTTTGTGGAATAGGAACCTATCTCTATTTTTTCTCTGGTATCAAATTTTCTGTTAAAGAAATAATTCCCAGGAACATATCTGCTTTGTTAACTGAGATATGTGTTTTTATTTGATGAATGTTGAAGAGTATGGGAATGCCTGGACATTATACATCCTTTTTAATTTTAGATCCACAACCTGGGGGGAAGGGAGAACAAAGTCCAGTGTATCTAGTTCATATTGCATGAAGACAGTCAAAAGAATTGACTCCTTACCCTTTGCTCCTCAGAGAATAAGGAAAGTTTCCTGTTTATTTGAGAAGAGCAGCTATTGCTACTGCTGAGGTCATTGACTAGCAGTATTATTCTTGGTCTGATGCCAGTGACAGAGCTTTTTTTTCTTAGAGTGAATTGTAGTGCCTACATTTATCCTCAAGGGCCTTTTGCAGTTAGGAAAGGATGGGAAAAAACACCCTGGTGTCTCTAGAAGACTCTCTGGGAAAGAGAGAGGAAAAAAACAATCTTTTATTAGCCATTTTCCAGAAATGATGCCATTCATTGATAACAGGGAATCCAAACAATGGTCTGGCCATGCCATCTTATTCTAGTATCTTCCCTCTTGACCATCTTCTCCTTTGAAAGTCCTGGTTTATAGTGATTTTCTTTTTTCCGTAAAAGGGGAGCCATGTTAGTCAGTTATAGTTGCCGTAATGAACTGGTTAGTCTTTAAAGCATTGTGGGACTCTGCTATCATTTTCTCACATTGAGCATGATTCCAGCGCCTGCCTTTCCTGCATGCACTAGCAAAACTCTGTTTAGTGATATACCTGTTGAAAAGAATGAGGCCATTTCCACACTATGGCCCCATCCCAACATGGGGATGCGTTGAAGCTGGTCCTCAATATGTGCCATTGTACGATATCATCGTGGTCCCACTCCTGTCATGTCCCTAGCCATCACGACCACGCAGCATACTATTACTGGAAAAAATTCAGTAACAGGTCACTTTCACATGACAATCACTTTGGCTGCCACCGTGTGGGCAGGGCAGAAGTGCTATCAAGTGCTTCCTTCCTCAGTGCAGTGCCAGAAAAGATCGACTGCAGTGTGGAAGAAAGGAGTGTGTCCCGAATGCTACTTATCTGGCAGCAGCCAGCCAGGTGTGGAGGAAAGTGTTCAGGGCACACTCCCATCCTGGCAATGGCACTGCCAGGATGATGCCAGGAAGTTGCAGGATCCAGATATGGTGCAGAAAGGGCCTGAGAAGCACTTTGCATTCGGCAGGAGAGGGGAGAGGAGAGGAGGGGGAGAATCTTGCCCTTTCCAGTAGGCTCAGGCAAAAGCAAACCACCTTGACTGTTCTTCACTAACAACTTTTGTCATCCTGACCGCACTCAACATTGCTTGTCCTCACGTGTCCAAGTTTTCACTTGTGAAATATTGGAAAATATGGTGCAAATGTAACTTCCAGTTACATGTACATGTCACCAGCAGGATTCTAGCCAATGTGAATTTCCCATCATAGTCAATCCATTGTATCCTTAGTCACTGAACTGCAGGTGTTTTCCACCATCCTTATAAAAAGAACTCAGTTTGTCTTCTTGTGGGGAATATTGCCAGAAGAGAGACAGGAGGGCCATCTCTGTCTAGAGCTCTCCATACATCTCTTTATCTGTCTGTCTCCAAGCTGATTTGTTATTATTGTTGGGTTTGTTTGCTTCTGATGGCCTGCTCTTGCTCACTTCCTCCATCAAGGTATCTCTAGCTAGCAGAGAAATTGTCTGAAAAACCTGGTCTGGGATTGATCTCTATTTCTTTTGTTTGTTTCTTTTCAAATGCCACCTTGACCTACTTTTTAAATGGTGGCAGCAGCCTGTGCTCAGAGACAAAGGCTCTTTCAAGAAGACTTCATTTGTTGGTATAAATAAGAGTAGGGCTCTGTGGTGAAATAAAAATGAAAACTAGAAGCCCTAGTGACCCTCACCTTCTCCCCACTCCTCCACCACATTTGTCAATGACCTTTGGTTGAATTTCAAAGCATGGCAATTGGAACCTGAAAACTGAGATGTGTGTGGCTATCTAAATGAAGCAATATCAGCTTAAAAGCAGAAACTGGCTCTATTTTACAGTCTCTTAATCAGCTCTGTTCTTTCCAGCATTTCTGTTCTCATTTCTCATAAAACAACATCTTGTATCCTTTAATATGGGGTAAATAGATTGTTTACTGAATCTGTCCTAGGCCCAGGCCCTAGGAAGACAAAGGCTAGTCCTATTTGTTGTTGATTCATGTCATCATATATTGGCTTCCACAGTACAGACCAATTTATTAACTTAGATTAGCTCTGTGGATATGTCACCATAATTTTATATCTAATCTGCTACTGCCTCAAGTCAGTTAAATGACTTCTTGTCAGATGTATGGTTCAGAGACATTTCTTATGCTGTCCCAAAATGCATCAGAATAGGTATTACTATGACAAAAAATATGAGTCTGAAACAGATACTGCTTTTTGAGTACATGTTGACAGTGAGATGTCAAACCCCATAATGTCCCTTTGGGGCATTATGTCCTGGTTACACCAGCAGTGGTACCCTTTTCCATCTTTGCCTAAGGAGGTCCATTTCCACCATAGGTAAATGGTTCTCCACCGAACTACAGCTCAACAAACCAGCTAAAATATCTTAAAGTCTAGGGCCATTCTGCACTACACTGTTATAGTGCTATCGTTCCACTTTCAACATCCTGTGGAATCCTGGGATTTGCAGTTTAGGGATGGGCATTGAGAATTCTCAGCCAGAGAGCTCTTTGGCCTCAGGAAACTACAAACCCCAGAATTCCACAGGATGTTGAAAGTGGAATAATAGCAATATAACAATGTTGTGCGGAAATGGCCTAGGTCATTACTATTTCATTCAGATCTCAGCCATTGGCATGCTACCAACCAATTACATTTTGACTAGATTGTAAGACAGACTGAAATCTGACTTCTCACCTGCCCAAAGCAATGGCACAGCCACCTTTGCACGAGCTAAATGGCAGCTATTACATACTGAAGTGTTTTATGTTCATTTAACTGATGTCATTGTTTGTACATTTTCCAAGCATGCATGTAGTCTGCACTACTATCTTCACTCATTGGGTGGCAGAATTTCTTAATTTCTTGAAGCCAGTATTGTGGAAAGGAGAACCCCCAGGGACATGTTGCTGTGGTGGCAAGTTACACTGCCCCAAATCAGTGCCTACATTTGTGAAAAAGACAGTAGGAGACATCCTTCTAGTATACAGAAAATGAAATCGCGCACCTAAGGCTACAGTCTTGTGTTCCGTTATTTGAACTTAGAAGGCTTCTGAGTGCCAAACTCACTGCATTAGCCATTTATGCCATTAGCAATTCTTTGTGTGGCTTTAAACAAAGTAAGTGGCAGGTATGGTGTGGATGGATCTGGATTGTGACGGTCTTGTAGAGATAGGCTTTTAACTCTTTGTTTCCCACAGTTAGCACAGTCTTGTTTGGATTCCTTGTGCCTATAATGTGAATTGGACAAAAACCTCCCATGTGGATGCATGGGAACACTTCTTTTTGTAATGCAAAGAACAGATGTAGTTGGAAGGACAATTTGCTGTTTGCTTGCTTCCTTTTTGTGGGGGCTCCTTTAGTGAAATTGCCATGGAAACTCTTGACTCTCCATGTAATTACAGGTGTGTGTGTGAATGTGTGTGTGTGTGTGTGTATCACCTCTTGTTCCACCTACCCCTTCACTCTTATTTTAAAGGACTGTGTTGGAAAATGGCACTGGAGAACATTTCTAGTTGTTATGGCAGCCAGAATAGTTTTAAGACAAACTTTGTGATTTTAACCTAGAAAAAGATCCTCCATTTTAGGCAAGTCGGATAAACTTCCTTTGCAGGCTATGTATCACATGTCTGCTGCAGTGCTCATAAGACCATTCATTTACTCAAGATACATAGTTAAGGGTCCTTTCACACTACACAGCTATAGAGCTGTGATTCCATTTCAACTGCCATGCCAAATCCTATGGAATCCTCAGTTTTGTAATGTAGGGAGAACTACTCCTAATTCTCAGCCAGAGCTGCCTAGCGCTTCACCAAAGTAGAAATCCCAGGATCCTGTAGGATGTTGCCATCACATTTAAAATGGAATCGTAGTGCTATAATTGTAAAAGGAACCTATGACCAGTCACAGCACATCAGTGTAGCCACAGCCAAATCACTTGAGAATTCAGAAGTGATTTTGTTTTTCCTCTCCTTTAGTTCATGTATGGGCATAGAAAGGTCATTCTTACCTTTATTCACGGGTATTAGCTTACATATGGAATATCCTTATCTGTTATTAATTGAAGTAAATTGGTATAGTATTCAGCATTATATGGGCTTTTAGCATCATTGAGTGCAAAGTATAACTGTGTTCTTTCTAAAAACTGAAAGATTTTCTGTTGGTTGACTGTAGAGAAGGCTGAGAATTCCAATATGTTTATCTTTTGAAGAACTTACCAGAGTTTGCAGATTTTTCATAACCAGAGTAGGAAGAAACTTGAGATTTTTTTTAAAAAAAGGGAAGAATGTAGGAGAAAGAAAAAATGAACAAAATTGTGCATCTATCCAGAAGATTTTAAATTCTTACCTTTTAGAGTCTTTCAGTCACTGCATATTCAAATATGTTGGCAGTCCTAATTAGGGCTGCCACCTCATCTTTTTCCCCCTGTCTTTTCCCTCTTCCTCCTCCTCCTCAAATCATGGGCCCTTTTTGCACGTTTTTTTTCCGCAAGCGCCCCTTGAGCACCGCGCAAATGGGAGCACCGCTGTGCACGATGCACTCCCACTTGCGCGGCGCTCACGAGGCTGAAGCAGGGCCTGGGCGTATTTTTTTATTTTTGTCTTGAAGCCGAAAATAGCCTGCGCTCACACAATGCTCGCGCCGCCCTTGCGCACTTACCTCCATGCGGTGTGTCAGCGAGCCGGGCGGGAAGCGCTTCCTTTCCCCGCGGAGCCTACAGCTCCCACAGTGCCCTGAGGAAGGAAGGGGCGGGGCGCTTGCGCGACAGTCGCGTCATCACGAAGCGCCCTGCGGAAGGAAGTGGGGAAGCAGCAGCCTCGCGAAGGAGGCTTCTCGCGCGAGACGCCCTCCCCCGTCGCGGGAAAAAGTAAGATGTGAAAAGGGCCATAGAGTTGGAAGGGACTCTGTGGGCCAACAGGTCCAACCCTTTGCTCAATGCAGGATCTCTAGCTAGAATATCCCCAGCTGGTAGCTGTCTAGACTTTTTCTGAAGAAAAAAAAGACACCCTACCACCTTTCTAGGCAATTGGTTCTATTACTGAACTGCTCTCATTGTCAAGAAGTTCCTTCTAATATTCAATCAAAATGTACCCTCCTGTAACTTCAAACCATTAGACCTAGTTCTACCTTCTGAGACTTCAAAGAATAAACCTGCACCCTCGTCTTTGTGACAGCTCTTGCAATATTTAAAGTGTGATCATGTCAGCCCTTAATTTTCTCTTCACCAAGCTGAACATGGCCAGCAACTTCAGCCTCTCCTCAAATGTTTTGTTCTTCATACCTCTTATCATCCTTGTTGCCCTTCTCTGATCCTCCACCAACTTGTCTATATCCTTAAAATGAGATACCCAGAACTGAACACAGTATGCCAGATGAGGCCTGATCAGCACAGAATATAGAGGTACTATTCCCTCAGCTTGGAAAAAATGCATCTATTAATACAGATTAAGATATCATTTGCCTTCTTTTGTGTACTATCACACTGCTGGCTCATGTTCAGCTTATCAACAATAATCTTTAGGTCCTTTCACATGTTATACTGCTGAGCCAAGTATCCCCCATCCTGTTCTGTGGCCTAAATATAGAATTTTTCATTTGTCTTTGTTGAATTTCATTTTATTAATTTCAGCCCATTTTTCTAATGTATCAAGCTTCTTTTGAATTATGTTCCTACTTTCCAATGTGTTAGCTACCCTTCCCCATTTTGTATCATCTGCAAATTTGGTAAGGATTTCCTCTACCCCATCATCTAAATCACTGATAAAAATATTGAAGAGTGTCAGCCTCCAGACAGAACTCTGTGGCATTCTGCTTGAGACCTCCTTCCAACTTTAAGCAGAACTACTGATGACAACTCACTAAGCATGGTTTTTGAACCACTTATGGATCCATCTGATAGTGTTTCCATATCTCTCATATTTAGTCAGTTCACTAATCAAAATGTCATGGGGGACCTTATCAAATGCTTTGCTGAAATCCAGATAAATGACATCCATGGCATTCTCACCATACTCCTCCTCTTGGAAATGGGGAAAAGTGCAAACATGCTTGCACAAATTGCTATCTACTACTAGAGGACAAGAGATCCCTCTCTTTCAAATAACTAGCTCTACTCATAGAGCATACACACACAAAATCCATAATCTTGAGGCTTTTTAATTCAATTTTAGATTGAATTTATCAGTTTTCTTGAGATCACTTTACAGCTGACCCTCCACATTTGTGGATTTCATTTTCACAAATTTGATTATTTGTGAATTTTTCCAACCTCTACACCCCAACCTCAAGTGCTTCTTTTGTGGGGGAACCTTCCCTCTTGGCAGCTCTGATCAGGCTATGTAGCCCTTTAAAAAGCTGCCTTTGCTCCTCTTTCTCCTCCACCAGCCACTGCCTGGCCTGCTAAGGATGGCTTGCACCCCAATTTCTCAGCACCACAAATTCCCTCCTAATGTTTTCTCCACACCCAAGGAAGGAGATGGGTGACAGAGAGGAGGTATAGGGCCACCATGCAGACTTACCCCTTTCCCTCTCCTTTCCCTCACCTGGTTTTGACCTGGGTGTCCATTCTCCCCACTATGGCTCAGTCATGTTCCCACAGACACACCCATTTTGATATTTGCAATTTTTCCACTTTTGCCAGGGCCCTGTGCCTTTAACACTAGTGAATGAGAAGGGCTAACAGTATTTTTTGACTTGAATCTTGTTGAAGAATTATTTATTTTATTAAAATGCTTCCTGTTATGCAGCTTCAAGTCAACTCCAAAAATGCATGCAAACTACAAAACAAACATTCCTCTGATGTGATATTTGTTCCATTTGTGGAGATATAACCAACATGCCCTACCCCTTCACAGGCCAAGAGCTAACTGGAAATGTTATATGTCAATTCCAGTTGTTCAAAATGGCGGCTGTAACGGCATGGTTGTAGCACTCTGGAGAAGCCAAAAACTGGGCAATGTGGCCTTCTAGGCTCTGGTGTGTGCTCACCCCCTGCCTGAAGAGAATGCTTCCATAACTCAAAGCCACTCTTAAATAGTCAGGTAGTATACTTAAGCTAGAGGTAGAACCAGCTATTACTGTGTGTTAACCCCACTTGCATGCATTCACTGAAGACAGGTAGGTAACTGAAAAAGACAGCGTTCCACATATCTTGAGACTATGTGATGTCTTTGTGCCTTCTTAGTTGCACCAAGTGCACATTTCATTCTAAGATGTTCTCTTTTAATTAGAGAATTGACAAGAAGTTTTATTTGAAGCAGTTTGGAACGCTTGTCAGCATTCATTTAGTTTAATTTCTTGGCTTTGCAAGAAAGCTTTCCACTTAGCTCTTTCTCCTTGGCAGTTTTATTATGAGAAATCTTCCTCATTTTTATAGGCTTCTTTTTCCTTCCTGCTCTTCCAGTACTGCATTCATACAGTGGGACATTGTAGTGTTTGATCTGCCAATAGGTCAACAAAGAGATTAGATTGCACACTGCTGTATTTTGGCCTTCAGGAGACAATTAATTTCTTCAGGAGACAGCATAATGTATTTCTTCAAGAGCCACCGTGTGTAGGTGCAATCAATTACTTCATTTGTCCCACTCTTCAGCTCTGTTTTTGCCCTGCCTAGAATCCAGAGACTGAATAATGTGTTGCCTTCAGCTTTCATCCTATCATATCTTGTGCTTGTTCAAAATACACCCTTGACTGTTCTGTCACTAACTTCACTGGTTCTTGGAATTTCTTTATGGAACATTGCAAAGGCTTTCAAATTCCACTTCAATACTCAGATTCTCTAGAAGAAGAAGAAAAATCTAGGTTGAGCTGGGGGAGCTTTTTGGACATTGTCCTGAAGATTTTCATGGTTACTTTTAATTATTTCAATGGATCATTAAATGAAAAGATAGTATCTAAAATGGTGAAGGCTGCATATGTGAAGAAAGTAGCATTTTTCTTCAGACTCCGCAGAAAAGGCTGTCAGGACTGTTGGAAGAACAGTTGAAATAATGGGATCATACCTTTCGATCCTTCAGAGATAAAAAACTAGGATAATGTATTGCTAAGTAACATCAGAGTGTGGTCAAGATGACAAAGAAAGAAACAATTGTATACAATGGGCACAAATTTAGTTACATTGGGGGGGAAATAATTATTGGTCCCCCACATCAAATAGTCTGAAACATTGCTCTAGATCAGCAGTTTTTAACCTTTTATTTACCACAGACCCCTTTTAAATATCTCCTGTTGTCATGGCCCACCAAGACTTAACTCAAAATTTAAAAACCTAGAATGCATCAAATATCTATTTAAAGTTATTCATTGGGGATGCTCAGATTTGGAGAGAAGAGAGAAATAAGTAAACACACACACTTCTGTTATAGTATTTTTTGTGGAATAATTCCATGCAAATTTGTCTTCCTTCCTTTTTGGGTCCTCTGTTCCTTCTTTCTTTCTAACTGTAAATGCTCATAACATTTCTTCAAACCTTCACAGACTCCCTGTGAGGACATTGTCGCCCCCAGGGGTCCACAGACTAGAGGTTAAGAAGAGCTGAAATAAACCACACATAGTTAAAAACATACAAAAACTAAGATTAAAGTAGCATTAAATATCAACAGAATTAAAACCAATTAAAATCAATCTTTCTTTCTTTCTTTCTTTCTTTCTTTCTTTCTTTCTTTCTTTCTTCTTTCTTTCCTTCTTGTTTTCATTGCAAAAGCTCATAATATTTCTTCAAGACTTTGCGGACTTCCTATGAAGACATCATGGCCCCCTGGGTGTCCACAGGTTATCAATACAGTATATTTGTAGTATGCGCACAAATATGCTTTAGTCAATGGGGGCATGCTTTCCTTAACATACCCATTGAAATAGGGATGGCAACTTGTGGTCCTCCAAATGTCACTGGACTGCAAACCATCATCAGCCCTAACCGGCATAGCAAATGGTGAAGGCTGATAAAAGTTGCATTCCAGCAACATCTGGTGGGTCACAAGTAGCTCATCCCAGTAGTTTCAGATTACATTCAAAATATGTATGCAAAAATTATGAACAGACAGGCACAGAATGTACTTGGAGGTAGGAGAAGGAGGAAGTCTGCAAAAATGAGCTAGACACATCTGCTCATTGCTACCCACCAGTCTCACCTGAAGGTAAGAACTTGTGGTGCTGGATTAAAAAATGAGAGATAAGGTCACAGAGGTTTTACCAGGTGGTTCTGCTGCAATGTTTCATACCCTTTTACTATGGCAACACATGACCCATTGGGACTTACTTCTGGTAAAGTCTACTTTATCAGACCAAACTGGAGGATCATATTAGAACAGAGCTTTTCAAACTTTTCATGTTGGTGACACACTTTTTAGACATTCATCATTTTGTGACACAGTAATTCAGTAAATAATTCAGTAAGTGGAGGCAGCCCCTCCACCCAAGCCTGACCCACCACCACCAGGATCTTCTTCAGCCCGAGGTGGCAGCAGTGGCGGCGGGAGAGGCAACCCCTTCACCTGGGCCTGGCCCACTACAGCAGTGGAAGAGGAAGCCCCTCTACCCATTACGTTCATACCACACACTTACACACTGCAGACAACATGTCAATGTGTCGCGAAACACAGTTTGGAAAGCTCTGTATTAGAACTTCCATTCTTACTTCTTGAGTTACTTATGAATGATATTGATGTTGGGGCCATTTCAAAGAAAAATTGATTGTTCATCCAAGCTGGTGCTCTAACATTTGCACACAGTACTGTTTGAAAGCAGAACTGATTTAAACTGACGCCTGCTTCAGCCTCATGTGCGAAGATGAGCTCATAGCTTCATGTTAACAATGAGAAGATGGAGGTGAATCACAGGCCAGCAGGATGGATGTGTGGGTGTCTTGCTATTGTTTCCACTCCTTCTGGCAGCAGCCTCTTCCAGGATAAAAGCTTTTTTTGCTGGGGAAGAATGTGTGTGTTCTCATTTACTTTAAGAATTCAATTTTCACAAAGATAACTTGGACAGATGTTTGCGATGTTATCTAAGCAGTGTTCTTTCTCTTTGTGTCTGTGTGTGCGTGTATGTGCATAGACATAAAAGCTAGGTTTATTGTCTTATTTCAATAAATCATAGACTTGGCTGGCATGTCCTATCATAGAGGCTGGATGGTCAGATAGGATCCATCCTCTAGCCTTTGAACTAGTCCACAGATATGGCATTTGGCATCCCTGACAAACAACACGTTGAAAATGGAACCAGAGGGATTTGCTTACAGGATTCACATGGGAGGCAAGAGAAAGTAGAAGAAATGATTTTAAAAAAATAGGGAAAGGAGAGCAGCTGGCTTGTTTGACCGTTCCAGAAAAGGAGAGAAGGTAAGGAGTTTAATTTCTGAGACTGCTTCTGGGAAAGGAAACTCCTGTGGAGACAGCAACCCAAAGGTATGAAAGAGGCAAAACAAATACAGACTAGAAAAGTACAGGAAGAAAAAAAATGTAGACAGTGTTAAACTATCCCATTTTCTAAAACACTCCTTTTTAGAAAAAGTTTTCACTTTTTTGTTTCAAAAAACCTTGGTCACCTCCCACTTCAGCTTGAGAGTTTGTATTATAGAATTACATTTATTTACTCCTCAATCCCTCTCTTCTTGGATTAGTTTGAAAACTAGTTTAGTGGAGTGAAGTTTTCTAAGAAAGAATTCTAAGTACCTTCCCAACAACAAGTATCATAGTGGAATCATGACAATGAAAGTAGCATGAAATCAATTGTGCAGTACAGATACACACAATGGCTAGACCAGTGGTTCTTTACCTGGGGTCTAAGGACCCCTAGGGGTCCATGATGCCCTCACAGGAAGTCCATGAAAGGCTCAAAGTTTGCTCAACCTGTCTCCTCTCCCATAATGTGATGTGATATGACTGGAACCAAGGCAATAATAGGCAGGCAGTCTGGCTGGCTGGGCCTGCGCATTGTTTGTCACATAGTTGTTCTGCTGTGGAGGTGGTTTCAAGCAGCTGAGTGACAGCACAGCCAGCCAGCCAGCCAGCCAGCATTTGCCCTCCTTCTCTCTCTCTCCCTCCTTCTCCCCTCCCCTCCTTTCCAGTAGAGAGCAGTTCGTCTATTAACAGTAGTGCTCTAACACACACCTCTCCCCACTTTCTTTGCCCTTTTTCACAAAGAGGAGAAGAGATTGAAATAGGCAAATGAGGGAGGGAGGGAGGGAGGGAGGGTGGAGGGGGGAAGGCAAAACACAGACAAACAAAAACCAAAATCTGGGGGTTGAAGGCAAGAAAAGGGGAGTTGAAGCAACCCATCTATAAAAGACCCTGGGTATGCCTACTTATTTTCATTAATAAGTGCTGTTGTCTGAATTGAGTGGCAATTTATTTTTACCAAGATCCTTTTTGTCTTTTTCTCTTCTTCCATCCTTTGCCCATCTCAGGCCATTTCTGCACTAGAGCATTTGAGGCCCCTCCCTAAACTGCAAACCCCAGGATTCCATAGGATGTTGAAAGTGGAATAATAGCACTATAACAGTCAAGTGCAGAAATGGCCTCAGTCTCCTCTCTTCCTGGTGGAGAAGAGAAAAAAGTGTGTGTGTGTGTGTGTGTGTGTGTGTGTGTGTGCTGGAGTGTTTCTGATAGAATGGATGGCTGGAAAAGAGGGGAGGGAAAGAGAGAAGGGTAAAAGCTAGCTGGGCCTATGTGTTGCTGTTCAATCCACTCCAGCCTTAAACTGGTGGAAAGAAGCAAGAGAAAAGTCTCCCCCCTCCAGCACCTCTCAGAGAAATGTGCATTTATTTATTTCTCCCTTCTCTTCCAAACTGAAAACCTGTGATGAGCAATTTTAAGCAAATATTTGATGCATTTTAGGGTTTTAAATCTTGAGAAGTCTTGGGAGTCTGCTGCAACAAAAGATATTTACGGGGAGTTGCTGGTAAAAAAAAAAAAAAAAGTTAAGAACCACAGGGCTAGACCAATTGTTAGTCCCAACTATAGTAGACCCCTTGAATCAATGTACATTTAGTAGGTCAACACTATGTAATTTCCATTCACTCAATTGACCTCCTCTAATTGGGACTAACAACTGGATCTAGGCCTGTAATTCTAAAGTAGAGGGAGTGCTTAAAAGACCATCTTCAGTTCTGGCATCTCCAATTAAAGCAAGGCTGGGCAGCTCCTGATGACTGGAATGGGCATATTGGCACCCCTGTGAGCCACATGGGTTACATGCTGGAAAAATTCAGCTTCAACTACAGCAGCTTGATATGGTGCAAGAGAATGCCATATGCCCTTCTGTACCACAGTATAATCTCCAACATTTCACAGATGAAGGCTGGGACAAGTGTGGCCAAGATCGCAAAAGTTATTGAGGAAAAACATAAAAGCTAAGAGAGACTAGAGTAGTTTGCTTTTGCTGAATCCAAAGGAAAAGGGAAGATTCTGCCCACTCCTCTCTTCTGCCCACTGCTAATTGACTGCAGACAACTTTTGTACTTTGAACTCCTTTTGCAGCAACTGAAGTAACCTGAGAACAAAAGAGGAAAGTGGGAGGAGGAGATAGAAACTAGGACGAGCAGGAAGAGTGGGTTGACAGAATAGTTATCAGGATTGTTCCTGCCAAATTGGGACAGTTAGAGAATATGCCATGGAGCCCTACCAATGTGGAGGACAGAATGTGTCCTTCTCAGAAGGAAGTGAAAGGGCAAGATTGGTTCTGTGTGGCAGCTCTGCCACTGGTCTTACCACAGTAAAGTTTGGTGGCAGATTAAAATGGGGAAAGAGGAGAGACTGAGAGAGGGGAGAGAGAACTAGAGAGAGAGAGAATGAATGTGGAGGAGGGAAGGGAGATAAATGACTTGCAGGCTGCATATTTCCCATCACAGTGTGAAAATTCTTCAAGATTTAGTGCTGGGAAAGGCCCAGTGCTTGGGAAAATTACTTTTAGCTTTGGAAAAACTTCTGAGACTCCCAAGAGCAACCATTCAGTCCAATAGATGATTGTATGCTATGTGGACTCATGGCCTTCCTTGATACAGAACAGCTTTGTTCATCAGTGGCAGAAACAGGATCATAAATCTAATGAGCGAACTCCTTTCTTGAATGGTTAGAACAATGCACTCACAACTGCATTATTCTATATGCTGAAGGATAATCAGCCCACTCTCCACATAATCGTATAATATACAAGTGCCAACAACATGTCAACCAGCTGGAATAATGCAGTGCTCATTCATACAGAGCACATCCAAACACATGGACACCCTGATGTAGATGAGTCAAGAAAAAGGAATTAGAACACCCACCACTAACAAAGGAAACCAGTGGAATCAGAAGACATGTGAAATATAAGAGAACATGATATTAAGCACATGGATCACACCAGTGCAAAGATTCCTTGAATAGAATGAAGGATAGGATAATTCTTACAGGTAACCTAGCTGCAGACCAAGAATTGAGACTATATCCTTGCACTGGAGGAAAGCTACACCTGTAATGTATCCAGTGGAAGCTAGCATGGAGTAGCCCTGGACTAGAACTGGGAAAAATTCAGGTTTGAATCTCCAGTCATCCATGAAAGTTACTGGGAAAATTGAAGTCAATCACACTATCTTTCAACCTTATAGGGCTGTTGTGATGATCAAATGGAGAGTGGGAAGACTCCGATACTGTACCTTAAGCTCATTAGAGGAAATCTTGGATAGTCAGAGTGAGGTATTGCAGTCAGAAGCCTAAACCCAATTGCTAATTTTAACTTATGGAAGCAATGGTTACTTGGTAAGTCAGTGCTTATGTAGGTCTATTAATTCAATAGGTTTACGCTACCTGGCACTAACAATAGGATTTAGGTCAGAACTTATAGGATGGAACTCCAGGAGTTTTTGTCTAGCAACAATAATTCATTCTCAGTCACAGATACAGACAATCCTCATAGGAGATAACAAGAGAATAATTTTTCCCAACAATATAGTGTTATGAGCTATCCTGTTGTAATGCAAAATATTGGGATGGTGCAGGCTTGGTGTTGAATGAGCAGTTAAGACCTATTAGCTTTACAAAAGACTTTTTCTTGTGAAGTTGAAAACTGCTATAGCTAGTTTGACTGAGATGGGATTATGGCTACAGTGCCTTTGAAGCACCTCCCTAAATTGCAAACCCCAGAATACCATAGGATGTTGAAAGTGGAATAATAGCACAATAACAGTGTAGTGTGGAAATGGCCTTAGATTTACTCATTCATAACAGTTCTGTATTCACAATTGTTGTTAGTCACAATTGTGAAACTATTGCCATAATCATAACTGGTGGTTAGAAGTGGTTGGAAGGTAGGGCCTGGTTGGTGAGTGATTACCTAGACCAGGTCACCTGATCATTCCTGTCACCAACGGGTAGCTCCCTTGTTTGTACTAATGTTTGGCAACCATGCTATCACTGTGTGTGTGTGTGTGTGTGTGTGTGTGTGTGTGTGTGTGTGTTTAGGTTCACTGTTTGCATGTGGACATTCTCCTACAAAGTGGAGCAGTCCTTCACAGCTCAGCATTTAAACTCATGCTACTCTTACAGCTTCACTTTATAGAATGGCAGATATTCTTTTGAGCTGTGCAGAAAGAAGGAGTGGTGTCTTGTGGAGCAAGGAAAAGACAAGTGACCTGATTGCCATTTGGAGTGAAAAGAAGGTCCAAGAGTAACTGAAGGAAAACCACAGAAACATTGATATTTTTGAGAATGTTGCTCACAAGATGAAGAACAGGGACTGCCACAAGATTGAAGAAGAGTGCAGTAAAAAAAGCAAGGCTCTCTGACAGGACTGCAGAGAAGTCTGTGATCCCAGTTTGCAGAGTGGCAGTGGCACAGTCACCCTGCCCTTCTATGAGGAACTGTGCAACTTTCTCCATGGAGATGCCACAATACGCTTAACACACATAGCTCATGGTATGACAATTGTTCCAATTCTGATAAGTCAGGCTCCCAGCTTGCAACAAGTTTATGCATCACTCTGGCAGATGGTTCTGAGGAACTTTCTTCTGGCATTTTTGGTACTGTGGATGAGAGGGAGTTCAGGTCTGTAATAGATGGTGGAGCCTCTGGTAGATGTTTTGGTCCCCCCATCCATATTCTATGGATCCCAGCAAACCTGTTGGGGGGTGATTACTCTGTTTTAAATCTCTAAGTGATGCTGAGCTATTTGACTCCCAAGACCTCAACACCACTATCATCACCATTACTCAAATACAGTGTTAGATGATGGGGGGGTGCTTCCTCATCTTTCTTTGGAAGAAGGTGCTACCCATCAAATAATCTTCCATCTTTTTTTTTCCTTTTCAGATGAAGCAACTGGTGGAAAGCCTTCAGCCTGCAATGCTGGGAATGTGTCTGAGAGAACATCAGGAGCAAGTGAACCAAGTAGATTCTCCCACCTACCATTTTAATGACAGAATACACAGTTCTGTGCACATTGACAATGCTACAACAATTATCTTGTGCATCTTAAGTTTCACTTTTCTGCTCATCTATTGACTGTGCTTGCCTTGGTTCATTAATGCTCCACACATCTGCTTAACGTTGTGGGAACTGCCCCAATGACTTGGCCCTGTCATCCACATGACTACACCTTTGGAGGGATGATGGGATTGAAAAATATGTGTGGGTGCAAATACTGCATCTAGATTTCTCTGCACACCCTGGTGGTGTCCACTCTGAGTCTGGGCAGTTGGCCAAAGGACAGTTGATAAGGATTAGAAGCACACAGCATATAGTTCCTACAACAAAGTGATTCCTTATTTTAATCTATTAGGGAAACAGACTGGAAACAAATATGAAGCATAACAATAGTCCCAGAAATATTCATAAATCAAAAACAATAAATCCAATCACAAATTAGAGACACATCAGGAGAAACAGTCAGAGACATGGCAGGAGAAATGGTCAGTTAATCACTGGCAAGTTCTGGAGGGGAATGGCTCAGCTTTTATAGGTTCAGAGATCAGCGCAGCTGGCGCTTAATTAACTGCTGTCTGTTATAAATTCACTGAGATCTGCATAGGTGTTCCCTTTGGTGCCTACATTCAGCAGAGGTGGATATCAGTAAGTTATCTTCCATGTCAGAAGGAGCAGGGCTCTCTGCTGAGGCTGGCACTGCCCCCTGTTCTGTCTCTGGGGTGGGTGCTACTGGCTCTTCCTGTTCAAGTTCCAATGTTTCAGTCTCTGAGTCATAGTTTATGTCTAGGTCCTGAAAGCAGGGCTTGACAGGTGACCTCAGGGAATTGTCCCTCTACAATGTTACAGTATACTTCCTAAACAGGCATTGCATGGGGGGTGCATGGGCATGTGAGGGTGCACCTGTACAAGAATATTACCTTCAAATCCCTATCCTCCCCTTCCCCAGAGTCTGCCCCATTCCCCAACCTTATAACAGCAATTCACTTCCTTACTTTTGGTTCATTGCTATGTGTAGCCCTCCATCTTACATTCTCTGGCAGATAGTGCATCCCCAAGCATATAGCCATGCTTCCACCAGCATACTGCCTAGATGAACACAGGAAAAAGAAAGCATGAAAAAACATGGGAGACAACATCCAGCACATAGTGGCACACACAGTCTGAAGTCATGACAAGCATCTGGCCACTTGTTTTGCAAATGTCATGCAAAATTACACATACATTTACTACCAGTGGTATACTGAGGCTCAACAACACCCAGGGCAAAGGGCTGGGGCGAGTGGTGGCAGGGGGATGGGGGGACTGCACAGAGAGGGGTGAGCAGAGGCAGGTGGAGGAGGGGTAGGCAACTGGGGGCAGGTAACTGGGGGCAGGTGGAAGTCCTCCTTTTTTGCACCCCCCAACATGGGTGCCCAGGGCATGAACCCCAGTTGTCCCACCCCAGATCCACCTCTGCTTATTACACAGGTGATATTCTCCTCTGCAACTTCCAGAGATGCAGTTAGGCAATGCTACTGATCTTTCAAATGCCAAGATATCCCTTCAAGCACATTCATTGCAAGATTCAGGTGTTTATTGAATTTAGTCTGTTTGTTTCTGAGTATACTCAAGTATGGATTCATCAGCCACTTTCTAACAGGATACGCCCAATCCACAAGTAGTATTGGACCAACCTGTTGTCACCCCTACCCCCCACAGTTACTGTTGGATTGCCAGGAACAAAGACCCACAACTCCATGGTCTCATACACATCAGAGTTACAGGAAATGTGGGAATTACGCTTTTCCCACTCCAGCCAATCGTCATGTCAGTAAAATGACAGTGTGATCTACAGTCCCCTGAAGATGTAAGGAGTAGGTATGCTGCCTGTTTATAAATTCTTCACCTTGTCAACTTGGAAGAAACAATCTGGCAATGGCACCCATAAACTGCCCCCACAACCTTTAGAAATCCCAAAAGGGAGAAGCTGTCCATTATCTGCAAAGAGGAAGGGGAGGGGGAGAGAAAAAGAATGACAACTTACATGAATATGCAAATCTTTAGAATTGGAATACAAATGTTACCCTTACCACACATCTCTCTAGCTTTTCCCAGGAGGTAGAAGCATCAATTCCATTGCCAAGCATATTTGTATAAAAATTTTAGCAGCTATTGAGTGACCAAGCCCAAACTGATTGCTGCAAGCTGATAAAGACACTGATTTACAAGCATCCAAAAAATGAGAGCAACTCTTTTTTTTCCACAGTGATGGCCTGCCTCATGATAATGTCCTTCTTCTGGATGCATGGACGAAGGGCAACCCCAAAAACGAAACAGGTGGATCAAGGCATGTGGAAATTATTGAGCCATTTTTCCTCTGACCAGATCAATATCACAAAACCCTCCCACCACTTCTCATTGCATGGGAATCCCACCAGCAGTGAAAAAAATATGAACTTCCAAGGAATGGCCCCATCTAATGCTCCCAGTACTACTCCTGAAAACATGTAGGCAACCACTAACACACGAATACCTGGCATGAAGGTGTCAGAGATGTTGCTCACCTACAAAGGAAAATGTCCAGCCATTCAAACTCCACAATACTAAGCCAACAGGACCAACTTCAGTGTGATCTTTTGTTTTTACGCTTCAAAAAAGAGACAGTGAATGTGTCCAAAGATGATCAGGCCAATTAGAATGTCCACCATTAGAAGAAGCAGAGGGAACACATGTTGGGCCTAAGGTAACTGCTCAGGTGTAGCTTAGGTATCTGACTAGGTATACACTCAATCCAATGGGAGTGCAGGTGAATGGTAAGAACAACAGGAAAGGCTATTGGTTTAAGTGAATATGTGTGTGCAGGGTGGGAACAACCCCCTCATACCTGCTGTGGTCATGTGACGAAAACTGAACTGGTACAGTGAACACATGCACACAGTAGAAACACTCTCTTGAACCAATGTGACTTCAGGATGGGGTATTGTGTGGCTTTCAAGATTGATTTGGGTTTGGATTAAAACAGGTACCTGTGGCAGTAATGGGGTCAAATTAGGGAAAGGATACTACACACTGGAAATGAGATGCAGCCTTTGTGTAGACAGTCTCTTGGATGAGTTCCTCAGTGGAGGATGTGGCCAAAAGCAAAAGGGTAAAATCAAAAATATCATCATACTTATTGGCAAGGTTAGGCAAGGAATGTAGACCTTTCAGAATAGGGCAAAAACTCATCTGTCAGCTTTTGATAAATCAGCGACTTAAAAGATCCCCATGTATGCATATAATACACTTCTTATTCTGTTGCAATTACTGAAACACCAGATTAGCAATGCACTTTATTCATTGTAGTACAGGCCGTGATTGTTCTGCTATTATATTCATATTCCTCTGAGCCCAAGCAGAGCCATTACTGAAAGGAAAGCGGCTGCCACATCCATACTGCCTGCAGATAGTGAAACTGTTCTGTTTCAAAAGCCAGTTAGTTTCACTCATTTGCAGTGTAACAAACTCAATGATCAGCAAATTAATGTGTCAACCAAAACTAGACTTTAAGACAACTCACAATTTTCATTTAAATGGTACAGATAAAAACACAAAAAAGTTACAATAGCAGAACACAATTCATCACATTCTATTATTAAAGCACAATGGAATTAAAAGCAATTGTAAAAACAGTCATGTAGGGATGTAGGGGTGGAGGAGCAATTCGCCTCAGGTAGCAATGTTTTTGGGGTGTCCTGGCCAGTAGCCATGAACCTGGCCACACCCCACACTCTGCAGCCATGCTCCTCACATAGTAGCCATGCCCCTTGCACTGTAGCCCTGCCCCCTCGCACCCCCCTCCACACACTCCAAGCTCTGCCACTGTGTAAAAACAACTACAAATTACAGCACCCACATTTCCAGAATTGGAAGACACAGTGCCAATTAATCTCCTGTCATGTCATTTTTTTTCAGTTTCCATATCCTCCTCCTACTTTACCCCTTTTCCTTCAGCTTGGTTCAATAGCTGCAAAATGAGTTTGAAGTACAAAAGTAGTTTGTGCTCAGTTAACTCAGCTAAGGTGGGAAGAGGACAGCAGGGGTAGTATTTTGCACCTTGCAGCAGATTAAGGCAAAAGCAAACTGCTGCAACCTCTCTTAGCTTGTCTGTTCTTCCTCATTAATAACTTTTGCCATCATGAGCACACTCTGATGTTGTTTGGCTACACATGTCCCGGCTTTCATCTATGAAATGTTGGAGGATACATCAGCTGATATGGATGTCATTTTTATAGCATCTTGGATATAAGGGAAGTTCAATATTTGCTGTTTGATTTATTCTAATTTTGGATCACAGTAACTTTAAAAAAACAAACAACCATCCACTCTAAAGCTAATATTTGAATCTAGGGACGATTTTGCAAAGTCTGGAAGAGAAGTGAATAGACACATCCTCAATACAGATCCAATACAAATCAGATCCAACCATTAGTGAAAGACCTTGCTGCTGCCCAAATGGGTGTGGTGACCAAAAGCAATCGCTTGCTCTGAATTGTTTTGCTGAGAACCTGTTGGACTGGAAAGATTCTTCAACAGCTGTAGGTCAACTACATCCCCCTTCAGTTGAACTGATAGATTCACAGGGCTAAAAACTCTGGACCTTATGAAGTCTAATGCCAGTAACTCTGCAATAGGATTATTTTTAGACTACTTTTGGGAGTTTCCAAAGAACAATTTAATGTATTTTAAAATGTTTTTGTCTTAGCATTGTTCTAATTGGTTTTTATTTGTTCATCACATCAGGAGTCTTTGTGAGCTGAAAGGTGATAAAGAAAGATTGTAAATAAATAAATCAAATCAAATCAAATCAAATAACTCCCTGCCTTTGACACACAAAGACAACCCGTTTGGGAATTTAAGTGATTGGGATCTTTCTACAGTTGTGAGTGGAAAATGTTCCCTTTCAGAACAAAACCTACCCTTAACGTCACCAAAGGAAGAAATTCTAATTGGCACATTTTCTTTTGTTACTGCAGTTTAGGCCTCCTTGGAGATACCCCTAGATATCATTTTGATATCATAATTCGGCTTGCTTCAACCATCCCTTTCTACATGTTTGTGAGGCCCCCAGACAAGCACAAAACTAGGCTCAGCACTTAACTGCTGCAATATTCTCAAACAATACAGGCAAGCCAGACATAGCCAGATCGCCGTTTCAGGGACCTCCCCGACAAACACCACATTATGTATGCACGCTGTTCACAAAGGACTCCCTGCCCCAAGCAGGCAACTTGGCAAGCTGAATACTCAAATGCCAAGCACTCTGCATTTGCATACTGGCTACCCCTTTGTCAATTTGGCTCTGATTCCATCATGCTAAATTGTGACCTTTCCGAGACATTGTCTCACACCCAAAACTCATTGTTCTCACTGAGTAAGGCATAGCCTGCAGTTACATTTGTCCCTATAAAAACCCCTGATTCTGAGACCATCCTCGGATCACTCTCGAGTTCCAGACCGCCTTGCTGCTGCTTTGCTTGGCAAGCTTCCCCTCAGCTCCATGTGCTGAGATCAGTTGAACCCCAGCATCGTTCTCTATCTTCTTTCCGGGCTTCAGGAACAGGTTTCGTATCACCCGAATCAACTGTCCCTCTGAAAATCCCGCTATCATACCCACACCTTAGCTGTGTGCGTGTGTTGCTTACATTGTGTGCCTGTATTTAATAAAGATCATTCACTATTTCCAACATGGTCTGCTTCTTGACTTGGCCTGACCCCATAAACATTGTGTTACAAGATCCTGCTGCATTACCCTGCCTCTCGTAGTGCCAACCAGTGCTCTTGACTAATTTCCCCATCTTGTGTAATTGTAAGGTTATTCAGGTGTCCCTCCTGGGACCCCCAGTAAACAGGGTAACACTTTGCTACCTGTTGAAGAGCAACAGAGTATTATTGGCAAGCTGCAAGATCTAATAAATATGGTAGTTGACAACAATGTCCCTCATTATTCTTGTTTACATCCTCCCAAGGGTCTAACTTTAAAATCTGATGACTACAGCCATGCAGAAGAATTTAGACCTCCTGTCCTCAATACCTCTGAGAACAACTTTGCTAATAGTCATGTAGTAACTTTACCTGGTGCTTAGATGGAATTTATTTGGCTGGTCTATCCTATATAACCTACTAACTTGTCTACTGAAAATAAGTCTACTTGAGCCCTGTTGGTTTCTAATGAACATCTCCTGCGGCAAGATCTCCTACATGAATTCCCTTTCCTTCTGGTCAGATCTTTCCAAATAATGATAATAACAGAGTTATGGGTGAGAGAGGACAGTTGGAAGGAATAAAGACCCTTAGATCTGCTGATAGAGCATACAAAGAAGGAAAATAAGATTGATGGGCTTGTTGAAGTTGTTTCCAGCATAGAGTGACCCTAAGGTGAATGTTCCATGGGTTGGGTTTTTGTTTTTTGTTTTGACAAGGTTTGTTCAGAGGTGGTTTGCTTTTGCCTTCTTCTGAGGCTGAGAGAGTGTGACTTGTCCAGGGTTAGCCAATGGGTTTTTATGGTCATAGTCCACTGTTCAAACTTCTGTTAAGGTCCTTTTTCAGAACATAGTAGAGTAGCCCCCTAAGTGAGCACACAAGAACTTTTGATTATTTCTTTGTCCAATTTCAAACTTTTTTTTATATAAAAAAATCCCTGGATTTTCTCACCATCTTTTGCCTCCCACCCTGAATATGTGGTACATACTTTATCAACAAGCAAACCTAAGCATAAAGAGTGGCCATACAGTGGCTTAGCAATTTTGATCACAGTTGACCAGAACCCTAACATTTTGCAAACAGACATAGGCAAAGCAGTAATTTCAACATCGTACTACCTTTCTGTGGCGGTTTGATTATGTGCTCCTGAGAGGCAAAGCTATGTTGATGACAGAGTTTCCCATGTTAGACAGGTTTTTGCTGAGGAGCCAGGTTAGATATACCAGACAGCTTCTGGGCAACAGCAGTAGTGGGGAGTGACACTGATGGAGGATCTCTCAGGCCCTTTCTGCACGACGTCGCTGTCTCATTTTTGCCACAGGATGGCAGCGGTCAGCAGGTTACACTTCCACATGACATCATCACCCTCCTGCTGCCATTTTGTTGCGGAGTGTCACACTTGTGCAGTTTTCGCAAACCGGAAAAAATCCGTTTTGCGTCTGTGATTGCGCGGTAATCCCTTCACTTCTGGCCATATGGAAGCTGCAGGAGCGCATTGGCAATGCTTCCTTGCGTAGCACAGCAATGGAAAAAGCTCAGCTGTGCTGCAGAAGGAAGACATGGCACCATTGTGTTCACTTCCGCATGGACCGAGTGGGTGCAGAGGGGAGCATTGCTGATGTGCTCCCTTCTGGACCCGGGACTGCAGCGAGACAACACAGAAGAGCGTCATCGTGCGGAAATGGCCACAGGGACAACAGCAGTGGCATCATAGCTAACACTAATTAGCACTGCACAGAAGATGGAGAAGCTCCATTCTCTCTGCAAAACCAATAACAGGAGCAGATTGTGAAACAAACCGTGAACTACTAATACAGTAGGTATTACAGTAGGTAATAACAGTAGGTAACCTCATGGCTGGTATACATGATTTCAGATACCTGCAATAAGGTGCGGTGTGAAAATATGTACTTTGAATTTAATGGAAATAAAATGGAAATGGAAGTAAGAAAACAAAATAAAGAGAAATCCAGTATGTTGCATACAGTATTACATTCCACTAAATTGCAGAACGTATCCTCTGTGGTTATGGGGGACCTACTGTATTAAACATTACATTAAAACTAAAGGAGAACATTGAACCAGCCTTTGTGCCAGAATACAAATTGAAGAACATCCCCATAGAATTTAAAGATAATATAAAAAATTAGATTTTCACTATTGTATACTATTTAACCAGAGGCCAGAAGAACTTTGGACTGAAGCCAGGGACATCATCAGAAAGGAACACAAAAAGACACTATCTGCAGCCAAAAAGAAAGAGAAGCCTCAATGAATGAAAGATTAATCTATTCAAGAAGCTAAGGGCAGATAGAATAATAAAATCATAGAATCATAGAGTTAGAAGAGACCACTGGGGCATCGTGTCCAACCCCCTCCTATGCAGGAACACACATCAAAGCACTCCCAACAGATGGGCATTAAGCTTTTGCTTAAAAACCTCCAAAGAAGGAGACTCCACCACACTCCAAAACAGCATACTCCACTGCTGGACAGCTCTGACTGACAGGAAGTTCTTCCTGAGGTTCAGGTGGAATCTCCTTTCCTGCAGCTTGAATCCATTGCTCCTCATCCTAGCCTCTGGAGCAGCGGAAAACAAGCCTGCTCCCTCCTTGACATGACATCCCTTCAAATATTTAAACATGGCTATCATGTCCCCTCTTAACCTTCCCTTCTGAAGATTAAACATACTCAGATCCCTGGGTATGATGAGAAGCAAAAGTAAAAGGTGACAGAAATAAGATCAGAACCTTGAATGCAACTGTTCAGCAAGTTGTGCACAAGGCCAAAGAGGACTAATATAATAGCCAATTCAGAGAAACAAAAGACGGCAACAAAAAAGGAAGAACAAAAGACCTCTTTCACAAGATCTGAGAAATCAAAGGGAAAATTAAGCCAAGAATGGAGATGCCCTTTGGCCTGCAGGGGAGCACATTATATGACCAAATACAAATAAAAAACTGATGGAAACAGTACATTGAAGAACTATATAAAAGAGATGAAAAGATGATAGATTCATTCAGAGAAGAACCACTTGAAGATGAACCTACAACTTGAGAAAGTGAAGTGGAAGTGACACTCAGAGCACTTTGAGAGAAATAAATCAGCAGGAAAAAATGGCATACCAATACAGCTGCTTCAAGCTAAAGAAATGGATGTGCCACAACATTTGATTGTCCTTGTATATAACCTATAGTCAGAACAAGAGGTTACTGTCAGGACAGCATATGGAAGAACCAAATGGTTTCCAGTTAGTAAGGAGATCAAGCAGGGCTGCATTTTATCACCCTATCTGTTTAACTTGTATGCTAAACATATATTTAAAGCAGGATTAGAATTGGAGGAAAGAGGCATGAAAATTGGAGGAAGGAAAATCAACTATTCAAGATATGTGGATGCCACCATACTACTAGCAGAAAATAGCAAAGGCTTGGAATGATTACTGAAGGATGTCAAAGAAGAAAGTGCAAGGTACATTTACAGTTGAACATTAAGAAAACAAAAATCATGACCCTAGATGATTTACTTAACTTTAAAGTAGACAATTGAAATAGCTGAAATAGTTCAAGATTTTCCATACCTTGGCTCAGGTATTCCACAAGAGGTTGACTTGGAAGTACTGCTATGAATGAACTGGACAAAATCCTGAAATGTAAAGATATATCATTGAATTCTAAAGTTAGGATTATCCATATCATCATATTTCCAGTTTCTATGTATGGCTGAAAAAGCAAGTCAGTGAAGAAAGCTGAAGAAAAGAAGCTGATGTGGGGACTACCTCTGTAATTTTTCAATGTTTGGGGGAGGGAACATGTATTATGTTTGGCTGTGAAAGCTGGACAGTGAAAAAAGCTGACAGGAAGAGAATCAACTCATTTGAAAAGTGGGGTTGGAGAAGAGTTCTATGGATAACGTGAACTGCTAGAAAGACAAATATGCATCATAGAGCAAATCAAGTCCAAATGTCCCAGAAGCCAAGATGACTAAGCTGAGACTATGGCATTTATGGCCATACCATGAGAAGACCTAACGCACTAGAAAAGACAATAATGCTTAGTAAGTTTGCAGACAATAGAAAAAGAGAAAGACCACATTACAGATGGATAGACTCAATCAAGGAAGCCACATCCCTGAGTTTGGAAGACTTGAGCAGGGCTGTTGATGATAGGGTGACTTGGTGGTCTCTCATTTATAGGATCACCATAAGTCAAAGTCAACTTGACAGCAGTTAACAACAGAAACAGCAGAAATATATTAATTCTTCAAACTATCTGTTCTGCAGGATTAAAAGTATTTCTAATAAACATATATTCCCATCCTCAGAGTTCAAAATATGAAGACAATTCTTCTTGAACTGATTGAGATCAGATTCTTATCAGTTTATTTGAGTCTAACAGTGACTCTCTATTCTTAATGCCTGAGGATGTGAATGTAAGAATAGGATAAAATAATTATGTAACAAGTGAGAAAATTGTCTGATACCAGAAAAAAAAATTCCTACTGAGCAATTGTAAAGACCATGGGATTAACAGAGCTCTTCCATCTTTTCTCTTTCGGTCTCTTATAAATTCCACTAGTTTCTGTGCAATGGGACATAGGGTACCAGAATCAGAACTGTACACATATATTGGTCCAAAGGGTAAAAGTGTGATTGCTTTTTCCTCTTCCCCAGTTGAATCTATATCCACAGTTAGCTCAAGGAGAGAAAACGGTGCGATGGAAAGGTATTGTAAAGAAGAAACACATTCATTTGTAATGTCTCACAGAGTATTGTCCCTTAGGGACAAATTCAGAATCATCCATGCAGTAATGTTACTGATTTCTATGTATGGGTGAGGAAGCTGGACAGAGAAAAAAACTGGTCAGTGAAAAAGACTGAGAAAGAGAAAATAAACCTGCCCAAATCTACCAAAATAGTCACCTTTTTCTTCTCCCCATAGATCCCTTCATGGTTACCAGTTTGGGCCAGGACCTATTTTAAACTTTTGGTACTGGTATTTAAAGCTTTGCATTCTAACCTCCCTCAGTACCTCGCAGCTGGGCTTGTGTGGTACATTCCATCCAGGAATTTGAGATCTTTAGGCAAAGGATTATTACCTGTTCCACCAATGTGAAAAGATCTGGTTCTGCATTTCTGGAATGGTCTTTCTTTGGACCACCAGCTAGAAGAGGATCTCACCTGTTTTTGTAAATGGTTGAAGACTTTCCTCTTTGACTCAGCATCTTAAGCTGACTGGTGGAGTGTTGTGACTGGTGGAGTGTTGGGTATTTCATTCCATGTATTGTTATGGTGTTCTGTTTATTGTCTTTGTCCCTGACTGTATATGTCGATGTTCCACCCTTTGGTGTAAAGAGTGTTTTAAATACAAATAAACATTACTCTTTGAAATATGGTGCAGGAGGACAGTTCTAGAGATAGCATGGAGTGCCAAAAGGACAAATGAACAGCTCCTACAGTGAAGCAGGCTTGAACTCTCACTAGGAGCTAAATGGACTAAACTGAGGCTGATTTACTTTTCCCATATCATGAGACGACAGTCTCTGGAAATGATGATACATTGATTCCATCAAGGATGCCACAGCTTTGAGTTTGCAGCACCTGAACAGGAAAGTTAGTGGTTAGAGCTCTTGGAGGTTGCTGTTAAGTTGAAGTGAAACTGATGACAAATACCAATGTGCAACAATAAATTGTGAAGTTGAGTGGGTGACAAAGTTTAGAAAAAATACTTTTTGAATTATATCTCCCAGGATTCTGGAAAGACAGGGTCTTGAGCCCTTTCTTGTGCAGTGCTATTTCAATGCTGCCTCACTGGCCCTTTCTGCAGCTTATCAAATCTCTGTGGCATCCTGCAGGGATTTTGGTAGAGCCTTTCCCCACAAGAGGAGTGTGACAGGAGTGCTCCTCTCCACACTGGCCGCTTCCATGAACGAAGGAAGCACGATGGACATGCCTCTTCCTTCTGCAGTGCATCCAGGCACTGTCTCAGGCTGTGCTTGGGCAGAAAGCAGAGCCATTGTGCTTCTAGAACCTCTGTAGCTAAGGTAAGTGTAGAAGGGTGGTGGGAAGGCTGTGCAATTGTCAGTCATTGACTGGTAAAACCGGTCAATGATTTACTGCATAATTGCACCACCTGGGGATGGGAGAACGATGGGACCCAGATGATACTATGCATAAGCATCATCTGGGTCTCATCCTTCTCACGTTTCCAATGCAGGACTACAACATCCTGTGGCAAGGGTCACTGATTCATTAACTGAACTTGTAGTTGTCTGGTCTACTGGTTCAATTGATTGAACTGACTGGAGTTTGTAGCTCTATTTGTGATGTTTGTCTCCTACCTACTCTATCAGATCATTCAGTTAAGATATATACTGACTAATACCCAGTCACTGTACCAGATACCTGTGTTTTTCCTTATTTTTTGGTACTGCAGAAAATTTAGCTACAGTGTAGCTCCTGTGAGAAGGATGATACTAATGTTCAAAAGCCACATGGCTGCGATGACACCAACTAACTCATAGTTGTCAAATTGCAGCCCACATAAATGTTCAGTATTGAGCTGCCTGCTATTTCTTCATTACCTGAGTGACCTTTAGCAGCTGTGATCTTCAACAGCAGCTAACCAAATGATTAAGTTGCTCTAACTGGATTCTGGAAGTGTGAGTGAGGTGAGCTGTGCTTTTTAAGTCTGGCTAATTCTAGAAATTACTGTGGGATCTGTGCAAGGTTTATCACTATCATGTGACAATGAAGAGTTAGGCCATGCACAATGAAAATAAAGAAAGTTGAAAAGAAAATTTTTTTAAAACAACCAAGTAAAGGAGTATGTAGAGGAAGAATGTCCAAAACACATGTTATTTCAATGTGACCAGGGTAAAAAACATCAGAGGAATAATTTGCCATAAAGTGCCTAGAGGAGACTAAAGCAGATGTTTCCCTAATGACCCCACAGATGGTGACCTCATTATACTTTTAAATTTGACCTCTGAACATTTGCCTCCATAAAGCCTCCTTCAGTTCTTTGTTTGAACCTGAATAACAGAACACTATGGCCTTGAAAACAGATTTGTTTAGGAGTTTTATAATTTTGGATCAGGGAAAGTATGCAAGCCCAAACCTCCCTGGTCATAATATTCGTTTTCTTTTTTTTCTGCCTGAAAATTCTGGGTGGGATTCAGCATTAAGTGATTCAGAAGAAGAACGGGAGAGAGAGAGAGAGAGAATAAAATGGGCTGTATCTTTGAATGTACTAATCCTGCAGCTTTTGATGTGGTAAAGTCCTGTCAAAGGAACCAGGCTTCTAGGTGGTCACAAAAAGTGACTGAGAAGATGTATTCCCAGATTTACAAGCGCAAGTCTTAGACTGGTTGGACGACTGCTGCTAATGGTGAAAGTGAATTTGGATAGTTGTTGGACAGTGTGTATTGTTTTATTGTCTTAATAGGGTACACTTACACCAAGCCAGCATGGTGTAGTGGTTTGAGCATTGGACTATGACCCTGGGGACCAGGGTTCAGTTCCCCACTCAGCCATGGAAACCTGCTGGGTGACCTTGTCCAATACACACAGTCTCAGGTCCAGAAAACCCTGTGATAGGTTCACTTTAGGGTCATTGTAAGTCAGAAACAACTTGAAGGCACCCAACAACAATGCTTATACCACATGTATGTTTTGCTCCATGGAATTTCAGGACAGTGGGTAGGAGAACTTCCATTGGCAAAATGGTATGGGGTAGAGTATTCAATGTCCATTCCACTTGCCAATAGTAATAATTGTTTTCAAAAGCAGGGAGGGCACACTTTTGATACCTGAAGGAGCATCTCTCTCCTTATACACCATCCTAAGGGCAATGTCTGGTGGAGGGGCCTTCCTCTGTGTTCAACCAATGGGAGCAATATGCTTTATAAGAATGTGGGAGAGGGCCTACTCAACTTGGCAGCCCAAATGTGGAACGCCCTCCCCTTAGAGCCAATTAATTCTACTATTGGCTTATTTCTGACATTTTATCCAAGCTTTGAGCAGTGGTGGATGGAGCCTCAACAGCGCCTAGGGCAAGCCTAGAAACTGTTCCCCTAGGGACTGCCACTGCCAGCTTCCCTCCCCTCCCCAGGCCAGGAAGAACCTAGAGGGAGCAGTGGCTGTGGTGGGTGGGGCTGTGGTGGGCAGGGCCTCAGCAGGGGTGGGAGGAGGAGCCGCACCCCTGCCGGGATCCTTCCTGAAAGAAGTAGGCGGTGGTGGCAGGAGGAGGAGGAAGGAAGGCAGCCCATAATTTCTCCCTCATCGCCCTTCCGCCCACCCCTTCCTTCGCATACTCTCTCTCTCTCTCTCTCTGTCAAGCAGATTCCCAGGTCGATATTCCCTTCAGAGAGGATGCTTTTAGCTTTCTTTCTTCCTCTGCAGCCTCATACAGTGGTGTAGGGGTGGGGTGAAGGGAAGCGTGCCCACCCCGGGGCAAAGAAAGAGCCAGTTGCCTGCCCTGCCACCATAGTGGCAACAAAAAACGATGTTTCAAATAGACTTGTTGTCACATACATAATCTTCTGCCTCTCACACAAGTCCCTCACCATTCATTGGCAAATAGAGTTGCCACACAGCTCCCTGCACATTCACACACCCCTCCCGCCTATACAAACACACAAACACACAAGAAAAAAAAAGCAAACATATACACACACGTACCTCTCTTTAGACTTTAGGAAAGAAGTGACAGCAAAAGTAGTCAGCAGCAATGGTTGGAAAACAACAGTCATAACAACATTGGTGTCTTGTTGTCCAACTCTATCTCCTGGCAGCATCAGGAGGGCTTGGTGCGGGTCACATTGGTTCTGATATGAGTGTCTGATAGGGAGCGGGGCGGGGGAGATATATCTGCTGCCCCCTAGGTGTCTTCTAGTGCTAAAGTTTTCTGTCAGTGGCTGGAGTCAATGGGGAGGTGCACCAGTTTTGCTGTTTTGTACATCAGCTTCCAGAACCCAGAGCAGGAAGGGCCGATAGAGTGCAGGTTGGGAAGGTTGGTCCCTCCAAAGGGTACGAGGGGGTGCCTATCTTCCTACTCCAAAAGAATCAACAAGACTCCCTCCATAGGGCGCTCTGGCACATTGGTGGGCTCCTGGTGGGCAAAGAAACATCTTGTGCCCCCCATCCACTCATCCTGTGAGAAGAGACCCACTTCACAACTGCATTGCTCTGGACACCTTGGAGAGGAGGAAAAGGGAAGGGACAGCAGGAAACCAGGGGCCTGGAGATAAAGGAAGGTAGAGGGAAGAGGAAGCTGTCTTGCAGGGAGAACAAAAGGGAAGGGAAGGAGGTTGGGAGGTGAGATGAGGTGGATTGAATGCACATTTATTTGGCCAGGGAGCTGGTGGGCTTCCGTCTCCCTGACCCCCTAGAAACACTCCTGTTTTTCGTTTCCCTATTCTTCTGTCTCCCACCATCCTTCGCGACCTCTTGCCCTGCTCCCTGTGGATGCACCCAAGCCAGCCTTGCTTCACTGTGTTTTTATCTCTCATGGGTTTGGGGGCATGGCCTTGGCGGAGTGGGGCCTGGTGCTGCTCCCAGGTCTCTTTCCTTCCTTCCTTCGCTCTTTCTCACTCTCTAGTCTGAGTGGGGACAGGGGGCAGTGGTGGGTGGGAGGGTTGCTGCTGCTGCCACTGCCACCCCTCCAAGCCACGAAGGACCCCAGTGGGGGTGGCAGCAGGCTAGGCCCAGGCAGGAGGGTGGGGGGTCCACTTTTTTGTGCCTCCCAGCATTGGCACCTGGGGCTCACACCCCAGTTGCCCCACCCTAGATCCGCCTCTGTTTTTTAACAATTTCACCAAAATCTATGCAACTTATAAATTGCTTTAATATTGCTTTAAAATTATTTAATATGTTTTAGACTGTTTAAAATATATCTCATTGTATTACATTTAATTTTTGCTAAATTGTTTTAAAATTTATTTTATCCATACTCCATACTTCCTGGCCCGTTTGGGGGGGGGGCAGAAGCAGCAGCAGCACCTAGAGGTGCAACTTCCTCACTTGCCCCAGCTGCATGAGATCTTGTGATATAGGGAATGATATGAATATTTTAATAAATGTATACATTTAACAGCTGGTACTAATGTTTTAAGAAAAAAAATAGCAACCACTCATGGATTTCCAGACACCTTATCTAGTTTGGCCTTGGAAAGAAAAGTTTCCAGTCCCTGTACAGCATTAAATAGTGCTGTCCAGTGCTTATTTTGCTGAAATAGATACATGCCACTTCTATGTATATTTACTTGGTCAATGAGGCTTACTCAAAAACCCACAGTCTCTGGATCAGAATTTGGAAATACCAGTGATGTAGACTCAAATCCATTGACTCAAACTTAAGTCGTACTTAAGTAACTTCAGTGACTTGGACTCGACTTGGCAATACATAATGTACTGCCTCATCTCGACTTATAACTTGTATATTTTTAGTGACCAACTTGCTGCTCTTGGTTCAGTAACATCACACATTCATCCAGAAACCTTATGACTTTGAGCAACACTTCCATCTTTTTTTGGCCAGTGGTCACATGATGATTTGTCTCAAGCCCAAAGCACTGGCACATTTCTTGGAGGGGAACAGCAAATGGATTAGACAGTGGGCTTGAGTCAGGGTTGAGGTCTGCTCAGCAGCCTGTTACTTCTGTATATTGGAGGACCTTTCTAAAACTTTTCCTAAAAGCTGAAGGCAAGACTTAACCCTAGAGCGCAGGGCTTAAGGAGGAATGATCTTTCCTTCTGAAGCTTTTGAAGCTTCCGTCTTGGGAAGTAAGGAGAATCCTATTCAGATCTAAGGTGAGACAACTGGGGCATGTGCCCTGGGTGCCATTCTCAGGGGCACAAAAGCACTTGCCCACCCCCCTGCACCTTTCTGCACCCGCCTGCCACCTTCCCATGCCTTCCCACCCCCATCCACCCACCACCACCTTTCTACACCTGCCCGCCACCCCTGCACATTTTCATGCCCACATGCCACCCCCTGCACCCTTCTGTGCCTACTCACTGCCACCCCCCTCATCCTTCCTGGCCCATTTGGGGAGGCAGAAGCAGCAGCAGCAGCAGCCAGGGGTGCAACTTCCACACTTGCCCCAGCTGCTGCTGAGTCTAGGTACGCCACTGATCCTATTCCCCACTTCCAAAAAACCATCCGGCTTAGGGAAAGAAGAGTAAGAAGGATCCTATTCTCTTCTCTCAAAACTGCAGATGGCAAACTTGCAGATGTGGAGATCCAACTGTATGTAAATTGTTAAAACCATCTTTATTTCACTTTTTCCATAAATTCTGGAATATAGGATGGGGTATCAAGTTGGCTCCAGACTTGAGACTTGACTCAAAAGTATCTTGCAAGGACTTGAGACTCAGCTTGAGACTTGAGGCTTGACTTAAGACTTGGAGTAAAAGACTAAAATACACCACTGGGAAATACTAATGTTGATGCCACAAGTCCTAGAATTCATCTAGCACCAATCAGCATGATTACTTATCTATTTATCTATTTATTTAATTTAAATCCTGCCTTTTTTCTGGCACGGAACCCAAAGTAATTTACAACATAGCTTAAAAGAAATTACAGCTAAAAATCTATTAATATTGTTTTTTAAAAAATTAAAAAAGGACCTCTTATTTAAAAATACTAATTTTTAAAATATGGCCATGTACTTTCATCTTCTTTATCATGCTTTAAACGTGTTTCAAACTGTTTGAAAGTTTGAAAGTTTTTTTTTAAAAAAAAAAAACCCTCCAGTGCTATATATACAGAAATATCTTTGAGTGGGAAAAGAAGTAACAAATAATAAGGGTTTTTTTCTTTTTGAAAACAACATTTGGTGGGTGGATGTCAGTATGGTGTCAAAAATGTCTCAGACAGTAAGACTGCAAAAAGATTTTTGTCAGGCTGAAATTACTTCAGCAAGTTTCACTGTAAAATATTCTTTTCCTATTTTTCAAAGTGGTATTCTTGGAGGGCCACTTACAGGGACTGTAGCATAGACGTATAGCACATGCTTTACATGCCAAATGTCCAGTCCTTAGCCTTTCCAGTTAAAACCATCATAGTGCAGTGGTTTGAGCATTGGACTGTGACCCCAGAAACTAGGGTTTGGTTCCCTGCTTGGCCATGGAAACCTACTGGGTGTGTCACACTCTCTCAGTCCAGAAAACGCTGTGATATGTTCACTTGAAGGCACACAACAACAACAGTAGGTAACAAGAAAGTCCTCTCTTCTCTTGAGACCTTGGAGAACTGTTCCCAGGGGAAGGAGACCATAAAAGGCCAAATCATAGGTCGAAAAATTCAGTCCTCCAGCTTTTGTTAGACAACATTTCCTAGCATTTTTCACTATTGGCTGTGTTGGCATTGACATTCAACAACATCTGGAGGGATGCATTTTGCATAACCTTGTATGATATACACAAATATTAATCCAACTTCAATTCTTTCTCATCCCACTTTTTCAGCTACTTTTAAAATGTCCCATTTTCTCTCTTCTCTTTCCACTTTCCCCCATTGTCCCTTTTCCTCCTCAGCTCACTTCAGTTGCCGCAAACTGAGTTCAAAGTGCAAAAGCAGTTTGCATTCAACTAACTTAGGGGGTAGGACAGGAGGAGAGAAGTTTTCATTCATTCATTTAATTGAATTTATACCCCACCTTTCTTCCAGGTTGGGAGAAATCTTGCAATCTTGAAATCATTAGACTGAGGCAAAAGCCAAGTGCTGCTGGCACTCTTACCTTGTGTGCTTTTTCTCATTAATAACTTTTGCCATATTGACCACAGTCTGATCTTGCTTGGCCATGTATGATCCAATTTTTACCTGTGAAAGACTGAAATAGTGAGACGTAGCAGGGAGAACTGTAAAAAGTGACTTATTTGGACTATACCCCCCAGAATCTTCCAGCCAACATGGCCAATATACTGGCTGGGCAATTCTGGGAGTTGTAGTCCAAAAGTGACATCTCCAAGCTCTAATTTAAGACATGTCATTATGAAACAAATGCTGCTGGAACCCAGCAAATCCATAATTTTCAAATGTGAAATGAGTTCTGACTTCAGTCCAATAAACTTCAATCATTAATATTTAAAATCAATAGAAGATTACTGGATACATTTGTGTATAAGTTGACCTCATGTATAAGTTGAGGGCAAGTTTTGGGTCAAAATTATGGATTTTGATATGATCCATGGGCAAGCCAAGAGTCATGCTGCAGGGAGCAGAAAGTGGCAGCGCTGCCCAAGGGAGCCAGATGCCCCTTCGTGCCGCCACTGCCATTTTTCTGTTCAGGCATTCAAAAAGGCCTTTTGCTACTCTATTCAGAGAGGGGGATGTGTTACTGTAGTTTCTAGCCCGGACTTGGGGGGATATTAGATATCACTTTGATATCAATAATTTGGCTTCCTTTACTTATTCCTCTCCACGTGCTGTGAGGCCCCCCGGACAAGCTCACAGACAAGCATGGCCGCTAATCACTGTAATTCAGGCAGGCCAGAAATAGCCGTCCTGCAGCTTCAGGAGACCTCAAAGGCGAGTACTCTATTATGTATGCACACGACTTACAAAGAACTCCCTGCCCCGAGCAGGCAGGGAATAATAGGTGATGAAAAGATGGGGTCTTTTTCCATAAGTGGTGGACATGTAAGATAGCAAAAAAAATTTGGAAGGGGGTACATGACGAAATCCAAAGAATTTGTAAGCTGAATTTTGAAATGAAACCAGAGCTTTATTTGTTAAATATGCTAGGGCAACAAAGGTAAATAAGAAATCATCAGAAGATATTATCATATCTAATAACTATGGCAAGGTTGACATATGCGCAGCACTGGAAAGAAAAGAAACATATTGATATAGAAGAATGGAAGTTAAAAGTTCTGGATATGATAGAGATGGAAAAGTTAGCATTTTCTTTGAAGAATAAATCTATCCAGAACTTTGAGAAAGAATGGAAAAGGGTATTGGATTGGTAAGGATATAAATGTATAAGAAATCAAAGTATAATCTCGGGTATGGCTCCTCGGGTGGGGGCCCCCAGATATCACTTTGATATAATCTAATTCGGCCTTAGCTGGACCTGCTCTCAGTCACCTCACTCCACGTGTTTGTGAGTTCTCCGGACAAGCACGGACATGAGTGCGGCCACTAATTGCTTTCACATTCCAGACTCTTTTGAGGCCAGAAAACTAAGCTTTGCTCCCAGCTTCAGGGAACTTCCATGTGTACATTTCACAATAGCTGCGTGGCTGTCAGCAGAGCCAGACCGGTAAACAAGTCATTTGCATAGTGGCTATACTATTGTCATCAAGCATTAAGCTCATCATGGTAAATTTGACCTTTCAAAACCCTTTGTCCAGTGCCAAAACTCCTTTTGTTCTCACCTGGCTTGCCATAGCCGAGAGGCACATACTCCCCTATAAAAACCCCTCACTTTCAAATGGTCTTCGGACTACCTTGGACTGCTATTCTGCCCTGCTGCTGGCTGTCTAAGGAAACTCCCCTTAGCCAGGCATGCTGAGTTTTCTTCTTCTGAACCCCATCTCTCCATTTCTCCAGGACAATGAGACCAGGTGTCGTATTACCTACCCTTATGCTCTCCGCTTCCCTTTTCCTAGTTAGCTAGTACGTGTGTGTGTTATTTATTTTCTGTTGTTTTTCAATAAAGCTGTTATTTTTGGTTACTTTGAAACTTGTGTGGCTATTCCCTGACCTGAAGCCGTAGACCTTGGGTTTTAAGATCCTTGCAAAGTTACCTTGCCTCTCGCTAGCCAAAACAGTGCTCCAGCTAATTTTCCCCAATTTGGTATTTGATTTGGCAGTCAGGACGCCCCTCCCGGGACCCCCCAAAACACAGGGTAACAAAAGAAGAAATAATGTAACTATTCTTCTCTCTGTAAGATGGAAATTATGTCCGTAATGGAATGGAAATAAGCAATTTCAACTGGAAGATTTAAGCATGGAAGTGTGTGTATCGGGGTGTTATTTTCAAGACAAACTTTCAATAAAAGTTATACAAAAGAAAAAAGAAAAAAAAGAAAGTGGAATAATACCATTGTAACAGTGTGGTTTGGAAAGGCCCTTAGTTAACTTCAACTATTTAATACAAGTTTTGACATTTTGATTGGAAACTGACCAACCATGCATTTCCACTTTGTTTCCCCTTATTCTCCTTCTGCAGCAGCTACTTCCTCTCTGCTGGCAGGTCAGTCTGCCATTGTAAACAAAGCACCAGTGATAACAGTCAGTCTGTGGCCCTTTCCGCATGTGGAGGGGGGAAACGACCGAAAACGGAGCTTACCAGCTTTGTTTTCTGGCTGGCCGAGTCCGTCGCCATGAGGAGCAGCGCGAATTCACTGCTCCGCAGTCCTCCGGTGTCCCAAATGGTGGCTTCCGGTTGGTGGAGGCTCTCCACCAACCGGAGAAGCTCGCCAGCCAAAAGCCTGCCCCCAAAAGATCTGCAGGCATGCACTTGCGTGTGCCTGCAAATCTGCTCCGGAGCTGGGCAACGGAGCTACACAGCTTCGCTCACTCCGTGCTTTTTAAAAACCTCAAAAAAGAGGTTTTTAAAAACCACGCTGCACGACCAGTTCTGGTTGGGCAGAACCAGACTGAGGTGTGGATCTACAGAAAGTAGTCCACCCCAGTCCACTCTATGGTGCAGAAGACCTCCGTTGGAGGTCGCTCTGCACCATTTTAAATTCCCAGTGCGGAAATGGCCTGTGAAGCAGTCTCTGGTGATATCATATCTCATGGGATAGAAAAGACCACCATACTCTGTATACCACCCTTCAAGACACATTCCAATGATGCACATTCATAAATGCTTGAAAATACTTTGAAACTTTGTCACAGAAAGCTTTTGAAGTTTACAGTCAGCCCTCCACATTCACTAGGGTTAAGGGAGTAGGAGCCCTGCAAAAGAGGAAAAACCAAAAATATCAAAATGTGTGTGGGTGTCTGTGGGAAGGGGACCAAGGCATGGTGGAGAGAGAGGGTACCCAGGGTCCAAACCAGGTCAGGGAAAGGAAAGGAAAGGGAAAGAGAAAGGGAAAGGGGGCAGGTCAACATGGTGGCTCTGTGCTTCCTCTATCTCACCCTTCTCCTTCCTTGGATGTGGAGGGAGCATTGGAAGAGGGTTTGGGGTGCTGGGAAATCAGGCTACAAACTATTCTTAGCTGGCCAGACAGTGGCTGGAGGAGGAAGAGGACCAGAGGCAGGTTTTTAAAGGTCTGCATGCCCTGATCAGAGCTGCAGAGAGGGAAGTTTCCCCTGGAAAAGAAGCACTCGAGAGGGAGGGTGCAGGGACTAGACTAGAGAAACTCACAGATAATCAAATCTGTGAAAGTTAAACCTGAAAATGTGGAGGGGCAACTGTATAATGTTGAGTTCACATTTCTATTTTAATAAAGGCCCTTTTCGCACGGGCTTTCTGTCGCGCGAGAGCCCCCTGAGCCTCGCGGGAGTGGGAGCGTCGCTCTGCACGACGCACTCCCACTTCCGCCGAGCTCACGGGGCTGCAGCGGCACGATCGCGGGTTTTTTGATTTTCACCTCAACGCAAAAATCACCCGTGCTCGCGCAACGCTCCCAGTGCCCACGCGCACTTACCTCCTGTGCGGAGCATCGGGGAGGCGGCCGGGTCGCGCTTCCTTCCCTCCTCCCCTGCAGAAGGAAGGGGCGGGGCGCTAGCGCGACGGACGCGACAGCCTCCTGCTTCACGCAAGCGGGGGGCGGATGCGACAGCCTCCTGCTTCACGCGAGCGGGGGGGACGGACGCAACAGCCTCCTGCTTCGTGCGAGCGGGAGGGATGGACGCGACAGCTTCCTGCTTCGCCTGGGGGAGGGCAGCTCGCGTGAGGCTGCCGCTTCCCCCTCGTTCCTTCGCCTGTGGAAGGAACGAGGGGGAAGCGGCACCCTCCCAGAGGAGCCTTCTCGCGTGAGCCGCCCTCCCCACTCGTGCGAGAAACCTCAATGCAAAAAGGGCCAAAGAGAGGATAGGAAGCAAAGAAAATGACTAGATAGAGAACAGGGTGTTCATATGTTCTCCAGGCAAGTCTTTGAGATGGAAAGAGAAGGGGCAGTAGTCAGGGCTGGGCAAAGGAGAAAAGGGATTTGTGGGAGATCAAAAAAAAGAAAAGAGTTAAGAGTTGTGCAGAAAGAGAAATAGATAAGACCATGCAGACTATTTGTTGGACATTTCTGGGCAGAATATAGCTGACAAGGAATGAACGTTTCTCCTTACCTTGACTTGCCAGTCAAAACAAGATTTCAAAGTACCTTCAAATGTTTTGCTCATGTGCTTCACTAGAATGCATCTATGCCAGGCAGCCTTCTAAATTTTCACAAGTCAACTTCAGGCATCCTGTAACACAAATGAAGGATACAATTGGAGACCAGGAACCAAGGTATGTACACTAACCCTGCTTCAGTGTCTCCCTGTGTGCTGGACATGAGACTTTTCTTCCTCAACATTCCTGCATTGGATGCAGTCTGAACAAAGGGTACACGCAGAGGTTGCAAAAGTTATTTTTCTGGACTGTGACTCCTAGAAACACTCATCTAACATGGCCAGTTGTACTTGTGTGTAGTTTTCTAGTTTTTGTCAACAGAACATAAATGGGACTACAGATCTGACTTGCTGATTTAGGCCATTACCGCACTAAACTGTTATAGTGCTATTATTCCACTTTCAACATCCTGTGGAATTCTGGGGTTTGTAGTTTGCTGAGGCCAAAGAGCTCTCTGGCTGATAATTCTCAATGCCCCTCCCTAAACTGAAAACCCCAGGATTCCACAGGATGTTTAAAGTGGAATAATAGCACTGTAACAGTGTAGTGCAGGAATGGCCTTAGACCCACTTAATTTAGTGGGTTCTGTTCAATGAACTGTAGCTGGTTAGAGCAATTATTGGCACAAAATAAGATGGGATACCTTTTACATGCCTGATCCTACATGCAAGTAGACACAGAAATATGTCCAGTAGGGTTTCAGAGGGTATTTCACCAGACAGCAGAACTACTGCCACAATCCTCCTTCAAGTAATTCTATCCAGAGGCACTTGCAATGCACACCTACACAGTCTACTCAAAAGTAAGTCCCACTGAGTTTAATGGACCTTCCTGTCAAGTACATGGCCATGGGCTTCAGCTTTCAGCCATGAAAATGCTTCTTTTCCCAGTTTAACCTTTGGCAATTTCTCAATATATGTTATAGATTACAATGGCCCCTCTATTTTTGCATGGGTTCGGGGTGCAGAACCCTCGTGAAAGTGCAAAAACTGCAAATAATCCCCTCCTGAAATCTCTCTCCCATTCCCTTGCCTTTTGTGTGCTGAGGCCAGAGGCAAGGGAATTGTGATAGATGACAACTCAGAGGTTGATAAGCAATTGATTGTGCCGGAAACAGAGCCAGTGATAGACCAAACTATCTTGAGAACACCTCCATCAGCTGAAAGAGAAGCTGAGACAGAGTTGTTGCAACTGGTGCCAGTGGGAGGAGGGACCAGCAATGATTTAGAGGAATTAGAGCCACCTTTGCCCCTCAGCCTCCAATCATATAGGAGACAGAAATGAGCAGCTCAGAGGGAAGCTGTTTTGGCAAGACTGAGTAAACAGAACAATCGTTACTACGGTTCGGGCCTACGCAGTGATAGCACTAGATATCAATTTTGATATCAAATTCATTCGGCCTTCCTCTGCCACCCTGCTCCACATGTTTGTGAGGCCTCCAGACAAGCACGTACACAGGCGCAGCAGGTAAGTGTTGGACTTCCCATTCTCCACCTAGGCAGGCAGAACAAAGCCACTTCGTTGCTTCAGGGACCTCTCCTGCAAACATTTCTTGCTGAAGCGCGACTCTAAACAAAGATGCCCGGCCTCGAGCCAACAGTCTGACAATGCCAAGCGATTTGCATACTGGCTATACTATTGTTAAACCTGAGCTAAGCCCATCATGTTAAACTTGACCTTTGCCAAAGCTTTGTCTCGCTTCAAACTCGCATTGTTCTCACCGAGTATGGCATGGCTTGTAGGCACAATTCACCCTATAAAAACTCCCTGATTCTGAGACCACCTCGGATCGCTCTGGACTTCCATCCCGCCTTGCTGCCGTTTTGTCTGACGAGCTCCCCTCAGCGAACCGCGCTGAGCTTTCTTCCCCACCATCTTCAAGTTCTTCAGGACTACGAGAAAAGGTGTCGTATCACCCATTTCCCCAAAAAACTCTCATTTCTAATTTCTAAGTTAGCTGTGCGTTTGTGGTGTCTTTTCTGCTGTTTGTCCTTTAATAAAGACATCATTTTTACTATTTTAAACCTGTCTGACCGCTTGACTGACCTGACCCTGTAGACATTGGGTTACAAGATCCCTGCTAAGTTACCCTGCCTCTCGCTAGCTTAAGAGAGTGCTCCAGTTGATTTCCCCAACTTTGTGTTTGTGTTTTGATTGTTTGGGCACCCCTCCCGGGACCCCCAGAGAACAGGGTAACAAATGAATAACACCTGTTTTTGTCAGCTATATAAGTCTGTTGATGTGACTTGCTGTTTGCTTGTAGCAAATCGCTACTCAAGCTCCCATGACCCTTGTGTTCCGGATTTCTTGACCCTTTTGGACTGACCTTCAGCATTCTGGATCTTTTGGATTTGACCTTGATTTTGGCTTGGCTCAGCGTCTCTACTTGTTTGTTTGCATTTGGACACCCTCCACTGCCTCCTCCTCTTGGGCACGTACTATCGCCTTCCTTGCCTTGCTGGCAGAACAGCACAGGCAGAGAGTTGAACTCTGACAGGAATGGGAGGGGAAGCTCTGGAAGGAAGAAGGAAGGCTGGCATGAACCTTCCCCATTCTCTTGCATTTTGCTTTGGTACAAATTCTCAGCACTGGGGCCAGAGGCAAGAGAACAGGAAGGGGGGAACTCCAGAGAGGAGAAGAAAGGCACGCACATGTCTCCCCCTATTTCCTTGCCTTTTGTCTGAGTGTTTGCCTTCCTTCTACACACCTGCCAAACTACAAGGGAATGGGAGGAGGGAAATAGGAGGGGGAAAGCACATGCATACCTCGTGAATAATCAAATTTGCAAAGTTCACACACACAAATGTGGAGGGAGAACTGCAATTCCAAAAGTAGAGGACATAAACAGAAATATTCAATAATAATAGAAGCATGCTCTTATTCCATCAGCACCTGTGTTTGCAGCTTGTAAGGCAATAGATGAACATCATGACCTCCAGTGTGGTGCAAAATCAAAAGAAAGATGTGTTTATAACCCCCTTATTCTTAGACTAGGGATAATTTAATGCTGCTTCCGGTATTAAATGTTATTCAAAGCTCTTAAGCGATTTTGAAATAACCTGTCCTTCACCAATTTAAAAAGCCATTTTATGATTGTTCTTTTGCTAAAGGTATTCTAAAACCCCACAAAACACAATGGTGGTAAAATAGATTATCAATCGTTCAGACCGTATCTCAGCACCCACTGTATATGAAATGACAGGCTGCATGGAACTAAATGGTACCTTGTTCTTCATTGTATATGTGTGGACTTGACATGTGCCCTAGAGGCAAGATGCATCTATCCACCCACCCATTCAAAAAGTTAATTTCTAGAAATTTAAGGATGGGGATGGGAACTGAATTCTGAAGCATGGCAACCTTAACAAAACATGCCAATCGATCAAACAATCCAAAATATTTAGATCAAATGACTGCAGTGTGCTCTTCAGTTGGTCCAAATATGGCATCAAAGAATGGACGTGGCTGGTATTTGCTACAGCCATCTTCTCACTGGTATTAGATCTTCCCAGCAGCTGGAATGCCTAGCTGGGGGCAGAAAACTACATCTGCCCAGTGTTTCTTAAGTCATTATTTCAAAGCTGACTTTAGACCTGATTGCCCTGCCTTTGAGAGGTAAGACAGCACAGTTTTTAGCAGTGTTTCAGCAGACTTTTTATCCAAAACCAACAGTGTAAACATGTGAAATGAAACAACAGGAGCCAGTGATCTCAAACGACTTGATCACATTAAACGAGAAGAAACGAAGGAAAAAAAAACCCTTCAAATCCAACAGACCACTTGAAAGCTTCTTCCAAATGCATCCAGGGACAATATAGAAAGAGAGGTAGTAAGATGGGCTTTTCTGTCTTCATTCTTTTCCACTTCATGCATACTCAGTAAGGGATTCTACAGGAAGCAGCTGTGTACCTTCCCTGTTGTAGGCAGGCACACACAATAGGCTAGAGTAAAATAGGCTAGAGTAAAAAAAGCTACTGCAACCTGACATTTAAAAATCTGTGTCTCTTCAGCCTTCCTTCACCATGTTCTTCAGAGAGTAGACATAATGTAATTTTTCTCTTCTTTTTATAGTTTGGTTGTCAGGGGAGGAGCAGAATGCTTTTGTGTTTTAGCATTTTAGAGTTTAATCAGTTAGTAAGTTTGTGTTTTAGTGAGTTAGGGTTTTTTTAGTTTATTGTTTTAGTACAGTGTTTTAATTTTAGTGTCTGCTTGTGTTAAGAATATAGTAGGACGTTATGTTATTTTGTGTAAAAATAGAGGGGGGGCACATAGCCACATTTACTACTGTTATATTCTATAAATATGCACATACATGTGCATGCACACACATACAAATAAAAAAAAAAACCCATGTGTACAGAGCCAGCTCTAGTTATTTTGCTGCCTGGGGCGAATAAGCGAATTGCACTTCTGCCCCCTAAGTCAGTGCTCACAGTACCCACAAGAAACTAAGTTACAGAAGCAGAAAATCCTTAAAACAGTCACCTCTCCCCATTCCAGGCAGTTAAAATAAAATAAGTAGCTAACAAATTGCCACTTTTCCATGAGAAAATGTTTCAAGAACAGAGGGAGACACAGAGCTATGCTAATAACTAAAGGGAGGAAATATTTTGGGCATGTTGCAGGTGGCTATGTTTCTGGGAATCTGATAAGGGACCAGAGTTTGGAAATGTTACTTTTCTGGACTAGAGTTCCTGGAATTCCACAGCCAGCATGGCCAGTGGTAAAGCTGGATGGAGGCTTGTGGGAGTTGTCCAAAAACAGTAACTTCCCCATACTGTATGAGGGGCAGTGAATTTGCTCTTATACAGATGATTTCCTGTATGTCTCCAACTAATTCAAAATTCAAAATGACCTTGACAGATTGGAGAGCTGGGCCAAAGCTAACAAAATGAATTTCAACAGAAAGAAATGTAAGGTCCTGCACTTAGACAGAAAAAATGGAATGCACAAGTATAGGATGAGGGACACGTGTGGCTGGATAATAGTACATTTGAAAGGGATCTAGGAGTCTTGGTAGACCACAAGCTGAACATGAGTCAGCAGTGTGATGCGGCAATCAAGAAAGCCAATACAATTCTTGGTTGCATCAATAGGATGACTAGATCGAGGGAGGTAATGGTACCACTCTATTCTGGTTTGGTTAGATTTCATTTGGAATACTATGTCCAGTTCTGGCCTCAATTCAAGAAGGATATCAACAAGCTGGAGTGTGTCCAGAGGAGGGCAACCAAAAGGGTGAAGGGTCTGGAAGCCATGCCCTATGAGGAGCAGCTTAAGGAGCTGGGTATATTTAGTCTGCAGAGGAGAAGGTTAAGAGGGGACATGATAGTCATGTTTAAATATTTGACAGGATGTGATGTCGAGGAGGGAGTGGGCTTATTTTCTACTGCTCCAGAGACTAGGACGAGGAATAATGGATTTAAGCTACAGGAAAGGAGATTTCACCTGAACCTCAGGAAGAACTTCCTGTTGGTCAGCGCTGTCCGGCAGTGGAATATGCTGCCTCGGAGTGTGGTGGAGTCTCCTTCTTTAGAAGTTTTTAAGCAGAGGCTGGATGGCTAGCTCTTGGAAGTGCTTTGATGTGTGTTCCTGCATAGCAGGTGGTTGACTGGATGGTCCCTGTAGTCTCTTCCAACTCTACGATTCTATAATTCTAAGTCCCTTTCCACACCCTACCTTATATCATCATCATCTGGTGGCAATCCTGGCAGCAGCTCTCCTGGGAATGGAGCACAACAGCAGCACTCTCCTCCCCACCAGCTGGCTCCCTGCAGAAGGAAGCGCAATGGGTACACCTCTTCCTTCTGCAGCACAGCCAGGTACTTTCCCAGGCTCTGCTGGGCAGCAAGCACCTCCATCATGCTTCCAGTGCTTCCGCAGGCCAAGTAAGTGCAGGATGGTTGTGCAATCCAGGGTCATTGACGGGGAAAGCCTGTCAATGATTTAATCCACGATCATTCCGCCTGGCAATGGGAGAAGGACAGAACCTTAACGACATCATGCAGAGGTGTTGTTGTGGTCCCACTCCTCTGCTGCTTCTACAGGAGGCTCCTGTAGAAAGGGCCTATGTCTGATTTTGTATATTTGCAAATAACCCAATTTTTTTATTATTATTTATTTGTATCCCGTCTCTCCATATGGATCGAGGCAGCGAACAACTTACAAATAGCATGTATTTCAAAACATTTCTATACATGCCCCCAACAAACTGGGTACTCATTTTACCGACCTGCGAAAGGATGGAAGGCTGAGTCAACCTTGGAGCCGGGCAGGATCAAACTCACAACCTTGTGGCTTGCAGTACTGGCATTTAACCACTGCGCCACCATGGCTCCTAAAACACAATAACTCAAAGAAAGGAAACTGATGTAAGAGCTAACCTATAACTTTTCAATGTTTGGGGAAGGGAGCATATACAAGGGCCCTTTTCGCATTAAGGCTTCTAGCGCGAGCGGGGGAGGGCGGCTCGCGCAAGAAGCCTTCTCCGGGAGGCTGCCGCTTCCCCCTCCTTCCTTCCGCAGGTGAAGGAACGAGGGGGAAGCGACAGCATCGTGCGAGCCACCCTCCCCCCGGGCGAATCAGGAGCCTGTCCCGTCCGTCCCCCCCCCGCGCGTGCTTGAGAAAGGAGCCCGTCGCGTCCGCCCCCCCGCGTGCGCGAAGCAGGAGGCTGTTGCGTCTGTCGCGCTAGCGCCCCGCCCCGCCCCTTCCTTCTGCAGGGGCGGAGGGAAGGAAGCGCGACCCGGCCACCTCCCCGACGCTTCGCACAGGAGGTAAGTGTGCGTGGGCGCCGGGAGCGTTGCGCTAGCGCGGGTGATTTTCGCTTCGAAGCGAAAATCAAATAACCCACGATCACGCCGCTGCAGCCCTGTGAGAGCAGCGGAAATGGGAGTGCGTCGTGCAGAGCGACGCTCCCACTCCCGCGAGGCTCACGGGGCTGTCGCGCGACAGAAGGCCCGTGCGAAAAGGGCCTATGTTTGATTGTGAAAGCTGGACAGTGAAGAAAGCTGACAGGAATTGAAATCAATGCACTTGAAATATTGTGCTGGAGAAGAGTTCTACAGATTCTACAGACTGTTAAAAAGACAAAGGAATGGGTTGCAAATCAGGCCCAAACTCACACTGGAAGCCAAGATGACTAAACTGAGGCTGTCTTATTATGGACTTGTCAGAAGGTAAAATGACTCACTGGGAAAGACAATAATGTTCGTTAAAGCGAAAGGCAATAGGAAAAGAAGAAGACCGCATTCCGGGTGAATTGACTATAAAGAAAGTCATGGCCCTAAGCTTGCAAGACCTGAGCAGGGCAGTTGACGACTGGGGCCATTTCCACCCTGCATTGTTATTTTGCTATTATTCCCCTGTCAACATCCTATGGAATCCTGGGGTTTGCAGTTTAGGAAGGGGCATTTAGAATTCTCAGCCAGAGAGCTCTTTGGCCTCAGTAAACTACAAATCCCAGAATTCCACAGGATGTTGAAAGTGGAATAATAGCACTACTACAACAATGTAGCACAGAAATGGCCTGGTACTCTTGGAGAGCTGTCATCCATGTATATCCTGCATTTAAAATGTTTTGTTTTGTGATTAGGCACTGGGAGAAGTCTGATTGCTGAGGCATTCACCTCTGAAAAAAATTCCCACAGTAGGAGGGAAGACAGGTTCATTATTGGTAGCACACATTCCCTTTTGGGTCTAGTTTGATCCTTTGTCAGCTTGATCAATACCTGACTCAGCACTCAATAGTAGCAGAAGTTGGAAAATAGGCCCAAGAATGCCTTCTCAGTTGGCAGCCCCTCTCTACTCCATATATAGTTTGCAGATTTGATCTCCTGAAGCAGATTCCATTTATATCTACAGCTGAAACCATTTTCAGTGCTGGTGGAATCTGAACCTTGGCTGGCATACTTTCACCAGTGCATCCCCATGGCCAGTCATTAGAAGGGGGGTGGGTAGCAGGAGACTCCAGGAACCATCCAGCCGCAGTTTTAGGCCATTTCCGCACTACACTGTTATAGTGCTATTATTCCACTTTCAATATCTTGTGGAATTCTGGGATTTGTAGTTTACTGAGGTTAAAGAGCTCTCTGGCTGAGAATTCTAAATGCCCTCCCTAAACTGCAAACCTCAGGATTCCATAGGATATTGAAAGTGGAATAATAGCACTGTAACAGTGTAGGGTGGAAATGGCCTTAGAAGCATAGAAGCATAGAATCATAGAGGTAGAAGAGACCACAAAGGTCATCGAGTCCAACCCCTTGCCATGCAGAAATACACAATCCAAGTATTCAGGACAGATGGCCATCTAGCCTTTGTTTAAAGACCTCCAAAGAAGGAGACTCCATCACATGCCAAGGCAGCGTATTCCACTGTCAAACTGCTCTTACCATCAGGAAGTTTTTCATAATGTTTAGGTGGGCTCTCTTTTCCTGAAGTTTGAAGCCATTGTTCCATGTTTTCTAGAGCAGCAGAAAAAGCTGGCTCCAGCTTCCATATGACATGCCTTAAAATATCTAAACATAGCTGTCATGTCACCTCTTAACCTTCTCTTCTCCAGTTTAAATATACCCAGTTCCATAAGCCACTTCTTAAAGGGCATGGCTTCTAGGTCTTCTACCAATTTGGTCACCCTCCTCTAAACATGTTCCAGCTTGTCAATAGCCTACTTGAACTATGGTGCCCAGAATTGGACACAGTATTCCAGGTGGGGTCTGACCAAAGCAGAATAGAGTGGTACTATTGCTTCCCTTGACCTAGACACTATACTTCTATTAATGCAGCCTAGAATCTCATTGGGTTTTTTAGATGCCTCATCACAGTGCTGATTCATGTTCAGCTTGTGGTCTATGAAGACTCCTAATCCCTTTCTTAGTTACTGAGGTCAAGCCACAGCTGGGGAAGCTAGGGAGAAGAAAATGTTGTCATCTCCCGTAGTCAATTCTGACCAAACAATGGCTCTTCTTTTTTGAGAGCTGTGAAATGGTAGCCATATGGTGGTAGGGAGTCCTTCATCTCAGTGGCCACTGATTAGTCATAGGGATAGAACCCAGCATCTCAACTTGAGGTTATGCATGTAGGTGGTGCAAGGTTCTTGTGTAAAGATCTACTGGGTACCTCCTTCCACAATGACTAAAAAAGTACATAAGCTGATGTAATGGAAAGTTAAGAGGTGTCTGTCCCCAAACTCTAATTCATTTTAGTTGTTCTTGTCTTATGAAAGAGAAGGTTATCAGCAACTACTAGTCATCATGGTGATTATAGACTACCTCTAGGATCTGAGCTGTCATGGCTCTGTAGACCATTTGCTAGGATATGCCAGCTGGAGGGTGCTGTTATGTTCATGTCCTGGCCATGGGCTTCTCATAATTGGTCACTGTGGGAAAAGAATGCAGGACATAAAATAGCCCTTGGGTCTGATCCGCCAGGTCTGTTCCATCTTCTAGGATCTGTGACAGTTTGGTTTTCTCATTTTGCCATTGCTCAGCCCTGAAAAAAAGGGTTAATCTTGTTAAATTATATTCCCACTCTTTCTCCATCAAGTCCGCTCTGTATCTTCAGCCCCACAGGATTCTGTAACCTTCCTGCCCTCTTTCAGTTGGTGATGTCAGAGACAAAACTGTTACCATGGAGAGGAGAGGGACAGATTCCACTGAGACAGACACAAACGCAGCCTAAAAAACTTGTGATTCATCTCAATCTGTTGCCATTAATGAGTTAAGAGGGTCATTCTCAAATCCTCCAAAAGCTTTATGCAATGGGAGAGAAGGACCATTAAAATCTCTCCTTAGTATTCTAGGCTACATCAGAAAGTACAAATGTTCACTTTGCTAATTAATACATGGAATAAAAATGAAATTAGTGTGTCATTACATGGAGGGGAGAAACAAAGACCATCTTCTATTAAATCCTGATCGATAGAAATGAAAGAAGGGTATTTGATGGATTCTCTGACATATTTCTGATTTTAAATATGGAGGTTTCCACCTCTATTGACTTTTGTCAAGTGCCTTTCTGTCATATTACATGGTAGAACATGATTAGCTTGAATGGAAATAATTGAGGAAAAGCAGTCAAAAGACAGCTGGGGTTTCAACCAACATAATGGAATGGTACTTTGGGCCCTTTGTATCTGCTAGGGTTTGGTTCCAGGGCTCCACATGGATACCAAAAGCTGTGGATGCTCAAGTCCCCTTATGTAGTAGTAAAATGGCATCCCTTATATAAAGCAGCAAAATCAAAGTTTTTTGTTTTTTGTTTTTTTTGCAGGGGGGATAATTCAAGCTGTGGTTGTTTGTATTTGTTACTACAGAATTCATATATATGGAGGGCCAACTGTACTGCTGTCCCATATCTACCTCGTCAGCAGCTGAGTGGAATGGCTGCTGAGAGACGACAGCTAAGGCAAAAGAAGAGCCAAGAAGCAGCAAGCCAATGGATTGGGCCCCACTGTTTCCTTTTGTCCCTTGCAGTTGGATGGAATGGTTGTTGATTGGTACTGGCATAAAAAACAGAGCTTGGGAAAGCTCGTGCTTTAGACTATAGCTCTCAGAAATCCCCTATCCAGTGGGCCTAGCTAACTGGAAGATTCTGGGAATTTTAATCCACAAAAGGAACATTTCCAAGGTCTGGGTGGATGACCACTGAGAACCCCTTGTAAGTGACTCTCAATTTTCCAAAGAAAGAGTAGATTGAAATACAATCAAATAAATGAACTAATTAATACTAGCAACATGTATTTAGTATGTGAGAACTCAATTCTTGGAAAACCTGTAAAAGTCCTACAAAACCTGCAAATGCCCAGTTCTTGAAAGATATATAGAAGGAAGAGGTTTTCTTTGTCCTTTTTGTCTCAGCTATAACTATTTGTTTAGCTGAAGGAAGTTGGAAAAGCAGGAGTAAACATTCCACCTCAACCACCAGTGTAAATATTTATAGCGAAGGGAGTTGAAAACGACCCATTCAACAAACTAAGAGGGGGGGGGGAGAAAATTGCATAACCAGATGGAGAGAAGACTGTGTGAGAGCTGTTTGCTAACACTGAAACAACACAGTGCTGGGTGCATGAAAGAGCCCAAGCAGAGCAGAAGCATTGTTATTTAGTGATCAGTTTCCTACCCGGTGTAAAGTGACTGAAGGCTGTCTAGTACAACTAGAACTTTTGTTACCCTAAGAGGTGGGGGATTTTGAGGTCCACCTGCAATGCCAACTTTTCCTTAGAATTTGGAGAACTATAGCTCAAAGGAGGCCTGTGAGAGGAGGGAAACAGCAGGATCTTTTCACCTGTGTATACCAGTACTAACTGTAAAGAGGATCCCAGTTAAAAATTAAACAGAGCATGTTATGTGAATTGCCAGAACACACAATAAATCAGACACTCTCAAGAACCATACAAGGATATCAGAAACTGAGGTGTGAAAGGCTGGATAGAGAGAGAGAGATTGGGTGAAAAGGGTGATAGTTACAAGTCCTGAAGAAGAAGGTCAAAGTGGAGTGGCTCAGACAGTGTCTTAGGGTAGCAAGAATGAACACAGATCTGGGCACCAAGTATTACATTCACGTACAACAATTTGCTGCGGCTGAAGCTAGGGTTCATATACCCTATTTCCTACCCTGAAAGAGAGTGAGTGGACAAACTGGTAATTGCTTTCTCATGGGGTTGACAAAGGAATATGGAATGAGCTGATTGTCTTAACTCTAGGTGACAAAACATTGATGGGAGTCATGACATCTCTTAATGTTTGGTTGGGTGAGAGGTCTAGGGAGGATTTCCATAGGGCAGGATCACAGTAGGGTCCCTGGTTGCTTCACCTAGGCAGTTTTGCCTTCTATTTTATTCAGATGTGAAAGTAATCTGAGGTCTTGAAAGGATTATCTCAAGCCCATGAGCGTTGGGCTTTCCCACCTAATCCTCTCTGAATTTATGACCTGATCATGTCTAAGGTCAGCCTGATCTGTCCTTCTTCCAGCCAGAGTGATTTTGATGATGCTTTCCAGCTGGGAGGCCACTGGTACTTCCTAGCAACTTCTGATCCCACCTCCCACAATCAGGCCTGACCCTGCTTAGCTTCTAAAATCAAATAAGATTAGTGGTCAGGGTGGCAGGCTGATCCAAGTTCAATAGAGGTCAGAAGAATGCCAGTTTCTTAATCATATACAAGAAGAGATTTTGTCAGTTGATGAGGATCAGTCTGGAGTGAGACAAAAAGAAAAATGTACCACTAAAGCCATTTCTGCACTACACTGTTGTAGTGCTATTATTCCACTTTCAACATCCTATGGAATCCTGAGGTTTGCAGTTTAGAGAGGGGCATTTAGAATTCTCAGCCAGAGAGCTCTTTGGCCTCAGTAAACTACAAACCCCAGAATTCCACAAGATGTTGAAAGTGGAATAATAGCACTATAACAATGTAGGCTGGAAATGGCCTTAAACTTTGTTTCTTTCATCCTTTGAAATCAGGGTTCCTTCTTTGAGTCAATCACACTTTGTCCAAAGTGTCCAAATCACACTCTTTATCCAAAGATCTAATCTTAATTCCTTTGCATTTTTAAAACACATACTTGATTGTCTGGATGAGAATACAGTGGGCCCCTGGTATCCTCTGGTGTTTGGTTCTAGGAGACCTTGTGGATACCAGAATTTGTGGATACTCAAGCCCCAATATGTACAATGCTGTAGTAAAATGGTGTTCATTATATGAAATGGCAAAATCAAAGTTCATTTTTTGGATTTTTGTTTTTTGCATATTTTCAAGCTGTGGTTGGTTGAATCTGTGGATGCAGAATCTGTGGATATGGAATGCTGATTGTACTTGAATTTGGTACTTTCTGATCTTTCTAGTTTCCCTCCATCACCAATCTCCCTTCCAGCCTTTATCAATCTCATTCCCCCTGTAACAGTACTGTGTCACACAAATTGGCTCTCAGGCTGCAAGTGACATTCCTCACTCTTGCCATGAATGCAAGCACTTCCTACACATATTGCCTCTTCAGAGTGTGGAATCTCCAGCGCTTGGAAACATTATTTATTAACTCCAGCTCCCAGAATCCCCCAGCTGGCTGGGAGATTATGAGAAGTGGAATCCCAAAAGTTTTTAAAAATCAAGCTCTGTCTGCAAGTAGAAAGTTGCAAAGCTGATGGGACCTATGGCGTCCACCCAGAATTTAATAGAGATGGGAATGGAAAGTAGGGGGGAAAGGCCAGGACTACAGCAATGATTTATGATGTCTCATGTCTCCCTTTGCATATAAAATGTATAAAATTTGTATTTCTTTTCTGGGCTTTTCTCCAGTTGCTGTCTTATAATTTCCATTTTAAAAGACCAAAACCTCATTATTATGGGATAGTACAATTTTGCTGTATGAGTGTGTGTGTGACAGAGAGACAGCAACATTACAAGTCTGTACGTTTTCCACACAGTATAACGCATTTTATTTCAGTTCTAACTGGGATGTGCAGAAAGAAAGACATACGGTGAAGATCGTCTGTATAAATACAGTCTGTAAAGCAGATACAATTTGGTTGAGTGCCTTGGTCCAGTTTCCTGAAGAACTGAATGAGATCTGTGAAAGAATACATTAATGGGCACTTTCCATTCATTTCCCAGGTAGCCAGTGCAGGAGAAGATCTGGATGAATGGGAACTTGATTAGGAGAATTGTACTTCAATAGACTGTATTTCTTTCACACACTTCTGAGTGTCCATCCTCTCTGTTCTTTAAGTCATGCCCATCTATTCCCAGAAAGCAACATTAATGAGATCAAATGAAAAGAGGCAGTGCTCACATGAGCAGTTTCTGTCAATTTAACAATGTAAATGCATGAGGTATTAAAAGCCCCTGTGTAAAAGATTGTCTTCTTATGGGTAATTGTGGTATTCCATGAATTTAGTACTTGCATGCCTTCTGCTTCTACCACTGTGTCACTGTTCCCGAAATTCTAAACAGGGGTTTCACAGAAGAAGGAAGATGTCAACATTGGTTCTCTTTGTTAGATTTTAGAGCTCCCAAGAGTGTGATAGATTGTTCCTCAACCACGGTCAGTGTTTAACCCAGTTATGAAGCAATATTTCAGGAATGCACTGTGAACATGTGTAGAATAAGATTCTGAATTTTTTTGTTGCTGTCGAGCAAAGTTCTGCATTTAAAGTTTATAGAACAGTGTAATGTTTGGAGCAGATCCATTCTTGAAGATAGACCAGTTTTGTTAGAATGTCCTGGACTAAGTGTAGGTAATTCACCCCAGGTTTTTCCCCATCTCCTAGAAAATAACTGTGAGAATATAAGAGGTAACCTGATTCAGGTGTGTGTGTGTGTGTCTGCGTATCTTATCTTCACTGGGGACAATTGCCATAAGCACCATTTGACATAATGAGTGATAGAAGACACCATTCTGGAAGGTAATGCAGATCAGCACTGTTGACATCAAGTATTCATTGTTATTGTTGTTTGTCTTCAAGTCATTTCTGACTTACAGTGATCTTAAGGCAAACCTATCACGGGGTTTTCTGGGGGCTGAGTGTGTGTGATGAGCCCAAGGTCACCCAGTGGGTTTTCATGGCTGAGCAGGGAATCAAATCCTGGTCTCCAAGGTCATAGTCCCCCTCTCAAACCACTATACCACATCAAAGCTAAGCAAATTCTCCTCAGTCTGATCTCCCAGAAGACAACACAGTGTGTGTTTATACAGTATGTTCTACACAAAGAAGTGTTTCTAAACAGAATTGTTTGCAATGCTGCCACATTTTCATAGAGAGACAAAAAAGCAAAGTTGAAATTGACACTGGTGGATTTGGGAATATAATGGCTGTGTGTGTCACAAGCCATCATTTCAGAATACAGCAATGAAGAAATATGCTAATGGAACTCCAAAACCAATAAGAAAGCATGGGAAATTTCAAGTCATATTTTCCTGGAGGGCATATTTGCTACAATCCTACTGTATTTGGTTGCCTATGGCAGTGATAGATGGTTTAGTTTCACAACATTTAGTGTACTAGGACTGATTCCCATAGTCCAAGAAATTCCCTTTGACAGATTCAAAGCCTCCAAACTCATGAAGAAATGTTTCAAGGAACTGGAAAGCTAAAAGAAAGCTAATAAAACTTCATATTGGCATTGCATTTCAGCTAGTAGCCTACTGCTACATAGGCCTCTTCCTTTTCACATGAGGAAACTGGTTGATGATGAACTAAGTATTTAGTTTTAGTTTAGTTCCTTTCCTCCACCAGACTGGCCAGAAGGGCCCCCACTCCTTGTTGCAAATCCCACTGGAACAGCATGGAACTTTCCTCCAATAAATGCATGCCATCTACTCTGTAGAGCTCAGGCCACTGAAAAATAATATTGGGATGCAGGAGAAAGTGGATCAACCTGCTATTTAGGGCATTATGCATTTCCCTATTTACCCATCTGTAGGCTGTATCAATGCATTGGGGATCATCCTCACCCCACCAAACTTGGTGAAACAAAATGGCTGACGACATCAATATTATCCCTGGCCATCTATTCTGTATGGCCTGGAAGCATAAGGACCTTGCCCTTCAACAAATCTAGGCCATTGCCTCCCAGGTGAATGAGCAAAATATGAGGATGAAGCCCCTTGCCAGGGTCCTGGTTTATTGTTCAGATTTAACGTTCTTGGATTTTTTTCCTATCATGGTGGCTGTTTGGGCTGAGGAACTGGCTAACCCCTCTGTCCATTTCTGGTGCGATAATGTGGCCATGGTGCAGGTCAGTAATTCCATGTCCTCCAGGTCCCCACAAGTCATGCATTTGGTCAGGTCTTTTACACTATAGTGTCCAAGTTACAATGTACTTTTTACTATGTGCCATGTGGCTGGAATGGACAATGGATTTGCCAGTGCTTTCTCCCACCAACAGATGGAGTGCTATAGATATCTAGCTCTGGATGCAGAGGTTCATCTGGATCTGATGCCGACAGACTTGTGGAGGCTTGGAAGGATGCAGTCAGGGTGGTCAACCTCTCTTAGCTCCCACTACCAGGAAAAGTTATAGGAAAGGTGGTTTAAAATTTGAATGGTTTAGGTTGGGAGAGGGTCTTTGGGTTATTTGGCCAATCTTCATTTCCCATATTTTTCAATTCTGCATACACCCTAGCTCTGCAGTGCATTTGAGCTAGGTTATCAGCATTGGCTTTTGTTTTGAGGGTGCAGAGGTACCAGGATAACACAACCAACTTCAGAATTGGCAAGATTCTGGAATGATGGTGTCAGGAGCAGGGAAGGGTGTTTTATAGGTGTAAGCCATTCTCTCTTGATTTCTTAAGGGGGTGGGGAGTGTTTGGTCAGTCCTTCATGAAGCCATTTTGTTTCCTGTGGCATCTTTGATCACTTATTTTGGCATCTTGCAGGTTAGTGAGCTAGTTATGTTGTCTAGAAGGGATTATCAGGTAGAGCACTGGAACTAATTCATTCTAGGTAATAAGAAGCATTGCAGATCCATATCTCTAAGATGGATCAGAGGGGATTGGGGCAAAGTTAGCATTAGGACTTTTTCATGATTCAGCCTTATGCCCTGATCATGCATTACAAAATTATGTGAAGCTCAGTGGACCTAGGCCAGGTCCTTCATTTTGTCACGCTGACCTTTTGCCCCTCACCAAATCCCAGTTTTGGACTATTATCTCTAAGGTCTTACAGCACTTGGGCCTTCAAGCGGTAAAATTTGGAACCCATTTGTTTTGGATTGGGGCTAAGCTTCTGCTATGGGCCTGGGTGTGGGATCCATCCGGCGTACTAGGCGTTGGTGATCCCATACTTACTAGATATATGTCTGACCTCTCAATTCATGAATTGTATGGTTCTTTCCCCCCCCCCAATGTTAATGTCCTTTCCAGATTCTAGGTTTTATCAAGGAGGTAGTGGATCCTGACCTGTGGCTATAGTATGGTTTACTGGGTGGTTCACCAGTCCCAAAATTGCCATTTTGGTGCTCAGCTGAAGCTGAGCAACCAGGCCACAGTGGAGTGGCTCAGAAAAAAAAGCCCTGCAGTGAACGAATGTTTTGCTTCTGTTGTTTTGGACAACAGGTTTCAGCAGTGACCATAAGTGCTTTTGCACAGTCAAAGCTCGTATGCTAACTAAATCTGTTCCTAGAAAAATTGGATCTCACCATGGTGGTATATGCCTTGGTTATATCTAGTTTGGATTTGTGTAAAGCACTCTATGAAGGTCTGCCTTTGAAAAGTGCTTAGAAACTTCAGCTGGCCTAAAGAGTTGCAGCCAGACTGTTAACTGGGGCTGGCTACAGGGAACACACAATGTACCTCCATTGACTGCCAGTCTGTTTTCAGGCACAATTCAAATTGCTGGTTTTGACCTATAAACTCCTGTATGGGTTGCGTCCAGGTTATCTGAAGGACCATATCTGGCTTTATGAGCCTAGTAGAGTTCTAAGATTGTCTGGAGAGCCCCTTCTCTCTGTCCCGCCATCTACCCAGGCTCATCTGGTAGGAATAAGGGAGAATGCTTTCTTGGTGGCTGCTCCCAGACACTGGAATTCCTTCCTAGAGAGACTAGGATGGCCCTTCTGTCTACAGGTCAAAATATTTTTGTGCCTCCAGGTTTCTACAAACTGACTGGGGTTGGACATTTTTCTGTGCATTTTTTTTCAGGGTTTGTATATAGCCTTTTAATGTATTTTAATATTTTTAATGTTTTATCTCCATAGATTGTTGAATTGTTTCCTCAAAGTTTATATTTATACTTTTATAAATGTTTTCTATTCTTTCTTTTAAATATGTTGTTATCTGCCTTGAGTAGTCTCATCATCAGGAGAAAAGTGGAAAATAATTGAATAATAATAATAATAATAATAATAATAATAATAATAATAATACCATCTTCTAGTCCCAACACAGCATGTAAATCTTTAGATTGGAAAGGACACCAGTTTCCCTGAAACGAAATCCAAAAGCCTTCTGTAAACCTGTCCCTAAGATAATGCACTGCAATTTGGCCAGAGTAAAGCTGCAAAAGAATCTCCAACTGATACAGTTTAATTGGGTTGGATCCCTTTTCAAGGTGGAGGGGCATCTCTTGTTCCCTGCTTGTCTGACTGCTGATGCCTATGTCCTTTTCCTTTTGAGCAGCTCCGAAAGGACTGTGAATTCCCATGGACAAACACACATGGTGGAATTTGCAAGGCTGACAAGCATAGGCACCCTTGATCCCAATTTCCCAACATAGTAGCCTGTGTTGTAGGCGGACCACTGCCTGTATCTTATTACTAACCCCAGCCTTCTCCTCTTCAACAATATGACTGCTGTGCAACTTCTCACCTTGAGCTTGTTGAGCTAGCATCATAATTTGTATCCACAAGTGTGGCTTCATTTGGTCCCATCTGGGGGGAGACTTAATTGCCTCATCATAAAGAAGCCAGGCTAGTCCTGAAAAATCCACACAGGCCTTGTAAATAATATCTAGATACCAGAACAGCAAAAATGCTGTCCGTGACTAAGCCCTCACAATAAGACCTGCATAGATGATGAACCCTGGCAACCAATTCCCCTATGTTTTGTCAACCATACGCCTAAGCAGTTTCTCCTTGTCATCCAACTCCTCTTTACTTTCCTTCTCCAAACCATGATAAAGAAGTGTGAAGACATTCATATATTCACCACGCAGGATCTTGTCTACAGTGGCCTGTAATAAGTGCTCCCCAGGGAAAGCATCTGTTCTATGTACTCAATAGCATGGTAAGGGCCTGAACTACTGTGGGCTGCTGCATACTGCCTAAGCCCACATAAAAACACTGCAGGAGATAGGCTGAAGAAGGGCCTAGCAGGCCTGCCATGAAGATTCAAGAAGTACTACCTGCCTAGTGGGGCCTACTAGGACTACTGGCCTGGCAGAGGAGCTGGCAGAGGAGACCTATATAGGGTACTAGGCTTGTGAAGGGGCCTACCAGCCCTCAAAGAGGCCTAGCAGGGCCTACCTTAAGCTGCTTAGGTTTACTAGGCTTATGAAAAGGTCTAGCCCACTTGGGCCCTTTTCACACCTTACCTGGTGCTGCTGGCGTTGTGCGGGGATAGCACAAAAAGCCTTGTCCGGGAGGCATTCACGTCCCCTCCACTTCCCCTCCACACCAGCTCCATGCTGGCTGGAAGGAAGCATGAGCGCTCCACCCCTTCCTTCCGCAGTGCAGCCAGGTACTTTCTCAGGCTGTGCTGGGGGATGAAGCACAATAGGCACGTGTCCAGAGCCTCTGCACACAAGGTAAGCGTGTGTGGGGAAAGGAGGGATGCGCGATCGCGCATCATTTTCGGCAATGAACCAAAAATGATATAATGTGCGATTGCTTCCTAACAGCCTCGGGAGCATCGCGCAATTGCAAGAATGGCATATGGAATGGTCCTTGCAATCATGCGATGCCCCCAAGGCTATTTCACAACAGGACTGGCATGAGAAAAGGGCCTTGGTCTAGCAAGGGCCTGGCAGGATTACTGTTGCTTTCCCCACCCCACTGCAGAGGGGGTCTACCAAACCTTTAAAGGAATGCACTAGGCCTGTGAAGGGACTTACCAGCCTGCATAGATGCCTAGCAGGGCCCCTAGGCTTCTAAAGAGCCTACCAAGTGACCACAGCCAAGGAGCCTGCCAAACTGCACAGTAGCCTATCAGACCTGGAAGGACCTGCACAGGCCTGCCAGCCTGAAAAAAAGGGGATGGGGACGTAACTGAGCCTACCCACCTGTCTGAGATGCTGAAGTGGGAAACCAAGGCAACCTGGCCATGAGAAGGCCTAGATGCGCCCAGCAAGGCCTCTAAGGACCTAATAGTGGAGTTATTATGTTTATCAGGTGGGGAAGCAAAATAATGTCCTAGCTGTGCCTAAAGCACTCCTAAGAAAAGTCACTGACAGCATGAAAAAATGTAACTGTAATTGCCCCTAAACCTTCCAATTCCCTCCAAGCACAGATTGGCCCTAAATGTGCTGATTCCCCCCAAACACACACCCTTTGCCATAAAACCACTCAGCTGCACAATCCAGTATCTGGAAACCAGATCCAACCCTCCCTCTGTTTGCTCCCTCTGAAAACCACCGCCACTCCAGTGTCTTCTGTTGTCTTTTCTCTTCGCCACCACTCTGTTCCATCATCCCTAAACTGCAAACTCCAGGATTCCATAGGATGTTGAAAGTGGAATAATAGCACTGTAACAGTTAGTGCAGAAATGGCCAATGTCTTCTAACTGTGCTCTTTACAGTGATTATTTCTGAAACTTTCTGAAGTTCTGGATCTCAAATAGTGACACACACTAAGCAGCCTGGACAAAAACCTTCATTAGAATGCAGTTGCAAACAAAACTGTTATGCTTGCTAATTTCAAGGGTTTTTTTAAAAAATCCCTTTAGGCTCATAAAGAAATCTGCTTGTCTGAGAGTTGCCTGGCGAGGAAATCAAAGCTCAGAGCAATCACGCGAAAAGAACAATAATTAATGACAACTACTTATCTTGTTCTGAATCTCATTCTCACTTTCAGAGACATGGGAATCTACTTAGAATATTGTTGAGTATTGCTACACTTAACAATGTAGCCATGTTTAATAAGTTCCCAACAGTTCTTCCCCCTTGAAAAGGGAGACTTTGTATCACTGATCACATGTGTGGCTGTTTGCTGTTTCCCATAACTTTATCTAACTTACAACTGCTTTACCACATCTTTTCTTATAAGAAATAGAAAACATTTGGGGTAGAGGAGGTTTTCAAAAAGAAAAGAAGGACCAATGAAAAATGCCATCCAAGTTCTGCTCCATCAAGTATTTATGTATGGACACAAAAGCTGACAGGAAGAAAATCAACTCTTGAAATGTGGTGCTGGGGAAGAGTTCAGCTGATACCACAGAATGAGAGAGAGAGAGAGAGAGAGAGAGAGAGAGAGAGAGATTGAAATGAATGGATCCTTGAGCAAATCAAGCCTGAAGTCTGCCTAGAAGCCAAGATGACGAAACTGAGGCTGTCATAGTTTGGACATATCATGAGACGATGTAACTCATTAGAAGAGGCAATAATTCCTGGTAAAGTGAAAGAAAATAGGAAAAGAGGGAGACTGCGCTGCAGGTGGATTGGCTCAATCAAGGAAGCCACAACACTGGGTTTGCAAGATATTACCAGGACAGTTGATGACCGGTACTCTTTCTGATCTCTCATTCATAGAGTCATAATAAGGCCTTTTCTGCATGACAACACTCTCCCACGTTCTCTTGTCACAATCCTGGCAGCGCCTCTGTCAGGAGGGGAGTGTGTTCCCAATGCTCCTTTCTGCATGTGACCAATGGCCTGCAGAAGGGAGTGCAAGGGACACATTCCATCCTACCGAACTGCGGCCGGCCTTCTTCCCATGCTGCTGTTACCCTGTTTGCTTAGGGGCTTCCTTTAAGAGGATTCCCAAAAGCTGTCAAAATTGTCTCTTGTGGGGAAAAATTAGCTCTGCACTGCTTTAGCTATGCAAAGAGGACAGGGTATTTAGGATCTTTTTAATCCAATGTTTACGGGGTCAGGCCCAGTCAAAAATCATACAAATTGTTCAAATTGAAGTATTTTATTGACAGAGAAGTAAAAGTCCCTACAATCACTCAGCTGCACTCACTACGGCAAGCATACAAGACTATAGGAAGTTAAAGTTCATACAGTCACTCAGCTTCACTCACTACAACAATCATACAAGACTATAGAAAGTTAGAAAGAGATGAAAATTAAGAGAGAGAGAGAGAGAGAGACATAAAGGGTTTGATTTAATACTATACCAATCCAGAAGTCTTCAGCTGGGAGAAAATGATCTCAGCCATGCCTTTAGGGGCTGAGGGGAGCTTACCAGCTTCATGGTTGCAGATCTGAGAGAACTCCTAACTCCAAAACTCCCAAAGCTACAAAACCAAACTTCCAAACTCCAAAAAGAATCTCTCAAAACTCTCCAAAAACTCCAAAAAGAATCAGAAAATGTGCCTAGTTATAGTGTTCTGTGAAACCAGATGACTGCAGTTTTTTTATTAAGATGGATTATTTTCTTTTGTAGTTCAAAGAAAATGCAACCAACCTTCCTTGTAGTTTCCTGCAAGATCAGTATCTCTCCGGAGATGCATGCCTCAAAGAGTTAAATTCCAGGCTGCTTTGCATTGTTTATTTATTCTCAGAGAGTAATTGTCTTCCTGATTGTTGCTGAAAATCCATTCAAGTGGCCTGTGAGCCATTTGCCAGATTTACCCAGGATGTGACAGAAAACAGCTACTCAGCTCTCCTGCCTACGTGTCCTTCCAGTATATCTCTATGGCTCACTATGTTTGATATAAAATAATTAGGTTCCTCAGGACATAGTTTTTAGGTGTGTTAGGGTGCTTACACTGCAGTAGGAGAGAAAGCACATAGATCACCATTCCAGCCCTTCTGCATGCCCAGCTGCAGCAGAAGGCTCACATGATTGGGGGTCATTGATGTAGTTTCTCTGTGATCACTCTGGCTGATGATGAGAGAAGGGCAGAATAGTGACAATATCATGTGGAAGCATTGTTGCAGTCCTGCTCCTCTCATGTCCCCATGCTGGGAGGACACCATTCTGCAGAAATGGCATAAGTCAAAGCTGAGCTGACAGCAAATAACAAGAACAAAGGTAATAATAACAACCTGCATTTTCCTCTGAGGCAGCTGGGGATTTATTACGACAGGGATGATGAATTATTCTTGGCTTGATGGCTGCTCCTGCTGCTGCTCTTCTGGGCTGTGCTGGAGTTCTTCTGGTGGCAACCCCTCTATCTGGAAGAGAGTACAGCACCTAGATGGCTCCTATACATCCCAAAGAAACTGCAGGGGTGATAACCGTAAATCCAAAAATGGATTCACCAACCCTGTGGTAAAGGATAATTGGCAGCCCTGATTTTATTCGTTCCCTTATTGGGCAGGATAGAATGTGAGCCTGATTTATAAACAAAAAGTTTCCATTGTGGAAAGCCCTTAAGGCCAATTAAGAAATCTTGGTTCTAAAACATAATGTGCTGCTATGTCCATCCCACATCTTCTCCATCCTGGTGCTTTCCAGATATGTTGCATTACAACTCCCATCTGGCTTATGGATGGTTGGAGTTACAGTCCAACAAATCTGGAGTTACTGGGTTGGGAAAGCCTCCCTTAGGACTCACTTTTTGAAATTTCTGTATACCCTCTTCCAGTGGCCACTAAGAAAGAATTCAATTGCTTGGGAAAATGCAATAGAAAAGCTGTCAAAAGTGCTTTGCAGGGGCTGCTTTCTGTGCCAGTGTGTCAACGGTTAGCAAACTGGACTAGAATAAAGACCGATATGAGAAAGGAGCAGGAACTTCAAAAACTGTGTGTGCAGTGGGGACAGTGGGGGCGCTGTAGCTCAGAGACAGGATGTATGCTTTGAATGCAGACTGCTTACGCTTAACCTTAGCTTAAGACTGGCATCTCTCTCCCTCTCTCTTTTCCTTTGACATACAGAGAGAGAGAGAGAGAGAGAGAATGCAGCTTATGGAGAAAAGTCTGTCTGAGATTCTGGAGACCTACTTAGAGAATTCTGGGCTGGGGAATTTTGTCTGTTGTAATCCCACCTTTGGGTACAAGGCAGTCTCCGTAATGAAACCCAGTGTGTGCAATTGTGATAAACAGTATCTTATTTTATTTATGTATTTATTTATGTAATATATTTTTATATTACCTTTCAATAAAAAAGGCTTTACAAAGTCAGTTTCCAAGAACATTTTAGAAAGTTAGGTGGAGTATGCTAGGGGCCTCACTTTATGGAGCTAGCTGTGCGATATCACTGCTGAAGTGAAGATGCAGCCAATACTCTAGTTGAAGTGGTCATGAGGGTCTTTCTCACCTAGTAGTTGCCTTTACTGATTTGATTTATTTATGACTCAAAATATTTATACTCTTCATCCTACAGGACCCACAAAATAACATTGTTACAAGATAAATTGGAAAAACAAAACTAAAACAATTTACAGTATCAGGAGCAGTAAGAAAAGGAAAGGAAAGGACTTTTGGAAACTAATTTATTTCAGCAGAAGCTTTTTGGGCTACAGCCCATTTCTTCAGAGGGAAGAATGCATCTGAAGTAAGTCCCATTTAATTCAGTAGAGTTCCTGAACAATCAGACCATAGCGTGAATGAAACTAAATTAAACATTGGAACAAGTCATTATCCATAATCTCAAATTCCCTTGGAAGAGTATGGTCTGAACCTGCTGCCTACATGGTGTTAATGAGAGTAGGAGCCATGAATACCTTCATTTCAATCCTGGACAGTGTTGATTTTGTTAATAAACTTTAAAATAATGTTGACTTGATTTTCTGTGGCATCACTTACACATTGTGAAAGTAGTCTTATTGCTGCCAAATTGCAGCATATAAATCTTCATTGGAAATGCCACTGGCTAGCCAGTTAACCCCTCTCCTGTCAAGGCTATATATTTTCTTTTCTTTTCTGCATGCCACACTTTACCTTTGTTCTCAGTAATCATCCACTGCTACCTAGCCAGCATCTTATTTCATGCCATTTTGATTATTTTCATTCATGTGCTAGAATATCTCAAGAAGTTCTCAATTTTGTGTCATCCACAAAGTCGACAAGTGCTCTCAGTCTGTTGCCAAGCTCTTCTTCCTGAGTCTGCCTTTCCATCTTGCCTTCATTTCATGCTGTTTCTTAGACACTAAAGCGTATATATCGAGGTGGCACTCAGAGCAGAAAAACTATTCCATCCATTGGAGCAAAAAAGTAAAAACAAAAACATGCTAAGCAACACCTTCCAAGCTAGTTGCTTAGGGTTCTCATGGTGAAGAATTTTCAAGGTTTCTGGTTTTTCATCACTGGACTACGTTATCTTAAGAACACAAACTTTCTGGCTAACATGCAGGACAGGCCCTGTCATTAGGCAGGATCAGGCACTCACCTCAGCAATAGAGCAGAAGTGGTGGCAAACAGCACAGCTGCCAATAGGATGCCTGCAGCCCTTGCAAAGAGCTTCACTAGCCAAAATGACCAGTGTCCAATTCTCCAGATCAGCTGTGGTTGCCACGCCAGCAGCATCCCATTCCCAGAGATTCCAAAGGTAAAACCTGAAGCCAGGGGTGGCCCCTTGTGACATCCCATAGGTGGATCTTCTAATGTTGCAGAGGTAAGGCAAACAAGCAGACCATTGAAATGAGCATAAACTAAAATATTGCTAAGTGTGTAATATGGCGAACCAGACTCAGGATGCTGGCATTCCACTGTCTGTCTTGCTCCAAATAGCATTCAGCCTCTCACTTTGGTAAGGTGCAAGTACAATGTACGTGCAAACACCTTTGCAACAAACCAATCAGTCCTGGGACCAGTATAGAGTAGAGAGAAGATGGACACCCAGGCCTTAAAGTCACATCACACAATAAAATCAAACTTTCTTCCTTAACACATTTCCCTTGACATTTGGAGACCTGGGAAAACAGCAATTTGCTGTGACTTCAGCTGGTGCCCAGAGATCTGGCAACACTACCTAGATGCCTTGAGATATTTGAAGTCAGGCAGCTATATGGAAAACAGCACTTGCTAATTTGTGCAGCTGGTGCTGTTCTTAGCATGGATGCTAGCCACTATGGTGGAAAAGAACAGTACAGTGGGGAGTGAGGCACTGAGGGGCCATGGCTCTTCTCTTGCCACTTTAAGAAGTGGAAGAGTTCTTGCTGGCACCAGAAGCTGGATCTAAGGAGTAATGGATTCTCAACATCCTCTCTCACACATAAATCTATTCCATAATCACTTCTTGATTTAAAAGATACTGCAAGTAGAAGTTCACAAACACTTTTTGAGACATGTTAACATAAAATGTCATAGTTCTGGCACCCAAGAGATTTTCAAGACGTTTATTCAAGCTGAAAATAAGACAGCAAATCAGAACATTCTGTGTAGTGTTCTGGAAGGTACTTTGCTTCTCTTTAAAGTTCTAGAACATATGGAGCAAAGCCCCAGCTCAGATTAATGTTCCTTGTGAAAATGACCTGGAGAACAATTGGTTCCTGTTTTTGTATTGCAAGTGGAGAGAAGAATTGGTGGAAGTTGCTTTTTTGGGTTATAACTCTCAGAACTAGGGACGGGACAAATCCAGAATTTTCCAAATCCAGATCTGAATCCCTGGAAGGTTCCAGGAATCCACGAATCTCGAATCTTTTGAATCCTTTTTTTTTAAAAGCAAGGGAAAGAAGGATAATGTTGGGCAAGACACACTCTCTCAGCCTTAGCAAAAGCCTAGGCAAAGGAAAACCTCCCTCTGAAGAAATCTGGCCAAGACAATTGCCTCAGGATCTCCCCAGATTGAAAATGACATGAAGGTCCTTTCTAAAAAGCAGGAAAATGTGGATTAATCCCACGTTTTCCAGCCTGTGTAAAAAGGGCCAGATACTACAGTAGAGAGATAATCCAGGTCAAAACTGACTTTTCTTTGCATAGCTCCTTCTGGCATCCTGGGGTTTGTCGTTTGATGATGCACCAGTACACTTTAGCAGAGAAGGCATTGACACCTTGAAAAACTCCAGACCCCAGAATTGTATCAGAAAGGGGTTTGCAAGGGAGCTATGCAAAGGAATGTTTGAGCTGTCCTTGAAATCTCAAGCCTGTAGAGTCCAGTCAAGAACTGAACTTAAATATGAAATATTCAATTTAAATATTTTAGAATACAAGCCCAGATGTAATTTCTGAAATTGTTAGGAAAGGCTATTATTACTCCAAGGGAAAACTTTACCCACTTACTATCTTCCCTTGTATGTATTGTCTCCCAGATTTTCAGGTGTTTCGGTCTCCAACAATCTATTTAGTTGGCGGATTCAAAAGTTTTGGTTTGCCTATTTTGGCACAGGGATTCAGATTCAGGAATCTCAAATCCTTACCCAGGATTCAAGGATTCAGTTGGCCCACCCCTATTCAGAACTGTACAGCTGTGGCATAGATTGATTTACTTTATGTCTATGGATCTATGGATGCACCAAAAGAATTAGCTCTCCCTTTTGCTTGTGTCAAACATCATTTAGGCAAAATGAAAATCCATTGCTACTTTCCTTTAAAAAGCTCCTGGTAGAGAAGAGGGTTCAGTATCACTCTCACACCTGTTTTATATATTTATGTTTTATATATATCTGTTTTAAGCAGATACACATGCACACGCACACATATATCACTCTCTGCTTAAAACAATAATACAAACATGATGAAAATATATAAAACAAGACAAGAATAAAAAGAACTTTAAAAATGACAACAGCTGAAAACCACATGCATGTACATTCCAAGTAAGCATGTACATTTCCAAAGATTTTAATAAAAAGCCATATTTTGCCTTAATAGTGGCAAGAACCCAGTGCTAGTGCCAGTCATACTCCCAAGGAGAGGGCATTCCACAATCAAGGAGTCACAACTGAGAAGAGTCTCTTCCATGTTCTCCAGGAGCACATTGTCATGACTGATGGGACATGGGGAGGCCCCTCCTACAGATTTCAGTTCTTGGCTAGGTGCACATAGGGAGAGGCACTCCTTTTAGTTTCAAGGTCCCAGGCCCTTCAGGTCTTTAAAGATAATCACACACACCTTGAATTCAGCAACTTGATTATGGGCTACATAAATAGAGGTTCTGTGATTTCTTGTGTATCCAGGTGATTTGCTTCCTCTTCTGTAAATTCACAAAAGAATGCAACTTGCCATTTTTCCTGTCTTCTTCTTTCACATAGAACAGAAGAACTGTGTGTGAGAGACAGGGATAAGCCTTTTTATTAAGCATGCATTCTAGGGATCAGCTCTCACCCCTGGCTCAGATTAGGTTCTGCTATTGCCAATTAACTCCAGGCTCCCAGCTGTTTGCATAAGGGTTACCTCAAGGGTTCATTTGGTTGTCAGCAATATCTGCTGAATTGGGTTCAGCCACTGAGAAGCCAAAACACATTTTTAGTCTTCTTGAGCTTCCGGTGGAAACATTAGCAGGCAGTAAATCTCAGATCTCAGTACACGGGTGGCTCCTTTTCAGAAGAAGCATTTGTCATACGAAACCAGGAATGAAAGTTCTCATCAAAAAGTTTTGACAAGTTACTTTTTGGACTATAGCTCCCAGAACCCCCAGTGAGCTTGACCAGGGGTTGAGTTATTCTGGATTTAACCACTATCAACAACAAATGCAAGAATCCACCCTGAGACATGACTGACAAATAAATAATGCATGAATTTAGATGGAACTGAGGTGCAAACCACACATCATGTTGAACACATGTCAGTTCTTCTGGTATTTCCTATTTTAAAAACAAAAGCCATTTCCAAAGTTGTCTCTCGAACAGGAAACAAGTGTGGTTAATATGGCCTCTGTTGGTAGTTTTCCACCTTCCAATTATTTCCTGCCACTTGATTGAAGCCCCAAGCAGGAAAGTGGATAAGATATTTTTGTCTTTTCACCAAAGGATACTAAAGGCTGCTGAGGAGAGAGGTGATTTAAAGGTATAAAACTAGCCAGGAAGAAAATAATATCTTTCCCTTTACACCTTTCTCCACTTCAAAATGAAATTGATGTTATGTTTGAGTAAATGTGATTTACGTCATGTGTACTCATGTGCCTAATAACCAATAAATCCCAGTTGATTCAGCAAAGCTGAAAATAGTTTGTCTTATGTAGGTGGGACCCAGGAGATCCCAAGTTGGATATAACAAGTGAAAACAACAAACCTGATTACCTTAATTGTCTTCAAGACCAAAGAAAACCACTGAATGAAATGTGTGTGGTGTATTTTGCACAGACATTTCTTTTTTCTGTTCATTTTTGTAGTATGAATATGATTTAAGCAGCTATGGCAACATCTTACAGACTCCATGGATTTGCACTTTAGGAAGCACTATTTAGATTTCTCTGACAGAGGGATCTAGTCCCTTATCAGTCTACACACCCCAAGATTCCTTAGAACATTGGTATGGCAGTTAAAGTAGAATCACAATGGTATAACTGTGAATTGTAGAAGGACCCGTGGAAATCCATGGGCTCATTTATATGCTATATATAATTGTTTGTAGTGAAACCAGAGGTATACAGAAATATTTTAGTAACCTTTGTGGCAATCCCACATTGAAACACCACCCTAAGATGTTCTTTTGCTCCGCCCATGGAAAACAAATTCCTTCACATGTTTCTTACAGGGTATTGCCACCACCAGGATGTTTAACAATGGCTTCCCCCACTTATCTGACAGGTTAGGGACTGGAGCACTATCAGAAAAAGAAATTGGTTGAAAAGCAGAACCCATGTACTGTTCTGTAGGGAGCACAAAGGACTATGGAAACTTCCTTGTTACCAGCCACACATGTGCTGCTTCCATAATCTCTCAGCCAGTTTAGCATCTTTTGTCCCTTCTCAGCTTGGTTTGCGAGCAATGTAGACATGCAGGCAGTTCCAAGTGAGCCTCCGTAGGCAACAAGAACTGATGAAAGAACAAAAAACCCATCAAATTAATGGAACTTATCCTTAATTTAGAAGCATCAAAAGAGCAAGTCTTCAGATAATAGGGCATCAAAAGGTGGGGGCTTCCTGTACACAACTTTTCCAGTTTAGGCAGAAATATTTAGAATTCTAAGCCAGAGAGCTCTAGTGGCTCACCAAACTACAGACCCCAAGATTCTATAGGATGTTGCTGTGGCAGCTAAAGTAGAATACAGGACTATGATTGTGTAGTATGAAAGAACCCTACTCACTTTTACCAGTTTATAAGCTCTATTGTTATAGACTATATTCCAGTATAATCTCTATTGGTAATGACTAGGCAATTGGGGTGTTTATAATTAATAACAAAGATTAATTTTTTATTAATTACAAGTTTATGATGTTATAGAATCACTCCTGACCAACCTCAAGCATGTAAATACTTTGTTATCGTTGTATATTGCCTTTAAATCTTTGATGACCAAACCTGGATTAATGCTGAAAATAATATCCAGGGGGAGCTTTCATGGGGGCCTAAATTAAAACCCTGTATAGTAGCAGGCTTTGTGTAACTTGGCAAGAATAGCCACACTCTCCACCCCCTCCCCCTCATCATCTGAAGATACAGGGGACACCCAGGCACTTAACAGGGGATTTCTTGGCCAGGGCCTTGTCCTTGGAAGCACCTTTCTAGGGCCCTTTTCACACTGCATTTCCAAAGCAAAAGGACCCCTTGAGCGTCGCATAAATGTGAGGAGCAGTCCACACAAAGCACTCACATTTGTGCGATGCTCAAGGGCCTAATGCAGACCACGCATGCATTTTTTCATTTTCAGCTTGAAGCCAAAAATGCTGCGTGGTCGCGCATCGCTCCAGGGCACTGCGCACACTTACCTGGCATGCGGAGCCTCAGGAGTTGGGCCGGTCACCCTTCCTGTGCAGTGCAGGCTGGGAAAGGTCCCAGGCTACACTGCAAAGGAAGAGACAGGGCGCTCGCGTGACCAGGAAGCAGCTGCGGAATCGAAGCAGCAAGGACGTGAGAGCCTTCCTCCCCAGGCTTCTTGCACTAGCCCTGCACCCCAGCTCCATGAAAACGATAAGGTGCAAAAAGGCTTTAGAAGTCATACTGGCTAAGCCCAGAAACACTTCCTATTCCAACACTCAAACCTTAAATTGAAAGTATATAATACAATGAATGCAAGGACTAACAAGAAAAAGTAAGGCCTACATTTAGACATCAAGCTGTCTAACACCCAAGATCCAGTTGCGTAGGGACAGAGGGTTGGGGGAGCGGTTCGCCCCAGGCGGCAATGTTTTTGGGGCGCCCCAGCCCATAGCCATGCTCCTGCATGCCCTGGCCATGCCCCCACGTGCACTAATCAGGCCCCCACACACCGCAGCCACACACACACAGTGGCCACACCCCTCACATCATAGCCCCGCCCCTCATGCCCCCCCACACACACTGCAAGCTCTACCACTGCCAAGGTCCTAACTTAAGGCCAGATATTCAACAACAGATATTCTGCCAGAATGACATGTCAACAATGTAACATGGTATTGCTATCTAGATATGGCCCATGCAGGTTTGATTCCCACAGAATCTCCCCTAGTTTTGGAAATCCTCATTGAGTCCATAGAAATAAAGAAAAACACAGTATGAGTTTATAAATATGTGTTATTAATAGTTAAATGCAATGTTTGGAGTTTCAAGGAGGAGTAGAAAAACAAATTAGATAGCTCTATTTTGTCTGAAGGATGATAATGGTTTTGGCCCATACCTGCTATATGTCTGAATTTCATATATATTGTGCACTACAAGCTACATTCAGCAATTGCTTCAATACCTTGGCTATCTGTGGGTGCTGTGCTTCTCTTCTTACATATTGTCCTCCTTTGACATATATATATATCGGTTATAGCCAGTGGTAGTTTCCTTTGGGGGAAAGGTCATCCATCAAATTAACTTTGTTTGCAGCAGTTTCTGAATTTTATGGACTTACACGTACTCTTGAACTCATTTCCCCTTATTTTCGATCTTAGCTCTTGGCAAACAGAATTGGATTCTCCATGCCTTTTCATTGGCTAAAAGATTTATACTACAGCATTGTAAAAAAAAATATTTAGTGTCTATAACTGAATGGATAGAGGACCTCATCTTATAACCCTGTCAGTATTTGGAACATATGGCACAAATACATCCATGCAACGTGGATACCTCTTTGAATATTTAGTCAGTTTTTCTAGATGTTTATGTATAGGTGGTGTCTGATTTGTGAATTTTCGCTTTATTTTCTGGTGGTTTATTCCTTTTCATTCATTATTTTTAGCACATTCTTTGATTGTGCATAGCCATTGCTACAATATTTGCTGTAATATTCATCTCTTTCTTTTATATCGATGCGGTTTTGTAATTTGACTCTATTTTACCTATGATTTTAACTGTGATTAGCTGCTCTGCTTGTGTTAACACCAGAAGAGTGGGTTGTAGAGGGATTTTAACCAATAAAATAAATCATACGCTCTATAGGAACCTATGTTCCCTAGCAACAGCTGTCTGTTAACAGTGGTGGAATGAGGCTCCATAGGAAAACAGGTCTAGTTAGTAAGGAATGTATACTGACCCCAAAAAACCTTTGGACTCTGATTTAGCACTTTGGAAAATGGTCCAGTTCTGCTCAGCCCAAGAAAAAAAGGATGACTGGAAGTTTCAGCTATCAGAGTCTACTCCTGATTCATGGTGTTTTGACCCTCTTCTCTGGTCCTCAGGGTAGAGAGGAGGGATCTCAACGGTGAGAGCACTGCTATGAAAGATAGATGTACATATTAAGCTGAATCCTGTGGGTCACCCCAATTGGAACAGACCCTGTCATACTGAGTTTACTTCCAGCCCCCCACCCCCAACCTGACGTCTACCCTTGAAAAGGAGCAGGAAATTCCCCAGCGTCCATCAATTCTCTCTTGCTGCCACCACCCACTGAATTCTGAATATTTGAGGAGTACAGTGGGACTCTGCTCAGTGTATTGACAATCTCTAGGCTTAAGATCTGAGTGAGGGAAGTTCTATCTAGTGTATGCTGAAGAATGGCGTGGGAATGTGTTACCCTGAAAACTGGGGGTCCCGTGAGGGGCACCCGGCTTTGCCAATTAAAAATACCAAAGATGGGGAAATTAGAACTCAAAGCACTGGTTTTGCCAGCGAGAGGCAGGGTAACGAAGTGAGATCTTTCACCCTATGTCTACAGCGTCGGGTTAGAGAGTGGCTAGACAAGGTGGTTCCGAACAATAAACAATTCTTTATTAAGACTAAAACACAGAAGACAAACATAAACTAACTAGCTTAGAAAAGACAGAGAGTTGTAAGGAGAGGCAATACAATCTGTTCCGTAGTCCTGGAGAGAGGTTGGAGATTCGGGGAAGAAAGCTCAGTGTGGGGCGCTGAGGGGAGTCCTTTAAACACACCAACGGCAGGGCGGGATGGCAGTCAAAGGTGATCCGAGGATCGGTTACAAGTGAGGGGTTTTTATAGGGAAGATCGTGCCTTTCGGCTATGGCAATCCCAAAGGAGAATAAAAGAAGTTTCGATGCTGGACAAAAGGATTTGGTGAGGTCAGGTTTAGTGTGATGGGATTTGCATGTAGACACAATACCTTTGGCCGAGACATTGACAGCCCAACTCACAAGAGTAATTTGACTGAGAGCCACATGGCTATTGAGGAGTCTGTGGCAGGAAGTTCCCTAAAGCTTCGGGTGAGTTTTGGGTTGCTGGCTACAAAGAGAAATGGAATGTAAACCATTAACAGCTGCTCTCTGTCCGTGCTTATCCGAAGAACTTTGCGAACACGTAAGATGAGGTAATCGCAACCAGTCCAGCTAAGGCCAAATTAAATGATATCAAAGGATATCTGGGGGTCCTCACCGGGGGTGCCATAGCAGAAATAACAAATGGAGAGGAAACAGAGGTTTTACAGAAAAGCATTTATTTAAGGCATGCAAGTAAACCAGATAATAATACACACGAGAGGCTCCCCCCTCCCAGGTACGCTTAAGTTACAAGTAGTTATAAAAACATAGATACATTCTTTAGATCAGCCAACCTCCAAAATAATAAAATCCCTAACGCGACTAACTACCTTATTCTAGCTACTCACATTCCGGTTCACAGGCTTAGATGATCTAAGAGAGGAATGAGACCAAGAGGCAAGGCCTAGGCCTGCAGCCTACGACTGGCACAGATCTCATCTCTAGGAGGTTCCTTTGTTGTCTCTCTCCCACATGGCCCCTCAAGGATTTTTTATAACTTCTCCTTCAAAGCATCTCGAAGCATCTCAAAGATGCTCACCTCTTTTCCTTTGATTGGGCAATTCTCCCTCCTGTGACCTGTGAGGCTGACCCACAGTAAAAATGTAACCTAATCCCAAGATCTCATTAACCCTTGGTTTACCTGAAGAGGGAAGTATCCTACTTCAGCCAAGTCTAGATAACGGGAAGCCCCATTATCACAGACCCATCAGTACAATATACATTTGGGTTTACTCACCATGTGTTGACCCAGCAATAATTGACTCAGTGAGTCAATTCTAGCTGGGACTATAACTAACAGGATTCATACTACGTTCGATATACTGAGCCTTCCACTTCTACTGTAGAATATGTTTTATTATTGTATTGTCGTTGTATTTATTTAGTTCCCGCCTTTTTTCCAGTTTGGAACTCAAGGCAGCTTACAACAGTGGAAACAAACAAAGGTAAAAATCTACCAAAATTAAAAAGGAAATAAGTTATTGAAACATTAAAATAAACGTAAACCATTAAAAATAGCAGATGAAAAATCCAGTACATTATATAGGGCCTGTTTCCCCATGAAAAATCAATTCTCATCAGCCTGCCAGAACAAGAATGTCTTCATTTTCTCAGGGAAAGATAATAACAAAAGTCTAGTTTAACCACTTTGAACAGGGAGTTCCAGAACCTTGGGGTAGATACAGGGAGGTTGCAAAACTCTGGTTGGTTGGGTTACATTTTCCATATGTCCTTAAAAGCAAGGTTCACAAAGGTGTTAGAAACAGAGCTGAGAAAAATCGATTTCCAACTAGAGAAATCTTTTCTAATTCGTGTTGCACTTGGTGTTTATTATTTGGTCACATGCTCTGAGCAACTGTAGCTGATGCTTCATGCATCACACTTAATAGCATCTCCAGGACTTGCCTCTGGTGATATTATCAAGGGATAATTTCACACCTCAGTTTTGGCCCTGAAACCTTGCTCCTGACCCAGCAACCTTGCCCAGAAGTAATAGCAATGTCACTTCTAGTTTCACTTTGAGTGATGGCACAGCCTGCACTGGATCGAGAGGAGCCAAAAATAACAATCTGACCCTTTGCACATACTCATTCCTCCATTACGGGCTTGAAAGGGTTGTTCTGAACCTTAAATAATGCAGTGGAATGCTTAGCATACGTCTACATTAGATGTTCAGGATTTCTTTTTCTACAGCCAGGACTTGATCTATAGACCCCTATGCACTTATCATATAAGATGGATCAAGGGAAGGCAACCTGTGGCCTCCAGAGATAGTTGGGTTGCAGCTCAGTAATCCTACATTATTGACTATGCTGAGTAGGACTCATGGGAATTGCAATCCAACAACATCTGGAGGGCCTTACGTTGTTCACCTCTGATTGAAATAGATATGCTATACAATAGCTTTTGTAAACTGGGATATTGCTCTTCTCTACCTAAACTGAAGACTAAAATGAGCAATCCATCTATCAGTAGCTTCTATTTACTTTCACATGACAACAGTGAGATTTTCATTCTAAATTTTGGAAGCAGATCACGGACTCTGGAGGATTCAGACAGGGATAAGAAAAAGAAGGCTCTCTGTTTATTTATATTTAAACTATGTGATTATTTTTGTATTATGGAAAAAAAAACCTCAGAGCAATGTAATAACTTATTGCTAAAGGCTGTTTCCCATGTTCCTTTTCCCAAGTGATGTGGGGAAAGATGCAGGTATATCTTATTTAACAAAGTAGATGTGTTCCTATGCATTACTTCTTAAAGAGAAAATTTAGCACCAGAGACAGAAATAACATGGAAAGAGTAGAGATTGGTTCCTTTGTTGCTGCTGTGTGCCTTCAAGTCATTTCTGATTATGGCAACCCTAAGGTGAACCTATCACAGGGTTTTCTGGGGCTGAGAGTGTGTGATGAGCCCAAGGTTCCCACACCAGCAGAAAGAAGAGCAAGAAAAGTATGTTTCAGCAGGGTTTTTTTTACTCAAAATTAACAATATGCAGATATGAAATGAATCAACCAGGTCAGATAAACGTTGTGTAGGTAAACAGAAACATTTGCAACCTTCTAGAGACTACGGCCCTTTCCACATGGGGGTAATAAAATGGTGTAGAGCGAACTCTGACGGAGGTCGTCTACACTGTGGAGTGGATTGGGGCGGACTACTTTAGCGTAGTTCCACACCCCAATCCGCACAGGGGCAACCAGAAGTGGTGGCGCCGCATGTTTTTTAAAAACCACTTCTGAGGAGGCTTTTAAAAAGCATGGAGTGTGCAGCCTCGTCGCAGCGCCTGGTGTAGATTTGCAGGCATGCGCAAGTGCATGCCTGCAGATCTGCCGGGGGCAGGCTTCCGGCTGGCGAGCTTCTCCGGTTGGTGGAGAGCCTCCGCCAGCTGTAAGCCGCCATTTTGGACACTGCAGGATGCCAAGGAGTGTGGAGCAGCGAACTCGCACTGCTCTGCGTGGTGACGGACTTACCTGGTTGCTGTTAAGCTCCATTTCCACGCGTTTTACCCCGTTTCTCCCTCCACATGTGAAAAGGGGGTACATCCAGGGATGATCTTTCTTTCACCAGCCTCCACTTTTCTTATGTTTTCTATTTTGGTGACCAAACTTATACTGCTATGCTTTTTTTTTAATGTATTGGGGAAAATGGTAGGGCAGACTTAACTGCTCTCCCCTCTTCTGCATAGAATCATAGAATAATAGAAATGTAGAGTTGGAAAAGACCCCAAGGGCCATCCAGTCCAACCCCCTTCCATGCAGGAACACCCTCAAAGCACTCTCGACAGATGGCCATCAAGCCTTTGCTTAAAAACCTCCAAGGAAGGAGCCTCCACTACACTCCGAGGCAGCATATTCCACTGCCAGACAGCCCTGACTGTCAGGAAGTTCATCCTGAGGTTCAGGTGGAATCTCCTTTCCTGTAGCTTGAATCCATTGCTCCTTGTCCTGGTCTCTGGAGCAGCAGAAAACAAGCCCTCTCCTTCCTCTACATGGCATCCTTTCAAATATTTAAACATGGCTATCATGTCCCCTCTTAACCTCCTCTTCTGCAGACTAAACATACCCAGCTCTCTAAGTCTATCCTCATAGGGCATGGCTTCCAGGCCTCTCACCATTTTGGTCGCCCTCCTCTGGACTTGCTCCAGCTTGTCAATATCCTTCTTGAATTGGGGTGCCCAGAACTGGACACAGTATTCAAGATGAGGTCTAACCAAAGCAGAGTAGAGTGGTACCAATACCTCCCTCGATCTAGACACCATACTCCTATTGATGCAGCCGAGAACTGCATTGGCTTTCTTGGCTGCCGCATCACACTGCTGACTCATGTTCAGCTTGTGGTCTATGAAGACTCCTAGATCCTTTTCACACATACTGCTATCCAGCCACGTGTCCCCCATCCTATATTTCTGTATTCCCTTTTTTCTACCTAAGTGTAGGACCTTACACTTCCCTCTGTTGAATTTCATTTTGTTAGCCTTGGCCCAGCTCTCCAGTCTATCCAGGTCATTTTGAATTTTGATCCTGTCCTCTGGCGTATTAGCAACTCCTCCCAATTTGGTGTCATCTGCAAATTTGATGAGCATGCCCTCTATTCCTTCATCCAAGTCGTTGATAAAAATATTGAACAGCACTGGGCCCAGGACAGAACCCTGTGGCACCCCACTAGTCACTTCTCTCCAGGATGAAAAGCAGCCATTCGTGATCACCCTTTGGGTTCGGTCGGTCAACCAATTACAAATCCAACTAACAGTAGCCCTGTCCAGCCCACATTTTACTGTTCTTTCATGCTCAATAAGGGATTCTGGAACCAGCTGCTCTTTACCTTGCCTGTTGTAGGCCGGCATAGTAGGAACAGAACAGAATCCCATTCTTTCCTATTTCCTCATTGCACTGCAGACACACTGCTGCAACCCAAAACCAAAGATCTGTGTTTTTCCTGCCCTCCTTCACTACTTTCCCAACAGTGAAGCTGATAAGAAAAACCCCTCTGACTAGACAGAGGACAAAGAAGAAAGGAAGGCTGAACATGCATAAAAATATTTTGTAAAAAGAAGCTTCACTGTCAGAGACTTTGTTAGCTGACACATGTTTGTATACGGATATGATCAGATACTATCCATAGACGTGTATCTTCTCTATGTGCAGATGGTAAAACTTAGCCCATAGCTGCAGCTTTGTAGATTTGGATATACACAAAATCAAACTTCTCTCTATAAGGAACAGAGCTGGCACCAGATTCTTGGTACCTCCTATATCTCATCACTCCAAGGGGCTCATTGCATTAACCTTTCATGTATTACAGTCAGCAGCTTCACTGAGTGATGTAGGTCTATTCAGCTGGTGAATGGGGCACAGCAGGATGACATTTCCACCCAGCTCCTGCCAGCAAATGAGACTGAGACAATCAGAAGTAGGACCCCATCACCCTTCCTTATTGCAGGCTTATTCACTGGTGGGAAGGGGCTGGAAAAAAATCATCTGTGCCCTGATCATCAGCAGAACAAGCCTCCACCACTTGATGCAGCTGCTGGCTCTTAAGGCAGGTTTCAGAGGAAGACCAAGAGATGTTAATTAGCTGCATATTTGCAACTGAGTAGGGTCTTGGTGGTGGTGATCGTGATGATGGTGGTGATCGTGATGGTGGTGGTGATTGCTTTCACCATCTAGCAACTACTAACTGGAGTTTTGTGCTATCAGTGACTCTGATTCTATCCAAGAATCTAGGAATCAGTGAAATATCGTCAGATAACATGGCATGTTTCAAGCAGATTTATAGTTGCTTCCAGAGCACCTATTATTTCTAGAACCCCAGTTCTTTTCTTTTCCCAGAAGCACTAAATCTCAGTTTATAAATTTTGATATTTCGTCATCTCTTCCCTCTCTTTGTCATTTATTCTGCTATCTCTTGGGATTGCTACATTAGTAATCAAGGTTTTCTGTTTCTCAACAACAGTTATGTCTGAAATCCTATGTTCTATTGATTATCCAAATCAATCACAATTTTTGATAAGTTTCCAGACTTATATTCCAACAAATTCTTTGTAGATGGCAAATCATATTTTTGTACAGATTCCAACATATCATTGCAGTCACTCTATCACAGAAGTTATAATATTTAGTATGTGCAGCTTTGGTACACAAACAAATAAGACGGTTAACAGTTTCATTTTCTTTTACCTTACATAAATGACATTTATCACCCATAGTTATTTTATCAATATTTGTCTTGATGCTATTTGTTTGGCATACCTGTTCTTGAGCTGCAAATGTAAGTTCTTCAGTTTCTTTTTTTCTTTGTCTCATTCTGTAACAATATTGCTGTTGTTACTACTGCAATTGCTATCCAAGGATTCAAGGTAATTTACAAATTAAAACAAATAGTTGAATGCTCTTTTAGCTTTAGAAAAAGGCAAAGGCAAACTCTATCTGAATAAATCTTGTCAAGAAAACCCTATGATAGGTTCATCATAACTCAGTGTTGACTTGAAGGCATATAACAACAAAGGCAACTGCAATGAACAATATAATTAAAACATACAAAAGATGAACATTAAAATGAAAGGAAACTGTTAACGCTAAAACAGTATAAAAGATAGAATTAAAAATGACTAAAAGCAGTTTAAATGTTGCAATTAAAACAGTACAATATGCTCTTGAAAGTCCTTTCATTACAAACCTTCAATACTCAAAAGTCTGTTGGTTTATAAAATTGTCATTATTGTAAATTATTTTCCAATCACAAGCTCCATATTCCTTGGTAGGTTATGACACTGAGCACGATTTCCAGCTTGAGAAATGACTTATGAGACTTCTTACATGTAAGTAGTAAGTAGTTTGCCTTCCCTATTTCTTCCTTACTCCTTGCTTCCCTTGAGTAAAGGCTTCTGTTCCTTAAGGAAGGTGAGAAAGACTAACAGAGAATTCCATTCTTGCTGCTGTACTTTTTGATCCTTCTTAATTGTTACTAATGGTGTAGTGGTAACTCTAGAGTACAGCTATTTATCATTGTAATCCCTGTAGCATGCCTCAAAATGTAAAAATTCAGGCAGCTTTTCCAAACAATGTCAACAAGCCAGTTCTAGCAGTTTTTCATTCACAACGCAAGCAGTTCTTTTACAAAGCTAATGGATCTTAGTAATGGTGACTGGTGGTTTCCACATCAAAGAAGCAGTGAGCCTACTCTGGGCATTAGGCCATACTTTGAAGGAGCTGTCCAAAGTGCTGAAAACTACCCAAAAAAGATTCCTCATTGGTAGCTCAGTGGATCCTCTCTGGGTTTTAGTATGAACTTCAACAGAAGTATCTATGGTGCTGAACACTATCCCCAAATGTATTCAGCACCTTGAATAACTGTTGAATTTCAGACTAAAACCCAGGGAGGATCCAAAGTTCCACCAATGGGGGAAAATAAAGTGGTCTTAATAATCCCTTCAAAGAATAAGCTGCCCTCAAATATTTTGCTTTCACAACATGGTAACTCACATTTTACTGCTGGTAAAATCCTTTTTCTCTTCCAATTGCTACAGGGATTGCAGTTAAACTCAAAAAGAACAGGAGACTGAGGAACGGAGATGATGATGTCATCACCTCCACTAATCCAAATGCCTTAAAGATCTGCCCTTATGGGCCCTGCTTCTGCTACATCAGGAGTGGGCAACAGCACAGGGGCCTGGGACCAATTTTCCACTCCATTTCCATCCAAAATATCTCTGTTTCCCCTCTTTCATCCTCCAAAGAGCAACCAGAAGTGGTGTCACCGCACTTCTGTTGTCATTTTAGAACAGAACTTGAGAGACAAGAAGGGTTCTGGGGTGGCTCTGAGAACTGCATGTTGGTGCACATTTGGGAAATTATTGGTATGATTTGGGGGCAAACTACCCAAAACTCACATTGGATTTCCCCCAAAAAACCTTAGGGTGTTCAGTGCACTATCAAGAGACTTCAGTGGTTGGAAATATGGGGTCTAAAAGCCCTATATTGCTCACAGGCCACATTTTCTCCATCCCTGCTTTACACCACTGCTGCCTCCCCAAGACTGTGTTTGGTGGGAATTACGTGGAAGATGACTTGGAGATGTAGCCCACATACGACTGGATGTAATGCTTTGCCAGTGATGTGGCCCATTATGAAACGGGGCCTCATGTTCTGTCAGAGTTTAAGTCCCCAAACAGTCTCTAAAAGTTAATCTTGGGTAACTTAGAAAGCTGCAGGTTTCTTCTAGTAAAATTTCATATTCTTTTGTTGTTGAGACAAACAGTGAACAGTTTGGTTTTTTTATTGATTAAATCCATATATCATTTTTACTGTTCTCTATAGAGGAGGAAATGTGTGAAATGGGAAAAACTTTTGTACAAATGCTTTACATTCAAAAGCTCTTCAGGGGCAGTTAAGCTTACAATAGTACATGTTTCCTTCTTTGGAAAGAATTTAGCCAGACTTTGGCCTTCTGCAACTTTAACAACTTATGAAACAAAGCTTCCAATGGTCTGAGATATTTGGCTTTTCAGAGACTCTAATTTGCCACATACCTTGCCCTGCCTATTTCTTTTCTTCTGTTTCAGTAAATACATAGTTCTTAGCCAACAATTTAGATTGTCACAAGTATCTCATTTTAACTTGTTTTTTTGAGGCCTTGTGAGATTCATTATGTAATTTTCTATCTCAGCATTGACGATGAAATGAATACTTGGAAATACTAAGCCTATTGTCATTGCAGGCCCTCTTTCTTTTTCTCTTTCTGCAACAAATATTCTTAATATGATATTGATGTTTTATTATTGTTGTTGTTGTTGTTGTTGTTCAAGAGGTAACCAATGTTTTAAAAGGTAATGTGTTTTCTGCTTTAGAAGAAGATGTTATCATTCCTTTTTCACTTCATAATTCTTTTTTCTGTGTTAGAGGCAGTAGTGTTGTTACTCTAGGAGATGGGGGTACACCCACAATGCTAGCATCTCCTTTAAAATTTGGGGGAATTATAGTTCAAAGGAGGCCTGTGAGAGGAGGGTAATGATAGGATCTTTTTACCTATGTATATCACTACTAACTGTACAGAAGACTCCAGTTAAAGTTAACAAAGTATTTTATTTGAATTGACCAACAAACAAGAGATCCGACACTCTTAAGAACCATACCAGGCTACTGGAAAATGAAACAAGAAAGGTTGAATAGAGAGAGACTGGTTGGAAATTGTAATGGTTTCCAGTTCTGAAGAAGGAGTCACAGCAGAGAATCTCAAACAGCATCTGAGCGTAGCACAAAGGAACAGCGGTCTGGGGCACCATATGCAATGTACTACGTCCAGCACACTACAAATGGCTGGGGTTGAAGTTAGGCTTTTTACATCCTATTTCACACCCTGAAAGGTTGTAATGACAAAGCCATAATAGCCTTTCTATGAGATTGACAAAAAGGTCCAGAATCAGCTGATGCTTAACTCTGGAGTGATAAAACATTGATGGGACTCATAATGATCTCTTAATGTTCAGTCAGGTAGGGTGTATAGGAAAGATTCCTGTAGGATAAGACTGAGGGATGGTCTCTGATTGCTCACCAGTCTGGGCAGGTTGTCTTTCATTGTTTTTGGAAATGCACAGAATCTGGAACGGTAAAAGGATTAGCACGAACCCATCATTCTCAGATTTTCTCACCCAATCTTCTCTGGACTTGTGATTCTGAACATGTCTCAGGTCATGAGATAGATGATGTGATTGTGATAGATGATGCTGCGGTGATTGAAGAGCAACTGATTGTGCATGGGGCTGAGCCAGAGAGTGAGCAAGTCAACCGGCAAATATCCCCTGTACTGGAAGGTCAAACAGAGACAGTATTGCCCCAGCCAGCTCTTGATGGAGAGGGAACCAGCAGTGATGCAGAGGAGTTGCAGCCAGCTGTGCCCATCAGCCCTCAGTCACACAGAAGGCTGAAACAGGCTGCTCAGAGGGAGGCTGCATGGACTAAGCTGAGGAAGCAATAACAAGCAGCACCTGCTCACAGGGGCTATTTAAGTCTGCTGGTGTGGCTGCTCCTTCCTTGCAGCAAATTATTAGCAAGCCCTCATGACCTTCATGTCTCCTGCTCCCTGAAACCCTCTGGACAGATCTCTGCCTCCTGAACCTTTGGACTGGACCTTGACCTGGCTCAACTTGTGTTTTCCTGGTGTTGATATATTCAGACTCTCCCTGAAAGTATTCCTGACCTCTCTCCTCCCTTGCTGGCTGCGGCACGGCAGGGAGAGATTCCTGACAAATATGTTCTCCAGTCAGCATGACTTTGATCATGTTCTCCAGTTATTAAAAAGGCCAATTTATGAAATTCACATATCCCAAAGGAGCAACGGTAGAGTATGGTAACAGTGTGGCTACAGACCTCCAACTGTTCTGATCTGGCAGGGACAGTCCCTATTAATCCTTTATTATCACACTTTTTCTGCTGCTTTTAAATTTTCCATTTCTCTACCTGCTTCCATTTTTGCTCTTTGCTCTTTGTCCTTAGTTTGCTTCAGTTGCAGCAAACTGGGTTCAAAGTGCAGAAGTTGTTTGCACTAAATTAAACCAGTAGAGGGAAGAGGATAGGAGGGGTGAAATCTTGCCCTTCCCAGTAGGCTCAGACAACAGCTACAGTCTTTCTTAGCTTGGGTGTTCTTTCTCATTACGCTCCAACTACACTCTGATGTTGCTTGGCCTCTTTTCTTCAGTTTTCATCTGTGAAATGTTGGACGGCATGTAATCATGCCAAAAGAGGAAATACATCTTCCAAAAAGGACAAAAGAAGAAAAAGATTTGTCTGCACTTTCAATGTGATAATTTATAAATATGGAGCAGTACTTGGACATATTGGCTGAGATTCTAGATGGATCTGGCAGAGCATAAAGCTGTGCCAGATGGATCTCTGCTCTTCTCTCCTCTCTCCATATGAGTGATCCCATCTCCCTTCTGCCTCTCTGTGGCCATTTATTAGTCAGGGGAGGGAAGCGAGCAGCCAAGCAGCACTTAACTGTTTTCCTGAAGCTGGGTGCATGAGCATGACATTTATATTTTATTTTATTTATTGAGTTTATATTCCACCACCACGATGTCATCTTCTTGGGGTCTCTGGAGGTTTATGAGAATATCTGCCCTCCATCTGTCCATCTGCAGGGACATTTGGACATTGTCTGGCCATACTCCACCATCCCCCAGACATTATATATCAGGGGATGTCCAGGCATTGCAAAGTCAAGATAGTACAAGCAGGGAGTAATCATGGATAGAGGTACTTAATGTCTTTAACTTCACTGACTTATGCAAGTGTAGCCTGAAATTATACCTACATACCTTAACAATAAGATTTTGATCATTATTTTCAGCCTATGTTGCCAGGAATCCCCAGCCAGTATTAACAATTTCAAGTTACTTGTATGTCTACTTCTCCAAGTGCTAACTGTTGATGGGCAACTTAACACCCTCTGTTCATAAGGACTGAGATCTATATCTATATTTACCTATAATTTCTCATTAATTTGTCTATCATTTATCTATCTTTATATAAACCTCCTATTGATTGTATAGCCCTTCAAACAAAAAACAACATGAAATGAAAGAATGTCCTGTGACAGCCCTTAAAATATGGGATTATTCTCTGTAAAATAGATGCACAATTATCCTGAGAGGTCTTATTTTGTCTTATTTGTGCTATGCACAGGGGAGGGGGTATTTTGTTTTTTTTCCCCCCTTACTTTGTATAGATTAATCAGCCATTAGCGTGAGTTGTATTGGGTGATGTTCCGCTTGTAAATAGGCTAATTGGTCACAAATGGCTACAAATGGGATGTGTAGGTGGTGGAGATCAGAGACTTGTTGGTTTGCTCCTGGAGACTCCTGACTGGCCAAGCCAGAGACCTCCACATTAGAGCTATGTGACTCATGAGTAGAATATGGCTGGATCTTTATTGTCAGCCATCAGCAACCATTCAGACCTGGGAGGCAGTGGGAGGGAATGTTTCTTGAAAGATCGTCCTGCACACTTTATGGTGTGGCTGGGGGATAGGAGAGGAAATGTTGCTTCACTCCTTTCCCTACAATGGGAATATTCACACAAATCTGACAGGTTTTAGACCTTTAGATTAAGCCAGGTAGCCACCACTCATCAGTTCCCATCAGTTGATAACTTTTATTGGACTTAACTCAACCAGACCTTTGTGTCTGCCTCTCTATTTCCTCTCTCTCTGAAACTGATAGTCCCAAGTAGAATAGACCCATTGAGCTATTGGAATTTACTTGTAAATAGGAGTTACCACATTTCCATTGACTTAGTGGCTCTACTTTATAAATTGGGACTAATAATTAGATTTAGGCCTCATGAATTTGCCTTCCATCATCTTCCACTGGTAGGTTGAGAGGGAAATTCATCTTCAACCTTTGTGTTGTTGGTATCAATGAATTAAAAAAAAGCACTAAAGAAATAGATCCTTATTATGGCAGTTTCTGTGTCTGATACTAAATTCCTTGCTTCCACCATGCCATCAAGAATCAAATATACACAGTCATAATCCTAAAGTAGAACTTGGAGATGTTAAAATTTTTATAGGTAATGCCCATGCTGGCTGGGGTATTTTGGAATTTGTAGTCCACAAAAAGTAATTTGTTCATGGTATATTGTATATTCACCATATCTGAGTGCAGAACACCTACATTAATGACTCTCCTCTGTCAACTATTGGATAACCCACAAAGGCCAGCTCTTCCAAACTGCCATTTCATCTGCTGAAAGAATTTGGCATCAACAGAGAAACAGAGAGAATGATATATTTCCAGTATTCTTTGGGAGAATTCCTTTTTGTACAATTCAAAATATAAATTGTATATAATTTTATACAATTCCAGTTTTATACACTGCAGCCTCATGGACAAAGAGGAAGAACAGCAAGGTGGAATGAGGTTCAATCATTCCCTCTCATACCATTTCCCCCCTAGTGGGAGATAATTTTCAGCACACACATGAGTTGGTGTAGGTACCCATATAAACTGTTGCTATCCCATGAGGTAGCTGCTGTTCGGCCATTGCAACAACAACAACAACAAAAAAAGAGTCTTGAGATATTGTAAAGTCCAACAAGCCTTTAAGTCCAGATTGAGGAATTCACCTCCCTCAGAGCTATAATTGGATCTCATTCTCCCTGTTTTTCAAAAGGGTCTGCAGACACATCTCATTTTATTTATGTTTCTTGATTATTGTGATGTAGTGTTGGAAAGTACCCCAACAGCCATCTAGTCCAACCCCATCTCAGTGCAAAAATCCACGGCTAAAACATCTCTGAACCCTGAGAGATGGTTATCTAACCTCTGAAAACCTCCAATGAAAGAGAATACAACTCCTTCTGATGTAATCTAGTCTGTTACCAAACAGCTCTTGCCATCAGGAAGTTCATACCATCAGGTTTCCTGATGCCCTCTTTCTATCAGGAAACAATGCCCTATGAGGAGTGGCTGAGGGAGCTAGGTATGTTTAGCCTGGAGAAGAGATGGTTAAGAGGACACAAGATAGCTACATTTAAATATTTGAAGGGGTGTCATATGGAAGATGGAGCAAGCCTGTTTTTGTTTTTTTGTTTTGCTTTGTTTTGTTTTTTTGTTTTTGTTTTTTTGCTGCTCTAGAAACTAGGACACAGAGCAATGGCTTCAAACATCAGGAAAAGAGATTCCACCTAAACATTAGGAAGAACTTCCTGATGGTAAGAACAGTTCAACAGTGGAATACACTGCCTTGGAGTGTGGTCGAATCTCCTTCTTTGGAGGTTTTTAGACAAGTTGGCCATTGGATGGCCATTTGCCTGGGGGTGCTTTGAGTGTGTGTTCCTCCTTGGCAGGGGGTTGGACTTGGTGCTGTTGTGGTCTCTTCCAGCTCTGTGAGTCTATGATCTTATGATTCTAAGAGAAGAAAGGCTTTACAGTGGGACAAGCAACCTCAAAAAGTGGTGGACTCTTCTTTGTTATGTATTTTAATGGTTTTTATTCATTTACCTGTAATGTCTTTGTTACCCACCTCAAATATTACTACTTATTACTAGAAAGTTGATGAGTTTTTATAGATTAAAGAGGGTTTTCCTCCTCCTACACATACATACCTACCTTCGCATTGAAGAGGACAAGTGATCTGGGAGCAAATTTCCAATAAGGAGAGAAAGTAGTGGACACACATATGAGTGGGGCCAATGAATCCCTTCCAGATTTTAGTCTGAACTTTAAAGCAGCTAACCAAGATTGTAAACTTCATCCCTAATCAGTTCAGAACCTTGGATAGCAGCTTGTGATCAGCAAACTGCAGCTTTCTCACCCTTGGTCTAAGGATGGCAACTGGTGGCTTCCACATCAGTGAGGTGCTAAATTCTCTCTGGAATTGAAAGTAACACCACAAGGTGCAGAACTTTAAAGTTCAGTCTAAAACCTGAAGTCAATTTACCATCCCCACTGTTATGAAAGCCACCAATCACCGCCAAGAGAGAGGTGCTTTGGGGCAGGAGCTTGAGGAAGGGCCTCCTTCAGAACCTTCTTAAATTAGATCCCCCAGTTCAGCCCAGAGACCAGAAGTTCCTATCCCATACATAGTGTAAGGAACAAAGGGTAAGAAGCTGCTCAGTACTATCCACTTTTCTCACATTAAATCAAAGGTATGCAGGCCATTACTACTTTGGCCATAGCTGACAGATCTGAGCCTCATATTTTGGCTTTCTGGAACATTCATGTAGGCCTCCAGAGAGCTGAGAGAGGAATGGTAGAAGTGAGAAGACATTATTTTTAGGAGCAGAAAGAACATTTCCCAGGTATGCTGCATACAGATTAAAGCAGGGATTTAAAATCAGTAGTTTCTCTCTTCTCATACATATTTTTGTCTCTTTGTGGCCTATAATTGTTCCCAGTCAGATTGTATCTGAGTTCTTTAAGAAAATGTTAATTCTCTCTTGAGCTCAATGAATCATGAATTCTTTTTTTTTTAAACCACCTTAAACAATGTGATAGCGAATCCAGCATCTGACCAAGGTATAACTTTGAAAGCAAGAACCAGCACTTAAGATTTCAGGGAGAAAGTGAAACATGACAAGCATGCTATAGTATGTACCCTCTATGAATGTTATTCTGGTCTCATGTTTGACTATGTGTGTGTATGTATGTGCCTTCACCTGTTGACTTATGGTGGCCCTCTGAATTTCACAGGATTTTCTTAACCAAGGACTACTCAGAGGCGATTTTGCTAGTCCTTTCCTACAAAATATAGCCTAAAGCACTGGGTATTCACTGGCAGTCTCCCATCCAAGTACTATCCAGGTCGACCCTTCTTAGCTTTCAAGTTCAGACAGGATCTGGTACCTTTCTGGTATTTAGGTTCCCACAATAGTACACACCGTTTGTGAAATGTTTTTTCTGTTCCTGTGTATAGAATAGCAAGGTATTAGCTGTTCCATTTTACCCCACGCTCCACAGGCATTGGCTAAATTTTTGTGATTTCTCTGAACCTTTATCTCAATAGAGGCAGAGAAAATTGATGTATGATGGCTGGTCACCAGGGCACTAATGGCTCCCTAAGGAAATAGATAGCAATGATGTTCCTCTGTACAGTTGCTGTTCTTGATAGTGAGCCAGCTTGTAAATTTTACAGCGTAGGCAAGTGACAAGGCTTAAACTTGCTAACCACAATTATCCAAGAGTTCATACAAGAAAAGGACATACGGAGTTTCTCTCTCAGCTAAAAAGGCTGCAGAAGGCCACCAAACATAATTGCTTCCCTTGCCTTTTGGTGCTTCTATAACCTGTGTCAGCAAAACAGTACATGAAGACAAGGCAGAAATTTAATTTGCTAACTTAGGCAATCTTTAATTGAAGAAGTATCCTTATCATCTGAACAAGCAGGTTGCTAACAGAGGTCAGTCCTGCACTACCATAGGATAAAAGCCATAGCTCCATGGTGAAATGCTGAATTTGCATACGGAAGGTGGCAGCTATAATCCCTGAAGTTCACAAGAAAGATTAGAAACATCTCTTGTCTGAAAATCTTGCATGCTGTAGCCAGTTAGGGTAAACAGACTAAAGCGTCTAAATGAACCAACAGTCTGATTTTGAATAAAACGGTTTCCCTTGTAGTAAAATATTTTCAATAGACTCCTGTAAATTGATTGTGGGTTATTGGTGGTGGTCTGATGCTGTTGGCCAGGTTTGCAGAGGGTGCTGTCTGTCTTTTTTTAACTCACTCTGGTATAATGCCAGATCACATCCAAAATGCATTTTCCCCATTTTCTATGGCATGGTACACAGAGCACCCAAATCTCTGCAGCAGGAGTAGGAATCATTCAGCATCCCAGATGTTGTCGAACTGCAGCTTTCAGGATCTCTAGCCAGCATAGCCACTAATGACAAATTCTGGGAATTGCAATTCAACAACTCCTAGCTTTGTACTATACAGTTCAGTTGTTGCAAATATCTTTATGCTTCCTGCCTTTTTTTTTTTTTTTTTTTTGGATGGGGGAGGTTCCATTTTCCCCTTTGTATTTTCCCCAGATGAAATTGACTTCATCATCCTCTTTGCTCAAGCCCCAAATCCCTCTGGATTCACACTGCACCCAAGCTGCAAGGGCAATTGTTGGGGCTACTAACTATTACACTCATCCAAATCCCAAATAAATGAAAGTGCATTCTAGCTGGATTTGACTGAAATCCAAATCCCTTGGCTCAGACTACACATTCTGTAGAAGATCCATGGATTTACTTTATTTTCCTCTTTTATTTCTTTCCTTCTTGAATAACTTGGATTTCTTTCTTTCCTTCTTGAAGAACTTGGATTAGTTCTCTTCTTAAGCACCACTTCTAGAATCCCCCAGCCAGTGGCCATGTCATGAAATTCATCTAACGAGGGCTGCCAGCCTGATAACAGCAGCTACACTAGGGATAGGGCTGTCGCTGTCATATTTCCCTGATCTAAATTCCCCTTTACCATTTTCTGCTTGCAAATATACTTCCAGTCCTCCTACGCACACAGACTGCCCTGACAGTGATATGGGAACAGGGAGGGTTCAAAAAAAAGCCCAGGGAAAATGTTGAACACCCTTCCCCCAAAGCTGCTTCTGCAGGTCAGTTTTCAGTTCCCCTCTCCTGTCTTGGCTGTGTTCATTTTGTTAAAAACAAAAATCCCCAGCAATCCAGTCACAGATACACCACAGAAAAGTGTAGCTTGGCCTGTCTTAACTGGATTGTCATTTGACGTAACTGTTCTGTTATTGCAGAGCTATTTTTGTACAGCAATTGTATGCACTGTATTCTCTCTCTGAGTTCTGAAGTTTCTGAATATTATCCATCTTCTCCTTTGCCTGGGAAAAGGACCAAGATTCAGGGACTGGAGTGGAGGAGGAGAGGCCTTCACAGTTCTGCCAATTAGCACATTTAGCTTCAGACTCAGTTTGAAATTTTCGCTGCTTGTCTCAGGAGGATTGTGGGGAAGGGAATCAATTTTCCTTAATGATGTTTTCCATCTTTTGAAGTCCAGGCTCTAAGAGTAGACACACAGTTCTCACCAAGTTTGAGGTCAAACAATGCAGTATACCAGGAAATTGGCAGTTAGAGGGCCCTCACTGCCAAAAGGAAAGGAAGTTTTTCTGTCTGTCCATTTGTCTGTCTGTCCATCCATCTGAAATTAACTGTCCTCTGTGCTGTGCTATTGGTAGTCCCAAGATTATTTGCACATGGACAGGCACGTCATATTTTAATTGTGAGATTGGTCACCCAGTGCCAGGAATCCAATTTCCCATCATACTATGCAATTTTATGGTTGAACTTCATCTCACCCATTGCATGCATGAGAAACTTAATTGATGTTCTGGCAGCACAAGCTTCCTACATTATTAGAAAGCTCACAAAGATTATTTTTGTACATTATTCCCTATATAGCTTGTGTCCAGACTATCCTGAAGATCATCTCTCCCTATATAAACCTTCCTGAGTTTTAACATCGTTGGGAGAAGGCTATCCCTCATCAGAGACCCATTTTGTGAGAACACAGGAGAAGGTCTTCTTGGTAGGTGCTCCCATGGAAGTCCCTCTCACAGGCTGGGAGAAGATTGCTGTCCCTCTGTTGTCCTCTTACTAGCAGGTAAAGACCTTTTTATAGAGATAGGCTTTTGACCATTGACTGGTTATTGTAACAGATTTTTTTCATATCTATTCTATTTTCAATCATAGAATCATAGAAATGTAGAGTTGGAAGAGGCCACAGGGGCCATCCAGTCCAACCCCCTGCCATGCAGGAACACCCTCAAAGCACTCCCGACAGATGGCCATCAAGCCTCTGCTTAAAAACCTCCAAGGAAGGAGACTCCACTACACTCCGAGGCAGCAGATTCCACTGCCGGACAGCCCTGACTGCCAGGAAGTTCTTCCTGAGGTTCAGGTGGAATCTCCCTTCCTGCAGCTTGAATCCATTGCTCCTTGTCCTGGTCTTTGGAGCAGCAGAAAATTTTCTCATCTGTTATATTTTAAATGCTGTTAAACTGTTTTTAATTCAGTATAGTTTTGAATACAATAGATCATTTAACTGTTTTAATGTTTTGCTTTTATTTTTACATTATTGCTTCATTTGTTTATTAACATATTTCGGTCCTGCTCTATATCAAAAATTGTTCAGGCAGCGTACAAACAAAATTAATGCAAACAAGTGAAAATAATAAAAATAATTTAAATAGACTAAAATATAAAAAATACAATTAATAAAACAGACTTAATATTTATTATTAAATATGATCAGTTTGAGCTTTATCCTGGTTTAATCTATGTTGTAACCATTAGTCCTACACAAGAAGAAAGGGTGGAAATAAAATATATACCTACATTTATACATACAGCTCAACTGTGATGGAGCTGAACTAGTGACAGTGATCCAGTGACCTCAGACATGTCCAGCACTCCTTTGCAGGGAAAGAAAGATAATGTAGGAAGTTTAGCCTCATGAATCAAGGATATACATTTATTCTAATAAACCAGAGCAGGTCAAGTGGTCTCCCTGGCCCTTGTCAGTCAACAAGGTGAAGAGTGATTTCAGGTTTGTGTGCCTAGAAGGCCTGCTTTTCTTTGTTACAGATGCATACTCTCCAGCTGTCCTAGTTTTGGAGGGACAATCTAGATTAATTCTCTCTCATCTCACTTTTCCAGCTGCTTTAACTGTCCCAGTTTTCTCTACCCCTCCTCCCACTTTTCCCTTTCATCTTCATCTTACTTCCATTGCCGCAAACTGTGTTCAAAGTGGAAAAGTAATTTGCCCTCAGTTAACTCAGCAAGGGGGAAAGGAGGGGAGGGGTAGAATCTTGCCATTCCTGGAAGGCTGAAGCAAAAGCAAACTGCTGCAGCCTCTCACAGCTTGTGAGTTCTTCCCCATTAATAACTTCTGTCATTGTGACCACATTCTGATGCTGCTTGGATACTTGTGTCTAAGTTTTCATCTGTGAAATGTTAAAAGAGTACATAGATTTTTTTTTCTTTTTGTCCACTTGTGTTTGTGCTTTGCTTAGCCCTCACAGAGTGAGTCTGATACTAGGAAATGAAAGTGTGTAAGGAGGCTGTTGGAATGATATCAAGCTGCACATTAGTCCCTTTTCTTCAGTGATTCTAATCATCAGATAGTGAGAGAAAGGAGTGCTCTCTGACAGTTCGCCCTCCCCCCCTCAGCTTCTTACTATCTATCAGTCAGAACTGAAGGTTTGTAGAAGCCAGGGAATCGTTACAATGGGTATGTGATTATGTGGGCAGGGCCATGTCAAAAGTCTTTGCTGCCTGAGATGAAGGAGTATAGAAGCCAGATGAAATGTTAGATAAATATTACTTCTGCCCTTGCTGCAGTGAAAGCATCCAGCACCACACTGAGGACAGTGAGCTCTTCTAGGAGATGCAGGCCGTACTGTGTAATATACACAGTTCTGTTCCCCAAGAAGGAAGAGTGGACAGAAACTCAGGAGGTACAACTGGGAAACTGCCAGAGCTGACCACTCCTAGTGTCTGCCAGCTGAAATGGTTGCCTCACTGCCTAATGGTAGGGCCAGCCTTGCAAGCTGGATGCCTACTTGCATCCAGCAGTTTTCCTAATCTACGCTTCCTCATTGTGTGGACATCAGAGTGGTAAGACCTGCAGGGGAACAGGGAAGCAGGACCAGCAAGTTCCATCGCTTTCCTCAATGATTTTATCATGAGGTCATCAGAGAGTGGCTCATACCACCGCTGTAAGATATGGTGCCCCTCTGCTTTGGGACTTGGACCATGCATGTGATGGAAGAACCCCTGAAAGTCTTTCACAGATGTTGCCATTGAGCTGCATATCTATTAGTTCTCTGGGCATGTTCATTAATGTCTTTGACTTACTGTGAACAACTGCTAAGCATGGAATGTAAGGGAGAATTTGTCCTTCTTCTGTAAAAGAGGATCCTTGAATTAGTACATATTCTGAAAAAGAAAAGGAAGGAAGGAAGGAAGGAAGGAAGGAAGGAAGGAAGGAAGGAAGGAAGGAAGGAAGGAAGGAAGGGGGATGTGAACAGTTTGAAGTGCTGTAGATTTCAGACTGCCAGTTGAAATATTTAGTGCAGGTACTCAAAAATAACAATGAAAAGACATGTCATAGTTTAAAACCGACAGCACGTGCCACAACTATACCATTGAACTGGCTTGCAGATTCATGGTTACATAGAAATATGTGATTCGTTTATTTGTTTCCAAAAAAAGAGAAGTGATTTGTTACCCCTGTTTCCATAGTGACAGAGAACATGAATTGAAAAGTTCGTAAACACTTTCCCTCTTCTTTAAAAAACTGGATTTTGCTTTTTGACATCATTTTCATAACACATGGTAGTCTAAAGAGCTGGCTTCAAGAGCTATTTTCAATGTCGTGTCATTTAGTGTGGAGGCTCATCCTGGATATATTTATATTGTTTGGGTAGGTTGGTATGGCACCCCCTCACACCCTGAATAAGTAAAGTTGTAGCCAAAAAATTTTTTTTAGGTAAATGGTATTCTAAATATGGTTCCTGAAATATTGGGGGACTGGTGTAAGGGCAGGGATATTTATCCTACCTAAAAGAAAAATTGGTCATCCAAGTAACAAAGGGATATCATGGAGAAAATTAGTGTGTTCTTGAAGCTATGAATCAGTGTGATATGTGTGGGCTGGTTATGGGTTGGAAGAAAACATTTATTGTGTTTGATTGAACTGTGTATCATAATAAAAATTCTGCAGATATTTAATGCTATTTCATTTAAGCATGGGAAATGGAAGATTCATTGTGGTGTAGTGGTTTGAGTGTTGGACTAGAACTCCATGAGAGTTTGAATCCCTGCTCAGCCATGCAAACACACTGGGCAACTCACATTCTTGTAGCCTAAGAGAAAGACAATAGCAAACCTTCCTTTCAATTAATCTTGCCAGGAGAACCCTAGGATAGGATTGACATGAGCTGGATTTTACTTGAAGGCACATAACAACAGCAACAATATTAGAAATGGAAGTTTGTAAACTTCAAGATCTCACCTCCCAACCAAAATTTGGATTTTTTTTTTAAACACATCCAAGGAAAGGGGGGGGGAAGAATGAGGGAAGGAAAAGGAACAGATCTGGAGCTAGAGATAGCCTGGAGTGAGCAGAGCTCATGAGTCACCAGCCAATCAAAACTGCCACAGGCTGTTTGCTCAGCTTCCTGCCCACTCCCTGTTCTTGCCATGGAAGGAGAAAGAGGTGAAAATGAAGAACATGACAGTTGAGTTGGCTTCTTCCTACTAGCAGTCCTGCTCACGTGCTGCTCAAAGAGACGAGGAGGGGGAACATGTGGTTCAGTTATTGTTTTGGAAGCCTACTGAAGCAAAGGCAGTGTGGAAAAGGAGAGCAGGAAAACTGTCTAGCAGTAGCAGAGGGAATTTCCTCCATTCCCCTACACATACACACAATCCATTGCTTGGCTCCAAATGATGTTCAAGACAATAGCTGGGCTCCATAGTGCCCCCCAGCCCTCTTTGCAGCAGACAAGCAAAAGCTAGAGAAAATACTGCTATCACCACATTTCCTTCTTCTTTTTTACAGCAAGGACGGTAGAAGCAGAGGAAGCTATGTGTGCCAGAGGTGGCTTGATTACCTCTGGGCAATGAATCTACTCTGAGTTTTACAGGAACTACTTTGGCTTTCAGGCAAGCATTCCATGAGAACTATCCAAGGTGCTGAAACTAATCACCAAATAGATCCAGCACTTGGATAGCTCTCTTAAAAACACATCCATAAAACCTGGAGTAACTTTTGTAAAATGTAGTGGAGATCCACCACCTTAAACCAATGGAGCTACTGGCCACTCTGGTGCATGTTTGTATGCAGGGGAGGAATCTGCACTAAAAAGCAGCTGTAAAGCTCTTCTTCAAAAAACAAACAGATATTCAGGGAGACCAGTCCCTTAGTACAACTAAGTGCAAAGAGACATGTTCCCCAAATGTGATGACAGTAGTCTTCATATCCCCATAGGGATTTCTACTTTCACTATTGTCATTTAGAATTTATGGGGGAAATGCTGGATCTGGTAGCCTAAAGGAGCTTCAGACTGGAAGCTGATGGTTTACCCCTGCTCCCTGGTAATGTCAGTCCAGGAAGAAAGGATGTGGTGCCTGGTAAGTTAAAGCAATGATGCAATTTTGGCAGATACTAGAGGCAGAGAAAAGGTGGTGGTTGCAGAACTTGAAAATAAATAGCAGCAAACAAAAAGTTGTCATTTATTCCTTTCTCCAGTAATGGAGGCATAACTAAGTTGCATTGTGAATGTTACATGATGAAGGATAACTTCACCCCATTTTGCAGTGTATCTGTAATGTTTTAATTACTTTGATAGATACAAGGTATGAGATCACTAAACTATGTAGGAAGAATACCACATGGTTCAAGTGCTGGCTCATGCTGTCCTCATGTTGGTTTGACAGGCTCCATAGTGGCTACTAAGATAAAGAAGATACACAAAGGGATTGTGTGCTTTGTGCCAAAGGATAATGGCATGTAGGCTTCAAATGTTTGATTTTAAAAGTAAGTAGATTAACTTTAGAAACTGCTCAGTAATAGTAGTAACTTTGAAACTATTTAGTAAACTACTTAGTTGTTTTTTAAAAAAAAAACCCTAGAGATTTCTGGAGTTGGTTAGAGGAAACACAGAAATCTCCTGTTACAACAGTCTCAGTGGTCAGCTCTCTGTTGTCAGGCACAATTGAAGTTGCTGTATATGACCTCTACAACCTTATAAAGCCCCAAAAAGAAATTAGAAATTAAAAAGCAAAATGTACTTCTATTTTTTTTTAAAAAAAAAACTATAATGCTAAGGAAATGTCAGTGATTACATTTAAATTATTTTTAAAAGTAACTTTCAATCTTGAAGAGAAAATCTGAGTGGGTGTTATATAGTATCTGATCACAGATGATACCCAAATTGAAGTGCTAGCATGACATGCTTTGAATTGTATATTTAGGGATATGGAAAGGGGTGAGGGCCTCTTGCATAGATTTCCAACATGCCAATAGTCTAAGAAAGGCTCTATTATTACAAATTCAAAAATGATGGTATCAAGAGATAAAGAATCCCAGGTTGCTATTACAGAATCTCTGTAGTATCTGCATAAACCACAGGGGACATCCAGTCTAACCCCCTGCCATGCAGGAACCCACATCAAAGCAATCCCAACAGATGTTCATCCAGTCTCTGCTTAAAAACCTCCAAAGAAGGAGACTCCACCACACTCTGAGGCAGCATATTCCACTGCCAAACAGCTCTGACCGTCAGAAACTTCTTCCTGAGGTTTAAGCAGAATCTCTTTTTCCTGCAGTTTGAATCCATTGCTCCTTGTCCTAGTCTCTAGAGCAGCAGAAAACAAGCTTGCTCCCTTCTCAACGTGATATCCCTTCAAATATTTAAACATAGCTATCATTTCCCCTCTTAACCTTTCCTTCTGCAGACTAAACATACCCAGCTCCCTAAGATGTTCCTCATAGGGCATGGCTTTCAGGCCCTTCACCATTTTGGTCGCCCTCCTCTGGACACACTCCAGCTTGGCAATAACTTTCTTGAAATGAGGTGCCCAGAACTGGACACAGTATTCCAGATGATGTCTAACCATAGAATCATAGAATCATAGCATCATAGAAATTCAGAGTTGGAAGAGACCACACAGGCCATCCAGTCCAACCCCCTGCCATGCAGGAACACCCTCAAATCAATCTCGACAGATGGCCATCAAGCCTCTGCTTAAAAACCTCCAAGGAAGGAGACTCCACTACACTCCGAGGCAACAGATTCCACTGCCGGACAGCCCTGACTGTCAGGAAGTTCTTCCTGAGGTTCAGGTGGAATCTCCTTTCCGGGCAGCTTGAATCCGTTGCTCCTTGTCCTGGTCTCTGGAGCAGCAGAAAACAAGCCTTCTCCCTCCTCTATGTGGCATCCCTTCAAATATTTAAACATGGCTATCATGTCCCCTCTTAACCTCCTCTTCTGCAGACTAAACATACCCAGCTCTCTAAGTCTATCCTCATAGGGCATGGCTTCCAGGCCTCTCACCATTTTGGTCGCCCTCCTCTGGACTTGCTCCAGCTTGTCAATATCCTTCTTGAATTGGGGTGCCCAGAACTGGACACAGTATTCAAGATGGGGTCTAACCAAAGCAGAGTAGAGTGGTACCAGTACCTCCCTCGATCTAGACACCATACTCCTATTGATGCAGCCGAGAATTGCATTGGCTTTCTTGGCTGCCGCATCACACTGCTGACTCATGTTCAGCTTGTGGTCTATGAAGACTCCTAGATCCCTTTCACACGTACTGCTATCCAGCCACGTGTCCCCCATCCTATATTTGTGGATTCCATTATTTCTGCCTAAGTGTAGGACCTTACATTTCTCTCTGTTGAATTTCATTTTGTTCGCCCTGGCCCAGCTCTCCAATCTATCTAGGTCATTTTGCATTTTGATCCTGTCCTCTGGCGTATTAGCAACCCCTCCCAATTTGGTGTCATCTGCAAATTTGATGAGCATGCCCTCTATTCCTTCATCCAAGTCATTGATAAAAATATTGAACAGCACTGGGCCTAGGACAGAACCCTGTGGCACCCCGCTAGTCACTTCTCTCCAGGATGAAAAGCAGCCATTCGTGATCACCCTTTGGGTTCGGTCGGTCAACCAATTACAAATCCAACTAACAGTAGCCCTGTCCAGCCCACATTTTACTAGCTTCGTTGCAAGAATGTCATGGGGAACTTTGTCAAAGGCCTTACTGAAATCGAGATATGCTACATCCACAGCATTCCCTTCATCTATCAAGCTAGTAACTCTATCATAAAAAGAGATAAGATTAGTCTGGCATGACTTATTTTTGAGAAATCCATGTTGACTTTTCGTGATTACCGCGTTGTTTTCTAAATGATTAGAAACTGACTGCTTAATGATCTGCTCCAGGATCTTTCCGGGTACTGATGTCAGGCTGACTGGGCGATAATTATTTGGGTCATCTTTTTTTCCCTTCTTGAAGATGGGGATAACATTTGCTCTCTTCCAATCTGCTGGAACTTCTCCTGTCCTCCAAGATTTCTCAAAAATTATAGCAAGCGGTTCCGAAATGACCTCTGCCAGCTCTTTTAATATCCTAGGATGCAATTCATCTGGCCCTGGAGACTTGAATTCATCCAATGCGGCCAGGTATTCCTGTACCACCTCTCTACTTATCATGTGCCTCGTTTCCTCTGCTTCCTCCCCTGCTCCCCAACCGCCAGGTTGAGTGCTTGTATCCTTCTGGGAAAATACGGAGGCAAAGAAGGTGTTAAGTAGCTCTGCCTTTTCTCTCCCCCCTGTGAGTAGTTCGCCATCTTCTCTGCGTAGCGACCCTACTGTCTCCTTCTTTTTCCTTTTGCTGCGGACATATTTAAAAAAACCCTTTTTATTGTTTTTAATGTCTCTGGCCAGCCTAAGTTCGTTCTGTGCTTTAGCCTTTCTGACTTCCTCCCTACATCTCCTAGCTACTTGCTTAAATTCTTCTTTGGTGGTTTCCCCCTTCTTCCATTTCCTATACATGTTTCTCTTAACTCTTAGCTCAGCTGAGAGCTCTTTAGTCAACCATTCTGGTTTCTTCAGATGCCTTCCATTTTTCCTCCTTATTGGCACTGTTTTAGACTGTGCCTTCAGTATCTCCTTTTTAAGGAACTCCCATGCCTCCTGAACTCCTTTCCCTTTCACTATTCCTGACCACGGAATTCCAGCCAGCAGCTCCCTAAGTTTACAGAAGTCCGCTTTTTCAAAATCTAAGATGAGTGTCTGGCTACCCTTATCTTCTCCTTCCCACTGAATGCTAAATTCCAACAGGGCATGGTCACCCCCCCCTAAAGATCCAACCACTTCTACCTCATTCACAAGGTCATCCCTGTTGGTCAAGACCAGATCTAGAATATTTGATCCCCTTGTGGCTTCTTCCACCTTCTGGACCATGAAGTTGTCTGCAAGACAAGCAAGAAACTTGCTGGACCTTGCTGTCTTGGCAGAGTTTGACTGCCAGCATATATCCGGGTAATTGAAATCTCCTATTATTACTGTATCCCTCCTCTTTGAATGTGCAGTCATTTGGTTGAGGAAGGCGTCATCCAAGTCCTCAGCCTGGGTTGGAGGTCTGTAGTAAACCCCCACCAGAATATCCCTATTGTTTCTCGCTGCCTTAATTCTTACCCAAATGCTCTCTGCCTGGCAAGGAGCAATGGATTCAAGCTGCAGGAAAGGAGATTCCACCTGAACCTCAGGAAGAACTTCCTGACAGTCAGGGCTGTCCGGCAGTGGAATCTGCTGCCTCGGAGTGTAGTGGAGTCTCCTTCCTTGGAGGTTTTTAAGCAGAGGCTTGATGGCCATCTGTCGGGATTGATTTGAGGGTGTTCCTGCATGGCAGGGGGTTGGACTGGATGGCCTGTGTGGTCTCTTCCAACTCTGAATTTCTATGATTCTATGATCTCTTCACAGGTGAAAACATCCTTGACATACAAGGCTACTCCTCCTCCTTTCTTGTTTGGTCTATTTTTACAAAATAGGCTATACCCCTCTATTCCTATATTCCAATCATGAGACTCATCCCACCAGGTCTCAGTGATGCCTATCAAATCGTATTTATTTTCTTGTACTAGGAGTACAAGCTCATCCTGCTTGTTTCCCATACTCCTTGCATTAGTAACCAAAGCAGAATACAGTGATACCATTACCTACCTCAATCTAGACACTACTCCTATTGATGCAACCAAGAATCGTGAAATATGGGACTTCAGTGAATCAAAGTAATGCTATCTGAGCCATATTTGTGCTCAGCTAGAGTTTTCTGAGAAGGCTATGGAAATAAAAAACAAAATGCTGATACCAAGACTTTAATCTACCAAAACTCAAAAAACTATGATTATTGTAACTTGTGATTGGAATACATGGTTATGGAATCAATTTTCTTTTTAAATTGGTTGCCATTATAGCCAAAGAAAGCTGAGTATAATTCTGCCCTAAAGATGTATTCACTCTGAAAATGTATTTACTAAGTGCTGTTGCCTACAGACACATCACTCAGAGTAGTGGGGAACCAAAGCAACCCTTGGGTATTTTGCAGTACTCAAGGAAAAGCCTTGTTATCATACCTGCTTGAACCAAAAAACAGCTTTAGCTGTGTGATAGTCCTGTGGTACCAAGTCAAAAGATTACAGAAAGCAATGTTTTTTGTTAGCCATGAAATCTAATCTAAGATGAATCCAGAACAGATTGACTTCAGCGACTCACCAGTATCTGAAGAATGAAACATTCGATTGGAGAACAAACTCTGCCAGAGAGTGAACTGTGTTCTCACTTCATGAATAGAATCATGGAAGATGGCAAGGATGTGGACCATGTCTCTTTATGAGGCCATTTCCACACTACAGTGTTACAGTGCTATTATTCCACATTCAACATCCTGTGGAATTCTGGAATTTGTAGTTTATTGAAGCTAGAGAGCTCTCTGTTTGAGAATTCTACATACCCCTCACTAAACTGCAAAGCCCAGGAATCCATAGGATGTTGAAAAAGGAATAATAGCGCTATAACAGTGTAGTGTGGAAATCCTTTCTACTCAACTAGTCACAGCTTGACTTCTCCTCTTTCCTGAGATTTACTATCTACTCTAGACAATTTGTGTGCAAATATCTCACTATTCTGAAGCCACTATATGATCTAACAAGAAGGCCTAGTAAATCCCCAAAGGACTAGGGAAGATATATGTCTTCCGAAAGGAGAAGGAAACAGACAATGCCTCAAAGAAACCACAAGAGGCTCTCTGTCATAATCATTGAAAATTTTTAGATAAGAGTGGAATGACAACTATGACAAAAACATTTGATGATACAATCATTTGGAAGTTATACCAGGATGTTATATAAATAATAATTGCATGGCCATTCAAGCCATGGCTGCTTACAATATTTCAAAACCTTTTAGCACAAGATATTGGTTCAATATGCTGCAGCCAGGTTACTAGCCAGGGCTGGCTATACATAACATGTAACTCCCCTGTTGAACCTGATTGACGAGCTACCGGTTTCTTTTCAGGCACAATTCAAATTGCTGTTTATGACCTATGGAGCCCTTTATAGCCTAAAGGACCATATATACTGACGTGTGCCTATCTGGGTTTTAAGAACCTCAAAGGAGGATACTCCCTCAATCCCACCACCATAACAGATATGGATGGTGAGGCCATGGGGGAGAGCCTTCTCAGTACCTGCCCCAGGTTATGGAATTCCCTCCTATGGAAGCTAAGGTTGCCTCCCACTATATTCCCTTCCACAAGCGGGTAAAGATCTTATTAGTTAGCCATCCCTTTAGCTGTAAAGAGACTGTTATCTTTTAATTGATGAGTGCTGTATTTTTGCCATCATCATTATTATATTTTAACTGTTTTTTAAAATTGTTTTAAAGTAATGTTTTTAATGCGACTGTTCATTTAATTATCAATTGTTTTAACTGTTTGGAGCCTTTGGAGGCTCCATTGTTTCAACTGTTTGGAGCCCTTTCACCACACAATTATAGCACTATGATTTCACTTTAACTGCTATGGTTTCATCCTGGGGAATCCTGGGATTTGGAGTTTAGGGTGGGGTATTTAGAATTCTCATCCAGAGAGCTCTTGTGCTTCAAAAAGCTTCAGTTCCCTGGGTTTCACAGGCCATGGCTGTTAAAGTCATAACACTATAACGATGTAGTGTGAAAGGTTCCTTTAACTTATGCTATGAAACACATTGGACCCCATACTAGGAGGAAGGTAGAATATAAACTGAATAAATAAATAGATAATAAAATATAAGTTACCAAAAATCTCATGGGGGGGCTATACCACTTTTTGCAATTGGGAAAAATAGTTCCAAGGTTTTAGAAAATTTACCATATAACAGAAAAAAATTTATACCTAACTTTCTCCCTCAGTGCATACACTAGTGGAGACATCCTACAGAGATGGCGAAGTCACCATATTGCAAACGCCAGTATAGCCTGAGAATAGGCATTTTGTGATTGAAAGTATGGAAATCTACAAGACCAAAAGCAGAAAGGTCATTGCTCAGTGGTAGAGCAGGGATCTTGCTTGCAGAAAAGTACATCTTCAGTCTCATGTCCAATCACCAATTAAATGGTTGGCTAGAAAGTAATGGGGAAGTCTTCTGATCAAGATCAGACACAGCTGCTAACATTCAGTGTAGTGAATTAGATAGACCAAAGGTGTGCCTCAGTATCAGGCAAGACATTTAAGAAAGAGGCAGTGGGAAAAGTGGTGCTTTGTTAATTACCTGGCAGTTAATCTCTAAAATGAGAGCTGCAGAGATGGAATGCTTTGTTGGAAGGTGGGCCATCTGGGTTTACCTGGAAAGTTCTCCTTCCTTCCTGCTAAGGAAGGGGTTTACCCATTGGAAATCAAAAGGTACCCTATACTTCTCAGCCACACTTTCATGATTAGCATTATTTGGCATAATCCAGAGTCCAGCCTCAGCAAAGGTGCTCTGAGTCAATCAAACACAGATCAGGGAATAGGATTTCAGCCTTTGCTGGATGAGATTCCTTTCCTGGATTCACCCTGAGTTTGAAAGTTCTTGCTGTGGCCAGGAGTGAATTTCCACAGTGAAAGCTTGTACATTAGTTGCACCCTTTTCTAGAGACAGCTGGTGTGGTCATGGTGACACATGCCTTAGTTATGACCCTTTTAGATTACCATAATATGTTCTAGATGGGGCTAACTTTGAAGAGTGTTCTGAAATCTCAGCTGGGACAAAGTGCTGCAGCCCAATTGTTGACTGAAGCTGGTTACCAGGAGCACAGAACCCTCTTATTACAACAAGTTCTCTGCCTCTCTGTTTTCAGGAACTATTCAAAGTGCTGGATCACACCTATAAAGCCCTCTGTGACTTAGGACTGTTGTCATATTCTTTCATACAAGCCTGCCCAGGCTTTGAGATCTTCAGAAGGGACCCTTCTTCCTGTGCCATTGCATTCACTGGCATGGCCAGTGTGGGAGAGGGACTTCTCACTGGTTGCCACCAGACTTCCTATTCTAGACAGGCTAGATCAGTTTCTGCCACATTTGACAGCAGGTGAAGACTTCTGTGTATATGTTTCTTTTGACAGGGCTTTGGGAACAGATTGCTTATGAGGAAAAGGTTTCTAGTGGTCTATTGCATTGTTTTTATGTCTTGCTTTTTAATGCATATGTTTTTATAATGCTTGTCAATTAAATTGTATTTTAACTTCTTGCATTTTTTCTGATGTGAGCTTTTATCTTTAGCTGTTTTAATTTTTGTAAGCAGCCTTGAATCCCAGGGCTTAGATAAAAGTGGGGTATAAACAAAAATAATAAAAAAGAAGCAAACAGCCAAGATCCTATATGAGTGCATGCAGCCTAAGAGGCTGCTACAGCTCCCCTGTCATCAACCCCAGCACTCGCTGTATCTCCATGATAGCCCCTTCCCATGTCCTCTCCATGGCTGGTGAAGAGTGGAGGGAGTCAGAGAAGCATCTAGCTATATTACCATAGCCAGATGTTTCCATAGCTAGACACAGACACAACTGAAGGACATCTTCTGTGAAGATCTGCTGGAGTCCTCTGAAGGGAACATAGTCAGATGCTTCTCTCATGTCCTCCACTCTCTGCCAGCAATGGAAAGGTCATTTGGGGAGCCTATCAAAGCAACACCATGAGTTCAGGTGGGAGGCTTTGGTTGTTATGGAGGGAGGAACAGACAGTATGCCAACTTTTACAATGACTAAAAATAAAACAAAAACATATGCAAGCATAATTTGGATGCTCTCCAAAATGGGATAACAAATTGCTTGATGAACTTGCAGTCATTTTGTACACTGGCTTAGTGGTCCTTTGGAAGCACATATGAACAAAGGTTTGCAAATTTCCCCCAGTCTCCTCTCCTATCCTCTCTGTCTCTGCAGTATAAGCAATGTTCTTTCATCTCCCCTGAACTAAGTGACAGCAGTACTATGGCAACTAAGAAATTTCTCATCTGTCAGTGATTACTGAGTCTCAGAAGCTGTCAACTGCAAGGACTTCGGCTTCTATGTTTGAGCTATATGGTAAGTAAAAGTGGGAGTTAGTTTTCAAGACACAGCCAGAAGCAATCCTGCAGTGTGATGCCACTATTCAAGAAGGTGGGTAGCATTTTTAAAAAGAGAAAGAAACAGCACTGCCCCACAGTCTTTGCGATAGATAATTAGACCTTTCTCTCTGTTCCTGTTTGTCTCAATGGCAGCCCAGCTTCTGTTCAAGTTCTAGGGCAAAGTTGGGAGAGAACCCCAACTTATCTGACTTTGATCCCAGTACAGCAAGCTATTCTTTTCAATTACAGCTAATATTTGACCCAAGGAATCACTTTAGTACTGTCTACTCTGACAACCAGCCTTTCCTATAAAGAGTCATGACCTTTCTGGCAACTTTTGTATCCTTTCACACTTTCCAGTTGCAGTGCTATAATTCCACTTTAACTGCAATTGGAACATCCTATGGAATGCCGGCACTTGCACTTTACAGAAAGGTATTTAGAAGTCTCAGACAGAGAGCATTACAGTCTCACCAAACCACATACCCCGTGATTCCATAGGGTTCAGCCATGACAATTAAAGTGGAAACATGGTGTTGTAATTGTGTAGTGTGAACGGGGCCTTTAAATACAGGGCAGTATGCAAAACAAGCATTTTCTCATTGACCTACATCTCTTCCTGAAGGATATCTTGCTAAGGCCAACATATAACCCCCTACTGTGAAGACCCTTCCACCTTTATATGATGAGCAAGTACAATCTAGATGTGGAATGAAATTGGATAGTGTCTCCACTACTTCCTCCATTCCTAGTTCTTTCCTTATCTCTTAGGCCATTAGATTGTTATAGTGCTATTATTCCACTTGCAACATCCTATGGAATCCTGGGGATGTTGACAGTGGAATAATAGCACCATAACAATCTAGTGCAGAAATGGTCTTGTATATCATTTATTACTCAATAACACTCAGTGCTATTGTTTTTATGCATTCATCTCTTTTGAAATGGAAACTTAACTACATGTACAGTTGCTCCATCTCCCCTGTACACCCCTTCACATCTTTGGCTGTTCTTCCTACCTCAGCATTATTTTATCTTTCCCTTTCCTTGTTTTCCTCTCTTGCCCTAGCTGAAATTACAAGTCACAAGTTTCTAGGAAGTTTCAGGTATTGGAAGAACATTGAACTAGATCAGTGGTTCTTATTGTTTCCTTTACCAGGGTCCCCTTGCAAATATAATTTGTTGCTGGGGACTCCCAAGAGTTAACTCAAGATTTAATATTTACATTTAGATGTATGTATGTATGTATGTATGTTATGTATGTATGTATGTATGTATGGCTTCTGGAGACTAGGATTCAAATCCCCACTCAGACACTGGATGACTTTGGGCAGGTCACATTCTCTCAGCCTCAGAAGAAGGCAAAAGCAAACCCTCTCTGAACAAACCTTACCAAAACAATGTAGCATTAGGTTCACCTTAGGATTGCCATTAAGGCAGAAGTGACCTGAAGACACACAACAACAAAGTGCAGCTGACAGAGGGAAGTTATTTCTGGCCATGATGTCTCTCCCCTTTGAGAAATGACTTATGGTGACCCTTATGGGTTTTTTCTTGAAAAGATTTGTTTCCTTTACCTTTTTTCTGAGGCTGAAAGAATGTGACTTGCCTGAGGTTACCAGTGGGTTTCTATGGGTGAGTGGGGATTCAAACTCTGGTTTGGGCATGCACACACACCTGCCACTGTGTCCCTTTCATCAGGGATGTGGCAGCAGGGGTGTTTGTGTGCAGGTGGTGAAACTTCTCCCATGTTTGTACACAGGAAGCAGTTTGGGCACACGTATGTGCCTGCCGCTGTAACCCATGATTTATAAACGTGATCCGCTGGCAACAGGAGTGAGATATTTATTGACTGATAACAGACCCTATCTCAAGGAAGAGAATCATTTGATGTTCGTTGAGCTGGAAGTTAGCTGGGTGGAAATGCAGATATCCAGGTCTAAAAGGCTGAAACCTTGGTGTAGGTCTAACCAAGCAGCCCCCAGTCATGTATCCAGAGGAAGACCTCAAAAAGGCATGTACACATTTCAAATGGGCTGACTGCAACTTTGGCACCTTGAGAGACTAAGTGTCTCCTGGATGAAGTTAGCAATCACAAATTGTGGGAACTACAAAGCTAAAGTCCATCTGCATAATCCAGTTTCTGTCCTTTCCCAGGAAAAGGGTCTGCCCTCCTCCAGGGAAGTTCTGCCCTATAATTGCATTCCCTTCTTGGGGCGCTAACTGGCTTTTTCTCTCTTTGGGGCTCTCTCTCTCTCTCTGGCCCACTCATTTCTCGCTCTGTCTCTTTGTCTGCTAGTCTGTCCCGTGTTTTTCCAAAAACAGCAGCCTTCAGGATCAGGTTCAGTATATTTGCTTCCTCCCTTCAATCTTTCCCTTTCTTAAGATTCTCAAACTCTGTAGTCCATGTGTGTGTGTGAGGAAATTTTGCCAATTCTATCAAATAAAAGACGATTTAAAAGGACATCTGACCTTTCTTTCTCATGCAGTTTAACTCTGTGAACATATAGAGTAAAAGATCTCACTGCATTGCCCTGCCTTGCATTTTGCCAAGTTGTGCTCTGCTAGTTTCCCCAATCTTTGTTAAATTCAGGTGTCCCCCACAGACCTCCAAAAAGGCAGGGTAACACCACTGTGCCTCCTTCATCTGGGATGAAGCAGCAGGGCATGTGGACACCAAGGGACACAGCCCTAGGCATGCATGTGTGCTCAAACTGTGTCCCTGCCCCCAAAGAAGTTGTGTATTTCCCTCATACATCCAAAGGCACAGAGCTCAGAGGTATCTCCACAGAAGAGAAAGATGAGTTGCCTTTTGGGTTGTGATCCAGGAAGCACAGAAAATATTAGTCAGTCTTGTTTCCTGTCCTTCCCCTTTCCTCCCAGTCACAGTTTCCCTAAACATGTCAAGTGATGTGTTAATGAGCTGTTCATTTCTTTCTCAGTGTTCCTGTCACAGTGACCAAACGATCTTTGATACTTATTAAAATATGGCAGCACTGAAGAAAAATGAAATGAAAAATTAGATTCCTTTAATCAGACTGAACTTTCCTTACTGTCTCTGTCCATACTGGAAAAAATAGGCAATCATTGTATCTTAGAAGTCTGCTGGAGATCAAAAATCTGCCATTTGGATGTATCCATAATTTTCTCAGTCCCAGCACCATAAGGTTAGACTGTGAAGCCATTTCAGCAGGCATGTCCCCAATCCCATTGCACTTTCTTTGCATAATGTTTTCAGTGGCTTCATCCCCACTCCTCTTCATCTTCTTTTTGAAATAACTATTACTGAACACTTAGTCTGTGTAGTAATTGAATAAATGGATTTATGGCCTTGGCCAAACCATGCTTGAACCTGCCAGTGCTGCTCCATTGTTGCTTCATATCTCACCATAACTATAAAAACTAGGATGAGATTATGCAATATTTTAGTCCTCGGAGGGATGGTGTAGTGGTTGAGTGTTGGACTATGAATCTGGAGACCAGGGTTCAAATCCCTGCTCAGCCATGGAAACCCACTGGGTGACCTTGGGCAAGTCATACTCTCTCAGCCTCAGAGGAAAGCACTGGCAAACCCTCCCTAAACAAATCTTGCCCCCATGATAAGGTTGCCTTACGGTCTCTAAAAATTAGAAACAACTTGAAGGCACACAACAACAACAATAACAGGTTGAACAGCTCCATGGAAAATCTTGCTCCCAGGTCTTGACAATCAAATGCCATTTATCTTATATTCTGTTTCTGAACTTTTGGACAAAGTGAAACAAAATAGAGTAGGACAGGGGAAACTTAGTAAAAAGTAAAAAAAAAAAAGTAAAAAGTAAAAAAAAATTCTTGAGGGAAGAATGCTGACGGGGGAGAAATATTTTAAAAGAAATCATCAACAACATCATCATCACCACCTTATTTACATCCCACCAGTCTGGGACCCAATATGGCTTACCAAAAGACAGAATACTTGAAAACATGTATAGTTAAAAACATACAAAAACCAATATTAAAGCAATATTAAATATCAACAAAATTAAAACTAATTAAAATCTTACTTGAAAACAGATTAAAAGCAGTACAGCATACTAAAAGTCATTTTTGTTAAAATTGGTTTTAATGACTTAGATATATAATTTAAATCAGCAAAGCTATAAAATAACAGTAAAACTCTCCAGAAGAATTATCAACATTCCACCAACTGACAGACATTAATTAAACAATCCATTTAAAACAGCAGCTCACACTGAAAGTACCTTCCAGAATACATGAGCCTTTCATCTTTCCTGAGAATGTTAATAAAGAACTATAATGCCAGATATTTTTGGAGTCTTGTCCCAGAGTATAGTGCAAGATAGAAAAATAATTCACCAGTGGCAAAACACACAGCATTGTTTTTAAATATAATTACTTCTGTTTATCTGTTCTAATTTCAGATGTCTCAAAAACTGCTAAATTATTGCCATTAGATGTTCACATTTATCTGTTCATCAGAATTTTATTTTATTTCCTGGCAAACCTGCTGAGAAGTTATGTAAACTGTCTACTATTTGCAATTGTCTTTGCAGGACAATAAATGTGACAGTAACTTTTTGCCAGCCAGTTATGGATGTGCTACATATTTTTTTTAATAAAATCACATTCAAATCAATGGCCAGACGGCTCTCCCCAGGCAAAACACGAGTCTGTTGTTCTGGAATTAATGCTAGTTGACGGTAACAATTATAACACATTGTTCTCCAAGCCAAATTTGTTCCCTAGGAAAATGGTCTATAAAATTACCATTTCAGATATTACATAATGCTGTGAATGAAATAGTAATAAAGGCAGTGGCAGCTTGTGGCCTCCTTGTAAGGGGTGGAGCAATCTGCTCTGAGTTTTAGTCTGATGTTTAAAGAAATCATCCAAGGTTGGCTGAATCTGTTTGTGATGTGGGGTTCAACCTGGATAGCTGTCCTAAAATACTTCCATGAAATCTAGAGCAGCTCCTATAAAGTTCAGATTAAATCCCAGAACAACCTCACTGCCCCACTGAAATGGAAAACACCAGCCACCAAAGAGCAGTTCCTCAGAATCTATCAGAAGTACATCCATTCAAGCAGCCAGCTCCATCTTCCTCTAGCATACTATAAGCTGGAAGAGGCTCAAGCAAGCCAGTTCATTCCCTGTTTTCCCACCAGTTTTTCCCCTTCCCCAACTATCAGCTTTTCCATTGCTCCAGGGGGCAATTGAACATGCTCTTTTTTGTCTGAGTCTTTGGAATGGGCTGCCAGATGGGGCTTTTTAATATTTGTTTCCACCGCCGCAAACATCAACCTTTCTCTAAGCATTATGATAGTTGATTTTTAAGACTCTTCCAGATGGGCTAACGTCTTTCTCACCATATTGGTTGTTTCTGGTCATGCATCCAGTCATACTATACATATACCAAGGTTTCATATCCTGCTTGTGGTGTGGTAAATGATGGTGTGGGAAGGATTTCTGCTCCAGGCTACACATTATCAGTGGGACATACAGAGATATGGGAGGAACAAAGACAATGAATCCTGCCTGTACCAGGATCTCCTGGGATGTTGGTCTGGCCTGGGTTTCAAAAGATCCGGCAGGCTCCAGAAATTCACAAGGAATAAATTGGACAGGAAGTACGTCATCTGGATATGTTTTAAAAAACCCAATCCACACAGGTAAAATTCCTATGATCCTGATGTTTCAGTTCAAATCCTTCCTAGGTGTGAATAATAATTTTGTTTCAGTTTATTTTAAATCAGAAGTTACCAAAATTCCAAGATTTTTTCATATTTGGGATGGGAAGAACTGAAGTTTTAACAATCAGAATATGGGGAAAACTGGAACTGATAGATTCATCCATTCAGACTGAGATCTCTAGCTGGAAATGCTTTTCTCTGAAAACACCAAGTTGGAACCTCTGTGTTTTCAACCATTTAGTGCAAAATGAGGATTGTCATCTCTTTTCCCCCCAAGAGATCCCTCATCTTTTAACAGTTACACAGCAGACAGATACACCATGATTCTGTCCAGGCAGGGAAAGACTGTGCCTACTGAATTTCACTGGTGCAGAAGAGAAAGAGTTCAATTTCAGTTTGTCTGAAGAGGTTACCAACATTCACCAGTTCATTCATATTCAGGATGGAATGAACTTGTAATTTGAAAAAAATCATATCTGAGAAAAAAATAAAAGTGACAGATTTTCACCGCAAGGCGAAGCAACAGCCTGTTAGTGAAGTGACGTATGCATACATAAGCATGGCTTACTCACTTACATGCAGTTTTGGGAACAGATAAAGGGACTATTCTATAGCCCTTTGTGTTTGTACATGTCATCTGTTGACTGTTGGTGACCCCATTATTTTATAGGGTTTTCTTAGGCAAAGAAGACTCAGAGGTTGTTTTTGCCAGTTCCCTCCTCTGAAATACAGCTTTACACTACCTGGTATTCATTGGTGGTCTCCCATCCAAGTACTAACCAGGGATGACTCTTTTAGCTTCCAAAACCAGGTATAATCTGGTGCCTTTAGGATATTTGTGTCCTGCCCTAAACCCTTCACACAGATTGGGCAGCTGTCAAAGTCCAAGAGGGGCCATTGTTGACTCCTAGTGAGGAGATGAGGAAGGAGATGAGGAAGGCATTTCAGACAATGAAGAAGCAGCTGGTCTAGGTTCCAAGAGGAAATAAAAGGAGACTGCGCTCCAGCCATACTGAGACCCTTATGTGTCTGGTGAGGACATGGGAGTGAGATTTCTCAGTAGCTGCTGCCAGGCTATGTAGTGTCCTTCCACAGGACACTAATCTATCTCCCTCTCTGGTCTCCTTCCATTGATAGGCAAAGACTTTTTATTCAAATCGTCTAAAGAGTAATCGATTACAGGTAGCCTTTTCATGGTGTGTGTTTACTGTATTTTTTAACTTCATTGTCATGTTTATAATGATTTTATACTTATAAAAATGCTATTTCAGGTCGGAATTGCTTCCACACACACACCCTCACAAGTAAGCTGTAGGCTCTTTCAGAGCTTAACAGTGGATGAGTTAGCAGGAGGACACAGAACTGCAGAAGTATGGTGTTACAGTCTACCTCTTAATACAGAATTGCAGCACAAATTTCCTATTAGAGATTGATATGGAAGTCCCATTCATGGCACATTTGTTGTTGTGTACCTTCAAGTCCCTTCCAACTTATGGTGACCATAAGGCAGACCAACAGGAGGTGTTCTGGGGCTCAAAGTGTATGACTTTCCCAAGGTCACCCAGTGGGTTTCCATGGCCGAGCAGAGAATCAAACCCTTTATCTCCAAGGGGTTTTAATCCAATGCTCAAACCACTACAGCACACTGGCACATATCCCTCCATTGTTAAATGCTTTCTATAAATCAATATCAAATTAAATAATAATTGTTTTCAATCTTTCAGTCAGAGAAATTACACAGACTCAGGTACCATCTGATTTTCCACATTAAATGGCTCACTTTGGTGCTGGATGCATAACGTGGTTTTTGCAAAAGAAGTCACTCATTTTTTTCACTCCCTCTTGACATAGTGTGTCTTGTTGCTGTCGATAGGGGATAAGCCACCTCATTCCTTCTAGAATAAAAAAACAAGCATAGAAAATAGGACAAAGCAGTTCTGCTGCTTTGACCAGAGCCATTTTTATAACTTTTGCAACTGCAAGGCATGCAGATTTTAAAAAACAATTTTTATATTCCCCACCACCACCACCACCATGTATCCCTATGGCCCTTTCTGCACGAGGCGAGGGAATCGCTCTGTGCCATTACCTACCGCTTCTTCTGGGGTCCGAAGCAACGTGGACTGTCCCTGAAGCACTTCTGCAGGGCTCCTCCTTGGTCCAGGGAGAATCAGAGCAGTGTGAGGTCTGTAGATCCGCACTGCTCCAACTTTCAAAATGGCGGCTTCCAGCTTCCAAAATGGTGGCTCTGGCTTCCATAAATGGCGGCTTCCAGTTGGTCGTGGGTCCCGACCAACTGCTGAAGCTTGCCATGTCTAAAGCCCACCCTCCACAGATTGCAGGCTCGCATTAGTGCAAGCCTGCAAATCTGCACAAGGGAGCAGGAACACAATGGTGCGTTCCAGGAGAATAAAGGCCTTTTCTGCACTTTGATTTAGAGACAGCGCAGAGCGTCCTCCGGCGAGGATGTTTGCACTTGGGGGTGAAATGGATCCGGACTACTTTATGTATGTCTGGACTTCAGCCCGCTCCAGAACGCCCAGAACTGGTGGTTCGCCGTACTATTGAAAGACTGCTTAAAAGAAGACTTTCAATAGCACAGCGTGTCCCAGTCCGTTGCTGCACTAAGTGTAGATTTGCAGGCTCGTGCCAGCACAAGCCTGCAAATCTTCTGGGGGCGGGCTTTAGGCTGGCTGAGCTTCTCCAGTTGGTGGAGAGCCTCCATCAACTGGAAAGCACCATTTTCGTCCCTGGAGAAGTGTGAAGCATGGGCACACACTGCTCTGGATCAGCGTGGATCAGCTGAGGGTGCCATTAGCCCGGTAAGTATCACAATGCCCCGTTTCCCCCGCAAGTGCAAAAAAGCCCAAAGATCTGTTTTTTCCAGTCTTTGAAAAACACACTGGAGGACCACTTGGGGTCGTTTTGGAGCGGACTGAGGTGCAGATCTCTGGTAAATAGTCCGCTTCTAGTTCGCTCCAAGGTGCAGACAACCTCCGTGAGAGGACACACTACCCCGTTCTAATTGCTTGGTGCAGAAAGTGCCTATGTTTCACCTGCTAAATTGATCTGTGCTGGATCACTGGTGAAGGCATAGGAATAGGGTCAAAGAAGCCTCAAGGGGAAAACTCTTAAGGGAAAGCAAAAGCTGGTACCACTTTCTAAAGGAAATGTATCCTATTCCTGTGGTTTAATAGTTCCTTGATACCCAGAAATGGCTATTTATCCTAGCACAGAGATAAATGGTAGAAATACCAAGGGAGGAGAACATTATTTTTCTTTGCAGCCCAAGGGCCAAAGTCAAGTTGAGCAATATCTGAGGGAACCACATTCAATCAGTGGATGAGCCTAAGGGCATGAGACAGAACTAAAACAAATTTGGATTCTTTTATTTTCTTTTTCAGCCAAGCATACAAAGCACAAAGCACTTCTGTGTATGTCCTAGTCAGGAACAACTTCCACCACAACAGCTATATAAGTTACAAAACTCAGATTGCTTCCATGCAACAGCTTCCTGAGTTTCATGTAGCCTCTTCCCTGTTGTCTCCAGTCTCCAGGACAGAACAATACACATGGCTTTAGTTTGCAGATGAGGACTGTCCTGGAGGGCTGAATCCTCCCACCCACTTTATATCACAGGTGTGGGTGTAGTCTTCTAGAAGTTGTTGGACTCCATCTACTTTCTGTCCCAATTGGTGTGGCTCAATAGGAATGATGGAAGATGTAGTATTATGTCTGGAGGGACATACATTTCCCGTCCTTGTTTTATATTCAGTAGCATGTGAATATTTTTAATGACCCTTACCATTTAAAAATTAATGCCAATTCTGTTTCCATAAGTAGCCTATAAAGGAAAAGGCTAGCTTTGAACCTTGCCCTTCAAATGCTACTATGATATAAATAGAAAGAAGGTTTTTTTAAAAATGATATATAATCAAGCCTTTCCCATAACTTCATCTTTAAGCCTATGATTACCATGAACCAGAAACTTGGGCCATTTTCGCACTACACTGTTACAGTGCTATTATTCTACTTTCAACATCCTGTGGAATTCTGGGGTTTGTAGTTTATTGAGGCCAAAGAGCTCTCTGGCTGAGAATTCTAAATGTCCCTCCCTAAACTGCAAACCCCAGGATTCTATAGAATGTTGAAAGTGGAATAACAGCATTGTAATAGTGGTGTGGAAACGGCTATGATGTCACTTCAGTTTCTGGGAATTGGACAAAATATAAAAGGGCAAAAGGACCCAACCTCCATGTTTTTGTGGCGGTTTGAAAGTTTTATAGGTGTGTGTTTCAGTCAAATTTTCAGCTCACCTTTTTTAAAGGAGGCTTCAGGGAATTCAGGGTCTCTTACAGTATTGAGGGCATAAAAAGAGACCCTAGAGATTGCATGCAGCTTTCAGTCTGCACTTTACACCCCATTCTGAAGGGTTATCCTAGGAACATTTCACACTACACAATTATAGCACTATGATTCTACTGTAACTGCCATGGCAATATCCCATCAAACCCTGGGGTTGGTAGTTTCAGGAAGCAGTAGAGATCTCTGGCTGAGAATTCTAAATATTTCTCCAAATTACAAATCCCAGGATTCCATAGGATATTGTAGTAGCAGTTAAGGTGGAATCTTAGCACTACAATTGTGTAGTGTGAAAGGGCCCCTGTTCTACATACTCAAATACCTTGTTTCCCATCCCACAGTGGTTCATGAGATGCCTCTGGAAAGTATATAAGTGGTTGGACTGTTACATGACTAAGGACTGAAAGGATTCCTAAAGCAGAACAGAGAAACTACAGAGAAACTGAGTTGTTATATTTGTCTTTGCTGCAGCAGTTATCAGCATCTAACTACTTTGCCCAAGGAAGGTATCCAAAGAACTAAGTCAAAAAGAGAGGGCAAGAGATAAGATTAGCAATCTAATGATCCAAGCACCTTCCCAGGCTGTTTTTTTGTTTGTTTTTTGTTTCTGATGTTAAAGACAATTGTGTCTGGGGGGTGGTGTGGTACAGGTCATTGCGATCCTTTTCTCCTTAGAGCTTTCCTTTCAATTGCCTTACTGTCCAATTCACATGTGTTTTTCCAGACCATGCCTTGTTCCTGTTTGTTCTCCTCATCACAGGAAGGTTTCTGCTTTGTAAAAGAAACATAGTCATTGGGATCAAAACCCAGTGTCTAGCAAGCCTGGCTTTGTTCAACAGCCGGCCACATGTGAATGCTCATAGTTACTGGGATTTTTATTTCCAATGGCAAAATGGACATCAAAGCTGAACAGGATGAATAGTTATGTATGCTTCCCTGAATGAACGTCTTAGTTGTCTCATCTTCAAACAGCTCTTTTGTGATGAGGAAAAGTACTCTATGGCGCCTTCCCTGCTTAATTGTAGAGACTTGAAACTGGGTCCATAGAGCTTGCAGTTGCTATGACAACCCCTGTTTCTCAGTGTTTCTGCCACTTTCCTACAGTTCTGGTGTGTGCAAGATGGAAGAACAGAGTTACCAGGATCATGACTATATAACGGGCCCATTTTCCTCTTTCAAAATAGGGCTTTTTCGCACTCACGGGGAGAAACGGGGCATTGTGATACTTACCGGGCTGACGCGCGCCCTCCGCTGATCCACGCTGATCTGGAGCAGTGTGTGCCCGCACTTCACACTTCTCCGGGGACGAAAATGGCGCTTTCCAGTTGATGGAGGCTCTCCACCAACTGGAGAAGCTCACCAGCCTAAAGCCCGCCCCCGGAAGATTTGCAGGGTCACGTTGGCACGAGCCTGCAAATCTACACTTGGCGCAGCGACGGACTGGGGCACACTGTGCTATTGAAAGTCCTCTTTTAAGCGGTCTTTCAATAGCACAGCGAAGCACCAGTTCTGGTCGTTCCGGAGCGGGCTGAAGTCTGGACATACATAAAGTAATCTGGACCCAGTTCGCCCCCAAGTGCAAACGTCCTCACTGGAGGACACTCTGCCCCATCTCTAAATCAAAGTGCGGAAAAGGCCTATGTGAGTTCTTGAACTCATCTATTCCATGTTGATATCTTGTCCAGCACACAGTACTTTCCCCGTAAGATTCCGTAATGGTTATTTATGAATCTGGAATGTGTGGGGGTGTTACAGTAAATATTAAAGAATTTTGATGAAAGGACTTTTGGGGCTACAGTTTCCAGAATTCACCATGATCACTTGGAGATTCTGGGAGTTATAGTCCCAAAAGATAACATTTCTACCTCCTGTTGTAATGCTTAGTTTGGCTAAAGTAGGGATGGATAATTCTGTCCATACTAGCTTTCAATATTTTCAGATTGTATGGATTTTAAGTTCTTTCCCTTCTGTTTATGGTGAAATTTGTAAGTTTGTTGTTGTTTCGTGCCTTCAAATAATTTCCGACTGATGGCGACCCTAAGGCAAACCTATTATGGGGTTTTCTGGTGGCTAAGAATAAGTGATGCACCTAAGGGCACCCAATGAGTTTGCATAGCCATGCAGGGAATTGGACCCTGGTCCAGCATTCAAACCACTGTACCATGCTGGCTCTCTATGTCAGTTTGGATAAGTTCTCATCAAAACCAAACTGCATTCTACAAACACTAAATTTTCTCATCCTTTTGCACAGGCCCAGTTCGGTGGTTCCAGAAGAGGATGTTGTACCTGCTTACTATGAAGCTTTTAAAGATAAGAAGCCGTTAGCAAAAAGAGATGCCAAAGTTAGCAGTCCTAATTTTCAGCCCTAACACGGGCCATTTCCGCACTAGACACAGTGCTATTATTCTACTTTCAACATCCTATGGAATCCTGGGCTTTGCAGTTTAGGGAGGGGCCTAAACTGCAAAGCCCAGGATTCCATAGGATGTTAAAAGTGGAATAATGGCACTATAACAGTCTAGTGCAGAAATGGCCATACTTGAATGCACAGGGATTCAAGCTTTTCTTTTAAGAGCTAAGGATTCAAAGATCTCTGGCTGGATGGGCAAATCTCTCAATTTCACTTTCTCCTACATTTCAATGTTTGATTAATCTCAAGTTCTTACCATCCTACTTAAAAATATATCCACAAATTTTGAAAAGTTCTTATTAAAAAACAAACTAGGACAACAAAGAAAAAGGCTGCCAAACAGAAATGAGAGTCACTAGCATAGGCCATTTCTGCACTAGCCTGGGGTCTGCAGTTTCAGGAGGGGCCAGCTGGATTCCAGAGGATGTTGAAAGTGGAATCATCGCACTATAACAGGCTAGTGCAGAAATGGCCATAGTCACAGCAGAGAGTAAAAGAGTGCTTTCAGAAGTGATGTTCACCCAAGTAGAACCAGTGCCAAGTGAATGTGATATCTGTAAGTTGTAAGATGTCTTCTGTACAGATGTTATCTGTAAGATGGCATGACCATGCTGACAAACAATCCATATGTCTCAGTGATGCTTTATACATTGTCAGAAGGGTGGGTAGAGCAGATGTTTCCTCCACTGACTATTTGCAGTCCTCCAGGTGACCACAAGAAGAGGAGACAGACCTGACTTGCCATATTGCAGACCGTGCTCACAATCTCTTTACTATATGAGGAATTCAGGAATAAGACAATCAGGAGCAGAGTGAGAGCACCAGATTGTCCAAAATATCCAAAGCCCTGCCAGCAGGACTACACAAAAGGGAGAACAGGAGTTCACTACTTTTTATCCATGGGAGGGGAGAGGAGTTTAATTGTATTTGGTTAGAAACTATTTCCCTTCCATAGTCAGTAGGGGAAAGGAAAACTTATACCAGGCTCTTCCTCTGTATGATCAAGGTCCTGGAGGGCTTTGAATCACTTAAACCCTTCTTCCTTGCTATACCCTATTTCTCTGACTCCCCCCACCTCTGACTTTTAAGTAGGGAGGAGTTATCCGAGGTTTAACTTCTTCCGCTGACCTTGGATGGAAATCTTTCCTCTTTCTCTAGGATGCTTTCCCACAGACCACAGGGTTGCATTGCTAAATTATCCTAGAATTCGCTTAAGCATGAAAGTGTCTTGAGTAGCAAATTGTCAGAGCATTAACTGCAGTATATTAAAAGAGCATCAAAGCAGTCACTATTATCAAAGCAGGTTGGTGCCACTCAGAACAGTGTGAGAATTCTGAAACATTTTTTTCCCAAAGGCTTTGAAACTCTTGCCTGTTTTGAATGGTTTTTAATTGACGTATTTGATTAGTCATGCCATTATTTGCTTTATTGCTGTGGCTCTCAGCAAAATGGTTTTCCTATTGACTCTATTATATTTTAATTTATCACTGTTTCCTATATTAAAGTTTTATTGTTATACATTGTGGGGATTGGTTTTTTGAGATATGTTATAGTTTTGTTTTGCTGCCTGGGGGTGGCCTTGGCTCAGAAAAGTGACCTTAAAATACTTAAATAACTAAGAACAGCTTGATACAAACTCACTTTCCCTCTGTCACAATTCCCCTCTGGGAAGGAACCTCAGCAGTTTCACAGATTTGTTGGCACAAGTTTCTGGTGAAAACAAACATGCTAAATCTTTGAAATAACATAAAACATGTGAAAACCACCAGATATAATAGTGGTCAGAACTGAGAGCTTGGAAACCTTGCACAAGATTCTTGTGAAAACAAACATGCTGACTCTAGGCCCTTTTCACACGTGGAGGGAGAAACGGGGTAAAACTCGCAGAAACGGAGCTTACCATCAGTCAGGTAAGTCCGTTGCCATGTGGAGCAGCGCGAGTTCACTGCTCCACACTCCTCGGCATCCTGCGGCGTCCAAAATGGCGGCTTACAGCTGGCGGAGGCTCTCCACCAACCGGAGAAGCTCACCAGCCGGAAGCCCGCCCTCGGCAGATCTGCAGGCACGCACTTGCACACGCCTGCAAATCTACACCGGGTGCTGCGACGGGGCTGCACGGGGCTGCACGCTCCGTGCTTTTTAAAAACCTCCTCAAAAGTGGTTTTTAAAAAACACGCGGCACCACCACTTCCAGTCGCTCCTGCGTGGATTGGGGTGTGGAACTACGCTAAAGTAGTCCGCCCCAATCCACTCCATGGTGTAGACGACCTCCGTCAGAGGTCGCTCTACACCGCTTTATTACCCCCATGTGGAAGGGGCCTTTGAAACAACATAAAATGTGAAGAGCACCAGAAATAATAGTGGTAAGAACTGAGTCCATGGAAAGTAAAGAATGTGATACAAGAAGAAAGCTTAAGGTAACATAAAAGGTTTTTCAGGAGAAGAATTTCAGAACATATAGCAAACTTGAATTGAAGTTTCCCGACTGTGGTAATGAGTTTGTTCAAAGTTCTCCTGTATGAGCTATTTGCTATTTCACTTTAATGAGCATCAGTTTCACCTAAACATTCAAAGCTGCATGACCTACACACAGCTAACCTTGGATACTGGGCTTTAATCATAGCCTTGAGCTGCTGGGTGCTGCTATCAGCAGCCAACCAAATTACAATGCTGAAAGGCCTCTTTCTCTCAGAGGAAAATGCTTCTTCTCAGAAGCTGTTGCTGATGGAGAACAGTAGTAACTTTTAGGTTATATAAGCTTTCTGAAGAGATGTAGGAAATCAGTGATGCCAATTTGTTTACCTTTTTGGAGGGACATCTGAGGGAGCAAATCTTCCAACATGCACCTCAGGAGGCACTAGAGGTCAGGCCCAATGAGATTCAAGAGTAATGTAAGTGTCCATTTTGAATTCCCAAGGGCAGGTCAACTGGGCAAATATCTTACTCTCACTGTCCTCACTCTGTCTCCCCTTCCTTCCTCATTTGGAATTATTTGAAAACTGCTAACCAATCGTTCTTACATCATGGTACAATGGTACTTGGGTGGAAAATTGGACGCTTGATTGCCAAGTACACTTAACTTTCCAGTTTTTCTTGAAGGCAGAACATTGGAAAAAACTGAGATTGCAAGCATCTAGATGTTCCTTTTAAATTGCCCTGAAATCTGAGTCAAACTGAAGGGTAAAAATATTATCAAAGAAGATTGTGTGAAGGATAACACCTCTTCTGTCAACTCCTATGGCCCTATTTGGGGAGACAAACCAGGGTCTCGTCAGAGGTCTAGGTTCAGATGTCATGACAAGCCATGGTTTAAACAAGCCGCAGTTCAAAAGGCAACAGCATGACAACCCTTCTAACTATTCCAGCAGGCTAGAAAATCATAGCTTTTTATTTTGTTTTGTTTTTGCCTGTTCAGACCTAACAATAAGACAGAATTCAGCAAATCATGACCTGGATTAATGTTATATGTGAACATCACATACAGAAACTAGCCAGTTTCCCGCTGTTCTTGCAGCTTGATTGGAACAGCAAAAATATAGTTTTTTGTTTGTTTGTTTTCTTTTTATTTATTTTTATTAAAATTCCATAAAAACTAAAATTTATATCACGTATTGTTTACAATAGTACATATTTTACACCATTCTTACATAACTTTTCTATTATTATAAATATTTTCTGTACAATATTAGTTATTTCCTTCTTTAATATATTGTTAAATCAACCCCTCCTCCCCCTCCCTCTCTATCCTGTCCCCCCCATATTTACAATACATTATATATTAACAATGTATTTTTGCCATCAATTTATCCTTCCCCCTCCCTTTCTCTCTCTATGTCTCTTCCCCCTCCCTCCTCTAGCCTTCCTTTTCTTATTACGCATTTCCCCCCTCCAATCTCTTTTTTTGTTTCTTATTCTAAACCTCCTTAGTGTGAAATCTCTTTTTGTTATTGTAATCTACCTTAATTTTCCTACTCAGTCTATATTCCTGCCTTAATATAACTATTACCTTTTCAATCCTTTATTCAATTCTGTACTTTCATCTTACTTCTCTTTTACCCATCTAATAATTTCATTCCATTGCTTTTGTTTGTTTTCTGGAAGGCAACACTTAATGCAGTTTGACTCTTTTCAGCTTATGAAAATTTTCTCTTGTTTCTCTTTCCTTAACACGCATATCTTGTAATGTTCATTTCAGGATCATGCTGTATCTTCACAAGGTCCATAGTAATAAGAAAAGTCATGATGGATCAGACCAAAGTCTAGTGTAAATCTAACACTGTGTTCCCACTGTGGCTGATTACTAGCCCATGGGAAGATCAGAAACAGGTTATGAATGTAACTCCATTCTCCATCCTTCAGAAACAAATATATAGAGACAAAAAAGGTATGGTAATGGCAGCACGACAGGTAGTCACTGTCAAATGTCTGACAGTGACAACTGAAAACCATGGTAGATTATAGAGTGTTTTTAAATCAGAAACTAATATATAGAGACATACAGGTTATGATACCAGAGGTAACATACAGCTGTATTCATAGATAGATGATACATGTATTTATCTATGTATGACTTTTCAAAGTCATTCAAGTTTCCAGCCATTACTAAATTTTATGGCAGTGAGTTTCACAGTTTAATGATGTGTTCTTTGTATAGAAGTCTTTCCATTTATCTCTCCTGAATATCCCATCATTCAGCTTCACTGAGTGACCCTGAGTTCCGGTAGAATCAGTATATAGTACCATTAGTCAAACTGTGGAACTTGCTGCCATATGATGTAATGATGGCTCCAATATGGACTGCTTTGAAAAGGGATTAGAGAAATTTGTTGAGAATAAGGCTAACAGACATAATTGAAGATATATGTTATTTCTAAGGTCATCCAAGACACTATGCCTCTGTATATGAGTTACTAAGGAACACATATGGGAGAATGCTATTGTCATCATGTCCTATGAGCAAGCTTCCTAGAAGGCATCTGGCTGACCATTGTATGAACAGAACACTGGATGAGATAGACCTTCTTATATTTTTATGGGGAAAGGAGCAAGAGGAATGGGATGGCATGGAGCATTCTGGAAAAAGGTGTAATTGGATAACTAGAACTTTGAGAAAGGGAACTCCTCCCTAAAACTTTTTGTTGCAGTTCTAACTTGCAACATAAAAAAATCCAAATAACTCTCCTCTGGTGCATTAATTGCACAATGCACATGGTATACAATAGCTTTTGCACATACCTAGTTGATTAGTTCAGGGTTGTATCAGAGGAGTAGCCTTCAGCATTTTCTTCAAGAGCTCTAGATGTTCATATATTTTGCTTTGTGATACCACAGCTTTATGTCCAATATCCCTGTGAGTACATCATCCATCATCACATAGCCTGAAGTTCTCAGTCACTGACGTATATTAAAGAAACTGGCAAGAGGGACTTCTCTTCTTCCTTTCAGTGGCATCTCATTTTCCCCCAGCTGTCAAATAATATAATCACCATGCCCTTCCTGCAAGAAAACTTTGGTGCTAAACCCTCTTGTAGAAGGGGATGCAGTCCAACAGCAAACAGTAATTCAAACATTGTTGCAATTGTATGGAATCCTCTCCTGTAAACAGACTCAGTATGAGTGGAACAATGCCTTAACATTATCATTTACTTTTAGATTTCCACTGAGTATTAGATAAGCTGGTACTGTGAGTTGCAATAAAAATAATAATAGCGTCTGTTACCACACCATATGTCCCCACTCTGCAGGATGTGCTATTTCCATCATTGGATATATATTTTTGGCTGGAAAATATATTTGAAAGTGTGCTGACTGTAAGCATATGCGAGGTAAGGATGACCTCAGTTCAGAGAGGGTTATGCAGGAAAGCCCAATGCTGAGGGACTTGGGGAAAAATCTTTTCAAAAACTGTAAGTTGAGACCACTCAAAAAAAAAAAAATAGCAGGTGAGACTGCCCAGATGAAGCAATCAGGGACCCTACTGTGAGCATACCCTACAGAGGCCCTCCCCATTCACACTACCTGACCAAAACATTTAGAGATTGTCATGACTCCCATCAATGTTTTGTCACCTAGAGTTAAGACAATCAACCCATTCCAGACTTTGTCAATCCCATGAGAAAACCAGTACCACTTTGTCCATGCACCCTCCTTCATGGCATGATATAAAGTATAAAAACCTCAGCTCCAGCCCCAGTAAATTGTAGTACTTGGACATAATACATGGTGCCCAGGCTGCTGTTCACTCTTGCTGCCCTCAGATGTGCTATCTGAGCCATCCCCCTTCAACCTTCTGCCTAAGGACTGGTAACTATCACCTTTTTCTCCCAATCTCTCTCTATCTAACTTTTCTTTCCTCACTTTCCGATTGCCTTGTATGGATCTTGAGAGTGTCTGATTTCTTGTGTGCTTGTTAATTCCAAATAAAATACTGTCTTTAACCTTTAACTAAAGTCCACTCTACAATTAGTGCTGGTATATGTAGGTAAAAAGATCCTATTGTTACCCTGTTTACTGGGGGTCCCGGGAGGGACACCTAAATAACCTTACAATTACACAAGATGGGGAAATTATTCAAGAGCACCAGCTGGCACTACGAGAGGCAGGATAACGCAGCAGGATCTTGTAACCCAATGTTTATGGGGTCAGGCCAAGTCAAGAAGCAAACTGTGTTGGAAATAATGAATGATCTTTGTTAAATACAAGCACACAATGTAAGCAACACACGCACACAGATAACTAAGGAAAATAAAGGTGTGAGTATGATAGCGGGATTTTAGAGGGACAGTTGATTTGGGTGATATGAAACCTGTTCCTGAAGCCCGGAAAGAAGATAGAGAGCGATGCTGGGGTTCGGTGTATCTCAGCACGTGGAGCTGAGGGGAAGCTCGCCAAGCAAAGTGGCAGCAAGGCAGTCTGGAACTCGGGAGCGATCCGAGGATGGTCTCAGAATCAGGGGTTTTTATAGGGAGAAATGTGACTGCAGGCTATGTCCTACTTGGGGAAAACAATGTGTTTTAGGAGCGGGATAAATCTTTGGAAAGGTCAGAATTTAGCATGATTGAGTTAAGTCTGAATTGACAAAGAGTTAGCCAGTATGCAAATGCAGAGTGCTTGGCATTTGAGTATTCAGCTTGCCAAGTTACTTGCTCGGGGCAGGGAGTTCTTTGTAAACAGCGTGCATACATAATGAAGGTGTTTGCAGAGAGGTCTCCTAAAAGTGGTGATCTGGCTATTTCTGGCCTGCCTGGGTGGAGAATGGAAAGTCCAGCAACTAGTGGCCGAGCCTAGCTCTGTGCTTGTCCAGGGGCCTCTCAAACACGTGGAGAGGGGTGGTGGAAGAGAGCCAAATTATTGATATCAAAATGATATCTTTGGGGCATCTCCAAGGAGGCCTAAACTGCGGTAACACTGCCATTACCCTCCTCTCGCAGGCCTCCTTTGAGCTATAATTCCCCTACTTTCTAAGGAGATACTGGCATTGTGAGTGGACCTGAAAGTCCCCTACCTCTTAGGGTAACAGTGTCCACTTTTCTTTTATTCCTACAAATTTCTTCTCAGAGCTCTGAAAAGTTATTTTGTTAGATTACAACTACATGCCAATTGTGGGGATGATTGATAGAATCATAGATTCTTGGAGTTGGAAGGGCAAACTAGACCAGCCCTCTGCCACGTGGAATACACAGATAAAGCTCAGCACTCCTGAAAGATACCCATCCAATCCCTGTTTAAAGATCTCCAAAGATGGAGATTCCACCAGTACTGGACAGTTGGTTCTGACAGCTGAAGTACAATTTCTGTTTCTTATATGTTTAGATTTGAAGATCTAGTTTATGTAATACTCTGCATGTTAGTATAACAAGATATTTCTTAAACCTAAACTGAAGGGGGTTTTTTAGGGCAGAGGGGAAATGGCATTATAAAGGTTAATTAGTTACTCCAATTGCACAGATCTTTAAACTGCAATCTGGCAGTCACTGATGAAGGAAGACGGAACTGGCACAACCGGCTAAAACTAAGACTCCTTCACCTGAATGTTAGAGCAGGACTTTGTTGAGAAATACCAAGTGAAAGATTTATCGCTCTGTGACTGGCAGATATGTAGCTTTCTTTGACCTGCCTAGGGCTTAGACCAGTCACTAATTCATCATGATATGAAAGAGAGAACATAGCTGGGAGAGGCTATAACAAACAAGGTCCTTGCAAGCAAGCCCAAGGAGTCCTTAGGCAAGGTTGAAAGGTCAATTGTGTTGCCATTTCATTGTCTCATTTTGCTTACCAGCTTTCCATATTCTAAAGGTACACAGGGAAAGTCCTAAATTGTAAAGATTTGCAGAGTTAATTTTGCTGTGCCTCTTTTTGCAATCAGCAAACCATATTGCATCCTTGACTTGAATTTTGTGTAAGCACTCTAGGAGCCTTTGGAGTGACTAGTGACAGAGAAATTATTTACAGCATAGCGTTGTATAACATAACATAGCAAGCATCAAATAGATTTTACTGATGGTCTGTCTGCTCACAGAGATACAATACAGATCAGACTGACCTGTACTCTACCATGTATCTCTGATTCAAACCATACAGTTCTATGCATGTTTTCTCAGAACTCTGGTATGCACTTTCAATTAGCTCATTTTCCACAATTTCCTAATTCCTACTCCTTAATTAGACTAGAGTACTAATCTGTAATTAGTCTAGAGTACTAACCAGTATGGTGTTGTCATTTGAGTGCTGGATTAAGACTAGGGTTCAAACCCCTACTCATCCCTAGAAACCCACTAGGTGACCTTGGGCAAGTCACATACTCTCAGCCTTAGAGGAACAAAATGGCAAACCTCCTCTGAACAAATCTTACCAAGAAAATCTTAGAATAGGGTTGCCATAAGTCACAGTCAGCTTGCAGATATACAACAACACTAACTTTTAAATGGGTAAAATAGTATTGTTCCACTCATAACACTTCACAAACTGGTTAGAAGAGTGTACAGCACTTACTAGGTACACTTACCAAGGTTTGAGTCCCTTTGGAAGGAGGTTGCTGGACACTTACTGGCATTCTGTAACATTTGTGGGGTGGGGTTTTTTTTTAACATTGGGTGAGCAACTGTGATTTTCCAGAAATTTTGAACTGCAGTTCCCATAATCCTTCACCATAGATTATGCTTTTGGGTAGGCCTGATAGACAGCCACAATTGTTCACTTCTGATTTATGCAAATACAGCTTGAGCATCAGTGGATTTAAAGGCACTTTCCACACTACACTGTTATAGTGCTATTATTCTACTTTCAACATCCTGTGGAATTCTGCGGTTTGTCATTTACTGAGGCCAAAGAGCTCTGTGACTGAGAATTCTAAAGGCCCCTCTCTAAACTGCAAACCCCAGGATTCCATAGAATATTAACAGTGGAATAATAGCCTATAACAGTGTAGTGTTGAAATGGCCGGTGTTAACTATCCAAAATCTACAGATCCTACATAAAATCTGTAGGGAGCAGGATAGCCAGGTGAAAAAGAGAAGGTGACTCCTTGACCACTAAAGCATTTTAGTAAGGTACGCCCCTTGAAATCTTCAGTTCTGCACACCTATGAAAGGTGCAGGACTCTAGCCAGCAGCACAGCCAGTGGTGATAGAAGTTGCAATGCAGTAAAATCTGGATGGCCATTGTTGTTGACCTCACCACAATGGTAGTTGGCAGCTTCTATGTCAGCAGGGCAGTGAATTTATTCCAAGAAATTTGATGGAACTATCTGTTGGCGGATACCAGGGGACATGTTGTACACCAGCATGACCCACACAACAGCTGGGCTTCAAAACTGGCAGACCCAAAGTACTGAACTTGTTGGAGACATCAAGCTCAGTACCTGGTATTTCTCCTTTAGAGTTCAGAATAAAACCCAGCACAAATTCACCACCTCAATGATTGGAAGCCACCACCTGCCCCATGTACAAGCAAGCCCAGCCTTACTTTTAGACAATGTGAAGAGCCTAATCCATCTGGTTAGAAGGAATAGCAGTGAGTTGTGGGGAGGAATAATTTTATAGCGGCTAAGTGACCTGTCCCATAAGTCTGTACAATTCTGGTGTTCTTGGATATGGTGAATGATGCTGTCCCATTGCCAGCACTGAAGTGAGATTTTGGCTGACACTTAGGCTGGCTTCTACATGTGCAATCAGGGAAGGATGCCTTTCTTCATCTTAGGCTGCAAAATGCTTTGGGGCAGCCTTGGGTAGAAGAGCTATGTTTTGTTTTGCCTCTGACCACCCTGCTAGGCAGAGCTGGCATCCGGTTTCTCTTCAAATAATACACAGTGGAGGAGAAAATAACATATTGGCTGAGCTCTTGCTTCAACTTGGCAGAGCCTAATTTCCTCTGGATGTAACCGAATGTCTTCCCCCTCTTCTGGGATACACAGCCTACCTCCCTGCACACCAAGCACCCTCCTCTTACAGTTTGAGGACTCTCAAGAGGTCACAATAGGCTGCTACCTGGCTACTCCAACCCTTCCTGGCTACTAATTGGCCATGGGGCAGGGTCACCCAGCCAACAGGAACATAAGTAACCTCTCTAGGGATTCTTGCATATGCAGCTGTTGAATAGCTACTTCTGCAGCAACCAAACAGGGATGTGCACCAGCATAATTTGCAGTTATATCTATGTTGGTCACCAACAGGATTCCTCCATTAGCTATCATTATATCCCACCTTCCCTTATATTATCCCATGTAAGCATGCCCAGGATTGGAAATGTGCAGGAGAGTCTCTTCACTCAGTCTCATCACCTTAAAAAGCAGGTATCATGTGTGGGAGGAGTAAGAGGAAAGTAAGACCATTCATAGATGTATAGCGATGATCCACTTTATCTATGGTTGGGGTTTGCAGTTTAGGGAGTGGCTTTTAGCATCTCAGCCAAAGAGCCCTTGGCCTCAGAAACTAAAACCCCAGAATTCCATAGCATGTTGAAAGTGGAAAATAGCACTATAACAGGCTAGTGCAGAAATGGCCTAAGACTTAAGGAAGAGCTGTTTGACTAGCCCAGGAGACAGACCAGGCCTGCTCCCTCACTGGAGTAGCAGCACCCCTTTTAATCTTATTATCACACCTTGTGCTCCTTCCCTTCCACTTATTATTCCACTGCTTTCCCTAAAATCCACAGCCTTAGTGAATAAAAGGGCAAAGCTCATCAATGGTCACTCTGAAAGGGATTGATGACTTGTGGTAGTGTGTTGTTAAAAACAAAGCTGAAGAAAATACTCTGTTGAGGTGACACTTATAAAAAATAGAATGAAATCTTTATGAAAATAACAAAAAAAAAGGAAAAAAGATGTTGTGGTTTCAAAAATATTCCAACAAAATAACAATTTCTTAAAGATGTTTAACTAATTCCTTCAAAGCACCACAGTGTTCATCAACAGAGCTTTCACACACACCCCTTTGGCTCAAAGGCTGTTTCCCCACTCTGGGGTGCCCCTTCTGAACTTTCGGAAGTGGTTTGGTTTCTTCTCTGCCCCCACACTAGGTCAAATAGAAAACAACCCTCCTCCAGAAACCCCCCTTTGGTTGACTGGAAGCTCTGACTTAGCATTCTCTCTACAAACCTCACTGAAGGAAGCCAGATTCCAAATCACACTCCCAATATATATGCTTTCTGCTGTCTTACCCTCCCTCTTGCTAGGGCTGGGTTTTTCTCAGCCAGAGGCCCTTTCCACAGGCTCCTGGATCCTGGTGGGGCCCCCAGGGATCCCAGGAAAACCTCTCCAAGGAGGAGAGCATGACAAGAGCATTCCCTTCCACACCAGCTGCCTGCTAGAATGGAGAAGGCTTTATGGCCACGCTTCTTCCTTCCGTAATGCAGCCGGGCATATCCCAGGCTGCACTGGGACAGGAAGCATGGCCATCACACTTTCTGATCCTCCACAGCACAGGTAAGTGGGAGGGCAACAGGAGGCAAAATGATCACTGCTCATTGACAGGAAGAACTTGTCAATGGTTTGCGGCACAGTCACACTGCCTGGGGACAGGAGAGAGTAGGAACACAAAGCATCATCAGGCATGAGTGTCATCCAGGATCTGCTCCTTCTCCCATCCCCAATGTGGGATGCTGATGCCCTGCAAAAAGGCCAGGGACAATCTCATTGCATCATCCTCTGTTACTAGGCTGCTGTGCTAACCACACCCCCAGGCTTGGTCACAGCAGGTTTGGTCCAGAGATGAGAGAGGGCCTTCTCCATAGATGCTCCTATGTTATGCAATTCCCTTCTAGCCCCCTTCCTGTCTCCTTCTGTTAGCAGACAAAGACCTTTCTGTCAGGCAAGCCTTCACCAGCTGACTACCTGTTATGGGCAGAATTTTTTAAATGAGCGTGCTGGATTTTAAAAAAAAGTTACTAGCGATTTATTTTAGCATTGTGCTTTTAAATGGTTTTATTGTTTTAATACTGCTATCAAATTTTCATTTTAACATGTAGGATTTATTGTGTTTTTCACTCAAACCTTTTAAAGTTATTTTGGAAGCTGCCTTACATCTCAGCCCTGGGAGAAAGACGAGATATAAATCAATTAAACAAGGAACAAATTAAAGGTCATGGCTTGCCTTCTCCTCACTTAATTCTCCAACCCAATCCTGTGAAGTAAATCAGACTGAGAAGAGAACAACTGGCCCAAGTTCACCCAGTAAGTTTCATAGCCCTGTGGAGATTAGAACCTAGAATCATACAATCATAGGATAATAAGAGTTAGAAGGGACCCCAGAGACCATCCAGTCCAACCCCCTGCTATGCAGGAACACACATCAAAACATTCCTAACAGATGGTCATTCAGCCTCTGCTTAAAAACCTCCAAAGAAGGAGACTCCACCACACTTCGAGGCAGCATATTCCACTGCTGGACAGTTCTGACCATCTGGAAGTTCTTCCTGAGATTCAGGTGGAATCTCTTTTCCTGTAGTTTGAATCCATTGCTCCTTGTCCTAGGCCATTTCCACACGAGTCTGTTATAGCACGATGATTCAACTTTCAACCTCCTATGGAATCCTGGGGTTTGCAGTTTCAGGAGGGGCTGGCTGGCCCCTCCCGAAACTGCAAGCCCCAGGATTCCATAGGAGGTTGAAAGTAGAATCATCACGCTATAACAGACTTGTGTGGAAATGGCCCTAGTCTCTGGAGCCATGGAATACAAGCCCATTTCTTCTTCGATGTGACATCCTTTCGAATATTTAAACATGGCTATCACACCCCCTCTTAACCTTCTCTTCTGCAGACTAAACATACCCAGCTCCCTGACCTGGACCTCCCAAGTTCCAACCCAGAAATCTAACCACTACACAACATTACCTTTACTGCTTTCAAGTATTTTCAAGCCATTTGGTCTCCCTAAGAAAAGGAAGAAGCTGGGCAAGATTGGTAGGATAGTTAAGGCTATCTTCAGCTACATTAACCTTCACCTGTTCACAATATGCTTGAAGGGCAAACAAATGACCCAGCTTAAAGTTCCTCCTCAGCTTTGAAATCATGCCTCTAGGCAAGTCAGTGTCTCACCATTGCCTCAGAGATGTGTTAAACATCACACAGAGAACAGGATTTTTTTAAAAAAATCATAAGCTCTTCATTCCAGCTCTTTCTTGTTTCTTGAATAACATCTAAAAGGGAGAACTGGCATATCTGCATGGTGAAATGGATGAGTTCCCAGTCTAGACATACCTGTCGGAAATGGGTAAAAGTGCAATGGTGCTTGCTGTGAAGACTGTGGCCCTTTCCGCACCACACTATTATAGCGCTATTATTCCACTTTCAACATCCTATGGAGTCCTTGGGTTTGCAGTTTAGAGAGGAGCCTTTAGAATTTTCAGCCAGAGAGCTCTTTGGCCTCAGTGAACTACAAACCCCAGAATTCCACAGGATGTTGAAAGTGGAATAATAACACTATATCAGTGTAGGGCAGAAAGGCCCTGCATGATTACAAGGGGAAGTACCAGTAGTAGTGGACTAACTGGGTGCTCACCTCTTATTTCGTGTGGTCTGTCCCTTCTTTATACATGTATTAATGAAGTATACCTCTCCAAAATGGACTACAATACCTATCAGCCCTAGCTAGCATAGTTAAAGGTGAGACATGCTGGAAATTGTAATCCAACAACATCAGGAGGACCACTTTTTGCCCATCCTTACCTATAGAGGCCAATTGTCACATATGACTTATGTCCTTTCCCTACTATACTCAGCTGCTAGTTTGTATTTCTGTGAGAGTTTAGGCATAGTGTGTATTCATGTCATTTACTATTTGTTGATTTTAGCCACAGCATCTCCCTTCCTGTACCACTTAATCTTCAGTGTTTGTTTGTGCTCCCATTTTGTAGTCTCCAGTTCTTTCACTCTCCTCCATGTTCAAAGAACACATGTTACAGAACCTCTCACTCTGAAATATTGTACAACCTTTAATATTTGTAAGTAAACCTATCTAAATGATGTTATAAAGAGCCTGCTTTATTTCTTTGCTAGACCTTGTATGTGTGGTGTGATGATGTTGGGTTGGTTGTTGCTCACCTACTGCTCATGAATACTAATTTCTCTGCCTGTGAGATATACTACTATCTATCTCTAGCACTGCCAGTGTGAAGTTATATAAGCAATAGCTTCTAAAGTTATCTATCTATCTCTAGTTCCCATAATAAAGTTTCTTTTCCCTTTCTCTAAATGCTTTTTGAAGCTCAGTCAGAGCACTACACACTTCCTCACATCTCTCAAAGTACCCTTAGACAAAAGGAAGCATGTCCTGCCACAGGGAACAGATCTTGGGTGTCACAAAAAGGGAGCAAATTCTTAGTCATTTACCTAATCATGGTAACTTTTGCTGGCAGAAACAAGAAAAGGTACCTAAAGGTATTTTTCTGCCTCATGTGCCAAAATAATTTGGCTGACTTGGGATGCTAGGCATCTTGACTTGGACAAGGGATGGCATCATTTGCTGAACTGCCTCAGGTGGCAAAATCTCTTGAACTTGCTCTGGTGAGTTCCAAGCACAACTCACATTTCTCACCATGGAAAGGAAATAGGCTGAGTCACCCCTGAATTCATTATAAAGATTTCTATGCAGTGCCTAAACCCAACCACCTTGAAAACAATTCTTCATTTGTAAAATGTAAATAGGAATTACTTCCCCAATGATGTTGCATGGATAAATGAAAACGATTGTACAATCCTGTGCCCACTTACTTGAGAATTAATTCCTGCTGTATTCAGTGAAACTTATTTCTGAGAGTCAAACTGGATGTGGTTATGTTTTTTTAAAAAAAATACATTTGCCAATGAAGCATGGAGGAAAAGGGGTTTTTTTTTACATCAGCATGAGAGGATATGGAAGGAAAGAACTAATCTCACCTTATCTCACTACACTCATCTGCTTTAAGCCTGGTTTCTCCAGCCCAGATCCAATGCTCACACTAAGCCAGAGTTTTTTGTAGTTGAATTCCCTTTCTCTTCTCCTTTAAACTTTAACCATGACACAGATTCAGAATGATTCCAATGGCTACAGAGCTAACCAGTTAGCTTTAAACCATGGTGTGAAGCTGGTTTGCATACCCTGGAGACAGGAGGTTGCTGCAATTGTACTGCACACAAGCTAATGAGAGGAATGACTGTTCACACAAAACAAACACACATAGAACGTTTCCTTGGCTATGGATAATGGGGCCTGTAGTCAAAACCCTTTTGATACACATGGGATTGTTGGAAACTGAATTAATGAGACGTCAGTTTTACCAAGGATCAAAGAGATTGCTTTGAAATACTCCTATCCTTTTTCTCTGGATTGTAAAAAGACACAGTGTTCTGCTTTATTTTTAAAACATTTATTCCCTCCTCCTCCTCCTTAGAAGCCTCACTGAGGATGGCAGAGTGGTTTCTAATGAGATCACAAGATAGCATATTGAAAGTTATTTGAGCCCTGTACTTCATTGCTGAGTCCATTTTACAAGCCAGATGGAGCCCCAGCACACAAATGTGTTTACATTGTCCCAGTTGATCCATCAGCGGCTGAAAGCGCCTGGGCTATAACAAGACACACCATAACGGAGACCAAAATAGAGCTACCTGCCAGAGACAAAATCACATGCACTGCAGAGAGAGGCCTCGTTAGAGACTCTGGTTCATACATTTTTCATGCCTCCCAGCTAATTTCTTCGCTTTTTTTTTTGCCTCTGCTCCAGAACCCACCTGCCTCCATCATCCCTTTGTTGTGATGCTTCTTTTCTCTGTTTCCCTTCTTTTTTCTCTTTCTACTCAGTCTCACAGTGGAGTGTGTGAAACTCTAAATCCATGGTCGTTGACCTATAGTTCTCTACAAGTAGACAGCTGTGTTCTATTTCTCTTCTCTTTCTTTGCTGTTAATTTTTTATTGGCTTAACAATGCAAGTATTTGTGTATCTAAAAAAGAGGAGAGAGCAGCATCTGGAGCCAACAATAACAGATTGAGTGTACTGCATGTCATAGCTGAAATGTTACTCTAACACAAGAGGGGTTTTTTTTCCTCATTACTTTCATCACTCCATCTCTTGATTCTCTACCCCTATGGGCAATGTGAACAAGAAGAAGCTGGAAGGAACAATGACATCATTTCATTTCTATGGCAGACCAATAACATATATTATATACATGCACCACCCAGTATCATAGAATCATAGAGTTCAGAATCATAAAGTTCTGCTGCTCTGAAGCAGCAGAAAGAAAACTTACTGTCTTCTATGTGACATCTCTTCAGATAATAAAAGATGTATATATTATCACCTTGAGGGGCAGTGTGGTATAATGTTTGAGCATTGGACTACTACCCTGGAGAACAGGGTTCAATTCCCTGCCGGGAGACCTAGAGCATATCACACACTCTCAGCCCCAGAAAACCTTGTGATAGGGTTCACTGTAACCATCTTGGTTATTCTCCTGTTGTCATGCTCCAGGTTGTCACAATCCTTCTTGAATTTTGCTACTTAGAACTGAACATAATACTCCAGATGAGATCTCACCAAAGGAAAAAAAGAGTGATTTGGACACTATAGTTCTGTTGCTGCAGCCCTGAACATACAATTCTGTTGGACTGCACTGACCATTTTTTCTGCCATATCATACTTTTTCTCTGTCTCTATAGCTTTCCAGATAACATATTCCTATGGACAGATAAAATTGACCAACAACAGATACAAGCAGCAATTTCTATTAGTGCAGAGGCAGCAGCAAGCACCAAGAACAGTGATCAACACTTCAAACTTTGTGTTAGGTTACCTAGATCTCAGGTATATCAGGACTGGCTATGTGAATGAAGCACAGGTTTCATAAATCAATCCAGAACAACCAATTTCACTAGCACTACTTTTTAAGGCATGGTACAGGTCAATCCAAAAGCATCTGGGGTGGCCACAATTGCCTCCCCCTGCTGTACGTGAAAAGCTAGTTGCCACCTTGCTTATCAGAAATTTAGCATGGGCAGAACAGAAGGGAGATGTCTTCTTGCATCTTCTCATGGCCATTGTTGATGCAATGAGAATAAATGAAGACTGCTTTGCTAGAGAGCAGACCCTCTTTCACTGATGATTTTTGAACAGAGGTTAGATCCATCCCTCAGGGCATGGATGGATTCCTCTACTGGCAAAGGGCTGGACTGGATGACCCCTGGAATTCCTTCCCACTTTAATAATTCTTTGCAGACACCAACAATTGATGGTAAAGGAAAAGAGAACATTGAACAACAGCTGCCAATAAGGCTGAACAGTGAAATTCTGAAATTTCAGCACCAGGAATACCTTTGCAGGTCCACAGAAATTTTTATTTGCCCTAAAGTCAGTTATTGAGCTAATGATGTTTTGCTTCTCCTGGGAAAATATACATGCACGAATATAAGCTCCAAAGTAGGTCAAAATTCAGTACTGCCCTTTTTGACTGAATGCCAGCAGCCTCATTTTAGTTCTGAAGCAAAATATATTCCAAGCTTGGAAATTATATGTAACGAGTAATGTCATTAGTTGCTTTGGGTTACTTTTTAAGGTAATGCTGGTATGATTAAATGTCACATTTCAAAAGCACCAGAATGAGCAAGGATGAAATTACTTCATTAGTGAAATGAGTAATGGTTTCTGGTTACTTTTAACAGTTACTTTTAGAAGGTATTCTTAGACATTTTAAGGGGTGTTTTGAAAGGTTTTCTTCATGTTTATGTCATTCTTTTATTGATGCTAAGGGTTTTATCTGCAGTAAAGAAATCTAGGAAGCATCCTGAATAATGCAACAAATGACTTGTTAAACACTGTAAGGATTAATGATGATGAATTACTTTTAGACACTTTAATGAATAAGGTGAAACATTTCTTTTGAAAAGCAGATTTCCATGTTCTAATGTATTACAGTTCCCTCAGCAAAGCCAGTGATGCTACCCTGACTGGCTTAGATTTAGAAGCAAAATGGAACCATTGAGAAACTAGAGGGATGCTCCTGCATATCTTGGAAAACAATGAAGTATGCAAGAGTACCTTTATCTTAAAATTAGGGGAAACATAGAGGATGAGCAACAGATATTCCCATGAACTTCTGCCTCCTAGGAGGAATGGCTCTGTTCAAAGTGCCAGCCCTTCTCCATGCTATTGCATTCTATTTTCTTTTCTTCCACTCCAGTTTTTAGCATACAGTGGCTACTGACTATGCTATCAAATCATAGAATCATAGAATTGTAGAGTTGGAAGAGATCCCAGGGGCCATTGAGTCCAACCCCCTGTTATGCAGGAACACACATCAAAGCATTCAAAACAGATAGCCATCCAGCCCCTGCTTAAAAACCTCCAAAGAAGGAGACTCTACCACATTCCGAGGCAGCATATTCCACTGCCAGAAAGCCCTAACTGTCAGGAAGTTCTTCCTGAGGTTCAGGTGGAATCTCCTTTCCTGCAGCTTGAATCCATTATTCCTTGTCCTAGTCTCTGGAGCAGCAGAAAACAAGCCCACTCCCTTCTCAACATGACATCCCTTCAAATATTTAAACATGGCTATCATGTCCCCTCTCAACCTTCTCCTCTGCAGACTAAACATACCCAGCTCCCTAAGCCGCTTCTCATAGGGCATGGCTTCTAGATCCTTCACCATTTTGGTTGCCCTCCTCTGGACACATTCCAGCTTGTCGATATCCTTCTTGAATTGAGGTGCCCAGAACTGGACACAGTATTCCAAATGAGGCCTAACCAATGCAGAATAGAGTGGTACCATTATTTCCCTCGATCTAGACACCATACTCCTATTGATACAACCAAGAATCGCATTGGCTTTCTTGGCTGCCTCATCACACTGCTGACTCATGCTCAGCTTGTGATCTACCAAGACTCCTAGATCCCTTTCACATGTACTGCTATCCAGCCACGCGTCTCCCATCCTATATTTGTGCATTCCATTTTTTTCTGCCTAAGTGTAGGACTTTACATTTCTCTCTGTTGAAATTCATTTTGTTAGCTTTGGCCCAGCTCTCCAATCTGTCAAGGTCATTTTGAAATTTGATCCTATCCTATGTCCTCACTGAGGCAGCTGGTGGCAGCTGGTGTCTCCCATATTGGTTAGGTAGGATGAATCTGTTCTGAATTTTACTCCGAACTTTAAAGATGCTAGCCAATGTGCTGACACTATTTTGGAGGATAGGGTTCAGCACCTTAGATAACTCCTTTAAAGTCATGACTATTTCTTAGAGTTAGCATCCTTTGCATGCCTATATGTACGCATTATGGTGACTTTCTGTTTGCTTGTTTCACATCCTCTCTCTTCTTGCATCCTTCCAATTTGCAGTTTTTCTTCTCTCTCTCTCTCTCTCTTCTCCATTAAACCATTATTTGATTATGCATAAGTTATCTGTAAGCGAAGCTATTTTTTTCTATTTTATAATTAAGATTAAGTGTGCTTCTTTTTTCTGCTAGACCCTGTATCTGGGTGGGTGAGTGTGGGATTGGTTGTTGTTCAACCTCTGCCTTTCCAATTTAATTAGGCTGCTGAGAGATCCACTACTATCTCTTATCTTTCCCAGCACTACTACATAGACTTGCCTCTCCACTGACACGGAATCCAGCATCCACAACTGGAGGAAGGGTTGCCCCATTACATCATTTTTAAAAAATGTATGTCTACAAACCTAAGGATTCTTTCAAACATTCCTATGCCAACACCTTTTTTTATGCTTCTGTGTGACCCTCTTTTGGCTCCTGTCCTATTGGCAGTTATCGCTTAGTTTTGCAATTGAAGGACTACAGTGCATCAGAAAGCTTGGCATGCATGCCACACAGCTCCGTTTCTCCTTTGACCATGTGTGTTTTCTCTGCTCTGAATTTTTGAAAGAGCTGTTCCTAGCACTGCCAATCAAAAGGCACTGTGAAGCACTTCCATCTGTTCTTCTTGACAGATTTTTATAGAAAAAAATAGAGAAGCGGAGTGGGGAAAATCAAGAAGGTTACAAGTGGAGGATTATGTTGTCTGGACAATCTGTAAAACTGTGTAATAGAGACAGGATGCTCAGACAATAAAAGCCCTATCTCAAAGTACCCTTGGTTCAGCCAAACTTTGAAACAGATGAGACTTTCCAATAATATCCAATAGCAACTGCTGGTACCCATAACAGAGGGGCAATCCATCCACTCTGGATTTTAGTCTGAACTTTTAAAGACGTTATTGAAGGTACTGAGCTTTAGTCTGCAAATAGGTCATGCAAGTGTAAGTGTGGTGCAATAGTTTGAGCGCTGGACTACAACTCTGGACAGCAGGGTTCAAATTCCCCCTCAGCCATTAGAAACCCATTGAGTGATCTCGGGCAAGTCACACCTTCACAGTCTCAGAGGAAGGCCAAGGCAAACCCCCTTGGCAAATCATGCCAAGAAAGCCCCATGATGAGTTCACCTTATGGTTGCCATAAGTCAGAAAAAAAAACCTTGAAGGCATGTAACAACACAGTGACAACCTTGAAAGCTTGGGCTCAAGCCCAGAATGGATTCACTGCCGACTGATAGGGTAGCCACCAGCTGCCACTGCTATTCGCTGGAAAGCAAAACATGCCTACTGTGATCCTTCTTGACCATTTCTCTTCCCATTCTCTCCTCTTCCCTCATGAATAGAATTGATTACCAACAAAAGGAAACTTTGGTTTCCTTTTCATCTGAAATGAACTCCTAAGCAAAGCCTGAAAAAGTTGGGGTTTTTTGTACAATAGCTCCCAGAAAAGTAACTTTTCCAAGATGTGAGCACAGGGAGTGCTGACAGCAAAGAAAGTGATTGGAATAAGTTATGCAGCTAATATCCATACAGCAGCCCTCAAGGTATGACCTCTTTTGGTATCTTTTTCAGTTTCACCTGTGTACTCCTATATATAATTAATTCAATGTGTGTGTGTGCATATGTGTATCTTTCTTTCCTTGATTATTCTGAAGGCTTAACCCTGTCTAGCCCTGAACGAATTGTGGAAAAAACTAAAAACAGTCACTAAAACATTGACAGATTTGGAGGCACATCTGGGCAGACCAACTTCAGTTTCATTATGGAAGAAATTCAAGATTATAAGTAATTAATTAAAGAAATAATAATTATGAGGAACCTGGGGTGGGTTTTGGCAATAGAGGCACCCTAGCAACCCAGAGGGTTCAAATTGATTGGCTGGTGCAAATGGAACCCCAGACTATCCAAAGGGAGGGGCTAGATGAGGGGAGTGAACAATGGAAATTTAACTGAAAACAGAGAGTTGAGATTCAGAATAGAGTCAAGAGTGGAGAGTTGATGTAGATTGTTGAGTGTGGATTTTGATAAGAGGGTGCGTTTGGATTTGAGAGAGAAAAGTGCTGGTTTAAGAATCCTTAATTACCAATACCTTATCCCTTGACAGTGTGTTTAATAAAGATTTGTTTATATTTTTAATAAAAGCTGTCTCAACAGAGTGTCCTTGATCAATACTGGGTTACGCTACCATTTGTACCATCGGTACCACAGTCAGTTCAGAGATAAATCACTGCTTGTCCTTATATCTGATAGAGAGTGCAGATTTAGAGAAAGTAGTGAAGGGAGATAATCTGGGAGAGAAAGCCAGTGGGAGACAAAAGCGAGAAGGATGCTGAATTCTCAGAAAGGGAGAACAGGAGCAGACCTGATTGTCATAGCCCTGGCTGGTCCCGAAAGATCTCGCTGACTGTTTAGACCTTGACATGAAAAGGTGTCAGGCTGAGCAGGCCCAGTGTCTTCACAATAATCTTTATAAAATGTTATATTTTATAATATCATAATTTATAATATTTTATAATTTCACAATTTTATAAATTATAATATTTTATAATGATCTGTATAAAACATTTTATTTTGTCATAACCTTTATTTTATAATATTTTATAATTATAATTTATAAATTTTACAATAACCTGTATAAAAATATTATGAGCAAGCATAGTATGGTGGTTTGAGGTTGAACTATGACCCTGGAGATCAGTGTTCAAACCCCCCTCAGCCACAGAAATCCACTGGATGACCTTGGGCAAGCCACACTCTCTCAGCCAAAGAGGAAGGCAATGGCAAATCACCTCTGAATAAATCATGCCAAGAAAAACCCATGATAAGATTAGCTTAGGACCACCATAATTCAGAAATTACTTGAAGGCACACAACAACAACATAAAAAAATGGGTTTGGATCTGGTTTTGCTATGCATTGAGAAGACCTAATGAAATCAACTCCCAAGTCAGTAACTTAAGTTCTACTGCATTCAGTGAGCCCATTCAAAGTCTGAGTAAGTTTGGATCTAGGCCATTATCTTCTTGCAACAAGGACGTTGCAAGAAAGGTCATTTGTTTGTTTGTTTCATTTTTATCCACCCTTTCTCTGAGGAACATAAGGCAATATGCATGGCTTGTCTACATTTATTTATTTTGTATCCCGCCTCTCCATATGGATCGAGGTGGCGAACAACTTACAAATAGCATGTATTTCGAAACATTTCTATACATGTCCCCAACAAGCTGGGTACTCATTTTACCGACCTGCGAAAGGATGGAAGGCTGAATCAACCTTGGAGCCTGGCAGGATTGAACTCACAACCTTGTGGCTTGCAGTACTGGCATTTAACCATTGTGCCACCAGGGCTCCATGTATATACCTTTTTCAGAAGAACCCTTTGAAGCAGATTGAGAAACCATGACCAGCCACCCAGTGAGTTTTATAACTGAAGGGATATTTAAATCCATGTGTCCTACACAATAGCATTCTAAGTAGCATTCTATGTGAATGAAATGTGTGTGTGTGTGCACGCACATGCATGTGCACATATTCATGTATGTGAGAATGAGAGACATAAGTTTCTTTTACACTGCATAATTATAGCACTTTCATACTATTTTAACTGTCACACTTCCATCCAATTTTGTGATTTGTAGTTTGGGAAGTTATTTTCTCCTTGAGAACTCTGGAGCAGTGGTTCTCAGCCTTTGTTCTTCCAGATATTTTGGAATTCAGCTCCCAGAATATGTCATCATTTGGCATATTGCCTTCTGGGAGCTGAATTACAAAACAGCTGGAGGATCAAAAGATGAGTAACCCTGTTCTACTAGTCCACCAAAGTTCAAATCTTAGGATCCCCTAGGATGCAGCCATGGCAAGTAAAGTGGCATCAAAATGCTACAAATGTGCAGTGTGAAATCAATCAGAAAGGGAAAAAGGGAGGAAGAAAAAAATCAGAAACATTTTATAGCATTAAGTGTGAAAGAAGAGTGTGGATCATAGAGATTGCAAGTATTATGTGTTTGTGACTAGAAAATGGAAACTGATGCTATGGTTCAAAAAAAGGCTGTTGATTTTTATGGTAGCTATAAAGAAGGAAGGGAGAGAGGAAGACAGACCATTTCCAGAGCTGCTGAGATGTCAGGAAATGATCATGAACATACTTATACAATGAAAATAACTAAGCATTAAGCCTGTCTTGAGATGAAGCTGCAATAACTAATTGGTGCCTTAATTCACATTTTTGGGACCATGCTGCTGCTTGAGACAAAGGACAGGGATCCATACTCCAGTCTTGTTTGATATACAGAAGCCAAACAGCAGAATCTTACTTGAACCTGAATAACTGGACTGTGTCTGGACCACACCTGAGAACAGCAGGATAGCTTAAGGGATACAGAGAAGTCCACGCAGTATACACATTCTGACCTCCAGTATCCTGCTGGTACTCCATTTTCCCAAGCATCTGCTACCTGAGGCAGGTATTTGCCTGTCAAGAACCAGCATGATGTAGTAGTTTGAGCATTGGACTATGACCCCGGAGACCAAGGTCAGCCACGGAAACCCTCTGGGTGACCTTGGGTTCATCACACACTCTTAGTTCCAGCAACAGCAACAACAACAACAACAACAACAACAACAACAGGAGTAGGATTAGCTATGCTCTGCAGAATTGCTTGAATTCAACAGCGCTGATGTGAAAGATTCTGCCATAAAGTATTATGAAGGGACTGTAGGCAGGCAGACTCATGAATGTTCCTGTCTTCAGCTCTAAGAGTAGAGTTTCTTGTTATTATGGTGGTGTAGACAAGGACAAATTAAAGTGGCTGGAGCTGTTCCAAAACAAGGTCTCCTTTGTGCACAACTTCAAGGAGGAGAAGTATAGAAATTAAATGAATACATGGACAAATACTAAACAAAATATGGAGTACAATAGATCTCAGCACAAAAATGTGTAAGAATGACAGCCTGACCCTATGCATTTTGTTCAGTCACTCACATGACACTGAAAATGTTACCGATAACAGAAACACTCAGAGATTCAAGAAGTATTGGAAGAAGAGGAAGCAAACTGTACTTTTCCTTCAACACTGGGCCCCTGTGAAAAGCTGAATCAACTGAACCTTTGACAATTTGGCCATGGGCATAGGAGCTGGGGAAGTGGTGCCCCTTCCTGCACTATGTAAGAAGCCCTGGATCATGAGGACAGAGTCTATTGCAGAAGAGAGGTGGGAACCATGGAGCCCTCTAGCATGTTGTCATGCTTTGAGCAATGGACTATAACCCTGGAGGCCAAGCTTCAACTCTCCACTAGTCCATGGAAATCCAGTGGTTGACTCTGGGCAAGTCACGTTCTCTCAGCCTCAGAGGAAGGCAAAGTGAAAATCCCGTGAACCAATCTGACCAAGAAAACCCCATGATAGGTTCTCCTTAGCATCACCATAGATCTAAAGATACTTGAAGGCACACAACAACAACAAGCTGATGTCATTGGATTGTGTCTACCATCACCCCTAGCCATCATAGCCATGGTGAGAAATGCTTGGAGTTGCAGTTCAGCAACATTTGTAGTCCTGCCTGACTCCCATCCTTGTTCCAGAAAAAGAAATAATGCTTGCATGGGGAAGAATTAGAGCTAGAGCAATTAAATTTATAACCAGTAAATGCAGAAGGGTAGACCATTACCTTCACAAAAGACTTCTTTCCCACAGAGATGAAAACTGCTGGAACTAATTAGCTGACACGGATCAGCACAGTTGCCATTACTAGCACTTTTGGAGAGCTGGCACTTCAAAATTTACTGCTACCCAGATTGCAGACTCTCACGTCACTGAAGTAACAAAAGAACTGACTGTTAAGATTCCATGTTCAGGTCCATAGCAAAACATGTGCAAAAAGAGAAACCAAAATTGCTCAGCATGATGTGCCTTTTCCCAGAGGTGCATGAGAACACAAAACTGACCCTAATAACATTTTAGGAGGACTTTAGACGAGATAAAATGATTTGAGAGAGCATTTCCTTGTTGCCTCAGCTCAACAGGTACAGTTGTCCCTAGATAAAAGGATTCAATTCTTTGTCAGAACTGGCCAGCCATAGTAATAAGATAGGTTTTCCCAATTTAGTGCTCCTCAGGAACCCTTTTATATTACGCATTTGTAATGCTATGATTCCACTTTATCTGCCATGGTTGTATCCTATGGAACACTAGGAGTTTTAGTTTGATGAAGCACTAATCCTTTCTAGCTGAGAATTCCAAATGTCTCTCCCTAAACTGCAAATCCCAGGGTTCCATAAGATGTTGCCATGGCAGTGAAAATGGTATCATACCACTATAATTGAGTATCGTGAAAGGTCCCTTAATGTTGAAATCTTGGAAAAGTTACTTTTTGGAGTGCAGTTCCAAAAATTCCTTCGACCAGCATGAACACTGGCAGAGAGATTCTGGGAGCTATAGTCCAAAAATGTTATTTTCCCAAGTTTTGCCTGTGTCAGATTACAAGTTCCACTAACCCCAATGGCTATGCTGGCCAGGAATGAAGGTCCAACATATTGAGATGGTTCCAGGTTGGGAGAGCCTGTGAAAGGGAGAAACAGAAGGCAAGATAAGATGGGCGGGGGGGAATACCATTGAAAGTTTTGAGGAATTAATGACTTATGTGAATTTCTCACAAGGAAACTAGCCTTGGAAATGAAATCCCAAGCTATTTATGATTCTCGATCTAATCTAGTTCTCAGACAGCAGTGATGAAGACCCAGAAAACAACTAAATATTTCAGGAGGAGATTATCAGCCTTAAAAAGAAATCACAGCTCTTATCTGCAGCAAAGCAGAATGTCCTTATTTGGTTTACCAGTCAGTTTGTCTCCCTCTTTCAGGAAAACAATGGAGGAAAGATATACCCTTGCATGCATTTAAAGTGAAAAGGAAACCAAGTAACATACAGCAGGCTCTTGATTCTGTGCCTCCTTACCATTCGAGGGTGATATGAAAATATCTTGTCTGCAGTATACAGGCTTGCAGTGTGTACGGCTCATATTTTGGGTGATAAACAGGGTACAGGAGAAATGTCACGACATAACAGTCTCAAAACTGTAAAAAAAAAAAAAATTTT